>JAANDG010000012.1:0-676120 GCA_036852015.1 Pelodera strongyloides
TAAATATTTATTAAAATATATAAAGACACTGTGCCGAGCCGCGTGGTACTTGAAGCACCCCGCTTGAAACGGCGCACAAGTTTGACCGCCGAAACATGCCCTTTTCGTGCGGGTTGTAAGCCAGCTTCCATGTTAGTATGTTAGTAAAACTTGTGTTAATCAGTGCCTTTACTCTGTACATATTTCCCAAAAAGAACATCGTTTTCTGAAACATTTCTGCTCATTGTGTTATTTATTGTGTTCAAGATTAATACAGCTTTGTTTGCTATGATAATAGTATCGATATAACTTGATACCACTGAGCTTGCTGGCTACCAGAGTCGATTTTTTGATACTATCATTAAAGCGGTATGACAGCCGATTTTTGAAATGCCGATGCTTGTCGCTGTCTTCCCACGTAGTTACTGCGAGCTGTCCAACATATATTTGAAAAACTCCGTTATATCGCTTTAATCAACACATATTGAACTCATTATCAACCTTCATTATAGTAACCTTCATTATAGTATCGACCTTGCTTGAGAATAGTATGAATCCAACCTAATAATAGTAACGATTTATGTAGTTTGCAGGTAATCGTCCGCACATCATGTGCTTGTTGCGGGACGTGTCGTGTGTTGTCCTGGCGTGTCTCCTCCTAATTGCCGGAGCATTCCCTCCAGATGAAGAAAAGAGACCCGGACAGTGGAACAAAGCGATGAACCTTTGGGGAAAGAGGAGTGAGAATACACAGGTGAGCGGCAAATCACGTCACCTGGTGCGGGTGGCCTAGTGGATAAGGTGTCTACTCTCCAGGAATGTGTAAGAGGTTCGAGTCCGCTTGTTTTTTTGCCGGTTCTGATTGTAACAGAAAACACAGAGCATAACGTTCAATCTAAAGGGACTACTGAAAGACAGTTGGTGAAACTGTATGACAGAGACTAACATACAATGTATCGCGCAAGTTTTGTCAATACTAAAAATAGAAAATATGATCATTCTGCTTTCAGGAAGAAATCCGGGCTGAGAAGCGCCCGATTCAAAACTGGAGCAAATTGAACACGTTATGGGGAAAGAGGTAGGTTATTCTATTCTTCTTATTTTTTCTATATTCTTCCAATACTACATTACTTTATGCCGTCATCCAGGTCTTGGTACACAGGGCTGGACCAGATCCAGCTCCTCCCTAGGTTATCTGTCGGTGCATCAACAACAAATAAAAAATATAACATGCAAAACTTGGGAGCTCGCCTAGGATGCCAGTGGCGCGCGGCACCAACAGCGCCATATGAACGCCATAGGTGTGCCATAGGTGCGCAAAGTGGAAACACCCTGCGCGTGCCCTTGACAATTCTATTAATTGAAACCATTTCCAGGTCTGATTCTCTATTCTACGGGGCCCCGCAGGACTTTCAAGAATTGAAACGGTAAGCAGTTCGCAATTACAAATAAGAAAACTAGTAGATAATATATATATATATATTTATATATATATATATATATATATATATTCACATAACTCTAGTTTTCTGGTTTCGATATGTTGGCAACTTTAGCTTATACTTATTTTCCTCCCCGAAACGTCGCTTCGACAACTCTTCCTATTTGGCATAGGGTATACGATAAAGAAAGTTGCACACAATACCACACTGTTCTGTAGTCTCGACTCTTAAAAAAAAATCAAATAGCAACTCCTGGCTAGTCTTCAACCTCGGTCGTTTGCGTGACAAGCAATGCTTACTTCTGTAATTTCAGGGGTTCTTGGCAAACCGCCAACGGTCTGTGGGGTCGGAGGAAGTAGCTGTTAGCAAGGCTATCAATCATATACTAAAAACTTCGAACCACAAACCATGAAGTATAAACTTCAACCTACACAGCTTCACCTGAGTAATAAGTCTGATCTCATTAGGCCTTGTCTCTATGTGACAACGTTATTCTGAAATGCTTCGACTAACTAGATTGTTTGCTTTTTATGCTTCCATTTCTTCTCTGTTTACTTTCAATGGAATAAATGTTAATATCAATTGGAGATTTGTTGGTTTACTGTTATCAAAAGGAAAGTTGGCTCGTTACAACTTTGTATGTATTTTGAAGTCTCTAATCAATTACCATACGTACTATTAATGTGTAACTTGTAGTCTCTAACAGAAGTTACAGTTATGTAGCTTGCAGGGTGTTTAACCGAGTTACAGTAATATGTGGTCTGGCAAGATTGCACCCTGTGAGCAACTACCATAGACTCTATTTTGTACTTTGCAGCAACACACACATACATTATCTGTATACATTTATTATGAGTATGTTATCAATCATATAACAATCAAACAATCAAAATCTACACTTACACTTCTGGTTAAAAAATACACGACTTGTCCAACTGGCAATTTCACAAACAAGTAAAAATATACGAACATGTAAAAAAAAATGTAAATTCTTAGTCAATGTATTGAGATAGAGAAGCATAGATACTCAATAGAACTCAAACTGGTGTGCACGTGCATTTCACGCTCGCGCAGACTTTTCTGAGCCACTGCATCACCCCGTGCTATTGGCGCGCAAAGGCGCTGTCGCTCAATTCTAGCGTGATCTGAGCACGAAAAGTATGTCTAGGTTAGCTCAGTCCTCTGCCATAGTGACACGAATTCACAAACATTATATGTACGGCCAAATCCTACAGAAAAAAACTATGGATACTGTACATAGAGTTCTGTAAGTAAGGTGAAACGAAAATCTCAAAAGAGTGCTGAGCCACACTAGATTAACAACATACACTTATTGTATTCATTTCATTGTCTACGATGGTTTATGCGCCTTATTATCTAGCCAACTGTCCATGACATAAATCACAACCCGCTACGTGCATATAATTACGCTTTCGCGGAAAATCTTCATCTGACGGTGCGCAGGCTTCAGCGTTATTTTGTAGCCAGACTGTGATGAGGCTCACGTATGTAGGGGCTTACAATCAAAATGACAATCAATCACTAAATGCTTTGCATTCATTAAAGCGGTACAACAGCAGGTTTTTGAAAGGCAATGTCGAATTCAGCTCGATTTAACAATTTAACATTCTAATCACACCCATTTGCATATGCTCATGGATATGCACTTATCCAAAAAAATTTAAAAACCGGCTGTTATACCGCTTTAACACTCATTAACAACTAGTGTATCCCATGCTTCACCGCATCATGTGATGTTGTTGTGGGGGTTGTTGCTGCTGTTGAGCTGGTGGACTGAGCAACGCTTCCAAATGCGCTTCATGAATAGTGTCCCGAATCGTCTGAAAATTGAAAATGTAAGAATACAATTAAAAATGTACTTCACTTACCGTTCTACGTATAAACCAGTCGCTCGCGTGTTCATTGTTCACAACTGATCTTATTATTTTCATTTTCCTCCAAACCTACAACCGCAAGCGTGTTTGAGGCACAGTAATGAAACGAAACTCAATCTCAATCCATATTACGAACTTCATGACGTGAACTATCCATGTTTTGCCTAAAACCACATGAAGAAACACGATGTTTCATGTTCTCTACATTAGTCCTAGAGACTAGGGAACGTGAATGATAATAAGAGACTCTCCGCGGAACCTGCATTCAACTGTTTGTAAACGCACGTTAATGCTCCTACGGTTTCTGCACAAGTTATGAAAATGAAAGAAATAGAAGCGTTTTATCTCGTTCGCTGCAGAGGTGAAACATCCCATGAGGAAGATACACGGCACATGCCACCGGTTAATTACTTTCCCTAATTAGAAAACATTTAAAAAAAAAACTTACTTTCTGCAAATGAATCCATTTAATCCGGTCCTTTTCGCCAATTTCTCGCAAACTGTACACGAGCGAGCGACCTGAAATAGCTTAAAAGTTGAAAGACAATAGACTTCGTGAATCAAGTTGCGCTGCTGTCGTTATGCGTTTGTTCGTTGAAAGTGAGGCTGGATAACAGGAATTAATCGAAACCCGGCCCCAAAACATAATTACCCACAAAAGCTTCAACCTCGACAGGATTCGAACCATTGATCTACAGAACTCTAGTCTGTCTCACCATCCACTAGGCCACGAGATGAATCAAAGCATTACTCACAGAATCCAATGTACTCGTCATCTTCCTCATCCTCGTCTGCATCTCTGGCCCTTTTGCCTCGGGGCCCGATACCCTCGCTGTCTTCACTCCGACCTCGGATATGGCGAGGACCACTCGCTTGAGGACCGTTTTGAGCTAGCTAAACATATAGGTGAGATTTATTTTGAAAAAAAGTTTTCTCGCGCACAAACATGTTTCACTAGAGCAAGACATGATGAGGAATGTAGATACAATTTTGATGGTTAAGCCCATCAAATACAGGCTTCCAGCTTTTGACTACCGTAGTAGGACTGACGATGTGAAAATGTGCCAAAAAATTACATAAAACATAAAACTTCGAACTTCAGCAGCCTAGCATAGCATACAATAGCATAAAATTTCAAAATAGTCACCTGAGTGACGGGGACGGGGATCGAACCGACGGGTGCAATATCATCCAAGAACATCATCGACGGGAAGAACTTCCACTTTGGGGGAATGATACGACCCTCGTTGTCAAAGGTGACCTAGAAACGGGGAAATGAATATCAAGGATTTTCCAAGTATCCTGAAAACGTGTGCGTCGGTCAAGACTACCGTGTTTTTGCACGAAACATGAATATTTAATATGAAAAATTATAAAAGTAGTTCCAAAATACGGTAGAGTTTAGGCATTCCCCAGTGTCCCAGTGCAAAGAAGCTATGTTCATTGTATTCTTCTAAATGCGGCAGAATGCTATGCGGCATTCTAAATGGCATTCTAAATGCGGCAGCATAATGGAAGCATGCTGTTACTGCTTATATAAAAACAGGAAAAGGTTAACATAGGGCCAGCTACACACGAACAAATCCCAGAAAATGTTTCGCCGCGCGCGGCAATGTAATGACCTATTAGATCAAACTCCACCAATTCAGCACGTATTCTGGTACATATAAGTGTACTTGTGTGTTGTTTTCATCATCTGTAAGCTTCTTTTAGGATTTCCGCTTTGTGCCGAAATTTGTTCGATGCCAATTACAAACAAATCCCCTACCTTCTTCCGTGTTTTATTATATGTGTCCTTTAGATTCTTCCATTGCTTTTCCACTTCTTCACCTGAAATACTTGAATATAAAGTTTCGCTCTCTGTGAAACTCATCAAGGACATAAACCTACGCACCCAAAACTGTTAGGAATCGAGTTTGTAAGTATATGGCACATAGGAGCGTATATATTTTTAGCGTAATGGTTTGTAATCGGTAATGGTCGGTATAACAAGTTCGACAACTGCATTCCCATATGTTTATGCAAATTAATAAATTATAATAAAAATCGAGCAGATCGCGCAATTATTTACAAATTTACATACACTATATGGAAATACAGCGTCCAACATGTTTCAAAATCGACTGTTATATGGCTTTAAAGTATTCAAATACAACTCACTTTCAAAATCGGCTGTTATATGGCTTTAAAGTATTCCACTACAACTCACAAGTAAGGGGTTCCTGTCCCTGTGCATGGACTTGTTGATTGAGTAATGTTGTGATCTCGGCAAAGAGGGTTTTCCGTGTAGTTCCCTCACTTTTCTCCCTTGTTGAATCCCATATACCAGGACGCAAATAGACGGCGTCGATTATTTGAAATCTGAAACAGATCAAGTAATAAGGTCCTCATATTATCCCTACTTTATTCACATACACAGTCAATCAGATACAACATCACAAGCACATGGAACAAGTGAGGAGAGGGAGGTTTTATAGCGTCGTGTTTCTTCAATCCGCGGGGAACGCATTTGGAGGGGAGATTTTCTTCAGATGATTCGATCCTTGATCTTTCCAGATGAGGGTTTGGTGGACTTATACAGAGTTTTATTAGGTCATATAGTGGTATTCATATACATATTTCCCGTTACCAAACGTTTTATTTAGTTGCAAACAGAATAGACATCTATACTAAAAGTTAGGTCATAGTCAAGCAGCACGCGCATATCTGCATAAGACAATAAACTATAGGGGTAAACTCTATAAAGGCTCTATCGTGACACAATACATCAAGATCTGGAAAAGCTCTAACGAGCCAATGGATCTGCCAAAGATGATGTATGAAAGTGCTAACGGTGACTCAACAATATAGGCACTCATTTTTCAAAGCAATCAATATCTCCCCACCTCATTTCATCATTTATCAGTGCAGTGTGTGCTGGATGTCTCTGCCATTGTCCCAATTTCGGCTGTCTCATCTGTTGTTGAGCCGTAGAGGGAGAAGGTTGTTGCATGTGGCCGGGAGGAGCATGACTAGTGTCGAGATTCTGACATTATTATTATTATTATTATTTAAAGCGTTGTGACGACATGGTTTTTGAAATGCATTTCGGAAAACTGTATCCCACGCAGTGTATGCAAATTAAGCAGACCAAAAAGTCGTTCTATGCCCTACATATGAACGCAGTTCTCCATCATACGTTTCAAAAACCGGTCGTTATGTTGCTTTAAAAATATTAATTATTTTTAACAATACATACATTCAAAAAATAGACAACAATAAATGTGCTCTCAGAATCAAACCAGCGCTTTATTTTAAATGCCTAAGGTTTCCACAATGTCCACAGTATAATTAAGGAGTATAATCTGATTTAATTCATACAGTACATATGTGCTCTCAGAATCGATCCCGCGCTTTATGCAAATTTTAACTAATAGAATAAGTAAAGTACTGTAAGTCTCGTTGTACCTTTCAAAAAGAATCCACCAAAGCCCATTTCAATTTGTTAGCATAGCAATATTGGGTGGAAAGAAAATAAACTAACATCTTTAATATGCAATTAACACTAAACAAGGCTTTTTTCGACGCACAAACGAGCGTCACACCAAGCCTAACCCTAAGGTACACAAATTATAAGGTCTAAATCCGGCAATATTAGAGTTATCTTATACACCAAAGGCCTAAGACCACCCAAAAGCTAAGTTACCAATGAATACTAGAAGTTACCGTCGCCAGATTTCAAAGCACTAAAACAGACACACCTCGAGCATGATGGTCGTGGTCGCGCGCGGCAGTCGCACTATACCGGAGCTATGCCCGCAGCGGCCCGAATCGGACGCCCATCGAACATCGCAGACCGCGTTGCGGCACGGCGCCAATTCAAATTACTCTCCCACACAGACACACAACTGTCCCTTTGCTCCTACACATTGAATGTTTGATCGTGAACATACGCAAAGGTTCATACCCACATGGTAGATACCCCAGGATTAAAAACACAATATCCGATAGTAAGCAGGAAATATACCCACAAAAAGACAAAATTCATGTATCATAAGAATTGTATACTTCTCACAATGATGTTTTACAAGAGATCATCGTATAACGCTCACAAAACAAATGTAAAACAAAAACAAGAAATAAATAACAAAAGAAGTAACACATTCTCTTAACACCGTATTAGCGAGCATAAATAAAAACGTATTCATACAATTCAACAATCGACGGTATCCATAAAAAAATAACACAGTGAAAATTTAAGCGTAATAAACTGTCCTCTACACAATATATCTACTTTCCCCTGGAATAATAATCAATTGAAAATTCCCCTGGAATAATAATTATTTGAATAAGTCAGAACTTGGAAGTACTGAGGTCGTATTCACCAACACGCAGGGAGCCCTCCCTAGCCGCCCCAGGGAGCTAATGAGCGCGTAGAGAGTGCGAGAGCAGAGGCCGTATTCACCAACACGCAGGGAGTCCTCCCTGGACTCCCCAGGGAGCTAATGAGTGCGGCTAATGAGTGCGAGAGCAGATCCAGAGCGCCCGTAAGCCTTGGGAGGGTTCCCTGTGTGTTGGTGAATACGGCCTCTGATGTATATGAAGAAGTGTTATACAATTTAGAAGAAATAACCTACTGGCCGACTTCTGCCCTTATAAGGCTCAATAGAGCATTCAGGGATCCAGAAGAAATCCAATGGGGCACAAATTTCAATGGATAAAGAGACAAACTATTCGATTAGACCAACATACTAATCTTAATTAATAAACCCTCTATATCAATCGATAAACCTTCCATCTCGATCAATAATCAGATTGCGTCCACAATTTAAAGGTTCTATCAAACGAGGCAGATGCGATCCAGTTTCCATCCGGAGAAACATCCACGCACATAATCTGGAATTGAAAAAATTGAAATGTCAGAATAGTATAACAATACATACAACCAAGGTATTTTTGTTCGAGAGCTGTTGGACTTTTGTCGTTCAGTAATAAATAATTTCATTAGCGGAAAATAGCTTCTGACCACGAGTTCACTCAAATGGTTTACAACACTCTTTACTATACGCAGAGTGGCATGGTCTGTATCTGTATGTACGGCCTCCATGGCGTAATACTATGGCGCACCAAACATCCCTATCGTCGCTATACAAGGCTAAAAGTTACCGCTGCGATAACACTCATCACATATACAAACAGCCAATGAAACATTGAGCTTTCACGCCAATATATACAACAAATTACGGTTTGATGTAATCTAGGTACGAGAACTAATTCTACTTAGTGCTATAAATACAATCAACCCACCTTAGTATCGTGTCCCTTTAGTTCTCGTAGGGGTTGCCATCCATTGGTCGACCAACACTACAAGAAAACAACAATAATACAAATTTGAATACACGTTAACTCAGATAGTATTTGAGCTGAATGCATGAACTGATCTTCCATTTCCTTCAAAGACAACATAAAAACAAGCCAATGGCTTCTATCCATCGCACTAATACTGCGTGCAAAAGATTGACTTCTATCTATCACGTTCTAGAACTTGGAAAGATTCCTAGTAACCGGAATACATTGATTACTTCTTCGTTACCTAAGGTATCTAGCGTAAAACATTTTCACATAAGAACACGTTTAAAACAATATCGAGACGTGTCATCTCAAACTCGTTCAGTCTGCACAAACCACGCTGAACCGTCTTGACAAAGTGACAACAAATATCAAATCACTACAGTAACACCGCAACACATTTCCTAGAAATCAGCATATTCAAAACGACCCACCCTGAGTGTGCAGTCAAAGCTGCCGGACACCATGTACTCTCCCTTTGGATCCACTCTGATCCGTGAGCACACACTCGTATGAGCGGGCATTGTGTACGCGCACTTACGTTGCCGCATATCCCATACCTGAAATGGATAGTAATTGCTTAACTTTTTTTACATTTCAACTACACTACACATCTAGTTTAATTAATTTAGTTTGTTAAAAAATCTTCTTCGAAGCAGCTATAAAATTACAAATAATTAGGTAGTTAAGAAAAAGTTCTCTACAATGAATGCAATGCGCCGTTTTAAATTAGTTTGAAAGCAACCAAATGTTTCAACGCATATATAAAGAATCTCCGACAGTTGATGTTGATTACTTATTGCTTGCGTCATATCTAAAAGTTTTCACAGTCATTTATCATTTCAGCCAATGTCCGGTGGTGAACACAAGCAAGCGAACCAGTGAACCTTGTAATTGCACATACTCACTGCTTGTGCTAATTCGTCTGAATAAACGGGCAAGACTAGTGGATAACGAACACACTTAAAGCGAAATATCGGCCGGTTTTTGAAACGCTGCGTGGACAACTAAATTCTTATATACTTATGCTAATTTACTCGAATTTAGCTCGATTTTTTATTCTAATTTATGTTCATTTGCATAAAGTACATAGGTGTACTCGATGTGTTTCAAAAGCGGGCCGGTATTTCGCTTTAACAAAATAAATATATAGAGTTTGAAATTAGCATTAGCAGTGAAAGTCTCAAAAAGAAGTTTCGTTTCCAACCTGTACATCAATAGGTAGTAAACCACAAAACATACCTTAATTGTATTGTCCGCGCCAGCAGTGGCCATTTCATACCTGAAGAGAAAGACAACATAAAAATTTACCCCAAAGCACCATCACATGAGCTCCTAAGCTCATAAAATGATCTATATCTTGGAACCTAACATGTCAGTTATATCTTTCGCAACAGTTGTAAATAGACAAACCACGAGGATTCCAAAACAACTGGTATTTTCAATTTTCTCGTAAAATAAACAAAGACACTGAAGAACTGAAGAGCGTGAAAAACAAACAAACAAACAAACAAATAAATAAAGTACAAAATAACTCACCCATTTGGCAACCATTCGGCTGTGTGAATCTCTTTCGTGTGACCGTCAAGGAACATTACACACCTAGGAAAATATATGTTTTATTATAAGAAAACCATAACCATTTAATATCAAATGTTCCGTACTCTCTCTCTCTCTCTATTTCAATTAGCTCAGCAAATTTCCATCAAACTTAACGATACTCTTGTCTTCTCTGCCTCGTCGCCTGGTTTCGATTGCTACAGTACTTTGTTTGTTAGTTGCAATATCCTATCTCTACTACCGTACCCTGAGGTACTGTATATGAAACCGTAATCTAAGGTACTGTAATAAGAAACCACCCACCTTCCCGTCCTTAAATCCCATACTCGACCATAGCAGTCGTGTCCAACGGTCAGCGACAGACTCCCGTCGGGATGGAACGCCACGTCCGAAACTGCCTGAAACAAGCACATTTTCTGGTACCTTCACTTTTAAATGTTTCAATAAAAGACTTATGGCACGCTTGCTGGCTGCTACGAATAATTAGTATCCATAAAATGCTGTGTATACGGCATGATATAAAAAGCAACAACGAACGATACGGTACAGTCATCAGGATACTTGCGTTCTCAAAAGTAACAAGGCTAGTCAAAAAGTAGAGTGCGCAAACTACCAGTAAATAAAAAAAGTTCCCATATCACAAACAAAGATCTAGGTAATGTTTAGAATCTACTAATTTGCATACTGTAAGCCGTCCAAATGTCCAAACATCAAGTTAAGAATGAAAATAACTCCCTCACCTTACTGTGTCCTTCCTGAAAGAGGATCTCCTCTCCAACCTCAAGAT
Source organism: Pelodera strongyloides (assembly GCA_036852015.1). Lineage (NCBI taxonomy): Eukaryota > Metazoa > Nematoda > Chromadorea > Rhabditida > Rhabditidae > Pelodera > Pelodera strongyloides. Next base: position 10,992 of record JAANDG010000012.1, read on the forward strand.
CAAACAAACGCCACGAGTTGTCGAAGCTGAAATAGTTTTATCTCACCCATAAACACTTTACGAAGTCACATTCTTTCGATCAAGAAAATTTATGTAAAGCCTTCTTATTCTCAATGTTTCAGTGGGCTAACATTTGTCCCCACACGACTCAAGAAAACACTACAGGACGAACCCCGAAGTTCCTAGCTAAAATAAGACTAACCAATGAAAACAAACTGCAAGTGAAGAAATTATACTATTGAATATTAAATTATAGGAAAAATCAAGGAAAAATGAATGTTAACTAAGCAGAAGCTGCTCTTCGTATCCTTGCACAAAGCTCACAACATGCATTCCTCACCAAACAGAAAAGTTGAATATCAACATTTACTGGAACATACCATGCCGTGGCCAGGAACCGTCCATTTGGGTGAAACGATATTCTATTCACTCTCGCTCCATGCTTTTCTAATTCACCCACGGGCGCCTCCTGCTTGAGCGACCATAATAATACGGTGCCTGAAAAGATTCAAGTCAAGGAATAACTATAACGAGCTATATGAAAAGTGGGCAACCTGGCGATTCAAAATTCTAACCGTCCCAAGGAGACGGCAAAATTGTAAGTGGTAAGACGTAAGACCCAATAAAGTGAAAGCAAATTAGGAAACAAAAACCTCACCATCATGAGCACATGAAGCCACGTTCACACTGTACGCGTCTTGTGATTTGAAAGCCTCTGGATGGAACCTGAAACCATTCAACTATAAAACACAGAAATACTCTAATAAATAATATAAACCCCTAAAAAAATCATAATAAAGATCTTCCAATCTTCAATAAGTATGGAACTCTTACTCGTGACTAAGGGCGTATCCGTGAAAGGACAGTGTAAAGAGCACGCACGCTTTCCAGCTTAAAAAAAACACAAAACCAAGTATAAATAACAAACCTTGCGCATCCGCTCTGCGCTGAATGACCCGTGTATCTCACCACTTTTTCACATGTATCACGCTTCCACACGGCAGGCTGACCCGACCAACCAGCGGTAACTAGAACGTAAATATATATCAAAAGAACGTAATTAGGACTGCTAAACTTTATTTTCAGCGAGGAGAACTATGCACTCAACACAGCGAATGCACATCACCAATCTTGGTGTAAAAAACGACTGGTAAAGTAAAGTACACAACCCCACTCTAAAAAAACCCATTCACTATTCACAGCTTTCGCGTTAGAAACAAATTATAATTCACACAAGATTTCAGACATAAAACATGAGAGTGAAATGTGAAACACTACAAAATAAAGGCCATCCTGAGACTTGCACAAAAAACTGATAAACTTTTAACGTGTTGAAATGATTAATATAAAATCAAAATTAGTTAAACAAATACCAACCAATATGATCCGAATCCGAAGAAAATTCCACAAACGAGACTGGACGCGTGTCAGCCACCTATATAGATTATAGATAGAGAAAATGAATAAGGCAACGATATTTCTTTCCGCACAGCTTGCGACAAGGACAAGTGTAACACAGACTTTCCGTTCTACATTGCAAAGTGTAGTAATATAAAGCCAATTATCAAAGATGGGCGTTTCATTATACTAAATGTACCGAAACCCTATTAATAGTTTTCGGTGTGCCGGATTACACACCTTCAGCACTAGACTAAAACTCGGATCAAAAATAATTTGAAGGAAGTAAAAAACCAACTTGTGATGCGTGCAAGTTGAGTTGCTGAACCCATTTGTGTGCTTCTTGACGAGCAAGTGCTGAAAAAGTGCTAAGTTGAAATTCGCTATTTAGGAACCAACAACCTACTACAAACCATACAAACAACATCAACCGGCACGCGACTATCAAAGTGGTAGACTAGGGACGACTAATGTGGCGATTGGTGTAACGTAATTAAAATGAATAGAATAAACCAACTCACATTTCTCGTGATCCACCTTTCCATTATCCGCACGGGCTTTTTCTAGCCTAAAAATCAATATCTAGTACAACAATAAGATTGGACGCAAACTTAATTTCAAACCAATGAATACAAGACGTAGAACAGTAGTCATTAAAGCGAAATACAGGCCAGTTTTTGAAATCGGGTACGCCAGGCCAGCATTCTTATGCAGCGTATGCAAATGAGCATAAAGTAGGGAAAAAACTCGAGCTAAATTCGAGTAACTTCAAATACGTAAGAATGCAGTTGTCCGCAATGCGTTTCAAAACCGGCCGATACTTCGCTTTAAGGAAAAAACCGTACTTACCTGAGTTTCGCCTTCCTCAGCGAGTAATCAGCAATGGCAACTCGGGCGGCTCGAAGTGTATCGGGGCCTCGGTGATACCAAGTTGTCGTGTCCTTTTCGTGTCTCTCCTTTGCTGCCGCCTGAGAATCGAAACGATTAGGCAACCTAGCAAACATCGCTGTTTACAACTTATCCACCAACAATATTTATTCAGTTGCTGACGTAATATAATGTGTGACAAGTAACAACTACAAACATGGAAAATTTTTTGCGACTATATGAATTGTGGTTTATACAGCTAATTGAACACAAATGGTCCGAAACATGCAAACACACAAAGGTGACAGTGATACTGACTGCTATACTCAGCTGGGTAGAAGTTACCACGAACTGAAGAAACACCGGTACAAAACTACTGAGGACCAATATCCAATGTTACAGATATGAGTTCTACAGTACCAAGGCGCTGTCAGTAATACAGTAAGTAATACTAACCTCTTCGGAATGCAAAATCGCCGCAATCTGGTCCTCGTCAAGAGTCGACAGTAGTGCTCGGAGACGTTCTCTTCTGTCCAAAATGTCTTCTCCGAACAAACAGATAGGCTGGTTTAGCAATCGTAGCTTCGTTTTCACCTGAAGAGGAAAAAAGCTTAGGAAAAGAACACGATAATGCTCAACAAATGTTTTCAGATAATAATACGGCGTCCTTGTTCTTTCTAAACGAATTATTCAATAAAATACTACCGTCACGGTCACATACACTAGACTCCACGAAATAAGTCAATCAATATCCGCGATTTCACTGAGAGAATGAGGAGTTCATAAACCCATGCAGTTGCAGCCCACAAACCACAAACTACAAAGGCTGATACGACTTCTAAGCCACAAACTACAAAACGGGTTAGCAAAGTAAAAGTAAAGGTTGAATAAAACCTACTTGTCCATCTTCAGTGGGAAGAGTGAGCTGCCTGGCGCGGCGACGTCTCTCAAACTCCGACAACACTGCTTTCTCGTGTTCGCCTAAAGGAACAAGTCGTTTAGAAGGGTTGATCGTATTTGCGTACTCATTAGTTTTTAAAGCGGTATAACGGCCAGTTTTGAAACGTATGACAGACTCTGTATTCCGATGTACTGTGCGAAATCTTTGCACGATTATTAGACTGTTTATACTAATTTGCATACATCATAGGTGAAGGTCGATCTCCCAAATGTGTTTCAAAAACCGGCCGTAATTTCGCTTTAGCATAGTCACTCAATAATGCTTCAGCGACTTTTCAGTTTTAAGTTTCAAATTCCACAGAAAACGTCCAACCACTTGCCGAATAAGTGTTCTGCATATAACGAGCGTGTGAAACATTGTCTTTTAACAGTAGCGACAGTAACATGGATCTAGCTAGACTAGGTAGTATACAGATACCCAAAGTAAACCCACAAAAATCAACATATAATCATTGAATATTAAACACACTTTCCACTGGGTCCATCTCCATACGCTCGCCCCTTTCATAAGTGACCGTGTTGCCATCTTTCTGAAGAAGAAGAAAACACAGTTTTGCGTATTTAATAGATATAAACAAATAAAAGAAGATCTATAAAAATCTACGATTGGATTAAACAAAATTCAGCACCAAAAAAGAAAACACACACAATTAACCCGATCAGGCAAAATTATGCTATCTCACATAAATAGAGAACCCCAAAAACTCCACATCTAACTCTTTAAATTAAAAAAAAAACTCGATTCAAATATTCGCTACGTTCGACTAAATTATTGCATATGTTCGTTATGGTTAGTTTTCCATCGTTCGAGCACGACCTTTTGCGTATTTAATAGATAAACAAATAACAGATATGGCTATATTAAACTGTTAGGTATTACGGTATATACCTAAGAATTATTATATGTGTAGTTTGTTACTATAATGTGTTTAGTTAATCACTCACATTTGCTCACTGATCTTTTCGTCCTTAGTGATCAGTGAAACACACTATGTCTTGCCGTTGGCAAATTATCTAATTGCGACTACCCGCAAGTTATTAGTGTTTATATTATTGGTGTTTGATCAGCACGTAGCCATCCGTATATAAAGGCTACGGCCTAACACTCATTGCTCATTATATCGACTCTTCTACTTCACTTCGTAATAAACCTATTATACAACTGGTCGTACTCTTGGCGCTCAGATCTGTTTGTATCACAGAAGTCATATCTTGATACATAACAACTGGCGTTCAGGATGAGATAACAACTGGCGTTCAGGATTTCGAATCTTCGCTTCTGATTACTTACGGTGACGGGACGAGTTCCCATAAACCCGGAGTAATTCTTCACGTCGTTTGCTGCTGCTGATTACTTACGGTGACGGGACGAGCGCCCATAAACCCGGAGTAATTCTACACTTCGTTGTTGCTGCTGATTATATCGGTGAAGGGACGAGCGCCCATAAATCCGAATAATCATCTCCACTCAACTGTATCACTTTGGTCATCTACCCACCGGTGAGGGACGAGCGCCCATAAACCCGGTTGATCATTTGTGAACTTTTGAGGTGCTGTTGTTTGGATAAAGGTGCTATAGGCACACAGGTCCATCAACAGCGGTTACCTTTGGGTATCTGTAACCCACTGGTGAGGTTTTCATTCTTGAAACCAACACCCAGTGTTACAGTATATTCAAACGGTGACATTGTACAGTCTCGGACTGAACGGAGTTATCGCCAATTTTTTAATTGACATCGGCAACATGAGTGCGCAGGACAACGAGGACACGCTTAAGGCTATCCTGGCTTCTCTGAAGCAACTTCAAGAAAGTCAATCTTTGACAGCAGAGCGACTGCAACGTTTGGAAGAGAGGAAGGAAGATGAATCACAAGAAAATGTCACTTTCGAAAGAACGCGTGAAAGTGAACCTTTGACTGCGGAAGCAAGGGGAATGTTGGATGTGTTGTATAAGAACATCCCTATGTTTGAGTTCAATGTTGAAGATGGAACTAGTTTTTCGGACTGGTATGAGGATCATCAAGATCTATTGGAAGTTCAAGCTGAATCCCCGTAACAAGCGCCAACCGACTTCAACGTTGGGCTGTGTTCATCAAAGGTTTTGATTTCAAGATCGTATTCAAGCCGACCGCTGAAATGGGATGCGCCGACGTTCTTTCAAGGTTGATCGCGGATCAGAAAGAAACCGTCGAGGACAAAGTGATTGCAAGAGTCGAAACGGAGTTGTTCAGAGACGAACACTACCGTACTATTGCCGCCCTACCAGTTACCGCGAACATTCTGAGTGAGGCTACGGAGAAGGACAAGACGCTGCAAGCTGTCCTGAAAGCTCACAGAACTGGTAATTGGCCAATAAAATGCTCGAGAGACATCAGTCAGTTCGCCAACAGACAGACATCGCTGTCAGAATCTAACGGAATCCTCTTGTTTGGTGAAAGGATAGTCATTCCTGCCGCACTCAAGGGACGGATTCTTCGTCAGTTGCACCAGGGACATCAAGGAATTGTTCGAACCAAGACGCTCGCAGGATCGCTAGTTTATTGGCAGTTCATTGACGAGGAGATTGAGGACATGGTGAAGTCCTGTGAAACTGCAATCGTGCTCAGAAAGCCCGACAAAGACCAATTTGGAATCGTGGAGCAAGGCTAGTGCACCAATGGAACGAGTACACGCTGATTTTGCTGGTCCACTTGAAGGAAAGTACTATTTGCTTGTCGTTGACGCTTATAGTAAGTGGCCAGAAATCGTTGCCATGGATCGCATCACGACGTCTGCTACGATCTCCAACCTGAAGAAGATTTTCTCGCAATTCGGTATGCCAGAACGCTGGTAACAGACAACGGAACACAATTCACCAGTGCTGAATTCGCGTTGTTCTGTGCAAAGAATGGAATCAGACATATGAGATCGTCACCATTCCACCCGCAATCGAACGGACAAGCGGAGAGGTTCGTCGACACTTTCAAGCGGGCGCTGGGCGCTGCTGAAATTGAAGGGGGAGGAAGCCCTGCAGAGAATCTTCAGACTTTCTGCTATCATACAGGATGACGCCGTCATCTACAGTTCCTGAAGAAAGTCGCCAGCTGAAGCTTTCTAAATCGAAAGCTGCGCCTCATGGGATTTGTTGAAACCCAGGCCTGAGAGGAAGCTCGTCAAGGACGAACGTATGGAAAAGCAGTTCAACAAGAAACATGGTTCGAAGGCTACAGTCTTCAATCCCTGAGACTTAGTCTATATCTATGACTACAAAGTTCCGAGTAAGCCTACTTGGATGGAAGCTACGGTAGTGAAGAAGAACGGTACTGTGATGTACGATGTGAGGATTGAGGACGGAAGAACCTTATCCGCCGACATGCTAACCAGATGAGGCCAAGGACTGTCACCACCCGAAGTCGAGCCTATGACATCTTGCTTGATGCATTCGACATCAACCCACTGCCCCAGTCGAACCTGAAAGAGTCTAAGCCTATGCTAAGGACTCAACCGTCAACTGATACCAATGCTGAAACAGTTGAATGTACTACCGCACCGACGGTACCAGACGTTGTTCCGGATGATGAAGAGGTATTCCAAGATGCTGCCTCTACGCCGCAACCAGCTGTGACAACTACCCCGCCACTACGTCGATCCAGCCGGGCAAGGAAGACAACGACGAAGATGGATATCAACCCGTCAAATAAGCGTTACTAAGCCATTAGTATAATTGTCGTTTTCTTGTTTTAAGTATAACTTAAATACTAAGGTTGGAGGTGTTAGGTATTACGGTATATACTAAGAATTATTATTGTGTAGTTTGTTACTATAATGTGTTTAGTTAATCACTCACATTTGCTCACTGATCTTTTCGTCCTTAGTGATCAGTGAAACACACTATGTCTTGCCGTTGGCAAATTATCTAATTGCGACTACCCGCAAGTTATTAGTGTTTATATTATTGGTGTTTGATCAGCACGTAGCCATCCGTATATAAAGGCTACGGCCTAACACTCATTGCTCATTATATCGACTCTTCTACTTCACTTCGTAATAAACCTATTATACTACTGGTCGTACTCTTGGCGCTCAGATCTGTTTGTATCACAGAAGTCATATCTTGATACATAACATAAACAAAATTCAGCATTATAAAAGAAAACACATAAAAAGAAACACTCACAATAATTCCAGCTACCGCATCCTTGTTGGCCAGAGATCCAAATAATTTCTTATCCGGATTTCTATCCACGACATTCTCATCCACTTCCATTTTGAGATAGTGATCTGAAAAAATAAATCCGACATCAATATACTTTACAAAACAAATAACTAAATAAATTATTTACAACTGATAAATATCTGAAACACAGCTACACGAATAGCATGAATTACATGAACACGCCAAAACAACCAAATGAAAAAAAAAATTTTTTTTTTTTTTTTTTTTTTTTTTTTTTTTTTTTTTTTTTTTTTTTCACGGAACAATGACTTACAAACTTACAACGAACATTAAAAATTACACAGTAAATATGCACAATCATAAATCAACTACTCCAGATAACAAAGAGAATTCAACTCCGTTGTTTCAAAGCAAATTAGCAAATGCATGGACGGACGGTTTACATGAAAATCATTTATGTAAATTTAAATAAATAACAAACCAACAAGTCAACAAAGTTGAGAGTAATATGAACAAATAACTTTCCCATAGAGCAGAACAGAGAATCACTGAAATTTCAGTGCACTGCCGATGTTCTCGACAAATCAAAGCTTCACCCAGATTGCAAACTTTCAAATCACACTTAAGAAAATATACAGGGTTCTTGGTATCTATTGAACATAGTTCTTAATATACTAGAGAAAACAGTTACCTTAGTTACCTACTTCACAAAAAAACAATAAGGAGCGTCTTTTCACAATTTAAAACCTAAAACATGTCACATTCAGGAAAAACAAATACTAACTTTTCACTGTACTGTCGCCAGTTTAGACAGATTACCGGTGCTGACTCATAAGCGTATAGAGTATCAAGGAAAACGAAGGAAAATGAAGTGGAACAATGCAACAAAACAACAACTTCCACATGATCAGCGAAGTAATAACTGTAAAAATAAAAATAAATTAAACTCAGTGCATGATTGATTGCATCTCCTTCTGCAGTGCTGCTTGCAAATCGGCCAATTTCTTTTTTAGCACATTCACCTGAACAAAACAAAATACTGTAGATAAAAATGAAGAGAGGGTACAAACACAAAAATTAGTCATTCAGATAAATTAACCACCGAAAACCAGTGGGTCGAAGGGTTTGTCAAATGGAAAACGAAAGCATGCAAAACCAGTACTAAACTTAAAGCGAAAACACATCGAATAGACCAGCATTCTTATGCAACGTACGCAAATGAACATAAATTAGAATAAAATAACGAGCTAAATTCGGACAAAGTAGCATAATTAGAAAGTAGCTTGTGCTACTTTGCTCGAATTTAGCTCGTTCTTTTATTCTATTTATGTTCATTTGCATACGTTGTATGAGAATGCTGATCTATTCGATGTGTTTCAAAAACCGGCCGGAATTTCGCTTTAAGTTTAGTGCTGTTTTTGTACATAAAAATTCAGTTGTCCACGATGCGTTTCAAAAACCGACCGGTATTTTGCTTTAACCGATACACAAATTCACTGAAAAAACATACCCCGCTCAATACGATATTCGCTGCAGTAAGCTGTCCGGCGGATTCTACTCCGAAAAAGAACTGGAAGGACATAAATTAGCAACACAACGGATAAGAAAGAAGAAAAAATAAATACATTAAACAAATCAACTTGTGAAATAACATAAACTTTTCGTCTTTATTTCTGTAGGATTTCGGAACTGAACAAAATATCTATATTCTCACCTTATTAGGCTTTCCCGTAGGATCAAAGGGAGCTTCATATTCCTTTTCTCCCAGTTCCGAATATTCGCTCTTTGGCCAGTCTTCCGGTTTCGCGTATACCTGAATGTTTCACATAAAGTATAAGAGGCAAGAGTGGCTTTTTTGTTTCAATGCAACCATGCGATCATACAGTGAATTGCAAATACATCTACACAACAACGCTTTCATTACAAATTTAGAAACAGCTTCGCTGGTAAGTTAGCTTAGGCAACTTAAGACGTCACATCTGACATTTTAATTCAAGTACAAAGTATCACTCACCGTATGTCTAAGCGCATTATCTGGGTCATATTCAAATTGTACTCCCGCAGTGGGGTTCCACTTGGCGTGTTCCTTGGCGATTCCCTAAAACAAAACACATTCAAAAATGGTCGATGCGAAAATAAATGTTTACGTGTGTGATGAGTGATGGACAGTTTATTATAATGTACGACAGTATGTTACGAAGTTACAAATCTGAGAGAAGAGACAATATCTGACATTTTCGCAGGTATTATGAAACGTGGTCTTTTCACTAATTAGATCAAAAGAATTTCAATTTTTGGTCTAGGACCAAATTCAGGGTGAAAACTGGAAAAAAGGGCTCTCGGATCAAACCTCAAACCCTATCCTATGTTAGCGCTATCGCGCTAACAAAGGATAACTGTGTGTCACGCTGTTACACACATGAGTTTTATTTCTCTCTCTATTCCATCTTCCATCCTACATTTTCAAAGCCAATAAGTTAAAATATCTTCTATGCCGTCCCCGGCCCGGTGTCTGCACAGAAAAAAACGACAATAAATATTAAACTTGTCTTACCTTCTTTGCAAAGCACTTCATGATGACTTCCTGTCCCTTTCTCAGTTTCACAATCATAATGTCCTCGGAAGCACTCGAACCGCCATACTCGTCTCCGCCCGTTCGCTGGGCCCAGTGGACTCCGCACGCAGGCACAACCTATGCATCATTAATTATTATTCAGAATCATTACCTCACTACATATCGCAATACAGTTCCAAACTGAGAGACCCGGTTTTAACAGATCCTAAAAAGTCCCGTCAGGGGCACAGGTTGGTGCGTGAAAACACGCACGAACCACCTCCGGATTGGTTTTGACCACCTCCGGAGGCAATTCCAAATTAATATATTTGACTGAAACATGGTGTTTTATTAAAACGGTCTATCACTAAGCTTAAAGCGAAATGCCAGCTCCTTTGGAAAATTTGCATATGATAAGCAAATCATATGTATCCTATGCTAATTTTGCGCGATAGCCGTAGACGATCGCGCAAAATTAGCATAGGATACATAGGATTTGCTTATCATATGCAAATTTTCCAAAGGAGCTGGCATTTCGCTTTAAGAAACCACCTCCAACCACCTCCACTTACGCGCGGAATTTATACCCTGATGTCCCGTCCAACACTTGTTTCAATACACCTTTACATAATCTCGATCGCATAGTTTCTTGGTTCTGGGATTAGAATACTAAACGTGCTGATTGTCACTTGTAAACTTGCTACGTATAAAGTGGATCAGATCAGAAACCAGAACCAAAGAAAGAATCTATTCACCTTAGCATTGTTCGATTCCATATCAGCGGTGGTCACCGCTCTGGTTGCGTCCTCTCTACATTTTACGGCCAAATTAAATTCCACAGAACACTTGGGACAGAAATCGGTACAGTCACAATCCTGAAAACCCTCAAATTTTTTAAAAATAACGCAAGGTGGAAATACAATAGCAGTCTCTTCTCAAGAGGAAATAAAAGTAACCCAAATTATATGGCAGGAAGTCACTGTTACTAAAAAGGAAACGTCAGTTCATAACTATTAATTACAGTGCAAAGTGTTTTAATATATATTTTCGGGAACAGTTGCGCACCCTCGAAAAGACCATCTTGTCGACCACATCATTTGAAGTGAGGGGTACGAGACCCATTCTGTGTGCCACAAATTCGTCGTGAAGAACTGAAGTGTTGGCCTCTATCTGTACCCAATCAATAGCCATAACGGGAACCTAAACAATGTACAATAAAATCTTCTTCAAAAGCTCCAAAATTCCCAATCCGGGCATAAAATCGTGCTAAACCAAACAGATACCATCTATAGATAGATTCAGTCAGACTATCTCCGGAGGCTGTTTTAATATTATATGCTTGAGTGCATTTGAGACGTATCACACTAAGCTAGGCAGAAACCCTATATGTAAGTACGGGATACGCAAGCAACGCCTCTCATTCCACCTGTTCACACAACACACCGAGGGAAAAATACACACAGTTCTGTCCACGAACCTCGGCAATGAAGATGCGTCTCAAGGAATTGGCAACCGACAAATCCGTATCTTCCAGTACGAAACGGACCAGCTGAAAAGTAACATCAAATACGATATGAAGCCGCGTGCTAATTAGGAGTGCATATCATAGAAAGAAGAGACGCCCTAGGAAAATGAACGGACTCGGTAAAAAATAGCCAATGCAACAAAACAATCACCAACCTCATCGCTCAAATCCAAAATTTTTATCGTGGGCATGTTGGCGAACGGCATCTTTCCTGAAAAACAGAACACACATTGTGTTATAATGAATTGGCACGCACGTTACGTGTTGTAAGTAGCAGTAGCGACAGTTGCATACACAGGAAACGACCCGGGCTCAAGACTATCCCGAAAGAGAGGAAGACACGGGTTTTCGCACAAATGAACTCAAAAGAATTAATACACACTGGCTAAATAAAACAAAATGGAGAATCGTCGAGTCGCGGATCGCGAGGCGGCAGGCGAGAGGAAAAAGGCGCGTACGAGTTGGGAAAAGTTTGAAGAATTCCGGAAAAGTTTGGTTCAAGATGGACATCGGAAACGTAAATTTTACTTACTGGAAAAGTTCATGCACCGTAATGGAAAAGCGCTGTTTTTCCGCTATATAGCCCCAACCGTCGGTGTCAACTTCGAACGGGCGATCCATTCTTGGATCCGGCAGTGTTAAAATTAATATCCCACAACAATTCCAATACGGTAGATTTTGATTTTTCTGCATGTTTTTCCGTCCAACTTGAACCAACTTTTTCCGGAATTCTTCAAGTTTTTCCCATCTTAAATGCGCCATCAAAGACATTTTTTGTTGAACAATTGGTCCCGTGGCGATCGGTCGTAAAAACTGCCTGTAGATATGCTCGTGTAGTGCCAAGATACGGTAAATTTTTCGATACTTGCAAGGAAAATCGGGCATACTTGCAAACCCCATAAAATAACGAAAATTATTAAAGGTGTATACACGCTTTAAAAGTTTCGCCACGATTCTATTGGCAAAAAGCCAAATTTAAAATCACCCCCGAATTTTTGCATGCACTTTGCCGAGAGAACTCAGAGAAAGAGACTGCCAATTGTCCAAGACTACAAAATGGTACAGATGACGAAAATCGAGACGACGCTGCAGAAACCAAAATGTGACACGTTAATTATTCGCGCTCAATGCTCAAACGTTTTAAAGGTGGAATATATAAAAAAATCTTTCTTCCTTCTGTTCTCTCTTTTGCAACATGTCGGGCACTCGAGCCTCAGGCACAACACCCCCTCCCGAGTTTTCTTTGAAAATTGCAAAAATTACATCTCATTTACACATTTTTGTCCGTGTGAACAGCGTGTCCAGAGACAACACTCCAATGTTAATAAATCACTTTTTTTAAGTGATTATATATAAATAAGTCACATTTAATAATAAGTTTAAAGGCCAGTTCGTCCGGCTTCAGAACTGAAGCGGACCCCGGTGCACCGTTTCTGCGGATTAGGTTGATATAACCCGGTACTCTTTATCTTTTTATCTTTTGTTTAATAATAATAAAATGTATGTTTTACATTCTCACTTTTTCGGGTTGCAACACTGCCGAAACATTAAAGGGACGGGCCCATCAAAATAAACCCATATTTTGCATGTTTTTATAATTTGTATAAAGGGGGTTTATTATAATATATGTACACTAAATTTCGGCTAGACTTTATCCCGCTGAAATTTTTCGGTGTCGATAAACGCATAAGTATACCGTAGAAGACACACAATTGCACCCTTATTTCCTTACCGTGTCTCCCGAGGATACCTCGCTCTGGTTGGGACCCGGGAGACCATCTGTCTATATAGCCATATTCCCCCGGGACACGCGACAAGAAAATAAAGGTGCAATGGTGTGTCTTCTACGGTACACTTATGCGTTTATCGACACCGAAAAATTTCAGCGGGATAAAGTCTAGCCGAAATTTAGTGTACATATATTATAATAAACCCCCTTTATACAAATTATAAAAACATGCAAAATATGGGTTTATTTTGATGGGCCCGTCCCTTTAAGACAAGTCAACTGGCAAACAATCGATTAACAACGACATGGAATTAATCAAACAATTTTTCAGTAACAAGGAACGAGTGGTTAATGGCGTAGGCCATTTGTGAACTCGAATGGGAAGTGAACTCGGAGCTTGGAGTCAACGTTATAGATCACTGTGTGAACTCAGAGGGTTACATGAGCCTCCTTGAGTTCCGGTAAGAACGGGATGTGAATCTAAACACTTATATAGTTGAGACCGCAAACTGTCGACAATGCTCAAAGAAAGGAAGTTCAAGAATTGATAACAATTGACACGAATGACTTAGATTTGTGTACAAATTAGAATGTTACCTGAAGGGTTGGTTCTTCGAATGCAGCTGGAGAGGACCGCTCAATTAGTAGAAGAATCGTGAATCCAACGGGGTTGCTGAGTAGATAAAAAGACCGCCGGTTGGGGTAGAAAACTGAAACTAATGAATACGTGCAATCAAATATTTTAGGCCATACAGTCTGATCTCGTGCCGAAATTAAGAACAATCATAGGAAATGGATGAACCCATTTGGTGACGGTTCACTGGTTTTTTAGTGGGCCAGTCCGTCCATCTGGTGGCCGTGTGGTGACTAAGTTTCATCCAAAACCCGTCACCAACCGGTCACTAAATGGTCGCGAACCAGTCCGAACCAGTCATCAGATGTTTTTTTTGGCAAAAACCATTTCGTGAAGGGCCAACGACGGTTTTTCTGTGGTGTTTTCCTATCAATTGTTCAAATTCCAAATTCCAAACCATTCAATCGCTTGCAGGCAACTTATAGTTAGCATACCAAGGTCGGCTATGCCCACATCCAATAATCCTTCACAAGACATAATTCCTTCCAATTAAAAGGTTATGTTCCTGATTCGTGTCAATTACACCTCAAAATTATTTTAATACTGTAGCAATGTTCAATTCTCAGGATAAAATTGCGCGAAACCAAAGTGCAATAAACGCACATTTTTGGCAAATTGAGGCACCGCCCAACCTATCCTAGTCCAATTTCCCGACGACCCACCGCCACTTTATTTCATTGTATGTGTAGTACGAGGTTTTATATAGTTTTATTTACAATCTTCTTGTTTTCGTCCTTGCTTCATTCGTTTCCGTGTTGCGTGTGTCTAGCACTAATAAGAACTTGGTCTCTCATGACAATATCATGACCGGTGACTCGGCTTCTTCTACAACATGTTTGGTCAAAATTGTTTACCATAGATCATTGTTATACCTTCAGGATGGAACGTTACGACCGTGCCATTACAATTTTCTCGCCCGATGGTCATCTTTTCCAGGTTCGCATTTATATTTGCCTGGTACAGCAGGTGGTAAGAAAGGGGGGGGGTAAATAATAAGCTAAACTACCATGCTCTTTTTTTACTATTTCCTTTCAATCTTAGCTAATTATTCCTTATGTCTGTTTCAGGTAGAATATGCTCAAGAGGCTGTCAAGAAGGGTTCGACAGCAGTGAGTTACTTGTTTATGGCTTTATTCGAATAGTTACGAGTTACGATAAACGGTTCCAAACAGAATTTCTTATTCACGAGTAGTTTCCCTGTTTTGATTTATTGGTCGGATGCAATGTTTAGTGTTGAGTAGTTTGGTTTGTAAACAAACCGTTTAGCCCGTTTTCTGTGTGAAGTCGGGGAATGGCAATGATAATCTTTTTGTAGAAGAGTTGTAGGATGTTTTCATCGTATGCCCCTTTGTTACATCGCCTCTTCAATTCAGATTGGCGTGCGTGGTCAGAATTGCATTGTAATTGGTGTGGAAAAGAAGTCAATTCCCGCGCTTCAGGTAAAAAATTCAGATCTCCAAGGGCGCGTTCGGGATGTGGAATTCCGAACAAAAAACGTTTCAAAAGTAGTTCGGGATGGCCGGTCGGAAATGTAATTCTTTTCCACAGTACATATAGCCCGTGGGCACAGAGACCACTTATATTTTGCTATGCATTGGAGCCAAATGAATGCCTCTGTGCCCAAAGGCTAAATGTACTGTGAAAAACAATTTCATTTCCGAACTGCCATCCAGAACTACTTTTGAAACGTTTTTTTGTTCGGAATTCGGCATCCCGAACGCGCCCTAATGGATTATCTAGTCCCGGTACACAGTTTTCCACATTTTATGTTATTTTGGGCATATCCTGACACACTGGTCTATTTACCACCGGGATTTACACATCACGTAAATTTGCTGACTTCTGGAACTCACTCACAGCACACCAATTATTTAGGTTTGTGATTTGTGTGCTTGTTACTAAGTAAAACTTTCTTTTTAGGATGACCGTACCATCAGAAAAATCCACATGATCGACGAGCACATTATGCTTGCATTTGCTGGTCAGTTTGTTACACTATGTAACGTTTATTTTATTTAATATTACAATTTAACGCTTCTGTCGATTGTTCTGCCAAAGGCTATAAGCTCAGACTTTTCTTAAAATCTACATTTGGTGCATATCTCTTAGCGCTTTTAATGTGTTTGGGTATAGTAAGTAACTCAATGGAATGTACTCGTTAGAGAGTTTATGAGGTCATAATTTTAATGACAACAAATTAAAAATATAAATAGTAATTTGAATAATAGGTCTCTCTGCCGATGCGCGTGTTCTCGTTGACCGCGCACGTATCGAATGCCAATCGTACAAACTGACACTTGAAGACCCCGTTACTGTGCAGTACATCTCCAGGCATATTGCCAACACTAAGCAGGTGGGAGTGTTTATTTTGTTTACTCTTCATTTTCTATTCCAATGAAATTGAATAGAGCGCATGTAAAGTAAAATATCAGACTATCACACTGTTCAATGTCGATGATAAACCGCTACTGCTCGATTAGCCATAATATACGATTCTCTTGAATTTATCGTAGTTTTATTTATTCTTATATTTGGATAATTTCGTAAGTGACGGGATTTTTTGGTTGCTCGATAAGGTTTTCGATTTGATGCACTGTGGATATTACTACTTGTCTATTTAGTAGCAAATGTTGTCGAACACATTGAATTACTGCATCGTTACAGAGGTTCACCCAGTCACCCGGTCGTCGTCCGTTCGGTATTTCGATGTTGATCGGAGGCTTCGACTATGACGGCACCCCGCGCCTCTTCAAGACCGAACCCAGTGGAGCTTATTATGAGTACTTGGTAAGTCTTAAGTCTTGAATTTGTTTGAATGATTGGGGTTTTGCGCGAGCGGGAATCACCCCTTTGCCTTTATAAAGACTACTCACACAAAGAAAATTAAAAAGGCAGGTTTAGTACCCGTAAGACCTGCAAAGGAACTAAAGAACACGAACAATGCTAATGGACTTTGGATTTCCGGTCCCTTGCGTTAGCCGCTATGTTCTCGTTACCCGTAACGCCTTTTGTTGAAATTGTCTGACTTTTGTTTGCAAAGATAAGTGTACAGTTTCTGTGATTCCTAGTAAATCGAATATTTTCAGGCAAACTCGACTGGTCGTGGTGAGAAGCCGGTGCGAGAGTACCTGGAAGAGCACTACAACGATGAGACGACGAAGAATGAGGCGGCTGTACTCAAGCTCGTTGTCAAGGCCCTTAGTCAGGTAACGACTTTATTCTTGAACGAGAGGTTTATTATGTCTTATTTGAAAGGTGGTTGATCCGTGGGCTTGTACCACTTGAGCTTTGTAAAGGAAAGTAGCATCATGCTGTGTAATATAATGGAGGTGCTGAACCGTGCCACACATTTATGTGGCCTGTGTGAAACATTGCGTAGTTCCGTCTTTTGGTGCCCGCTAGTAGGATAGGTTTCATTATTATTTTCTTTGTGAGGTTCCCTTTACAGAGACCGTGGGAGTATCAATTTTGGCTCTTCCTTTATAACTTATTTTGAGCATATTCATTTTATTTGACTGTGTTCACGTGAAGAATAAGATTTATAGGTGGTGCAATCCGGTGCCTCAAATATTGAAATTGCAGTCATGACAAAGGTCGAAGGTGGACAGGTTCGTGTTTAACTTATAACTTATACTTTAACTTATAAGATTATTCTTTTACTCGAGAAAGAGCGAAATCTTTTTAGTTTTGTTTAAGGAAATTAGGGCATTTTTGGTTTTTGATAATGTCAGAAACACTGGAGCTTACTTTTTGTAGGAAATAACACATTAACTGGTGGATTTGTATTCGAGTACCCAAGGGTTTTCAAAAGTACCGAAAAGAATACATTTGGTGGTCCAAAGGCAGACATTAAACGTTATCTAAAGTATAATTAATTATTACATAATATTTCCTTATATGTATGCAAACCACAATTTTTCGATAGTTCGCTTATTCGCTTTTTTTAACTTCACCTTTGTTTCAGCCTGGTGAGTGCAATCACCGTGTTCTCCCTGTCGAAGAGGTGGAGGAATTGTTGAAGGTTTGTGATTTTTATTTATTTTTACTTTCTTGCTTTCCAATCGGAAGGTTTCTAAATGCCATCACGAGGTTTATTTTGTATATAAATGAATATTTTATAAAAATTGTTGATGGGGACATACAGTAACCAACTTGTATTCACTGAATTCACTTCATGTAGTGTTAATGATAATTACATTTCGGTGTGCTTTTGTAGCTGTCTCGGGGTTTAAGCGACAAGTAGTGTTATAGTGATTATCATTTTTGTCAACCCCACGTTTAGCGTAATATAGTTGGAAAGTGTACCTTATTATTAGTATGCACAATTTACAAGAAAAGGGGTAACCTTAAGATGCGCTAAGAAATGTTGATTATAGTGAATTAGTCTAAATGCTTTTCTATTGTTAAAACCCGTATTCTTATGCTTACGCTCGTTTAGGTTGTGGAGGAGGAGCGTGTGGCTGCTGAAGCTGAGGAGGCATCAAAGAAGGATGCGGGAAGAAAGTGAAGAATAGACTATTGATTGATTATCGATTTTTTTCTTTTCTTCCTGAACTCCGCCCCCTTGATCATCTCTATTGATTAATACTGGTTTCTTCACAGTACGGTGATTTAATGCTTATAATGGTTTATTTATTCAAACAGCATGTTACCATTAGAATGAGTTTGTAAGTGTAAGGAATCAAGACCAGGCTAAAGTCCCTTAGTCGATAAGGTGAACAGCCTTTTTAAACGTTCTTCTATTCTGTATTTATTGGCTTAATTAATATTTATTGAGTGATTTTTGTTGAATAAGAATAAAAGTTGTGTACTGGCTATTGAGAGATTGACTACAGTGAAGGATGATTCTTGAGTGTAGCAATGTGCGTGTTAGTTTCCAGGGTTTAGTGGGGTTTTCGCGCAGTGCAAACTACGGTAGACTTATTTATTACATAAATTACGTATTATAACTATTATTTATTGACAACATTACGGTATACATTAGGTTCCTTGCTCCTTCGCCATATTACGTTTACAGTGTACACTGTATACATACGACAATTGGACGTAGTCTGTGCAGTATGATATGAGACTCTGTTTTATATGAGACTTGTCGGATTCAGTCACTTGAGGTATGGAGGATTCTGTAGGTAAAAATTCTCCATATCCTAAATTCCACGTGAATAGGTTGGCAGTTCGGACGGGTAAATTCTCTCCAGAGAGAGGGGCGAATCCTCTCTTACAGACTCTAGAGAAATTTTGCCCACGAGTGGGTACAACGTGAAACTTGGCGACATCGCCGCGCCAAAAATGAGGGTCCGCCACAGCGGTGCCGCGCACTCCGCCTAAGGTGCGCGGCGGGTGCGCCGGAGTGCGCGAATGGTAAATGGCGCACCTACGGCGGTCTTACGCTGAGAGCCGATGAGTTGCGCGCCGCACCATTTCGGGAAACAAAATGCGCGCCGCAAAAGAATGGGAAACAAATGCGCGCGGAATAGAAATGGCGCGCAAAGTGTTTCCCGAAAAGGTGCGGAAACGGTGCGGAAATGGTGCGGCTCGCAACTTGCGCCCCGCACCATTTCCGCACCTTTTCGGCAACGTTTTTGAAAGCGCTCGGAGGATCTGCCGTAAGTGCAGTTGTTGTACTAATATTTTTCCGCAAGCACAGGTCTCACATGTGTTGTGTGGCCGAGTGGTCTAAGGCGCTGTTCAGAGAAAGTATCTAACAAGAGTGTAGGGTTCGAATCCAACACGCTGCTTTCTTTTTGCAGTTGCTACTTTTCCCGCACCGTTTCCGCACCTTTTCGGCAACGGTTTGGGGGTGTTTCCCGCAACAAAACGGCAACCAGAGTCCGTGGAAAAACTTTTGCGGCGCGCATCAAATTCTTTTACGGGAAACACCCCCAAACTGTTGCCGCGCGCAACTCTTGAGTTTCGTTGTAGGGAGCATCTGGAGCGCACCTACGGCGGACTTGCTGCGGAACCTACGAAAAGTTCGCCGCTGTTTCGCTCAACTGAGTAGAATATCCTTTCGCGCACCTACCGCGCGCTCTAGGCGCAGTGCGCCACCCCGCTGTGGCGGATCCTCATTTTTTGCGCGGCGATGTCGCCAAGTTTCCCCAGTGTACGGCCTCTGATGTTCTGTCCTTTCTGGCAAGTATGTGTATTGCCCTCAATTGGGCTATTTATTGTGATGATCGTTGGGTATTTTCTGCAGAATACTGATATTTTTCGTAATTGCACATACTTACCTAGTTTGGGGTTCACCATAAATACCCAATATCTATGAATATTAGTTGATGCTTTGATGTCGAGTAGAGAAATAGAGAGAGAGAACCAGAGAAAGAAGAGGGAAAAAAGAGAGAGCGGGGGAAGAAAGAGAGAGAGAGAGAAAATTGAAGAGAAAGAGAGAGAGAGAAAAGAGAAGAGAAGAAGTAGAATGCGGCGTTTACTCCCTATTATTCGCTTATCCCGTTTTCTCCATCACAAGTAACCTTATATACAAATCAATGTTCTACGGCCTTAGTGGAGAACGCGAGAGCCCTAAGATGAACACCTGTAAGAAGGTTTTTGAGAACCACTACGTCCCCAGGCGTGCAGCGCGGAAATGCGTAACCGCGTCCGTGGAAAAGAAGTGGCTTTTTAAGGCGGAGTCGTGGAAAAGAGTTTTCTCTGTGTCTCGAATTTTTGCACGCAAATTTTTCCCGCGGACGCGGCTACGCATTTCCGCGCCAGAGTCCACCTCGTCGCTTTTCAAATAAAAATTGATCGACAGCTTGCGCAAACGTGGCGAAGGAATGGCGAAGTCACCGCGCACGTTTTCATTCCTCATATCCTGCAGTTGTATCTGGATTTTCTAGATATCTGTCATGAACTCGCAACGAGACAACTTATCGTCGGCTTTGCTTGATGAGTGCAAAGTTTCAGCAGTATGGGGAAATTCTTCCGTGGTAACGAGGCTAATAAAATGTACTACATGAGGGCACCAGTGGCGAACAGGAAGTATAAAAGTATCCTAAATAAGGGAGTCAATAAATTGACAGCTCGTTAAGAACTACGTACGTATTTTGTCGATTTAAAGCGGAATACCGGCCGGTTCTTGAAACGCATCGAGCACACCAGCATTCTTATGCAACTTACGCAAATGAACATAAATTAGAATAAAAGATCGAGTAAAATTCGAGCAAATTAGCATAAATACGTAAGAATTCAGCTGCCCACGATGCGTTTCAAACATCGGATGGTATTTCGCTTTAAACACTCCCGCCCCACTAAGGGTGGTCATTACAACTAAGGGTAACATGGATAGCTGGTCATTTTGTTCTTCTTACCTTAAACCTTAATTACCTTAATTACTTTAAATTTATATATACAACTATTATCCCTTATTGGGCACCCCCTTGTGGACAATTGGCCATTCTACCCGAAAAGTATGACCACTGTTCCCTTAGCAACCGTTTCTTCTTCTTCGCCATGTGTAAGCAACAATGTGCACATTCCAGTTCAACGAACACACTTTTTTTGGGCTTTTGGGATTTTATTAGTCTTCTGGTTTTCTTGGTTTGGGATCAATGAGACTTGTGGGAAATCACTGTTCAGCATAACTATTTTTCGTGACTCTGACTCTGCAGCACCTGATTTTTAAAGCGGTATAACAACCGGTTTTTGAAACGTATGATGGACAATTGCATTCCCATGTTGCTATGCTAAGTGAGCATGCATTGAGATCGATTTTTTATTCCTCCTTTGCTTATGATGCATGGAAATTCAGTTATGTCCACTGCTGTTATGCCGCTTTAAAGACCTGCTCATAAATAATTTCCTGGACATGACGCTGCATATATATCAATCGTCTTTACTTGCAAAAAACTGTTGCTATGCCGCTTTAAAGCCTGCTCATACATAATTTCCTGGACATGACGCTGCATATCATATATCATCTTTACTTTACTTGCAAAAACTGCTGTTATGCCGCTTTAAAGATCTGCTCATACGCATATATCATCTTTACTTGCAAAAACTGCTGTTATGCCGCTTTAAAGACCTGCTCATACGCATATATCATCTTTACTTTACTTGACAAAGCCAGCATGTCCTTCTATAGATTATGTGCGTCTTCCTGTGCCCTTTTCCTTTTCCATGACTTTTCCTTTTTTCTCTTCTTTTTTTCCTTTTCTCTGTGAAATCTTCTGAAATTCGGTTGGAAACTCGTCAACAAGAATGGCCTACTAGGGCACTAGCCCCTGGTACCCCGGCTTTTTTCCTTTCATTTTTTTGTGCAATATGACTCAAAACACTCGATACAAAGTAGTTTCTTGTGCGCAAAAAGTTTCCCGTTTTGTTTTGTATATCTTTTCGTGTGCATGTAGGTTTGCTATTTATTTATGAAATCTTCATTTAATCACGTAGTATATTATGAATCAGAAAAAGCGTGTGTCTTGGGCTTCAACGCCAAAGGGGTGCACGCCGTTTGCACCGTTCAATTTTGACACAAAACCTTGAAGAATTCCAGTGTCCAGAGGTCTTATTCACCACTCCGATTCCCTTGGGGAAATAGTCCCTGGGACAGAAAATAGCACTCTTAGGTAAGACACGCATAGAAAAAGACGGGGAATTCCCCATGGGGAATTGAGTGGTGAATATGGCCTCAGAAGGCGTACTCTCTCCATTGAGGCCACATGGAGATGTCCGATGGGATACATACAGCGTCCTCACTGTAAATATATCCATAGGAACGAACCTCGTTGTTAACCATACTTTCCTACTTATTTATTGAAAATGTATTCTGAAGTATGGAAATTGAATATATTATATATTATGTCCCGTCCAGGCTTACACCCCTCACGACGAGCTTTCCGTCTATTCATCTTCTATCACGACATGGGAATGGATACCGAGATTTATGTCTCGTTTCCGGAAACCTCCCATTTCATCTTTCATCCTCTCATGCTTCTTTTCCTCGTTCACCTCTCTCTCTCTCTCTCTAGGTATATATTTCTCTTAACTTCTCTCTCTCTCTCTCTCTTCGTCCCCCCCACCATTTTCCCATCATAGGTAACTTTTACCCGATTTCCGTTCCTCTGCATTCAAAGAGGAGAAAACAATCCACTCAGAGGATACCGGCCATCTAGAAGACAATGGGAGGTTAGACACCGAATAATACCCCGAATTAGAATGCAAGTTGAACACCACGTGGATCGGGTGGAAGAAATAAACGCCACCCCTTCGTTTTTCTCTGCTTACGTACTGCCCAACGTTGCCTGCCGATTTCAACGTGTTTGCCGCACTCATGCGAACTTCCTTCAGCCATATTTTTGCCCATGAAGATTTGAGTTCAAACATGCCAATCCAACCCTAAATCCTAACCCTTATTGATGGTATGGCACGTGGCTAGGCCATCATGTTCCATTTTGTGCAACTCCAGTTGCCCATCATAAGCTTCAGTAACCACGTGTTATTCCGCTTTAAAAGGTCAGTGGACCCTAACCCCTAAGCTTAGAGTCCCGCCCTCTGCCAGAAGTAGTGCGTGCGCATCTTTGTGGGCTCTAGTCAGAATTGATTCCAGGATTCCTCTTTTGTGTGGTGTGCGCCCCTGTGAAGTACACGCACTTTGGGACTCCAGTACCCGATTGTTCTCCAATTACAACTCTCTCTCTCTTTCTTTCTCTCCTCTCTCTGTCTCTCTCTTTCTCTCTCTTTCTCTCTTTCTCTCTCTTCTCTGTCTCTCTCTCTCTATTTCTCTCTCTCTATATGAAATATTGAATTTTCATTATGAATAAGCAAAGTTGGTTGCAAAGCGAGTAGAGACTCCCAATGTTGGGGAGCTTGCACCCTCCCCAACCATTAGTACTCGAACCTCTGACCTCCAATAACCAGAAAGAACTGAACCATAAAATACCCTACAATTCCTTCCGCCTCCGAGATTGATAGATGTATAAGTACCACCAAGAGTCCTTTTTTCTTTCTGTGGTCTAGCACTCATGCCCTCATGTTGGTCATCTAAAATGCATACTCATACACATCCTTTGTTGTAGAGTGAAGGATTCACGTTAGAGATTCATTCCCTAGAGAATAGTCTGGGATACTACTTTTTATTCCTTTTTTCCTCCCGAGTACCACTACTACAACCCACGAGGTCCTCTTTATTTTCATCACATTGATTAGAGAAAATGATATAATAGGTAGTCGTCACATTAGTGTCAACATCAGTTGCCGATGTTAGTTCAATATATTAAAGCAATATTCTACCTTCGTTGGGAAATTTGCATATGATACGTATATCCTATGTATCCTATGTATATTTGGTGCCTGAAGCTTGCCGGACGGGCATCACATTTGCATAGGATTCCATATGATATGCAAGTTTCTCAAACTGTGTACAATACGGCTTTAAAACTACCAGAGCCTTAAAAGTTAAAAGAAGTACACATCGAAACTAACTCACTGATTTGTTTTTCTAACAGTGCAGTAATTACAGCAACATACTAACAATTAGGACCTTGTATGCGAAGTAAGAAAATAATAATTATATACTGTGAGATAGATATATAGTACTGTGAACGTAGATAGATATTCACTAGTCCTGTAATTATAAAAGCTGCCACTTTCCATGTATTCTGAGAGCTCTTCATCACATTTCTGCGCGTGAGAATCCTAAATCCAATATCAATTTTCCCGTTCTCTCTTCGTAAAACTCATAATTAGGGCCTCGGGGCCAGGGGCTCTTCTTATCTGGAGTAGTTGGACGTCTTATTCTTACTATCGGATTTACTTATTTCACTTTTGGATTAGCGCATGTTGTTTTATTGCTTTGCTTACGCTTCCTTTATGATTCAACAACAAAACCTTTCTTTTCGAAATAAATTAAACTTTCACGCGTCAAGGGCGTGCTCCTTTATTTTATTCAAGGGTTGTTCAATAGTTAAGCTGACTTGCGCGCCCGCAGGTTCTGAGCAGTAGACGACGAGTTCCAGATGTGGCGAATTTGACGACGTCCGGGCTAGGACTATCAATCACCTTGGATTACAATTAGAAATTAGAGGACATATGGGTGCCTTGACTTTCCCCGCCCATTTTTTGACTAATACTTTTTCAAAATATATTATTCCGTGCCGTAAACCTACCATTTATATTGCCATGTTTCAGAGCTGCAGTAAAGTCCCTTGTATTATTTCCGTGCAATTTTGACTCCTGGTCCGCAATATACATACAAATAGCTGCAATACCCTCGGCATTCGACGTCAACGTGGAAGACGTGTCCCTTAGCGGGATGAATCTGCCTTTAGACGAGCTTTTAGCAGGAAAAAAAAGCTAAATGTATATCAGATTTCAATTATCGTGTGATATTTCACTCTTCTTTTTGCTTTCTATTTCTTGCTTAGAGAGCCGACTCCTTTGATTGTTGGGTGATCAGAGCCCAGTTTGTGGGCGAAGATACGCAACAAAACGAAAAACCCCTAAAAAACTAAATTGTCTGAGTTTGGTGGCTAGACGAACCATTGTTTACTTGTTTGTTGTGTCACTTTAGGATGAACCTTATTGTGTTTTCTTTATATGTCACAAACCAAGCTCCGAAAAAATTTTTTTCTAACTCTGATAACTACCCTGTGAAAAAAAAATCACAATTGCTAGATGTGATTTTCGTCATGTCGTTTTGTGATTACTTTGTTTGTGCTCTGTAGCCACCTATTTTTTTTGCTCGAGGTTCTGACTCGGTTTTAAAGCACTTTTGCGCATGGTTTGTGGAAAATATGTATGCTTGACAACTGCAGTTCCTTGGATTCTGTGCAAATAATGTCCCATTCGGCAAAAATCTGTGTCGGCAAAAATTTGCATATGTATACGCTTCACAAACCATGAAACACACCGCTTGAATCTGAATTTTCCTTTCAGAATGGCATTCTTGACACAACTCACAGGAAGATTACAGAATTTGAAAGAAACTGCACAGAATCTCAAAGAAGGGGCACCGGCACTAGGAGCACATTTGCAAGTGTTGAAGGTTGGTAGTACAATAGATGTGAATTATCCTCATGAATTATACTTCGCACCCCAGTCATAGTAGCAGAAAATGGTGGCAGAGCAGCTCTGGGCCCCTGGAAAAATCGCGAGAACCTGGCAAAAGTATTGCTCAGGCTGATCAGGTTTCGAGGTGCGCGGCGAAAAGTAGATGCGTTTAGTTTACCGCGCACAAGCAAAGTTTCATGTCTCTTTGAGCGGATACGTGTGTTACTAATAATAAGTTCGTATTCAGGATGGAGCTCCAAAACTGCTTGAATCTGCTATGTCAGCCAAGGATGGACTTCTCAATAGATGCAAACTCGATAATATTGGAAAGGCAAGCGTTTTGGTGGCTTCCTCTGCTTCACGACTTGTTGCTGTGTGTTGCATCACATTAACAAATGGTTGTCATCTGAAACTTATAGTCAACTTTGTAAGGAACGCGGAATAGACTTTGAATACTGTATATTTGAATATTTATGAATATGAATATGAATAAGAGCGCACCTCCGTGGAAAACCACGTAGGAATGAAGGAGCCGGCCGGCCTGTTTTTGAAACACATCGGAAACAACAGAAGAATAAAAAATCGAGCTAAATTCGAGTAAATTAACATAAATGCGTGATTATTCAGTTATCCACGATGCGTTTCAAAAACCGGCCTATATTTCGCTTTAAAACAAAAACTTGTATAATACGTACATTTAGGTTCTGAATGTGAGCGCCCTTGGTAGGAATCAATCCCCAATCGATATTGTGCCAGTGATAACAGCTTTTGGCGAGCACTTACAAAATGCAGAGTTTAGGTAAGTTCACTCTCTCCGTGGGTGGCAGAGGATCGTGAAGTTATCAGAGAAAAACGAAATTATTGCCAAAACTACAGAAAACCCGTCGCTGGCTCGCCATGAAATGGTTTTTCCAAAAAAAACATCTGGCGATGAAACTTGGTCACCAAATGGGTTCACCTATTTCCTATGATGCTTGTACTTGTATTATGCGTGTACTACTACAGTCGGTACATGGTAGATACTTGTTAGGGACTACTCTGAAATCCTGTGTCTTTTCCCTTTAGTATTTTAGTTTTACTCTTATTCATTGTTTATTTTAAACACGTGAATAGGAACATGCATTAGCAGCGATACTGTAATTATTGTAGGATTACGGTAATTACATTTTCTTTCCAGAGTCGAGTATCACCATAATGGAGAATTCAAAGCGGTGAACACCGGTTCAACGGTATCAATTTTTCTTTTTTTTTATGCTCTTTATTCGGTTCCCTAATAATTCTTGCGAAATAAATAAAGAATATAAGGCTTATGATTGAAGCATTGCGTTTTCTGTTCACGGCAAATTCGAAAAATTGATTGTATACGTAAGTGTATAATAAATAACAACGCTGACGCGAATACTGTTCGATTCCAGTTGGCCGACCTGTGGCGCACTTCTTGAAGTTAGTTCAATAGGCGCGCCGCGGTTTCGCCACAAGAGCACCATAGGTGCGCGGCCCTGACTACGTTGGAGGGTTCTATCCAAACTTTCTATATAACGCGCTACAACATGCGGTTTTGAAAAGTATGCTGGGCGCTGGATTCCCTTATAGTGTCTTTTTTAGTGCAGAGTTGCAGTTATACAACACATGCTTCAAAAATCGGATGTTATATCGCTTTGATGATCTCTCTTACAGGTGCTAATTGAGAGGGAAGGCAATGATTCTGAGATGGCCGTCTCCTTCTGGCCCGAAGAACAATTCCACTTGGATTCTGTTCTATGGCACTGGGGCACAGAACCAATGAATGGAAGTGAACATACTATTGGAGGTGGGGGAATTTGAATTTTAGACGGATTACGGTAGCTTAGACCACGTTTAGACTTAAGGCCCTACAGTCTAGTTCCTACACACAAAGTTAGTGACAAAATCACCTGAGGTAATTGCTGAGCTAGCTTCACTGTATTGTAGTTAATCAGGTCCATAACAAATAATTAGGCCTCTTACGCAACATTAGTCAAGTAAAGGAACGAGAAGCACTCAGTTTATTCTTTAGGCGCAGGCTTAAGCTTAGGCTTTGCAATACTCTATCTGTATGCTACAGTACTCTAGTTTAGGTGTCGGATACGCCGGTGAGGTCCATCTCGTGCATCGAAATACTCGATTTTCATCATTTGATCTAGCATTGAAACAGCCGCATGGAGTTTTCATCATTGCCATCTTTTTGAATGTAAGTAATGCGAAATTTTTCTTGATTTTACTTCCACTGTTCGGTCGTTATTTCTGATTTACTTCGTGCCGTTTATATACATTAGTTATTAACCTACGCTTGAAAACTGCATTAGATGATTTAAAAAAAGGTAGTCACGTGTTTGCAATTACTGTATAACGCTTAACTTCGCGCACTCTGTGATCACACCCAATTGCGCGCCTTGGAAACGCGACTCCAGCTCGCACATCTGTGGCGCACCCGCCACGTCTCCGAGAAGGAAGTGGAGAGGGAGCGGGCACAAAGTGGAAAAGAATATATAAATACAATTAGCGGGATGCAAGAGTTGTATCTTTTTATTCGCAGGAATCGCATGATGACAATCCGGCCGTGAGTCCCTTCATGGAACTACTGTCCAATATTACCTACAAAGGAAATGAATGCCGTGTTTCCCAGTTCAACTTCACTCATTTGTTCCCACCAGCAGGTAAGTTACACAGGAAAACGAAATAATTGCTCGAAACACAGAAAACCGTCGCTGGCCCGTCACCAAATGTTTTTTTACCGAAAAAACCATCTGGTGACTGGTTGGTGATCATTTGGTGACCAGTTGATGATGGTTTTTGATGAAACTTGGTCACCAGTTCGTCACAAAGAGCTTACGAAATGAGCTGACCCAGGAAAAAAAACAGTGAACCGTCACCAGGTGGGTTCACTGTGTAGGGTCGGGATTACTGAAATATCTGAAATGTATCCTATATAAATAGTACGGCAAGCATATTCCTTTTTATTGTTTATTCTATGATAAGCTTTCAGAACCTGGGTGGTACCTATCATTTCAAAAACATTCTCAAGTCAAGCTTTGCCGCCACTATTTAAATTTTGAAAATTCAGAAAAGTGCAAAGAGTTCTGGCTCTATGATGGCTCGGAAACAGTCGAACCATATAGAGAAGGAGTGGAATGGCTGGTCTTCAGGTCTGCTATACCAATCTCCAGTCATCAGGTTCGTACCGGCTAGAGTAGTCGAGTGGTTAGCGTCCTAACAATTGAGAAAAGAGTGGGGAGTTCAATCCCGATCAGTGGCATTATTTTGCTTCGTTGTCATCGCTGAAAACTTGCTCACCTGATTTTGGTCAAAAATAGCATTTGTAAGCTACGATGCATTTTACTGAAAGTTGCGGTTCGGGGTTAGAAAAAAGTCTGAATATGAAGATATGAATTTGGGCTCAGCTGAGGCTTAGGCTTAGGCTTAGGCTCAGGCTCAGGGCTTTGGCCTAAGCACGCAGTTTTTGCAGATTCAGCTGATTTGACGGGGGTTAACTTTATCTTCATCTTCTGTTCTCAGTCGCGCAGCGCGGAAATTTAAAAGAGATGGCCTGAAATTCTCTTCTTCCGTACGCATTTTAGCTGGACAAACTCCGCGAAGTGCGCAGTGGTGGTTATGATGAAGAAGCGGAGAAATCAATGCATCCAATCAGGGCACCACAACAACCAAATAATAGGTCAGTCACTTGCCGCCTATGATGACGAAACTACGTCGCGGCCAAAAGCTGGCGCCCCTTTGGCGCACTATTTTGGAGGAGATGTGAGCGGAAGATGTGCCACAAGTGTGCCACCGGTGTTTCGACCAGTTTCAACCTTCCGAACTGATATTTTCTGTTTTAGGACAGTGCTCTCCTCCTTCCGATCGGCTGCGAACCAACCAAATCTTGGATTTAATTCACAATAGTTTTTTTTTACAGCGTATAATAATTTTATATGTGCAATTTTCCTATTACCTTTGTCTTTTTACCAAAATTTATCCCAAATTTATTATCTAGTCGTTGCAGTGAAAAGTTAAATTGCACGATGAGAAAATTCTATATCGATTGATGCAAAAGCAAGAGTATTTATTTTCGTGGGCCTGATCTTTAAGTAGTAAGGTAGCAATAGGTCTCAGTTAGGTTGTAGGTGTACAAAAAACCCAGCGGAAATGTGTTTTATGTGCCCACATAATTTGTATTTCTCGTTTGCTTTTTGCTAATTTATATTTAGTGACGACCTCCATATTTGGCCAATGTATAATTTGCACGCAACGTCTTCTCTCTATCGTTTCGCCTCAGGACCTGCTTTACGCAAATCAAGATGATTTTTTTTTGTTGAGATTACTATTTTTCATGGCTCTGAACCGTAGGTGCAATAGGAGGTGCGGAGTAGCTCCAAATCTAGCGTGCGACGACAGCGCCAAAGTTTAGCGACCTTACCGCCGCGCACGCGTTTTAACCTTTAAAGTATTCTAATTTTTAATGTCGGGATGTGATATATTTGTATACTATATTTGTTTTGCCTATTGAACTATATATACGCCTGAAAATAAATTATTTATTAGTTGTTTTGTTGGTGGAAGACAAGTAGAAGCTGCTTATCAAAACATATGATTTGAGAAACAAAACTATTAGAACATTAGTATCTATTAGTAAACTACGTCTGGCCTGGTAGTAGCTAAAATTGACTATGGGTTACGAAATTATGTAATGCATAAACACTTTGTTCAATACAATACAACGCAATATAATTCAGCTCCTGATAATTGTTCATGGGCCAAAACGATCGCCCATGATTCCCTCGCCAGGTTTTCGCGAAAAGGACGCTGATAATACCTGATTCACACACACTCACACCTGATTTTCTCATCGCGAAACATCAGCCAGAGTTTCGCGTTGAACAATTAGGTCTGAGCTTATTGTTTCGTTACATTATGGCTTAGGATTAGGGCTTATTGTTAGGCCTAAGTTTGCGTGGTGACTTGGTCCACCAAACAACGCAATGGAATTGAATAGTTGGTCGATTTTCGATAACGCCCTTTCGTAATACATATTATATGCCCCTTTTCCGTTTTCAGTCTCATCCCGCAATTCTCTTTCACTTTTGTGTTTTGATTATGCTCACTTTTCTCTCACAACCAATAAAAACAATGTTATTGAGCGGAAATGACGATTGCTAAATAAATACGTACATTTGTGCAGTGACGCGCTTACTATATGAGAGCGGCAAGGGCGCCACAAGTGCGCCAATAAAAAATTGTTCACCTCTCGCGCATACTTGGCAAGACATCGCGTCGCTGCAAATGGCAAACGTTCAAGCGACTGCGGCGAATGCGCAAAGTTTCCTAGTGTAGGGGGAGTAATAGTTAGGGGTCAGGAGCGCAGTTTCTTACTTTTGATCACTTTTTTGCGGGGTATTTTCGCAGCAACAAATAAGTCTGACACTTGGAGTTAGAGACAAACCTCTCAAAATTCTGCCTATATATTCAAAGGAACCAGAGACCATATTCACCACTCAATTCCCCATGGGAAATTCCCCGTATTTTTCTCTGCGTGTCTCACATTAGAATGCTATTTTCTGTCCCCAGGGAATATTTCCCCAAGGGAATCGGAGTGGTGAATATGGACTCAGATCTTCATCAGACATCATGTTGCTAAATTTTTTGCATGATCCATATGATAGCAATACATTGATATTTGCTCCCTTGTCGGTCTTTGAAATTTTGTGCTGTTATTTCGTGGTATATCAAGTTGTATAAATAAAACTTCGTGTGCTGCGTCACCGCACGGGAATGTATGCGTAATCAGTGAAAAGTAAATAGATATGAAAAAGGAAACAATCATTTTTAACAACGTTGATTTTAAATAGGAAACACTTTTGACTGTAAGGAAGGAAAGTTTCGTTTCAAAGTTGGAAATATCAACTAAATCAAATGTCATGATCGCGCACGGACACGCATTTTTTTATTTTGATAACGACATTCATGTTCCAATCATCAGAGTAGCAGGTGTACGGATAATATTTTTAGCATAGGGTTGGTTCATTGTTTCCCAAGTATGTAATTCTAGTTAGAGCAACAAGATTCACCTGCCAATTTTTGGAAGAGCGGCGTCAGTGCCAAATTTGTAAGAAATTAGTACACCAAAGGAACAAACCAAAAATGTATGATCAATTGATATCTTCCTTACTTTTGTCATAATTATCTTTGATTTATTACATGTTTGTCACGCAACGTTGAATGATCTGTATGATTTGTACTCAAATACACACAAATTACCGTATATGGCACCTCTTCTTCTCTGCAATCTGACAAAAATTTGTTCTTTTCAGCAGACGCACAGATCAATCGACGAACAAAAATTTGTCACGTTTTTCATTCCATTTTTGTTCATTTCCCCTTGTTTTGTGTATATTTTTCTCTCTCTTCTTGTTTTATAAGTCTCGTGTTTCATCGCCTATACCCTCCCCACCTTTACCTATAAGGATCTTTAGTGCTGTAGGCGAAATTCCGGCCTTAACTTTGTCAGAAGATCGTCTCTTCTCGTATGTAACACAAATGTTTTGTTTGTTCGTGCTTACTTTGTTTATTAGAAGCGATAACATAATGCCGCGGGTCTAACTTGTACACCTAATCTACTATAGAATTTACGTATGTATTAGCCTCGCCTTTAAATTCTAGTTCTTCGTTAACTTGTACTTGTTCCGATGACAAGTATGATGTCATAAATAATAAATTGGTTTATAAATATGACTATTTCAGTAAATTATATGTCGTACAGCGGTGTGGCGCCCGAGCTGGCGCCCAACCCGCTGCATGGGACCAGCAAGTATAAAGCATACGTGGCCGCCGTTGACAAGGCACTTAAGGTATAACCTTTATATATTATATATATATAATAAGATATTCTTTGGTTGTTAATTAATGTTCAAGTATGTTTCTTCTCAGGGGTATAGTGCCTCGAAATGAGGTTCCAAATAGTGCGTGTTGGAAGTTGCCATAAGAATTGCGATGTTGGCGTTTTTCTCTCATTGTGCCCTTATGTATTTTAGGCATTTGAAAGCACAAACGAGTGGGCAGATCTGATTTCTGCGTTAGGAAAGCTGTCTCGGGTGAGTCCTTGTGATTACTTCTGTTAAATTTGTTTCCGAATCCGAATAATAATGTGCGGCTGATCCAGAATAGGGTTCTGAGTTACACTTGGAGTGGAGTTCGGAAACAACATGGCGAATTTGCAACATATTACATGTAATTTAGTATGTTATTGGAGTTAAATCACTGTCCATTCAGGTGTTCAACTCCAATGCCAAGTTCGGGGATATTCCCAAGCCTGTCACAGTGGCTAAACGACTTTCCCAATGCTTGCATCCGGCACTACCAATGGGTATTTATACTTTTCACTTATTATATGTTGGTTCTGATATTTACCAATTTAACATCATTTGTAGTAATATAATGTTCGACTTCGTTTCTATCCGTTGCGTTTCAGTGGTAATCAAATTTTTGCACATTTTTTGTTGCCGCGTGAGTTTTCTCCGACGTAACTCTAAATGCCTTTATGCAACACTTTTCATTTAGCGTGTCAAATGGTTAACTAAGAATATAATTAATACAAGCTCGGCAACCGGTCAAATCAGTAGCAGCCATTACTAAATGTAATAATCGAATCGAATAAACATTTTCAGAAATCAATAATAAAATAATATTCAAGTTCTTAGGTTGATACTTTTATGAGGCATATTAATTGTTTCCCTTTTATAGGCGTGCACGTAAAGGCACTGGAAACATATAAACAAGTGTTCGACATCCTTGGAACCGAAAAATTGGCGCAACTGCTCTATCTATTTGCCATTGGCCTATTCCCTCTTATGGATCACTGCGGAATAAAGGTACACTTTTTTTCTGACTTGTATAGCATTGCAATAAGGCGTAATAATACAACTTATATATGGTTTTAAATTTCTATGTATTATCACGAGCAGCAACGATATGCGAAATCTATCACTCCCCATAAAGTAACGACAAACACTAAGTTAATAAACCTTAGCCTTTACTTTATTAACAATTCAGGTGAAATCCGAGCTGTTCACTATATTCGAAACATATATTCTGAAGTTGGGTCCCGCTTTGAAACCATCACTACCCGGCTTCCTGGCTGGTGTACTACTGGGACTTGAAGAGGGTACCGAATTTTATGAAAGGTAAGATTTTGTGCTTTATTATTTCCGTTTCAGTTAAAATAAGCGAATCGAATTATCGAATCAAATTTTTCTTGTTGTGCAATAGTATTCCAATGCCATAATGCACAAAAAAGGTACAGAAGAGATTTTAGAAAAAAAACGCATTTAGAAAATCACAGCATAATCTATTAAATCTGTATTCAGATCAGTGATTTTCCTGGACAAATTGTGCGATTCGGTTGGAGCTGAATCGTTTTTCGCATGCATGTGGGAGGTATGCCCAAATTACTATTGTTTACTTATAATTACTAATTACTATTTTTTAGTATTTTAATGTTCTCGGCTTTTCTTTTGATACGAGACCATGGAGGTATGCTCATCCTGTTGAGCATATATTGATTTATGGGATGTGGTTTATTATTATTATTATTTACATTATTTACATTTTTAAAACTTGTATGTTCAGGCAGTTCTTGGATCCCCGGCTGTCCGTCTCCCCGCTCTGATCTATGTGAATGCAAAATTGGACAAGAACAAGGCAATGAGTGCACAGACACATTTGATTGGAAACACGGATCTGATGGTGGGTTTATTTTTTAACTATGTTAGAATGTTAGTATGTTAAGAGAAATGCGCGTTTGACTCGTACTTATTACTGTATTTGATACCGCCTGTGTCCGTTAATGTTTTGTGGACGACGCACGACATAGCTAGTATTTTCTAAAAAAAAAAGAATGCTCTACCTTACCGTTCTATATTCGAGAAATTAATTATACACTCCGAAGATGAACACTGAAAAATTTGCGGGCTTTCTAAGTTTTACGGAAACTGGAGGACAAGAATAGGAATCAGTATGTGTGCATTGTTATAGTACAGTAACAGAAACATAGTGATATCGCATGAGAGAAAAGTCCCGGTAAATAGAAAGAGAATATAGTTAGTCGAGTAGATACGCTCTTCTTCCTAGGCATTAAGATAATTATGGATTCCTATTGGATGTTGTTCTGTATTGTAGATTTTCGGATCCTTTTTTCTGATGATATTCTACTATTTTTATTTGGTTGTAAGTATCTGTATATCTAATAACTAGATGGGCTATTTATTTATTTGTGAGCTTTCTCTTAGTACGTGCGCTATTCTTTTCCTCTCCGTCTTGCTTTGATTGTGTAGTTTTTTTTATTTGTATTTTGTTTTTAACTGGCACTGGTCCACTTGCGTTTCTTTTCCCTTTCGTATTGAAAAAATATAAATATCTAATATATATTGGCCTGTTATCTGCTGTTTATTTGGTAAGTTATCTCTTTGGATATTCCTATGATGTTTGTTTGTTTTTGTAACTGCCACTTGCCCACTTGAGTCTCTTTTCCCTTTTGTGTTGTGTATGAGTTGAGTGGCTATGGCGGACTGTTCCATTGCTCTATTATAAGTGGGTCATGTTTGATGTTTTTCCAACTGAATTGAATTTATTTGCTCGCAGGGTATTCATATTAAGAATATGGAATTTGGGATTATTCTAGGGATCTGTGAGATTTGTAGGAGAGATTCGAAGGATTTTTATTTTTAGATATAAAACTGACGGTACATATTACAAATTACATTAGCTAACTGTAATTATTTTAACATGGAACATGGGGGCCATATAAGATGTGGATGAACCGTTAACTGTAGAAACTACTGGTGTTGCACTCTAGTTTTAGATTATGATATTAAACCTCAAATTATATTGACTAAACACAATTAGTGACAAATTTTTGGTTACTTTTCATATATATCATTTAGGTGGCGGCTCTTTGTGCGGCTGCAGATGACAATGGTTCCCCGCTTGTGCAACGCCATCTTTTGGACTTTTTGGGCACGGCATTTCCCATCGACTCACAGCTGTTGACCAAGACACACTTTGTGAAGGTATGATTGTGATTTATTATCCTTACTTATTGTCCTTCAATTTATTTGTGCTTACGTCCACAACGAAGCACTTTCATAAAGTTTTTTCGACATTGAAACACAGCGTACAAAATGTTTGACGCTGACCGGATTTGAACCAGCGGCCTTCCACTTTCAAGTCTAACGCTCTACCTGTTGCGCCAAGACAGCTTGCTTCGTCGGGCCAACAAGCACTACACAATGCGCTCGTAATGCCTTAGCATGCAAATTTCACCACCGCATCCACGATTAGTCCACGCTTACTTTACAAATAAGACGTTTTCGCGCGGGGTTTTAAAAACAATCGGCCGAAGGCCTTTTCCTCCAGTCGGAGAAGAGCTCGTAGGCTCTTCGAACGGCTGGTAATAGATACATGGGATATTTGGTGGGTTCCAGTCCTGAGGCTTGTGATTTTTATGATACCAGGCTTTTTTGTATCCTCTGTTGATTTAGTTGCTGCAACATTCGCTGTTCGTCGTGCTCCGCAGAGATATGTCATTGAATCGGCGACTTTACCAGTGGCTTTTGAATCCAACTGGTATGTGTTCCCGATTTTTCTATTTATTTCATAATTTTTTATATTTAATTACGTCTTTGTGTACCAAAACAGTATAAACAATGCTTGTCTCCGTTTACTGTTACTTCGAGTGTTTGAACCGCTACACTTGTTTTCTATTATGCGAGTCCCGTAAGGGTTAACCTTGGGTCATTAATGTTGCATGTTAAGGTAATTTTCTGAAACATTTAACTTTATTGCAATATATTGCTACTAAGTCAATTAAACTTGCGATTCTTGTATGTTAGGAGCCATTATATGAAGTGCAGATAAATGGATTAAGCTGGGATGTTTTCTCGCCTTCCTGTAGTGTTTTTGGCCTGTTACGCAATTTACCTTGCATTAATTAACTGAATGAATGAATTATATTTTTATTCTATTTCTTTTATTTAGGTAGTTCGCTTGCCGTGAGCGGAGTTGCTGTGGGAGATGACCGTATCGACACTTCATACTTTATGAAAACTGTCCTTCCACTGGTGCAGGTGAGAGTTTAATCATTCAGTAAAAAGTAATAAATGATTTCGTCATCTCAAAAACTACTTGTAAGGGAGAGTAACTTTTCTGTATTGTTTGCCATTTGTCATTCTCCATTGGAATAATTTTAGGGAAACTTGGGGAAGTATTTGGGGAACTCTTTACCTGTTATCAGTAAGATATTTATCGATTTATCTGTGTGGTATTAACCAGCAATCCTGAGTAGTGTCATTGTGGAAGTGGGTGTTTATTTCAAGCGGTCAGCGTCAGAGGTCCGATCCAGTAGGTGCACGTGCGTTCTGATTTGATAACGCGGGTTTCCGTTGCATCCAAAATGCTGAGAACTAGGGAGCGAGCTCCCGCCCCAGCCCCTTCTATACATTAGTTGTGAGAAAGTCCGCTATCCTGTCCATTGGGTTTCCATATTTGACATTGTTCTTTTTTTCCAGGAAGCACTTTCTGCGTATGTCAAACTGGATACCGTGGAGATTCCATCGCCGCCGCCTTCCAGTATACAATGGTCGATGCCACCCAAAGTCAGTTCTATGCTAATTTCCTTTTTTAGCGATAACACAGTTTTTTATTTTGTATTTCCCGGTTTTGATATATAGGAGTTGAAACATCGTGTAAACATGGTTTCATTGTCGAAACACTTGGGACAATTATTTTCCCCTTGCGGTGTAATGTTACACTCAATTTTTGTGGAATTAGTTTAATGTGTTTTGCTTTTTGCTGGCAAGGTTGTCTTTAATGAGCGGGAGGTTGGAGGTTTCAATTTTTTTATCTAAGGGAACTTAGGAGTTATGAAGTGTACGTTTAGGTTAACTGAACTGAATCCTTTATTTAGGAAAACGAGCAGCAAGTGTTGAGTGAAGTACGAGTCTGTCGACTACTTCTCTATCTGCAAGATAGACCAGAGATTGGCCGTCCTGTTTTGAATATGTTGGTTTTATACATATTACTATTTTACTATTATTGATAGTATTAGTATTACTATTGTTTATGATATTGTTTGGTGTCAAGTAGAGGATTGCTCGAACATCGATTAGGGTTGCTGATGTTTATATGCGCCAGAGAAAGCTTTAATCGATGTGGCGTTTCTGACAACTTTCTATCGATTAAAGCTGGTTCCAAACCCAGGTTCTTCAATTTAAAAGGGGCCTCTATAGTGTTTTAGCGCTCACCTAAGCCACAATAATATTCACCAGCAGTGGTCGTTTTCTGGGCAATTCCAAAGCTGGTTGTACTTGTAATAACTGAATCTGAATGTACTTTAGCACACTGCCGCTCTTACTTATGGCTGCTGCTGATCGGGACCCGAGAGAAAAAGGATTTGCAACGAAACCCAAGGTATATTATCTATGAACATTGGATCGTCTTCTTCAAGGTTTGACGAAGACCTATCTTATCTTTTAGGTTGCATATATGTTTTGTTTAATTTTGGTGAGTTCCATCTGACGTGAATCGAAAAGGAAAGGCGGATATATGAGCTTTATTCGTTTCAGTAACTTAAGTCGTGGTAAGTCATCAACATGTGCTAAATTAAAAATAGAATAGAAGTTAGCTCTTTACAAAACCAGTTACATTTTATTACGATTATATTCGTTTGTTTAGGCGATTGAAGACGGTGGTAAATGGCGTCCGATTGGTGTTTGTAAGGAGAAGTCGGATGAGGAAGCATATGTGAGTTCTGAGTGTTTCATACTGTATATTAGATGTACTGTGCACTGTTATGACCTCCGCGAACGAGTGTATATTAATTGTACGAAACATACTGGTCTAGCGGAACATGACCGATAATATTGGGCTACGCGCTCACAAATGTGGTATTAAATGTAAATGTCTGAATGTAGCTGAGTTTGTCTGATTGATGGTGGTGACTGTTACACTGTACCACTCTGACTCATACTAACGATACAGTACTTTAGCTACTGTAGCGAATCAAGATAACGATTGAGATAAAGTCATGTTAATTTAATGTTGTTCTAGGTGAAACGAGTGGAAGAAATGGGCAAATCGTTCAACTTACTCCTTCACTCTTTGGATGATGGGTTCTTGTGGGATCATTTGTCCGAGTGGTTTCACAGGTTCGTTTTTTCGTTTGTAATTTATTTTGTTTTTATTTTCGTTGTTTATATTTTATTTGAGGTTTGTGGCCTGAGGAGAGATGCATAAAAGAAACAGAGTATTATATTCTTACTGCGGAAAACTCAGTGTATGGAAGTAGTGATAATTGACTATTTGATACAGTACCCAGCAGGTGCATTATTTTTGTTATTTAGTTTTGTAAGGGGGAGGGAGTGTTTGTTTATCTTGTACTTGTGGAGAGAGATCCTTTATAGTGAATTACTTTATTTAGAATGTGTACCGTTGATGCCGAAGCTGTCCAAAACACCATTGGTAGAGATCATGATGAACAATTGCGATTGTTCCCCTCGGTAAGTTTTTCAGAAATACTACTGTGACTTTCGATTCTGAGTGAGCGTTTGCATCTTGATATACTAAGGTGTGCGTGGCTGTGGTGCGCGAATGGTGCACAATTCCAGTAGGAGTATGTTGTTAAGTACATTTAATTTTATGGTAACAATTTTTGCAGGTTGTGCGTCTTTGTGTCCATGTTGTGCAGCTGGACTCGTCTGGTACAACCCGTCTCGTGCATCTCCCTACCTTTCTCAAATCACTACTCCATCACCTCTCAATAGTCAATACACCGCAGAATATGCCAATCCCGGTGTTTTTGGACACGGTTAGTATTTTATTTTAATACGACTATTATATTACATAAGTATAGTTTGTGTTTAGTTTTTACGTTATTGTTTTTAATGAGAGAACGAAGGTTGTTATTTTATGTTTGAGATTTGAGATGTTTTTATATTGATGCAGTGTTTTTAGGTTGCTGTCTGTTCCCGTTTACTAGAAGAAATGTCAATTGGAGCTGGACCAATTCCTGGTTAGTTTAATTCTCTTTTCTTTGTTTATTCTAATTGTTTCACTTTATCTTTTGTGATTCAGTGTTGTAGTGGCGGGATTTACGGTTTACTTTGTATGTTGAAACGGTGCGTAAATCCGTGTCCGTTCCGTGATCCGCATCCGGAGATGGATCGTGGTGTGCTTGTGCTGTAACATAATCCCAAGAATTTCTCCAATGTTCTGGTGTAGTTTACGTAGTCGGAATAGCAAAGCACTGACATAAAGTTTCCTGGTTTCCAGTTTCCACGATGTTTCAGAAAAACATCTTAATGAACGACAAACCGATGGTGTTGTTGAGTGAATTGATGTTAATATAAAGTGTAAATTACTTGCCTTTTATTGACGTTGATGGAAATTGATCGTAGTAAGTGGTAACTCGGCGTCCGTAGGCTTTATTTATTCATAGTTAAGTTTAATCGATAGGTTTAGTGTGCGAAGGCGGAGATGATGCGGATTCATCTAGCAGTAGTCCGGCGAAGAAAATCACTGGAGATCCACAGTCGGATAGAGGTGGGTGATTTGGTATACGTTTAGGATTGGTTTTTTAAAACTCTTTTTTTTTGTTAGCTTTTATTCTTTACGCGCTATGGTACGATCTGGCGAAGATATATTCGCAAAAGTCTGTGTTTAGTTAGGTTGTAGAATTGTGGGAAGTGTATTTAGTTTTCTTGCGGACGAGCTAAGGTAAGGTAACGCGTTGTCAATTTACGAAGTCTTTTCAGAACAAAAAGTCGTCGAGCATTGCTTAACGGAGGCGCTGAACCTCTTTTCGGTTGTGGCGGAGAATTATGTAAAGGGAAGGAGTGAGGATATGCTACCAGTGCTGCAGGTTTGCACTTTATTTTGTCATTAATATTTTTAAAAGTTGGTTTATCGGCTATTTGTTTTTTTTTTCAGGGGACCATATATGTCTATTTGAGCGTCTTTGAACTCGAAGTCTGGGCATTTAAGCGGTGTGTAAAAATAAGAGCAAAAGCCGAATCATCTCCGGAATCGCGCAGATTACATAGGCTGGTCAGAATTTATCTGAGTGAAACGCTTCTTGCTGTATGCAATGTGTTTCGGCCACCAAACAAAGTGTTCCATATACAGAACTGTTTGCTTTTCCTAGAATAGGTAGAATCTTTGATCTTAGTACGACTGCCGAAAAGATAGATTAGACAAGTGTAAACCAAATCTTTTTGTCAACCTTTCACCTTTCGGTATTATAAATACAATACCTGTAATCAAAAAACATTATATTGGACTGGAAACAAACACAGGGGAAGAACGGGGCAAAACAGGGTGTTTGCTTTTGTCATTTTGTTTGTACATATATGCATGTGAGGCAGTACACATTTGTGTGCCCCCACTTACGCACGGGCTTTATTCCCGGCTTTACAAGAACAGTGACTTTGCAGGCGATGTGCAAACTAGTATGGCGATTCTCCGACTTCCCACTGTACTGTCTGGATCTGGCTACTCCTGTTGACACCCGATGGATTGCTGCTCTGAATAAGGTGGGTGACAGACATTGTTGTATCCAAGTGTGCATTTCTCTCTGGCAATCAGTGCACATTTCTTTTCACCCTTATACTTTCTACCTCGTTATATCGTTTGTTTTGTCCTTGCTTCTTCAGTCTGCTACTCTCTGCACTGATTCAGTGTCTCAGATCTAGTGCTAGCAGTTTCTCAAGCTCGAGTATTCCTTATAAGTTTTCTAAATTTTCAGAATTCCGTTTTCTACTGATAATGGATCACCAATCCTTTTTATCTTTTAGCCAAATGTATCGCTTATACGCCTCCCTCGTAAGAATTTTTTTTCACTTTTAGCATATGCATATATTTTGTTTGTTTTACAGGTCCTCTCTGTGTCGGAATGGTCGCACGTAGGCGGTCGATGTGATTTCGAAGCCCGTGCTTCTGCCCTCGACCTCCTCCTTTACGTGGTGGTCAGAAGTAGCCAAGTCCTGGAACAACATACGGCTATTCAGGGATCCAAGTCGGAGTCTGGGTGAGTTTTACTTTCTGGAGTATCGCTATGATTGCGCACGTTATCTGGTCTTTCGTTGACTTCTTTAGTTTTAGTAGGTTTCTAGACGCTGGCAGTCGATGACATTTGCATTGTTTAAGAATGCTATACATTTATTGTAAGTCAGAGAGCTGGTGAATAACTAATAAATAATGCAGAGCGACGGTGGAACCAGCCTCTACGACCACTGTTTTGTTGAAGCCGATCTTGCAAAGTTCGGATCTCCGGAAGCTGGAGACAGATCGAATCTTTGAGGTGTGTCATTTTAATGTTTGATGTTATAATGTTGATTGTTGATTTGAACTTTCTTTTGCCCTTTATTATGAATCTAAAGATCTTTTTTTTTCTACAGTCTGGGATATGTCCATGTTTTAGTTTTCCCTGTGTTTGCTATTTGCTAGATCATCGTATTTTTTTGGCAGACACTCTTTATTGTTTAAGGTTTTGGAGCTTACAGTCAGTTATGATTCATATGTTATTTGGTTCTGTTGATTCTGCCGATCTTCCCCGTAACGAATGTCCTTAAAGGATTCGTCTCCATGTACAATCAGTTTGACGTTTCTGTATAAACGAGTTTAGTTGCAATAAACGTATTTTAAACTAAAAATATTCAATATTCAGTTGAGTGCGCAAGCTCTATGGAAGACTGTTGGCCGACAGGAATACGGTGCCTATCATGGAAGTGCATCCCGCCTCATTGCTATCCTGCATGCCCGCAAGGCAGCCGAACCAAGCAGCGAGACCGAGGGCATCATAGTGCACGCTCTCACACAGGGAATGCAGGTTGGTGAAAGGGGCTACAGTAACTTTTTTGTGTCTTTCTTGTGTGCAGACTTGCGTCGCTGTGTAACCTTTCATAAAAGATGAGATTTATATTAATAACGGCGCCCGTAGCGCACCACCTCCCAGCCCAATAAAAACGGGTAATTGAAGAGTAATAAGTCTGTGAATAGTGTTATAGTTATTCTGCCGTTTTTTTTGAAGTTTGAACTGTTGTACTGATTTCCCTTTACAGGTTGCGTGTGCGGAGGCAGCGCGTACCTTCGATCGGGTGTGGGCATTGACGAGGGGGAACGAAGACTTGTTGCCCGGACTACAGCCGAAGTTATTCTCGAGGTTTGAGATTGTTTGTGATTTCTGCTTTGTCTTTATCTCTAGTTGACTCATGACGTGAATCGTAGAATCATCACGTTCCGCCCAAACTGTTCTACTCTCCCTTTTCTGTATATATGTCGTTTGGTTGCTGAATGTCAGTATATACCAACCAGAGGTATAAGAAATAGACGTTTCGTTCCTTTATCTTTCAGCCATATGTTTGTTTTGCTTTATTTATTAGGAGGTTAGGCGCTTAGCCTTTTGTTTTTGTTATTTTTCTTGTAATTAATCACAGCCCATATTCAGTGAGAATTGAACTCTGTGTGAGTCCAGTTTTAAGTTTTTGTTTGGTTCTACGTGATAACTGCAGGTTTTAAGTTTGTATTCTCCTTCAGGGTGGTGATGTTCCTGCTTGGCGTGCTTTCGGATGAATCGGTGGCCAGTGAGAGAACCGAGCTGAAAAGCGCGGCCGTGGGTTGGTTCGTCAATTGTGCAAAGCATAATGACCTGCCCAGAATTGTACAGGTCGGTGTTGTGTGCTAGTCTCGCCGAATACGGTATATATCGGGTTTCCTTGTTCCTGGCATTTGGTACCCGTAGATTTATTGGAACGTTTCTTACAAGGTACGTGGATTAAATGTGTTTTACTCCCAATCACCTTATTTCCATCGTGAAACATTTACATTTATTTTGCAGATGTTATCGACCATGCTACTCAACCCCGTGACTGCACGCGTCTCTATTCAGTACGTGTCATTAGATTCAAGAATAACGACCTCACAGATTGCGTCCTTGCCACAGGGAACTCAGGTTGGTAGTGTTTTCTTACTTCATAATGTGTTTATATTGTGTTTATAATGTGTTTATTTGTATGGTAATAATGTAGTAAGTACTGTGTAGTAATAATGTAAGTAGTGGAGAGAGGTGCTTGTAATCTTGGACGTGTGAAATGCTTCACTGCTTGTTTTTACATGTAGATTCTAAATTCTGTACTTCCTTTCCGGAGCGCTCTATAAAGGACAATATTATGTAGAGAAGGAAATAAGGTTGCATCACATTAATAATGTAAAAATTTGTAGGCAGTGACACTGGTAACTGCCGATCAACGACACAAGATGCACCACATTATCCACGAGCACCCGGTTAATTCAAGGTTGGTGAAGTTACCAAATTATAAAGTTTTTAATATTGTGAGAGCCGTCGCACTAATTGTTGCTTTCTTTTACCCTTCTTTTTTTATCGTTTTTTTTTTTAAAAGTTGTTCTGTCATTGTGGTTGTTTATTAGAAAAGTCACATCAAAATCAAGACTGCACAAGGAACCTGTTTCGACATCTGTGT
The DNA here is from genome assembly GCA_036852015.1 of Pelodera strongyloides. NCBI lineage: Eukaryota > Metazoa > Nematoda > Chromadorea > Rhabditida > Rhabditidae > Pelodera > Pelodera strongyloides. Next base: position 55,339 of record JAANDG010000012.1, read on the forward strand.
GCGATAACAGCAACAGTGATAATCGAAAGATAATGTTCGTATGTCTGCAGCTCTGTGGAGTCGAGCCCGTGGATGGGTGAATTGCGATGTCGCCTACTGGCTTGTGCACAACAAGTTGCTGGGAGTGGAGTGGAACCCCAACAGACAGATCCACCCCGAAGACTGACCACTGATGTTCCGAATTTTGATGATGATACGGTAAGTGAAGGGTACCGGCTACGGTATGGTGATACGGAGGCATTCTTTATACGGTGGTGAAGTGCCTTCCTGAACTTATTGTGAGCTGTGTAATGTATTTGGTATAGTGGTTAGCTTCCATGGTTTGGTCACGACGTGCATGTTGACAGCTTTTCGTAGGATGTTAATCTTCACATACATACGATGTAAGCGTTATAGAAAGTGTTCTTTTAGAGGGATATACCATCGTCTTTTCAGGATTCACTTTCGATCGATACTCTATCGATTAGCGTCGAGGGTATTGATCCGGCGGTGGTGGAGACAGTCCAGTACCTGGTCGACATGGTTGTGGACATGGTGGGAGACGAGGAGGTGGAGCTCAGGTGAGACGGATGGTATTTTTCGTCGGCTGAGATGGTGAAATCTCGGGTAGTGATTGTTTATTTTTGTGACTGGTAACATTTTTATGGTGATGCCTAATTCCTGTTTTCATTGAGCCGAGTGAGCTCTCTGAAGTGAAGTTTGAGGAGTATAGAATTAAGTTTCCATCTCTGTGAATCGAGCTGATGTTATTGAGTAGAGTAATGATTCCAAACAACATGTTTCCTGTTTAGTGATTCTCGTGACGATGCAAAAGAGAACGAAGACTCGGTGGATGATGGATCTGTTACGTTTCGGTAAGATTTCATTATTCCTTAAATGTCGTAATTCGTGATGTAGTTTCGGGTTTGCGTAAAGAATTGGTTAATGTACTGAATTTGGTAAACAAAGTCACTCCTCTGTTATTTCCCCACATTGTTTTTGTTTTTAGAACTGGTTCCGATTCGCACGAGAATTCTCCAAGTAAAACGGTCGATTCTAAGCCGCCGGTGGTTAGATCGGGGAAGGACTCGGTGAGCAGAGTGAAGAAGGTTTGTTGTTAATTGCTTGGATCATTACATCATTAGTTTATGTATACTGTTGATACAGACGAAGGAAGACTGTAGGACAATCTGTCCAGTGCGATTTAATCGTACGTTTTCTGTGCTGCAGAGTTTTCTATTTCTTTGAACAGTTTAAGCGTTCTATTCCAAGTCTTTATTTTAAGGGACATCGGCGGCACGACAGTTTGCAAGAGAGCATATTCAGTTGTGGTTCGAGTGAACTCAGGCACGTCACGTTGAGAATTTGCTTTTCGGGTTCTTAGTTGTTAGCTTAACTTACCGTAGTTACAGTTAATTGGTTAGTTGGTCAGTGTATGATTGTGGTTTGTCTATAAACATTTGAACATTTGAACATTTATTAGCTTTTCAGCACACACCGACAAAGGTGGAAAGTTCGGAAATATATCAAAACTGTATAAACTTGTTTGTACTTCTATACGTATAACAAAACATGACTGAATACTATCAACGGTTACTATAAAAGTTGTTTAATTTTTCTACGACTTCTTTAAGTCCTTTAGCAAAGTTTTCAAGTCCCATATTAGTTGTATCATCGTACTCCTCACTATCAGAAACATTCGATTTGAAAGATTGATTGGTTTCAACAATTGACTCATTATCTTCGGGCAATTGCGACAGAACAGGGGACAATTGACAAAAATTATCCTCGCGGGCTTGTTCAATTGTCGGTGAGGTCAAAGGTCGCGGTGACGTAACGGGTTCTTCCTTGGATTGGGCACGTAGACGAGCTTCTTGCCGAAGGAGGAAACCTTCATGGCGTTGTTTCGGGGTTTCAGCACGGCGAACATTCAGATGAGCGAGTTCGGGGCATTTCTTCATCTTGTCAGCAAGATCCTTAAAAAACGGAACACGGAAACCAGGTTTCATTGAACAGAGAATAGGCCTGGGGGTCTTTTTAGGCTTGCCCACACGACCAACAATGTTAAACGAATCGGGTGAGCATATTGCTTTGCGAAGTGTATGGTGGCACGTATCAGTGGACTGCGACACTAAGATTCCTTTGATAGGAGCGGCTTTTTAGAATATGAGCTTAGCTTGTTGAGTTGTATTAAATTGTGTAATTTAGACTGTTAGAGCAATGTGAGCTCGTGAGCAAACCACCACCAAAACAGGAGGGAGAGGATGGAGTGAACCCTTTGTTCCACGATCTTCATCAACACATGCTACTTTATGGTAAGTGAAAGAGATAGAGTGTTATGCTACTGAAGGTCGTAGGGTAGGTACTTAGATTTTGGGTCTTATGCTAATTTGTGGCGGGTGTTCATGGTTGGGATGTTATGTTTCTTTCGTAAGTTTTTAGATTCTTGGTGTTATGCTACTTTATGATAGGTTGTTCACGTACAGTGTGTTACTTGTTTTGGACTTTGTCTGGTGAAGTTCTTTTTTATTCTAGCACCTGTCTTACGAATGAGTGTGAGATATTTGCCTTCATCTGGTTTTATTATTTACCGGTAACTTTTTAAGTTTGAGTTGATGGATTAAATGTGAGTATGTAAACCGCTTACTTATCGTTTCTTCTGACACAGTACAGTGTCCCGTTTTCTTTCCGGTCAGGCATTTTCTTAGTTGCTAGTTTGTATCAATTTCACGATGTTTCTTGGGATTTACTTCAGTGAACATTCCTATGTACTTCAGTATCAGTGGTGGGATAATAGAGGTTGATTATCTTTTGTATCTTGCAAGAATGCTGGATACGCAAACTCCGATTTTAATTGCTTAGAGATTTTCTTTTGTGATACTATGTGTTCTGTTTGTAATTAAAGAATGTCACTCTTTAATGGTATATTTTGTTGAATCAATTTTGGTAGCACATTCTAATATTAATTAACATTCAGGTGAATCGGGTCGCCTGGTTGACTTGGGCCGTGCAGAGTCCGCTTTTCGGATATTGACTGCACTACTCCGTCCAAGAGCCGGACCAGTCCTGCCACCGAGAATGTTGCTGAAGTAAGTGTTGTATGTTATGTTGAGCTTCGGGTTTGTTTCTTGGAGTGACGGTTGAATTGTATTGCAAGACTGGAAGACTATGAGAGAGTTGTACCATGTTAAGGGTCTTTCTGCTACATATCGTAGCAGTTTCCCTGTTTCTTCAAAGTTGATCTAACCCTGATTACTTACTTTAGTTGTTTGGTGTCGTCTGGCACAGCGTCTACCGACTCGTCGAGTCCTATCTCTGGTTCCTTGGTTGACTTGATGGCCCGGCATGTGAAGGCCATACTCGGACAGCAGTTCTGGGGAGGACCCGGGGATGAGGAGGGAAAGACCACTGGGAGACATCTCACACTACTGGAGTTGTTGCTCACGGTGAGTGAATTGGAGCTACCGTATGTAACGTATCGCAAGGAAACTCTTTCCGACGTTACATGTTTGTCAATCAATCAAGCCTCGTTTTTAGATCACTCTTCATTTTCTTCGCTCTTATTTCCTCAATTCGCCCATTGCTCCTGTGACGGATGACGATTTGGTGAGAGCGTGGAATTGCAAGGTGAGAGGGGTTTCCTTTGTTTTGTTAATGGTGTTTAATATTTTTTATAATCAGTTGTTTAGTTAATAGTTATAGATTTTTATTTATTTCAGTATGAAACCGATATCTTAGGTCTTTAAAGCAGTTCAACAGCCGCTTTTCATTGTTTATGAATTTTTATTTGTATTACGTGTATTATTCAGATGGCTGCTCTCGACTTCCTCACCTCACTGCTAGTCGAACTCGGACAAATGCTCCGAGCACAACAGTCACAGGTGAGAGAGGTTTTATTCTTGGTTATGGCTTTCAATACGGTTCTTTGAATATCCAGACCCACCATATGGACTCTAGATCAGAATTAATGTCATAGCCCAGGCCCAATGCAACGTTTAGATTATTGTGAACGAACCTGTTGTTTAGCGATGCGTGCCCTATCAACTACTATTGACTTTGACTTAGCGGGTTTTCATACTTGTCATTAACATTGTTTCCACAGAATACTTGACAATTTCTTCATGTTTTGTTCATAATCTTTCATATTCATTGAATTGTTGGCTATATAGCAATGAATCAATTGAGAATTTTGAGTTTTTTGACTTGCCGTAGTCTAGCCAGGCGAGCTAATCACCTCCGTGGTTTTATATTTTATATGACATTGTTTTTGCGGAGCTCACGAATCTAAATCTAATGCATCTTAACCCTGTCGTGTGTATTGTCAACTTCATACATTTTCTTGCTTGTTCATTCCTCATTCAATTCAGGCACTCGTCCTCTTTGTGCAATCGATGTTGACGAGAAGTAAACTACAGAAGTGTCTGCTGCACCTTCTACTCACGGCAGTGCACGATCCCAGAAGCGGGGACTCGAACAAGTTTGTAATTTTAATCGCTTAACATTAAAACTGTCCGGTGATAATATTTGTTACTGCTACTAGTATGTTTTCGGACACCGCGTTACGGCTAGACCCTCTCAGTATGGTTCTACGTAGCTAAGCACGCGGTTGTGATTTTGGCGCGTCAACTTTATTAAGGTATGCGGTGTTTGCTTTGATGGTCTTCTCTTATGTGACTTACATTGTTTTTTTTTATATTTCAACGTTTCAGTGTGCCAGTCTCTGTGACGATTGCCGAATTCAATGAGGGACGTTGGGCTGGACAGGGGGGACGAGACCGACTGAGTGGTGGGGCTTGACTTGTTTCTAATTTCTTACTTTACTATTCACTGGGCATGGCTGCTCCCGAGGTATGTGTGTGTGTGTGTTGCTGTGTGTCTACGTGCGCGCGCGTGTGTGTGTGTGCGTGTGTGTGTATGTGTTGCTGTGTGTCTACGTGTGCGCGTGTGTGTGGGAGGGAGATCAGGAAGGGGTAGTCGTGAGCATGAAGTTACGAGTTAATGATCATTTTACACGTTTCCCTCATTCAGGTGTTCTCAGTGCCTATCACTCTGCTTTGTTGTGTTTGACGGCAGCCACAATACGGTTGGAGCACGATATCAAAACGGGAAACCGGGAGTTCAAGGATCAGGTATGTATTGGGAAACGTTGAACTATTATTTTGGGGAGAGAGAACTTTAGGTAAGAAGCGTAGTTAAGAGTTTGAGTCATTTGATTAACCTGTTGCGCCTTATAATGTGTCTGCCTCCTAACCAGCCTGTCACGTTTAGCCAGACTGTTTAGGCCTAAGCCTAAACGGCCTCTCGACACTTTTGCTTGTTTCAGTGGATCAACAGTTTAGCTGCCGTTGCTGAGTTTCTCGTCTTACCGCATAATGTACTACTTATTGAAGTTTAATTTTCTTGCTCTCGTTTTTTCTGGGTTTCATTCATCTCCATTCCTCTTTGGTCCCTAGCTCCTACACTATAGTTCCCTCATTTTATTTTTGATTTTTTTGTTCTTAGGTACTTTGTGTCATTTGTGTCATGTTGTTGAGTGTTGGCCGTCGGTGTCAAATGTAAGGCACAATAATGATGTTTTGGGATGTTGATAGGCTTTGTGTGCCTTTTTGGGGTACTGTACTTGAGTTGTATTTTAATCGAGGAATGTGTATTTTAGAATCTGTCCAACTCCATGGGTCGTCTTTCACTTGGACAGCTGCACTCGACTCCATTGCATAGAGGATCTGCACGCGAGAATCAGGTAATGAGGTCGTAGTTTTCTTTGCGGGAATGTTTGCCTACTTTTTTGATTTTATGCTAAAACACTGTAGATGCGCCAAAATGAGAGCGCTTCGTTTGTTGGAGGAAAACTTTATCTTCTGGATGTAAAAGGTTGCTCACAAGTAAACTATAGAGTTGTAAACTAGGTAAGTGTGAAATTGACGCAGGTTATATTAGTCGATGTTTTGTTCAGGTTGCTCTTGTTGAACTTCGCATGTTCCTGCTCACCGTGCTGAACGCTGTGAAGAAGAAACCGGAACGGCACGAAGTGTGGCTCCAGTTTGCTGTGCATATTCTGCCATGGTTGGACAGGTTGGTGCAGTGAAGCTGAACTTGTAGTTTGCTCTCCATTCTTGTAGCTTATAATGATTACACTTACAGTATTTCAACTTAGACTTTATGTTCTACTTTAATTGATGCTTGTCTAAGTAAGTAAGGGGTAGTAACTTGGTGCTTCAGCTATTGTGTGTATATCGAATTTGTGTCTGGCCTATTTGACGCACTTGGAACAGTTTGTGTCAAATGGATTTTTTTCTTGTGGCGCAGTGGAATACCCTTATTCTTTTTTGGTATCTTACGGGGTTGGACCCCTTTATGGGTAGTCAGTACTCAGTACCCTATGTATTTTCTTCTTTTTTTTCCAGGTCTCTTTCCACGTTTTGCACACACATTGTCGAGCAATTGTGCAAAAACATTGGAGTCGCTGCACTGGCAGCTTATCCCGATATTAAGACACAGGTTGGTGCATTTTGATGTTTTCTTTGATTCATTATATGGGGCCGTTATTAATTGCATTGCATGTTGTACTTGTTCATAGATATCAGTATCAAACTCTATCACATAGCATTTATAACTTGTATTATGTAATACACGTGTGTATTAAAAATATCAACTGATATGATGCAAAAATGGAAATGTCAACAACAAGAATTATGCGTAAAGGTATAAGACGTAAGCATGATTTCAGCTTGGTGAGCGGTCCCCTTCGGAGGATTCCGATGACGCTTCACCAGCCTACCCGGCCAACTATTTGATTACGGTATGTATACTTATTACGATGATTGGTCTTTTTCATCACTGTAGAACCGTGTTATTATTGTGTGATTACGGTATGGTACTGTCTTGTCATTATGTGGTTGAGTATTGAGTTACGCTTTTCTTTAAAGCGAAATATACCAGCCGGTTTTTGAAACCTATCTAGTACACCAGCATTCTTTTGCAGCGTATGCAAATGAGCATAAATTAGAATGAAAATCGAAAAAAATTCGAGCAAAATAGCGTAAATACTTAAAGGATCGCAGTCACTACAAATTCGTATTTTTTATTCGCTTTTCATTAATTGTTCAAGTATGTGAAGAAAACGACGATTCCAGCGCCAAAGTACGGCAAAACGAACTCAGGGAGAGAAATCCCTGTTTATGACTTTTACTTATATACCGTAGTTTATAATTGCCCGTATAGAGTTTCATAATAAATACCCTGCAGTGATAAACCACGCGCCAGGTGTAACACTGCAGGCTGTTCACTCTCCAAGTACCCCTGGCAATTGCAATATGCACCGGCGTCGGTCATTTATCAAAACTCATTCTCATTGATTTCTCTCCCTGAGTTCCATTTTATGTGGATTTTTATGGGCTGCATATTGTTTTATAAATCTGCTTGCATCTAATAAAAATAGAATAAAAAAGTTGATTTTGAAGTGACTGCCTTCCTTTAAGAATTCAGTCGTTCCCGATCGGTGCTTTTCAAAAACCGGCCGGTTTTTCGCTTCAAGTATCTAGATTAATCATAACAATACTTCTTTGCCTTTCAGTGTCTCGAGACGTTGACCACTGTCGTTCATTTCTGTGTGGTGGATAGTGGGGGAAGCAGTCAATCGTCGACAATTCACGATGAACAGAAGACACACGCCACGTCGTCGAACAGGTACGGTAGGGGTTGATAATTAGGATCGGACATATGGCAGTCTTGAGCCTGATACCTACACTTAGGCTTGAGCTTAGTGACATGTCCTTGATTTTAAGTGGTAGATATGTTTAAACTTGTATTACCCTCACTCATCGGTATGTTGCAGTAGCAATGAGGATGGGTTTGTTTTGGAGATATGGTTGCGTTAGGGCCTGCCGTTTTTTTCTACATGGCCGTATTGTGCCCACTCTGAAACCTAGTGCGCCCATATAAGCATGAGAATCATGTCTGTTTCTCAGGTCTTCGACAGCCACTCCGTCATCGTCAGGCCCGGGAATGATTGGTCAAGCAATTCAGGCGATCCCCGGCACCAGAGGAGCCACTGAACTCTTTGGAAACATTGTCAAGGTGTTCTCGTTTGGAGACAACTCGGCGGTTAGATTTCTAGTTCTATTCGTTGTTTCGAGATAGAGTTGCATTATGCGGTTGATAGTTTGTCAGTTTTGTTCTGGGTTTCGTTTACGCTTACCTGTGGAGGCTTTAAAGGGTCTCCCGAAGCGAACTTTTCCTTTTTGCTTATGTAATGACTCGCCGTAGTACTTTTATTGTGACTTACATAGCATAGCTGGGCGGCTCTTATTGTCAGTCTTGTAAATGTCGCTGTAGTTAATTTAATAATTAGGTGAAGGAGTTCTATAAGTTGTATGTTATTGGCGGCGTTATGAAACGCGATGTTTCATGGTTAGTGTAAGAGAATCACATTGGTGCGCGGTGAATTTAAAAACTTTTAATTCAGGGACATTGGAATTTCAGGTTCACTTATTGATCAACGCGACAAATAACTTGTACTCTAGGCGTCTGGCGTGCCGATGGCGAAGACTGATCTCCGGAGCGAGTGCTGGCAACAGGCCAAGCGAGACGTGCTCTCCGGTCTCCCGCATGCCCTATCCACCATCTGTGACCTGTGGGGAGTGGTGAGAGCCAGGGAGAACCCGGTACTCCCACTGGGGAATACTGGCCAGATGGGAAGACTGATAGTGGACCTGTTGAGCCCGATCGCTCAGTACCAGCAGACACAGTTCTTGCAGTCGTTGTCGTTGGTCTGGTTGACGAGATCGCCGCCGCCGTCGCAGAGAAGGACGGATACGGATGTGGTTAGTGATGTTATGAGTTTGGAGATTATCATTGATTCTGTTGTGCTTTTATTTGGAAGGAATGTATGTTCGGAAACAGATAAGAGGAAAAATTTCCATCAGAGAATGAACGATGAATCACATGCACTCTTACTTGCGCTTTTGGCTTAAAGCGAAATGCTGGCCGGTTCTTGAAACGCATTGTGGACATCTGAATTCTTACGTATTTAATTTACTCGAATTTACTCGATTTTTTCTTCTAATTTATGTTCATTTGCATAAGCTGCATAATAATACTGGTGTTCTCGATACGTTTCAAAAACCGGCCGGTATTTGGCTTTAGTCTAGCTCTCGTTCTTGCGATGTATAGCGATTGAGCACCTTTCGCCATAGAACCTTGGTTAACAATCCTTTTCTGCCTTTGCGGGGCCTTGAGTTTTTTGGCCTAGCCTAATTTGCCGTTCGCCTGCAACCTTGGCAGCCTTACCCTACATTCTTCCATATCTAATAGTCTATTTAGTCTTGCAATAACAGTGTGTAAACTTGCAGCCATCATTCGTCTATTCGCAAGCACAACATGATGTGGCCGACCTGCTGCTCGCAATACGTGTGCTGCCGCTTGAATCCGTGGTCGCCATTGTCGCTGAGACCCTCAAAGAAGCGGCCGGAAAGGCTGGCAAACCGCAGACACAGATTGATAAGGTAGGTGAATTAGCTTGGGAGTTTCGTGAGGGGATCAACCTTTATGTGTGGCTTTGTAACTCAGAGAGAGGTGACAGAGAGAAACGCGAGAGAAGAGAGAGAAAGAGAGGCAGAGAAAGAGATTGGTAGAGAGAGCGGAGGAGATAGATAAGAGAGAGAGAGAGAATCATAGTCTATGTTTAAAGCTAGCGAACCTATTCCCTCCATCGCCGCAATTACGGCCTAAAAGTAGGCGCAAAAGGGAGGAGGTAATATGCTTGTTTCTGTTTTACTGTCGCATGATATACCCGGTAGATAGGACATATAATTTGATCTCCTCTCTGTTTCTTTGATTTTTGTACGTTCTGGGTTCAGCTTGGTATATGGGTTCTAGTTGGGCGGGATTTGCTTAAAGCGAAATACCGGCCGGTTTTTGAAACGCGTCGGGTACACCAGCATTCTTATATAGCTTATGCAAATGAGCATAAATTAGAATAAAAAATCGAGCTAAATTCGAGTAAATTTGCATAAACACGTAAGAAAGTTGTCCACGATGCGTTTCAAAATCCGGCAGGTATTTCGCTTTAATGTAGCTGCCTGATGTTCGTTACGCTTTCAACTATTTTTTTTGTAGTCGCGGATGACCCCTGCGTAGTAATATGTTAGTGCTTTCAGAATGTTAAACATAATAGTTAGTGCTTTACCAATTACCAAGCAAAGCCAGAGAATTTAGGCTTAGAGGGCCTTTGACAAAGTAGAGGCGCTTAGGCGCTTAGGCCAAAACTGTCCTTGGGTTAAGTGCACGGTCGTACTTATTTTCATTTTAAAACATAGTGGTTTAGTTTAGTTTAGTTCAGCTCATGTGAACAGAAATCCCAACTTCCAACCAAAATGGCAACACGTTTGTTTTTACATGTGATCATTAGCCAATAAAACGTAGATACAAAATGTGTTGTTATTTTGATTGGACTGTATACACGCATGATCTACTAAACTGCTACATGAGTGTTATCATTTAAGGCCTCGTTCCCAACGGAGGCTCCTCTGCTCGAGCTGCTGCACGGATGCCTGCGGGAGGTGAATGCGGAGGCACCTTCCGACCCTGCTTGGCCAGCCCTTCAGTCTCTGTTCTTGGAAAGCAACCTGACCAGCCTGCCCCCGAGGGCCATCTTCTTGCAGTTTATGTGAGTTTATGTAGTTTGTAGTCTGTAATACGTAGAATAGGGTAGAATATTGGAACAAATCAACCCTAGAGAATCTACTTTACTATGTACGGTAGGAGCTAGGAACTGCTCTTGTGGAACCTGTTTACATGTAGAACGCTGACGACGAAGTAGTATTTGGACTTGTGAATAGAATCCTAGAAGCGAATAGCTTACAGTCCTCGCGCACTCTGTATGCATATGTCATCTCCAAGAAGTCCTAACTATGATTATTTGTTATTGCCATTGTTTAGTATTTGGTAGCCTCTTGACTAAGCACGTGTCGACTCTAGTTTATTGTTTCATATGTATTACGACTCTTTTATAAATTCAGGATGCTCTGTGACTTGGTCCGTATAGTGGGCCCTCTGAGTATCGTCGAGGACAAGGTCCTGTGGAAGGGAGTCCACGACTGTTGCCATCGATTGACTGAGGCTGTCAGTGCGATTGTTGGGTAGGGTTGGAACCTTTTTAAGATTAACTGAAGCTACATTGTAGGAAAATCATTAGTGGCGTGAATACATGTAGTCCAAGGTTATACTGAAACTCTAAAACGCTGAGAATCACACGGAAAGTAATCAAATGTAGTAGATGCTTTCCTGTGGATCACACTTCCTTTTTTTAGTTTTCACTTTAAATACGTCAGTCAACGCATCGCCTGTCGGATGTGTCACATAGTGATCATACTTTTCTGAAACACATGGGGTGTTTCTGAGATATTTGATACAATTAATTAAATGTTGCTTTATTCAGCTGGCAACTGGAGACGACCACGTGGCTGAAGAGAACACTGGTGGTCAAGCAGGATCCGGCAGGTTTGTCACTTTTGGCGTAGGCTTAGGCTTAGTATCGTTAGTACCGACTTTGATAGCTGGTATATTCGGACGATATATGTATCATTATTCGGTTGACAATATTTTACATTTATTGAAATTAATGGCACGACAGTGTGTTTGCACTGGACACTGTCACTAGTATTCTTCTACATACAGTCGGACTGTGTCCTTTCCGCGTAAGGTGCAATAGAATTAGGATGTGTAAGTATAACTAACCATGGGTGAGGTGGTTAAAATAAGCCGCGAGCCCATGCTCTGTGGGCGCTGGTTGCTGAATTTTTACTCCACTTTGTTGTTGTACAATAATATTGTTCAGCTGGTAAGGCTGGAAGTTCATCAGTGGATGCTTCACCTTGTGTGGAATCGGTGTCAACACTGCCCAGTCTACCCAACTCGGAGATTACGTCGATGCGAGGGTCGACCCTTAGCTTGCTGCAACCGAGGTACGGTAGTGGGTTTGATTTACCAATGCTAAGGTACATTGTTCCTAATCAAATTATAATAGATCAGGTGTTAAGGGATTAGGGTGGTAATAGTTGTCTGTTGGTCTCTGGTAAGATATGAAATCAATGTCCATCGACTTTTCTTCCTTGAAATTTGGTTGTTGTTAGCATCACGGTAATGTTATCTATCATCTTCCACTGAAACTGGAATGCTTCATGTATTCCAGTTCCAAAGCTAAGGGGCATTGATCCCAATCAGATGATAATAGATCAGGTGTTAAGGGACTAGGGTGGTAAGTACTAATAGTTGCATTAATTCACGTTTGTTCAGACCGACATCGTTGGAGACTGGCACGGCTTCAGTGACCGGTTCCACGGCATCCGCACCTTCTACTGGATCAGCCCCTTCGTTGCCGGAGAGCAAGAAGAGCTCGTCGAATCTGAGGGGGAGCATGAAGGTATGCGGGGCGATCATTTTGATTCATGATTGTATCGGCGTCTGTTTAAGTGTACGGCAGAGCAGGTGTCCGCAAGCCGCGATATCTAGAACACCACCGGGCTACCGTAACCCGGTCAGCGTGATACATTGGTGTGTTCAGTTCAGACCTGCGAACGGCAATGTTATATTTGTATTATGTTAATTGACTGTGTCACCGCCGTATTGTGATGTTCTTAGCGGTAAGTCTAGGCTCGTCTCTTTTCCTTTTCTGGTCTCAGGCACTATTTTCACATTTTCTTTTTTTTAGTTCCAAGATCCGAACAACAACAAGCGGGACCCAACACACTCTACGCAGGCGCTCTTCTTGCTAGCTGAGGTGGGAGGATTGAGTTTTGCGTATGATTTAGCACGATTATTTGAGAGGAAAGTGTAAGATCGTAAGAGTATATGTAGTGTTTTAAGTAATTATGTGTATCTTTTTAATCTGGCCTCACCTCACCGCCAGTATGATACAATGCTGAAGTATGGCGTGAGATTTTGAGGCGGAATCTTAATTAGTTGATGATTTGGTTAGTAAGCGTTGTCGTGTTCTTCAGAACCTTCCCGACCTGGCCGATAGTATTTGCAAGAGTGACGACAAAGAGAGACTCCTGCCGACACTGCATGCCGTCTGGGCCAATGTGGTCCCCTATTTGAGGGCGAAGAAGTGAGCTTTTTGAAAATGCCATGTGAAAGGACAGACGCGATTTCTATTGTGAAGATATTAATAAGTTATTATGAAGTAAGACAAGTGTCTACTACCTAGTGTCTTTGATGTGCTACGCTAGTTTGGACTACATGGGCCATCTCACACCCCTCTAGTTTGGAGTTTAAGCCATTGCTAACAATCAAGGATTAAGGGCTATAAAATCGTGGAACTTACGGGAGCTGGTAGTTCCCCGAGAGCGGGAACTCGTAGTACGGGTCCCGTAGATTAAGTGTATTTGTACGTATTGTTTATTTATTGTTCCTTAGTGCTCGAAATGCCCGATTCTTTCTCGCTTCCTCTCAGTTGCTGGCCAATATGTCATCATACAACTACATGCGACCAGTGTGGAAGAAAACAACACTCGAACTGCTACTTGATAATTGTGAGACCTTTTTATGTAGTTAAGGTTCTGTAGGCTGGAGTAAGGGCTTATGATTTGTCAGATGGTTAGGCTTAGCCTGCGTGATTCGAGGCAACGCTCAAATGTAAAAATGGAAGTGGCTATGTTTCAAGAATTTTTCAAATCTAGTAGTTTTTGGGTCTCTTCGTTCGTATTGCTGTAGCGTCGCTCATTCTTTGTTCGCTGTCATGGTGTCAATTTGTAAATGTGTTGGACAACTGATCGGAAATTGATCGCAATATGCGCACGAGTGCCTGCATTTCGGTGTGCCCGTGTGAATGAAAAGGGCAAACATATATATAGTACACGGGGATGCATTTGCCAGGTATGTATTTCACAAATCACTTGCCTTGGGGTAGTTTTGTTCAGTTCGTGTCCCTTTCAGCGTTCTTCAAGATGGACGTGCACTCGGTGAAGCAGTGGCTCGTGGTGACAGATCATCTGATAACTCATGACAAGGCATCGTTCAAGGAATTGCTTAGTCAGTCATTCTGTTTATATAGTACTCAAATATTTGTATCTATGGTTTTAACCATTCTTTGGTTGACACGCGTTCCCCTTTCCCCTAGGCTCTTCTGGAAAATGTTTAATCTTTCCATTTTCAGAATCAATATCGTACACGTCGAATGCGTCGTTCAGTATCATGTCGTCAAAGGTGAGTAGTTTCCTTGGTTAAAATGACTCAAGCTTCTGGTTCTGACATTCTTGTTTGAACTGAATTGGAGGGGAGCCATGATGATGTGTTAAGTTTATAGCCCTTGTTCACTAAAATGTAGTCGATGGGCTTTTTCTAGTATGTTTTTTTGAAAGTTAAGGATTGAATCCTATGGTGTGCATATACATTAAATAATCTGCTCCACTTTATAGGAGCAAGAGTATGAGGCTCGCTCGCAGGCTCTGAAGCGATTGGCCTTTATTGTGCTTGGTTCCGAACTCGATCAGTACCAGGCTCAGCTGCCGGATATACAAGGTTGGTATATGACTGGAGTGGGACCAGTTTCCCTGATGACTTTCACTTTGACCTTTCCCCCATTGACGTCGGGTGGCGGAACATGGAGTTCACTTTTCGAAGTATGCAATGGAAAAGATGGGGGAACTCCCGGTTTTTTTTAATTGTGCCTAATACAGTAGTCATCTTAAAGTCTCAAATATGTCAGTGACTGTCAGTAAATAGTTGTCTTAGTCTTAATACATATCCGTCAACTTACAGAGCGTCTGGCCGAGAACCTGCGTGTCTGTCAGGCTCCGCCCATCCGAGCCGCCGTCCTTCTCTGCTACCGAGCCCTGTTGGTGAGACTGAGACCTCACTCCCTGGTCAGCATGTGGCCGGCCATGGTCACTGAACTGGTGGGTATCATTGTCTTATGGTTGATCCTAGTGATACTAGTGTCTTATTAGTGTCATATTAGTGTCATACTAGTGTCATACCATTGTCATACTAATGTCATACTAGTAATGTCTTTTAATGAGCTCTTCTGCTGGCGCACTCTCTGGCTCCCTGGAGAGACCAGGGAGGGCTCCCTACGTGTTGGGGGAATACGGCCTCTGTATGGATAGTCTCTTCTTTTATGTTCTTACGGTTCCTGATTATTTAGGTGCATGTCCTGCTGCAAGTCGAACAACAACTAGCCGATGACCCGACTGCTGATGGGAAGGAAGAGGTGAGAGTGCATGCTGATTACATATTCATTTTGTAGTATTAAATACTTGATCGTGTGCATATTAGGAAATGTAGGCGGATGTGTACGTTCAAGAGGTACAGAGCTTCTCATGCGATGCCTTTTGCAAGCGCACCTAGCTTATTTGTATCTATGAGGTTTCCTTGGTTAGGAGTCCCTGAAATACGCTTCCTCCAGCTCAGGGAGGGAGATTTAGATTTTCTATTTTTTTATATGAACATCTACACCAATACAGAGCAATTAACCAAGATTTTTGAAGAGTCCAGTTGTTGACACCCTGAATTTACGGTATAAAACTCTAAATTCCCCGAGCAACCTCACACATTTTTTTGTGCTTAGTGAGTGTATGGACTCATACTTATGAAGAGTTTTTTTCTAGATTGATTTATTGTTCTAGGTTCTAGCTGTGTCTTCCCTTATTGGACAGTTTGTACTTTATACTGAATAGATTTCCTTTGTCAGGTTGCCGGTGCGAAGGACGACCAATGGATGCAATTGTTCCTCGCTGCCGCTAAACTATTGGAAGCGTTGTGCACGCTACCTGCAGGATACTTGGCACAATTCCAAATGTGGGTGCTAATTATTCAGTTTCCTTCGTTGTATTGCTTAGGCGTAGGTTAGGATCATACCTTCAGTCTCCGACGTAATCTTAAACTGAGGCTGAGGCTTACTTTCCCACTGCCCTCGTACTTTTTGGTTCTTTTTTTTTGAAAAAGGAGAATTCCTACCATAGCCTACGCCCACTGACGAGCTCACCGGCGAACCACCACCGGAATTAGAATATTGCATAAATTTAGAGGGCTCATGGCTGAACCACCTCCGGAATTAGCATAGAAGGTATGGGAAGCCCGGAGGTGGTACGAGGAATTTATTAGAAACGTATCACAAACAGAGAAAATTTCGCGAACCACCTCCGGACTCACCGGCGAGGTTTATTCCCTGATTCCTACTGATATTAATTGATTCATAATTTGGATTCAGAAGCATACCTCCAATCATTGTCCGTAATTTAGGTGCAATTGGGCATTCGTGAACTCGGTGGCGGCTGGTACCAGTGGCGCTACGTTCTTACCATTCGCGGACAGGATCAACAAGCGATTGGTGACGAAGGTATGGTAGTTTTGTTGATTTTAGTCTTCTAGAAGCCAGAAGTTCCCCCAGGTGTCAACTTAAAGTGAGTAAGAAGTAAGAAGGAACATGGAAAATAATGTAAAAACATTTAATCAGGCATTTTTCCTATACCTGTTAGGATAGCAACCTATGAACTCATTTAGTTTGGCAAGCTGAGCGCTGGCGAGATCAGCTCTCTGCCAGCCTCGTTGGCCGGAGTGAAGCTGCTCACCCGATTCGAGGAGCTGCGACCGTTCTTCTACGCGCTCACCATGCACGGACAGACGGTCACACAGACGAAGGTGAGGGGGGATTGGTTAAGTCGATGAGGTTTGAACGATCATCATTGTTATTGTTAGCAAACCATTGACGTGAAGCAATTTATCATCTGGAATTCGTCGCCTAACGCTCAGGACCTCTCCGGTCAAGTCAAGCTTTGAACAATGTAGTGAACTTCGTTTGAATAAAGGAGCACGCTCTAGTGGCGTAAAAGATTTATTTATTTATTATTGGATATAATGAACTGTTGGAAAGGTTGGAGAGTAGGAAGAGCAGACTCCCACTGTCTGTGTTTGTTGAAATTGATGTTTTTCTTATTGTAGCTGCATGTTGTATGTAGTCTCTGGTGGAAGTACACGTTACGATGTATTGGAACACAGACAGTGGGAATCTGGTTTTCCTATTGGGGACTCGTGGATGTAATTATTGTCCAATACACACCTCATTGTGTATTGTGTCTTCAGGGTTGCCAGAGTGTTTTCTGGAAGGACGTGGAGGCTTTGAGTGGACGTCTGTCCCATTCGACTGCAGTCTCGCGACTCGAAAGTTCATTGTACGTCGACTTTGCCGAACACTGGCAGCTGTAAACTATGGGAGACTGGGAGGAGTTGTGGAGTGGGTGGGAACTACTTCCCGTATTGGTGAGAAGGGCCCGGGAGTTTCTGTGAATCAAGAGAATTGAGGTCAGTTGATAGTATTAGTGTATGGCGCAGATCAGGTGACGCTTAGGGGCTTAGGCATAATTCAGGCTGTTTAAATGTTTAAATGTTTATTAGACTCTAATGACTTTAAAAACACCAAATGTGCTAAAACTAATAAACCTCAAGGTACTAAGAAATTGCTTTAGTCACTCTTTGTCTTTGAGAACTTGTTGCCGAGCCATTAAAGTCTAATTGTAAGCCTAAGCTAACTAAAGCTAATGTCTTTTGCCTGTGTATGTCGAAATGTCAATTCTTTTTTTAGTTTCCTGTGGTATTCGTGATACTTGTATAAGTATACTTACTTAGTACTTACTTAGTACCGTATTTAGTGTGAGCGTATGTTTATCGATTTTCAGTCTCGTCTTTGTTATATGCGATTTCAAAATGATTATTAGCGGAACTAGGTGACTGGCTGGTCTTTCCAGTCCACTTTTAGTTTGGAGTCTATTTTTTAGGAATATTGATTCCTATTGGTTTTTAGTGGAATGTTTGGTGAGGTATCATATGTATACCTTTTTTGGTGTGTTGGGAAAGCTTTTTTGGCTTTTATGTATGTTTATTTTGCTGTGCTTGTCATTTGGGAACTGCTACGTACGTGGAATTACACCGTGATATGAATTATTATTATTATTTTCTTTCTTTCATTCTTTCGTATGTTCTTAGTTGGTGATGATTGTGATTTTGCTTCCGATGCTCTTGAGACGATATTCCTTAATTTATTATATTTTCCCTTTTGTGTTGATATGGTAGTTCTAGTCTGCTTTCGTGTTACTTTCTTGTGCTGGCTTAAAGCGGTACGGCGTGTGGTTTGAAAATATCTTCTGTGCGCACCATACATTCAAGACCACGTGCCAAACAGCTTTAAAGTTGTGGGCGGTCGCAGGACTAGACCTCGATGACTGAAATCCTTGTAACTTGTAGTATACAATTGTGAGACTGGTTGATTGTATAAGACTAAATGTGATTTTGTAAGGTATACGAATATACAGTAGAGAATGTATGGTATGTATAAATGGCTGTTTAGGGTTAACTTAGTACTTGTTTATGTATATTTCTAGTAAAATGTGGTGTATCTGTAGAAAATCTGTGTGTTCCTCCCTTTAAATATCGTGATTGACCTTTTTGATAAGAGCTTCACCCCTTTATACATATTATAATAGTATACTCTTGCTTTGTAATACTATCGCTTCTTATATACTTATATACGTCATGTCATTGCTTAAGCTCGATTTTAGGGTAAAGCTTTGTGCCCCGATACTATCATAAACATTTAGCCGTAGGGTAATGTTCGCTAATTTTTGTTCCCCAACACCGTGGGTGGTCTGTATATGCTAATTTGTTCTCGTTCTCCTGGAACGTATACTATTTCTCTGAACTCTAGCAAGGTTAATGGTCAACGGTACCCTATGGTTGAGAGATACTTTTTTCCAGCATATTTTTTTCTTTCTTTGTCTTACTACTGTATTATTTTTTTACAGCCAAATGCATGTGATTTCTTTACAAATTTACGGAATTTATTGCTTTTTTATTTAGTTTTCTGTGTATTTGAGAGGAATTGTTTGATATTATGCAGCGTGGACATTTTGCTTTTCTTAGTTACTAAGAATTCTTTAAAATATGTATTTTTACATGTGCATAAGTGTGTAACTTATTCCTTCCTTACATCGAGTGCATATACAGTCTTATTTACTCCTGGTGACGTAATAAAGGTTGCTCTTATTTTTGGAATTTTGTTATTTTCGTTTGAAGATCGTTTACTCGATTGATGAATTATGTTGGAGTTTTGTTGTTTGTGATTTTTTTTATCTTGATATGTCCTGGGGAACTTTGTATATTGGGGAAGACGTGATGCGAGTTTGGTCTGTGCAGCGGAGTGAAGCGCAGTAGCCGCGCAAGTTAGGGTGCCAGTGCGGGGCGGCGCGCGCGTATGAACATTTTGCCGAACGATTGAAGTTATTTGCGCAAACCTTGTAGTTGTTACTAGAAAATTTGATGTTTGCTCCATTGGTTTTGCAGGGGGTTCCTCGAGTTGTTTACCACAAAAATGTGTACTTTTGTTGCAATTGATGGGAAGTCGGGGTGCTGTTAGTTGTTAGTATTGCCTGTCTCCGCCTATAGTCACATGTAGTCGGAGGGTTCGACAATAACACGTTGACAGACCTCTAGAGGAAGAAAGCATTTCCTTCCTTGATTCCTATTGTATTATCTATACGTATTCATACGTACACTGTATTCACTAAAGCAGTACTATTGAAGTTGGAGAGCTTCTTAATTTGAAGTAATTGTGTGGTTGTACTTCTCTACTGAAGAGATATTCTGTGGAGACCTTTGCAACTAATTTGAAAGATGGAAATTCTCCAGAGTTATAGGCCGGATCGCGAAGACTACGCGAGACAGACGGCAGCGGAAAAGATGAATAATATGCAGGTAGGGAAGTGGATTCAGTTTATATTGTCCAGTGGCCGTATACACGAGCACTGGGAGCCTTCCCTTGTCTCTACATCTCGCTGATTCTCACCTTCGACTGGGAGGCTGGGAGTATGCTCCCAGCGTTCGTGCATGCGGCCAGTGGTGATTGTGATAAATTATCCCTTGCCCTTGTTTGGGGGTTGGTTGGGGTTTTTGGTGAACCATCTTGTTACACCTATGTATTGGAAAACGAAAGCTATTTGCGCAATTATCGTAGGTCGTTTCGGGGTGTAATCCGAAGAATCATAGATTAGACTGTAGTGCCGTATACTACGGTACGCTAGCTTTGAATTTTTCTAGTTTAATTTCTGTAGTTTGTAGTTTATTTGTGGTTTGTAGTTTAGTGTACTTTGCTTTGTGATTTATATGATGACTGGCCTCCTTGCAGGGCGGCGAACGAGCGGATCCGGAGCAAGCGCGTCAGAACGCTGAAAAACAGGAACAGGCGAAGAATCAGATATTGTCCAGGGTGGGTTGCTAGATTATAAATTAATTGTTTTATTAAAATCTTTCTTACGAACATGCAAATACACAAAGATATATACGAGTAAAATAATATAGGAGTAATAAAGTTGCAGTCATAAGCTCACTTTGAAATTGAAATTTTAACTCCCTTGAATGAAGGTGCACGCCCTTGAGTCGTTTTTATTTATTTATAAAGAGGAAGGACAACATGCGCTCACTAACTACGGAAGCCTTAGAAAACGTGAACTGAGACATGTAAGATGAAAGTTACTGTCGCTGCGACGGAAATTCTCCATGTTTCATAGATTTAACATAAGGCGAACCGAGACGAAAGACGAACCGAGACGAAGAGACGAAAGACGCATCTTGGGATTATAATGTTTATGAAAAACATGAATTTGAATCTGTTGACATTACATAACTAGTAGCACTGTAGCACCATTAGAGGCAAAATAAAACTTTTAATGAACGTAACATTGTTATTCTTACACAGTTTGTGGGAGTCCGATAACTGTCCAGTTTCAGGATTTTGCAGTGTTGATAACCTCCATAAAATAGAAACGATTCAAACTTTTGTCCCGTGCGGGCGAAAGGCCATATGCGCATTTACCGTAGTCGAACTCCTGGCATTTTGTACATATGAGAACGAGATGCAAGGCGCATCCACTACAGTCCTACAGTAGTCATTCGATGATAGGATCGCTAGTAGTAATGAAATACAGGGTAAGTGGTTTAGAATTTGCCTCGCTTTGAGATGCCTGAATCCAGTTTGAGTAAAGTTGACGCCTGAATCAGTGCCTTTGTGCCCTTCCACTTTGTATACAAATTTTCTTGCAGATCTTGGAGCAGGACGCCCTTGTGCGACTCTCCAATCTGGCTGCTGCCAAGCCGGACAAGGCCAAACAGGTCGAGGCGACCATCATTCAGATGGCACAGTGCGTTGTTGGTTTATTGTAGTTAAGCGTACACTATAGGTCGTCTTGATCGTAGTGCAAAGTTACGGTATGAACACTTGGTACGACCCTTTAAAATCGGAAACGAAGGTTTCGTATTTCGACAGTGCTCACTTTGCCAACTCACTTACGTTCACAGTTTTCAGAAATTAACTCGTAAAAAATAACATCGAAAAGTGATAGTAAAAGTTGTAGTGCTTTACGGCACTAATAAGATACTTGTATCATTTCCTTATTTAGACGTGGTCAGATCGCGGGTCGAATGAGCGACGATGGACTGAAGAATCTTTTGGAGAGAGTGTCCGGACAGACTGCCAGCCGTGCACCCACTGTTAAGGTAAGGGAGAAGTAATAAGATGGTTCATTGTATGCAGACGTATCAGTGGTTTGCCAACCTTCGTTTTGGCATCAAGCTGTTAGTTCATTATTCGGCGTTTACGGTAGGCCCAGCTGTAAGCTGTAAGGGGAGAGAGGTGTGGTCATTGTCTTCTTTTTCAGTTACTCTATGATATGATATTGATAGCCCTAATCAAGTAATCTGATTCATGTAGTTTATTTCAGTTTGATCGCCGTCGTGCAGCTCTGGATTCTGATGATGATGACTATTAGAGAATGGACTATTGTGTACTGTATCAGTATTCACCACTCTTCACCTTCACTGCACCTCCCGCCTTGCACGCCCGTCTTCCTGTTAGTTTGTAGACCCAACGCCCTGCCTTCCCGCTGAAGTCATTACGGTATGGTGCTACGTGCTACGGGAGTTTCGGTGTTGCATTCTAAGTTACGGTCTACCATTGTAGATCATCTATAGTGTGATTTTACGCTCACTATAATATACGCACACGCAAATATGCCCTCTGTTATAGTATAAATGTATGTTTTCCGCTTGCCTTACAGTCAGTTTTGAGGTTTTATCTTGACCGAAACCCTGATGAGCGCACATTCGAGATTTAGCATGTTATCTCTTAATTGTATATCGCTAGCCTCCTAAAGACTCCACAGACGAACCCCTCTGAAATATTACCCTAGTTTAGAGTTTAGATAAAAAATCCCCATACGTTGTAGTGCTGCTCAATTTTCTTTGTATTACGCTTGTTTCTTGTTTGTTTTATACATTATTTTTGCGATAATCACTCTATTACTGTTCTTTCGAATAAATAAAATCACAAATTTAATAAAAAAAGTTTTATGACTAGCTGATCTATGATGGGTAACAAAACATAATAATATTATTATCACAACTTGGGGTAATTGGCAAAGTGACATTTGGAGGGAAAGAACGCTTTGAATTTTGGAAGTATGGTAATTAGCTATAGGTCCCAAAATTAACGCCCAAAATCGGACGGAGAAATTTGCATAACAACCATAGTAGCTAATTAGGAGACGAATTTCAAGTTCAGTGTCATAATGCAGTTAGTTATACGAAATTGAAGTATACGAAAACTATATGAATTAAGCTACAATGAAGAAGGACAGAAGGAGTGTACATGCTGAAGAACATAAACATTTCCCTTTATCTCTATAAGGCACACAACAAAGGGAGACCTAATAATATGAATAAATTGAAATGGACATAAGGAAAATGCAAACTAAAAGCAAAACGAATGCCTTGAATATAAGTTAAAGTTAGTGCATTTTATTAAAGTCGGAGGTGACGGTTCGATAGCCGGTTTGGATGGCACATTTTCTACAATAATGAAAAATGTGTAAGGATACTAAGTGAGTGAGATTCGTTAGTTCTAAACTATATGTGAAATCAGCCTGCATACGACATCAAACAAAAAGTGAAAACGTGTAATCTAGTGAACGGAAATTGAATAAAACTATACAACAACTAGGATTAGTGAACCTAAAAATATGAGTTAGTTTGATCACTTAGTAAATGAAACTTGCAAACTAAGGCAACATCATACACCAGTTTTTCACTCACACACCAGTTTTTTAATAGCGCGTAAAGGTGGAAGGTAGAACTGTGTCTTCATTAAAAGGGTACTCTGGCAATTCCGAATCAAGAAATGCAGTGGAATGTTAAATACGTACAATGAGAATCATTGCATAAATACAAAGCGTAGAATTCACAAATGCTTAAAGGAAATATCTCAAAAAGGAGGCAACGAAATGCTGAACTTCACAAATCTACACTACACTATGCTAACAGGCGCACACTGCACATAAAAGAATCTGATAAGCTGAAATTGCACAACAATGAACTCTGACTCTGCTTCATAATACACCAAATGGCGCCTCACTGTGATGAAGTATCTCATTGAAAACGTAGTGGGCTATGGGTTTCCGATTGAAATCAGCATGCTAAACGAAATCTTCAGATAGAATCTTCCCGCTCAAAATGAACTCGACAAAACAGTCTTACGAGAGTGCCCCGACGTCCTGTTGTCTACTATTGGCCCTTTCGATAAGGGCCCTCTCCTCCTCTTTCTGGGCTTCTTCGAACTTGAGCTGTGCCTCTTCAACGAAATCGAATCGACCGTGACGAGCCTACACAAAAGTTGTTATCAGACAGTACAGAATCTTGTGTTTCGAGTTAAATCTTTGTAATCTTCATTTTCGAGTATTATTCTTCATGAAAGGACTGATTAACGAATAAGTTTCAGTTATTAATAGGTTAATAAATCGAGTTTGAGACAAAAAAAATGTATCAGAGAAAGTATAACACCGTACCTGTTTACTCTTCTGGTAAAATATGGTGGCCATTGTGAAGACAACACAAAACGCGATCAGAACTACAGTACCGGCGATCGTGTACAACTTCTTTCGAGTGCGTCGCGGCTGAACAGATGGCTAGTGAGATGTCGATAAATAATGGAATTTCATCCAAAAATCACTTGTTTTACCTCGCTAATAAGCATTGATGGAATTGAACAAAGATAAAGAACTTTTAAGTACGGTAACTCAGTATTCTATCAATTAAAACTCTATGACGCATACCGTTTTACATACGGTAACAGTATTCCATCAATTAAAACTCTATAGCACGTACCCTCTTGATCATTCGTCCGCCCTCTCCGAGTGACAATTTGGAATCCTTCGCCTCGCTCTTACTCAGCAACTGACACGAGCGAGCGTTGGCCGTCGTACGGAAGTATGGACATCCCTAGAAAAACAGACGTTATTAAAGCGAAATACCGGCCGGTTTTTGAAACACATCGATCACAACATCATTCTTAAGCGTATGCAAATGAACACAATAAAAAATCGAGCACATTAGCCTAAATATGTAAGAATTCAGTTGTCCACGAAGTGTTCCAAAAACCGGCCGGTATTTCGCTTTAAAGATCTATCTCCGCCAACATTACCATGTCCTCATCTTTTGAAATACCTCAACCCTGCATATGAAAAACGAATGCCAATTGCTAATCCTGTACTGAACGCGACTGAGTGTCACAGGATGGTGAACAAATCGGAAACCAACCGTTGAGGGGCAAAAATAAGTTTCCGAGGACAAGATCGCCGAAGATACGTTGTACTTCTCACCTGAAATATATGACTTGAACCTAATCTTTTTTTATAAATTGCGACTTATACTTAACCGTTGAGAGCTCAACCTCAAGATAACTACATGTGGTCAGGGCAGAACGGCAATACCTACGATGCTAAATGGTCTATAATATGCGTCGATATGCAAACTACACAATATATCAAAATGTGTAATATGTCAAGGAAAGCACTTACCGGCGATTAATCGATTCCACAACCATTTGCTCGCATAATTGTGGCCACGTCTGAAAGAAGGGTTTTAGTTTAAAGCGAAATACCGGCCGGTTTGTGAAACGCATCGTGGACAACTGAATTCTTACGTACTTATGCTAATTTGCTCGAATTTAACTCGATTTTTTTTATTATAATTTATGTTTATTTGCATGAGATGCATAAGAATTCAGTTGCCCACGTTTCAAAAACCGGTCGGTATTCCGCTTTAGCGTTCAAAGATTGATATAAAGATATACTTCAAAATAAGGTATGGTTCTAGTTCTAAAGACATCAAATATACAAGGGCCAAAACTGAACAAGGCAACAGCAAATATAGCACCTCATTCAGTGATATAATGATAATGAACCTGACTTACCTGTTCAATAGTGGTTTGTGCTTGATGAACAACGAGTAGGGGTAACGTGACGTGATGGTCAACATTGGGAAAGAGAGAACTCCGAATGTGGGACGCTGAATAATTAACAATAATAATAATAATAAAATAATAATAATAATAATAATAATAAATCATGGAAGTGACTCACTCTCACCCACAAATACAAATAGTATTTTTTCAATCGAGGCGCATAGGCGCAATGCATGGACCCCAATGCTAATCCAGTAATTATTCTGAAGAAATTTCCCTCGTCCCCCACCCTCACCTATTCACTAGCCTACCAGCGATCGTGAAAAACTGTTCCAATACGTTACCCCTCTCTACGATAAGCAGATAAGAACCACTAAGAAGTGTCAAACAACTGATTAGAGAGAGATAAGGGTGTTATTGTGCAAAGGAAGAGAAGACGTAGGTTGAATCAATCGTAAGTACACTAGTCTCAATGGTCATGTTAGCACTTCCGAGTTTTACATGTTCTATATATTACATATCCGTGAGACGATAGATATTTGAGGTGACGCCTCTCGCCTCTTATGGATTAGACACTCAAATGTTCACAATACCATCGAAATAACTTATCACCTAGCTGTTTGTAACACAACATGTTTCACAAAGTGCTCAAAGAGTGAAACTAAACTACCCGACAATAAACAGCATGCAATATATTTATATTTGAATATTTATTATACTCATTAAAAGAGCGCAACGCCGTGAGAGACGATGAAAAAGAAAAATCAAAGTAGATAATATAGATACTAGGATATAATTTCCACCAACAGTATATAGATTGTAATTCCACAAGACACAAGAGTTAACTAAGAAAACGATGTTCCAAATCAAAACCATGCAATCAATCAAAACCAAACTAAAACAAAAGAATAAATCCCTCACCTTGTATGGATTTTCATCTGCATTCTTCTGTACCAGACTCACAGCGTCACTCCACTCGCTGCTCAAACGCAACATGAATTCCTGTGATTGGTTTCGCGAGCAGAAACATCGAGTTCTACAAGTAATGACTCTCTGAATAACAAACATTCGAATAATACATAATACTAACCATAAATAAGAATGGAACATATCACAGCAATACAAGACTACGGATATAGTCATCGTATACCAAACAGCACCAATATACTAATCATTGTTCCAGGAGAAACAATTTGGCTGTACAAAAAAAAAGATTAGACGTATTAGGCGTGGATTAGACGTAGACGATTAGATGTATTAGACAGATTAGACGTAAATCTCCTCATCTTACAGTAACTTACTTGAGTAAATTAGCAGTCTGATCGTGTGTTCGTGAGACATGGACTGGACCGAGAAGGACGACAAACGCCTGCAAGCAAGGATTCATTTAAAGCCGTATAATAGCCGCTTTTGAAGCGTATATGCCGGACGCCGTATTCCTATACACTGTACGCAAATTACTGCACGATTTTATATTGATTTGCATACTACATATGGGAATACAGTTGTCAAAAATACGTTTCAAAAACCGGCCGCTATATCGCTTTAAAATCATTACCGAAATAATTGTTTCAATCGAAATGAATTCGCTAATTGTACTGTAATAGAGAGTTGAAAACATAAAAGTAACAATGAGCTGAATACCATAAATAAGAGAAAGGTAATAATAATGCTGATATTTTTGTTTCCTCTTTACTAATGCAATAAAAGTTTACAATGAATGCCAATTAATATAACAAGGTGGTTCATAACATACGCATTAACATGACAGTACTCGACATTCACTAAAAAAAACCCATTTCTTAATAAATTTACATTTACATAATATAACCTAGCATGACCAACATAATGTATGAAATGAAACTAGAAGAATACCTTGGGAATGTTCTTGTGAAGTATCTTGATTGCTTTGAGCAATGCGTCCGTGTTGGGCCCTTTACACGACGAGCAAATCTAAACATACGTCAATTAGAGTAACATTGATTTATGGCCTTGGCGTAGATATGAGAACGTAAAACGACGTACAAGACGTATACCGACCCACCTTATGACATACACACTCCATATAACCTTAGTACTTAATATTTAATGAATAGATCAGTAAATAACGGATAAAAAAAAGAAAATCAAGTTCTCTCACGGTGTTGTCCTGCGAATACCAACACATGTGATACATAAAATCATCTGACATAACTATAAAAAAGTACCTCCTCCGTTCCAATAGTGATGATGACCATCACCCATTGATTATGGTAGTCAACATCGTGCAATTTACCCAACCGCTGCACAAGCTCCTGAGCCTGAAACAAAAAAAATGTTCGAAAAATGGTGATGTTTCAACATCTCGATTTAGTCGATACATCAAACCAAATACGATTCTTCGGATATTATGATAGTAAATTTCTGAAAACAGCGGATAAAATGAGCAGAAATTGTTGTGCACTAAATAGTAAAATTAGTTATCACGTCGTCAGTCGCAAAGAATTACAAGAAATCAATATAAAAAATACGATAAAAAAAATGAACACTACCTGTAAAAGAAAACACGTCGCAACACTTTAAAATATATCTCTACCTGCGCAGGCATGTCAGAGCTTGACGCTCCAGCTTCGGCAACATTAAGTTGATGCTCAGGCAACTGATCTCGGGAGCCCATTCCATGGGAGACACCCAGTAGTCCCTTGTTGAATTCACGCAAGATGTCTGAAATACGAGAGTGGGGTCGAGTAGATCAAAATTCAAATACAAAAGAAAGTCTGAATTTGTACAAGAAGCCAAATGTTAAATATAGTATAATTAATAATTACACACAGTACACATTTAGCAATCTTTTAACGGGGAATACGAACACGTCGATATCGCTTTTTAACATGAACCATATTCTTGACGAGAAACACAGATCATTGAAACACTTCTCATACAGTAGGAATTGATGTCAAGTCTCCAAAATTAAACATACTTGGTACGGTAACTAGACCGTCTATTGACGCATCTCCCCCAATCGGAAAGGCGGCGCCACGGAACTCAATATCGGTATGTGGCCACAATCCAACGCCGGTCTGAAAATAGAAATGTGAACTTAAACAAACAAACACAAAAGATGAAGAAATGCAAAATGATAAGAATATCGCAATTTCTTATGCAGACAAATTTCCGTAAAGAATGATTTTGCAGCGCGAATCACCCACGCAAATAACTTCACAAAACTGTTGTACGAAACAAAATAGAATTGAAATGTTGCAAAATTTCAAATATTCCCAAACAAAAATGTTGTTTTAGTGACATCACAACACCAAAGACCTACATGACGGATAATGTTGTTCTGAAGTGCTCCCTGAATGCAAAAAGAAACGATTTTACATGAGCTAGCAATAAAGGTGCAGCAGACTACAAACTACAAAAATACTTTGATGTAGGACAGCAAAACTCACAGCGAGCGCATCTCCCATTGCTGCGATGATGCCAATATCTTCTGGAGACAGGTCTCCCACTGAGGTGCCAGTAACGAGATCAGTCTTGATTTGAGGACAAGAGAACGACTTTCTGAACATTAAGTTCAATATTCATTCAAAGGTACTTTTATAAAACAAACTCTCACATTTAGCACCGTGCGTGTGTAGATGTACTCTGTTTAATTTAGTACTCTGTTTAAGTTATGTTATCCAAATCGTAACCGCCGTCAAGATCGTGAAAGTGAAAAATATCCCGCAAAAAAGGCATGCTTTTAAAGGAAGGATACATCATGCACGAGGCATGCTGCCGAAAACTTGCCAACATTCTGAAAAAGGGGTCAGAATTCAGAAAAGGGGGAAACAGAAACCCACTTGTTTTGAAAAGATCGGTTAATGACAGAGACAATGTGTTCGGGAAGGTTCTGCATATTGGAGTTTGGTGCGCCGACCCTCTGCAGGTCCGGACGGTTGATGTAGAGTTCGGGACGTCTGCAACGGGAGTAGGTGAACAGGGCGCATGCATAAACCTCGACGGGAACTCCGGAGAGTTAGGAAGAGGAGGTGGTTTGCTGGTAAGGTCATAAGGTGGCTTAGGAAGAGCTAGAGCGGGGTTGAATTGTTAGTTTGATTCGCCTTCGCCAGGGCACTGCGTCTTTAGCTTCCCCCCTCCCCCGGCCCGGGTGAATTGTTTGTACCGCTTTTAAAAGTCCCCACTCCTCAGATTCGGCAGTTCGCCAATAATAAGGATTACCGTAAAGGGGTGAAGGAAAATTTGGGGATTGAAGGATATATACAACAAGCATAATAAGCACAACGCTTCTCAAAGGGATAAAATACAAAAAAAAACGATAAAGTAATCGCAGCTCCACCTGTCAATCATGTGCTCATACCAACAACCCAGCAAAACGAACACTTTCTTGACATACAGTTCGTTTCAGTGGAACTCATTCAACAAGGCAAGGCACATGCAAAATCATCTAACAGGAACACAGCTAAAGAGCTGATAGCGAAAATATACGAGGCGGGGCGCGAGGAGGGATGCAAAGCACAAACAATGAATAAATCATCACTTAACATAACAAAGGGGGTAACATGGGACGTAACGGTCTCCTAACCTCTCTTCTGATACATCCGAATCTTCGGCATCTTCATCGGCTGTATCCTCTTCTGTTTCTTCATCATCACCTTCGTGGTCTTCACTAATTACTGCAGGGTCGCCTAAGATAAACGAAAGAATAGGATGGTATAAGATAAGAAGAGTATTAAGTACTACTACTACCACAGACCGCTAACAACTCCAATAGGAGCTGTCTAAACACTTTCCCTCTTAGGAAGAGGTATATCAGATCACACCGATAGGCATTAAATACCAAAAATAGAAGTCACAGTACACAGTACACTACGATTATATAAGATATAAAGGGCAAATGAAAAATTAGAGGTAGGGTACGGTTATAGAATAATAGAATATAGAATTAAGTATATAGAACAATTAGAATAAGTATGGGTAAGGTAAGGCTTAAAGCGAACGGTCCGATAAAGTCGGCTTACCTTTGGTGTCTTGATAGTAGTCCTGGTCAATATCGTCATCACCAAGATACTTACCTAAAATCAAAGTAATAAAAATTACCGGGCTATAAACCTCGCCTTTGGCAATACCCAACTTTGCATATTGATGTTATGGATTTTTGATTCACGAGGGAAGGGCAATGCATCAAAAATACCAATCTATTAGGGCGCGTTCGGGATTGATTTTCCGAAAGGAAACTCGGACAAATCCTCGTTCGGGATGGACAATTTGGAAACGTTCTAATGCTTGGAGAAAACAAAAAATACAGTATGAATTAGCATGGAAAATTTGAAAAATATGCGCGGGAAACGTTTTTCGCAAGCTAATTCATACTGTATTTTTTCTTTTCTCAAAGCATTGGAACGTTTCCAAACTGTCCATCCCGAACGAGGATTTGGCCGAGTTTCCTTTCGGAAAATCAATCCCGAACGCGCCCTTAACTCGGCAGAAGTGCTTATTACACTACGACTGGGGTTTCTAAGTATGGTAAAAATTTACAGTATTTTGGACATACGCCAGAATTTTTATTTTATTTTTCCTATAATATATGCAAGTTTCAGAAATACGGTAGTATTGACAGAATCACACCGAATTTTTGGTATACTTGGAAACCCCATACACACCACAATAGGATCAACATTCGGGACAATTGAATCCTTTGTTATGGGGTTTGCAAGTATGCCCGATTTTCCTTGCAAGTATCGAAAAATTTACCGTATCTTGGCACTACACGAGCATATCTACAGGCAGTTTTTACGACTGACCGCCACGGGACCAATTGTTCAACAAAAAATGTCTTTGATGGCGGATTTTCTATAGTGCGGATGTGTCAAAATTACGGTAAAAGTGTGTAAAAAGTACACGATTTTGCGAATTGATACTTGCAAGGAAAACTCGCGGTTTTTGGCATACTTGCAAACCCCATTAGCGCGATAGCGCTAACCTAGTTTGAGTTTCATCCGACCCCTCTTTTTTTCGCTTTCCACCCCAAATAAATATAGGAGGCACGTGAAACGTCGAAATGCATAATGTGAAATAAGTGATACAGCTGTTCGATGCACTAGTGAAACGCGTGTAAGCGAAAGTTTCATACCCCGGTTCCATAAGTTCTTCTCATTTAAATGGAGTGGGGGTTTCGGCTCCTCTCTATAGGCCACATCACTATTCGCGGCAGCGTTTGCAGGAGGTGAGCGGCTCGGTCCAACACCGAACGAGTCGTTGTTCTTCTCCGCAGAAGAGAACACCTAAAACATAGGATTAAGCAATTCGGGAAAGGATTAAGCAATTAAAGAAATGGGGACTCCGAACATTGAAGTATGTAGTGCATCGAAAAAAAAGTAAGACCCTAGCCCGGAGACGTCGAGCAATTTATCATCTGGGTCTGGAACTCGCCGCCTACTGCTCAGGAACTCTGCGGAACATGTCACAAGACAAGCAAACACTGAATCTGTATTTTCACCCTTGAATAAAGGTGCACGTTCTTGAAGCGTAAAAGAAAAACAGCGCATATTGTACACTACCTTATACACAATTAAGACTGTTTTAGAAAATTGAAATTGGACAACATCAAATGACAAACAACCGACCAGGCATTGCAGGTATATGACGATGCAGGAGCGAACCCATAACCTCATTGTATCATAGACTGAAAATGGTACATCAGAAAGGATAATTGTGTTTCAAGCCATCAAGCAGACTTTCCATCAAACATGTCAATGTGCAATAGAAGTAGAACGGACAAAGTAAGAAGTTGGTCGGACATGACCGGTTTGTGTTTGTGAATTGAGAACCAGACAAAGAGCACTGCAGCGTGAGAAAACAGAGGCCGTATTCACCAACACGCAGGGAGCCCTCCCTGTCCTACCCAGGGAGCTAAAGACTGCGTAGAGAGTGCGAGAGCAGAAGAGATTGAGAGCGCCCGAGCCTAGGGAGGGTTCTGTGTGTTAGTGCATACGGCCTCAGAACACAAACAAAAGAAAAGAAACATGTTGGTGCCCCCCACACACGGGCCCAGCGATTGTTATGAATTTGACAAGCTCATTTCACCAATAGAGTTTTTAAGTGCATGTTCGTAAACGAGGAAAGTGTGCAAATGTCATTAAACTGCACGCTCGCGTTCCATACATAAGGACTTTGAAAGTCGCCACAATAGGAGTGCCAATAAAGATCTCACAATCAGCACATAGTCACAAATTGCACCGATTTTTCGCGGAGCGCTATTTGCATCAGTCCTGTATAAGATAGTGAAGGTCTGCATCGGTCTTGCGCCAAGCTATACACGGCATTTGCCGAACGTGCACATTTACACTTTAGCACTTTCAAAATATAAAGAAAAAACTATGAGGAAAAACAACTAAAAATATTGGGAAAGAAGGAAAATCTGCAGGAGAGAGAAGTGGGCGGAGCATGTGGAAAATGGGCGGGGCAAACGGTGTAGTTTGTGGTCTGGCTTTGTTCCAAAAATTCCTCAAGGTTTTCAGGCAAATGTTTCCATTTGAAACGTAAAGTACTGTATTAAGATTGGGAATTTTTTTGGACTACATTTTTAAAAGGAATCCTAAAATTTTCTTTGTATTTTGTGTTTTTTGTGAACGTTTTTATCAAAATTGTATGTATAATTGATGATTTCTGCATGTTCTGTTCGTTTCAATCCATTTAAATAAGCCCTTACCATATGAAAAGTGTTTTTTTTTTAATAAATTATTTTGTAACCGTTTTTTTGTCTTTCTCTTTATTTACTCTATTTATATGTACACCATGGTTAATTTTAGCTTCTGTGTACGTTACATGCGTCCTCGGATTTTAGAGAAGTAGCGTTTTTATGCACGGAAATCTTGCTTGTTAAGGTTTTGGTCTAGTGATCCGTATCTTCAGTTATCAATTATGTGCCTTGCATTTTTTTGTATCTTTGTCCTGCTTTATCTGTGGTCTACATTTTTTTTATTAGATCCTTGAGAAACTGGAAATAACTCGTGGTTTTGTTTCAGGTAAAAACATGGCCGAGCTTACCGATGAGCAGAAGCTCATT
The DNA here is from genome assembly GCA_036852015.1 of Pelodera strongyloides. Lineage (NCBI taxonomy): Eukaryota > Metazoa > Nematoda > Chromadorea > Rhabditida > Rhabditidae > Pelodera > Pelodera strongyloides. The sequence continues at coordinate 88,650 of JAANDG010000012.1, forward strand.
GAGCTTAAAAAGAAGAGAACCTTTAAGAAGTTCACCTATCGCGGAGTTGATTTGGAGCAACTTCTCGATATGTCCAGGTACAAAATTTTATTAAGTTTCTTGTGGTTTGCTATGAATAAAGATTTTATTTGCTTCGTTAGAGCACATGGATACGTTTGACGATTGTTTTTTAAGGGAAGAGCTCGGAAAGATGTTCCGTTACCGTATCCGCAGACGTCTGAAGCGCGGTCTTCGTAGACGCCATTTCTGTCTGCTCAACAAGCTCCAGAAGGTGAAGAAGGCTACCGGACCTCTCGACAAGCCTGCTGTTGTAAAGACTCAACTCCGCGACATGATTGTTCTCCCCGAAATGGTTGGATCTATCGTTGGAGTGCACAATGGAAAGGTTTTCAATCAGGTACGACAAGATGCTTCTTTTTTCTTATATTAATTTTTTTAAAGCCGTAGGAGCTATAGAGGACAATTCATGTCCAAAAAGCTCATTCATCCACTGTAATTTTATTGTAATGTTTCACAATTAGCATACGTGAATAATTCCGCTTGTTTGTTAGTATTCTCCTTGTTATCATATGTTTTCTTATTACCCTACGTTTCTATTGATTATCCTAGAATGCGAGTTTATAACTGCCCCAATTCATAAATCTAGTTGCTTTTTGCAGCGTTTTCGAAAGTCATGGTCCTCTATATGTTTTGTCGTTTAGGTAGAAATCAAGCCGGAAATGATTGGACACTACCTCGGCGAGTTCTCTATCTCTTACAAGCCTGTGAAGCACGGTAGACCCGGTATCGGAGCTACCCACTCTTCGCGATTCATTCCTCTCAAGTAATTCCTTGGGTTGTTGTTTTTTGTTCATAAATTGTTATTGATTCTCGTGTTTCACTACTGTTGGTCTGTCGCATGGCAGTATTGCGCCCTTTATTATGCACTAACATTTATCTATGAGCCTCTTATTCTCGAATTTTGGCAATGTATATAGTAATGCACACAGTGGAACATCTTTATTGAAGATATCAGTAAATCATGTACATAACACAGAGTAAGCGCACATTAGATTGGGCTCAAGGATACAATTCGCACATTTATTTTAAAGTTTGTTTCCTTGCTTATTTTAAAGCAATATAACATCAGGCTTCGAAACCTAAGACGGACAACTTCATCCCTGTGTATTTGTGCTCAGAGGATTTTTATTCAAATATACTCATTGAATGTGATGCATGGGAGTGCCGTTTTCCGATATTTGTTTCAAATTCCGGTTATACCACTTTAATAGCTTCTACGTGGAAGGCCTTTCTGCACCGAAGTAATAAACACCGTGGTTAGGAAAAATAGGTTTGCATATTAAACACATTCATCAATAAAAATATACAGTAAGTTGTATATACAGAGAAATCACATATTTCTGAGAGCAGCAAGTCTCTGAGTCAGTTCATCGTTTTCTGCTACGCTCTGAGACGAAGCAGGAACTGCCGGCACAGTTGTGGGCACCCCAGAGGGAAGCTCAGCATTTAGTTCGATTCTGAAAACAAGAAGTTATGAATTCCAGGCTATAAATCTATGCGTAAAATTACGCATCAACCATCTCCGGATTGGCTTTGACCATCTCCGGAGGCAAATGCAAATATATAGATTTGGGTGAAACGTATCAGTGGTAATTTACGGTTCGACTCTCAACTAAGCGACCATCTCCGAAATTACGCATGGAAATTATAGCCTGGAATTCGCACGCTTGAAACACCGGTAAAATAGCGAATCGCCGTATAGCCACATTGTGCTTGAATAACCATAAAAAAACACCTACCCGGCCTTATCTGCTGCCTCGAGGATCAGAGCATCGACTTGACTCTTTGGAGCGTTAAGAACAGTGGTACCATCCATAGTTCTTTCCATCGTAGCCGTATGCACATCAAGGTTTTCAAAGTCGCGCTCGAAGCGATCCATCAACTGTTGTACCTGTAGGTAGAGGAAATGAATTTCAGAAGTACACTGAAACGTCTTAGGGCGACGATAGGAAGTTCACATAGTTCAACGCTGATACAAAACCATAACCCTACCTTTTCAAGATTCATACTCTTCATTGCGCTCTCCATTGCCTTCACAACGCCGCTCATACTCGATGTGACACGTTTTTGTGTGGCTGCAGTTTGAACTCGAGCTGCGACAGCATCGATCCTGACAAAAACATACAGTACTTGACTGAAAGACCACCTGTTGACCTGTTACAGTGCTTCCGTGTCATGTGTTATATATTTAAAATATCTATGAATACGAAGGTGAGAACAACCTATGGTTGATTGAGGATGACGGCCAAAATACAGTATATGAGGAAGATATAGGAAATAGGATATAGTCCAGGCCAGGGCATAAACCTCGCCGGTGAGTCCGGAGGTGGTTCGCGAAATTTTCTCTGTTTGTGATACGTTTCTAATAAATTCCTCGTACCACCTCCGGGCTTCCCATACCTTCCATGCTAATTCCGGAGGTGGTTCAGCCATGAGCCCTCTAAATTTATGCAATATTCTAATTCCGGTGGTGGTTCGCCGGTGAGCTCGTCAGCGGGCTTAGGCTATGAGTCCAGGTTAGTCGTGATTGCAAACTATCATACCTGGCGGCCATTCTGATGTAATTGACTGCTTCATTCTTCTTACGGATAGCGTTCTCAGCGTGCACTTGTGCCACTTCACGGTTTCCCTTCTGTAACAGGTTAAATTGTCAATGATAGTTTCTTATTCTAATTCTTGGGTTTCGTACACGTACAATGTTTGTTCTTCATTTAAAATGGAGTAAGACTGAATTAGAACTAAGAGGCAACCCAGAAGAGGAGTTTCGAGTTTCTGTTGTATTATGTACAGATAGATAGATTCACTCATAACCATTTTATTGAAATAGCTAATCAACTTCTTCTAAGTCCAAAGGAGCCCCATCAGATTCAGATGCATTGCTTATTAGAGTGGTTACCTTAATAGCCGCGGTCAATTTGTCCTTCTCCACTTTTTCCTGTTTGTCGCATCTCTGCGCACTCTTTTCCAATTGCTTGGCGGCGAATTTTAGCTCGAATAAATGCTCTGGAATTGGTATAATTATATCGATGAATTGATTTGGCCCGGATTTATTGATGTCTACAGTTTAATCCATATTTTTCATATACAAAACCCAGAACATGCTAGCCGAGCTGGGACGAATACAAAAAGTATGGTTGTTTAAATCAATTAAAAATGAAGAACATACTATCGAGCGACATTGTTGAATCTCCGGCGCCCAGTTTGTAGATGTAGGGAGAGGTCGTTCACTATGAAGGAACGTCCTGGAACAAGTAAGAATAAGATTTGCTGGAGTGTGCAAAAACTTGAAAAGGGGGACGGACTCACTACTTACTGCTACCACAGCAAGGAAGGAATGAATACAAGGTTATAGTATAGTAATGAGTTCAAGCACCAGTGATGAAGAGAATTTTGAAATATCGAAAACCGCGATTTGAATGTGCACAGCGCAGGGAGCACAGCTTTAGGTGCAATATATCACTACTTTATTCACACATACAATCAATCAGATACAACATCAATCAAGTACATGGAACAAGTGCGGAAGGTTTCTAGCGTCGTGCTTCTTCAATCCGCGGGGGAATGCGTGGAGGGGAGATTTTTCTTCAGATAATGTCGATCCTTGATCTTTCCAATGAGGTTTTTGTGGAGTTATACAGAGTGTTTGACGACGAGACGAAAGGACAAATCCCTCGAAGTCTTCAGGCTAGGCAATGGGGGATTCGCCTCGATTTTCCCCGCCTCGGTGGCATTGAGTGTGTGTTGTGGCTGGATTCGAACTCGGGTCGGCTGACTGCGAAGCGCGGACGTTTCCAATGGGCCACCGAGGCAATTGAAATAAACCAACACACTACACTTTGTTATTTGGGGGTCAAGCTGGTAAGTTATAATTAGTAATAATAAGGAAAGGTATGTTCACATTACGCGAAGGAAGAAGGAAACACGGGTTATGAAAATAATAGCGGCGCAAAAACCTGTGAATCTAGATGTCACATCACGTCACTACGGCTTCACATGCAACTTACCTTCAATGAAGTGGTGGGAACAGATAAATTGCTAGAATATATTTCCAGGTAGATAATGAAATAGTTGAAGACGAACCCAAAAAGAAAATCAAAGGACTGAAACCAAGTCTCTCTCTCCCCTGCCATCTTATCATTGCGAAAGAAAAGATGAGTCATCGCAGATTGAGTCAATAAAAAAGGCCATAGCGCAAGGCAGCGTCGGACCCACAATTAGAGACCTCTTCAGTTTAATCAAAACACACTAAACGGCCGTACTGTCGAACAAGTTAACTGGTACACTATGAGAAAACAAAATAAAGGATTTAAAGTGTTTCTGGATGTAAGAATCTCAGTGCTACCGTAACTGGGAGCAGCGCAATGCCGGCAAGAGATAAACAACTACGAGAACGAATCATAAGATGATAAGAATAAGACGAATAGAAGAAAAACTTAAATAAGCGAGCGAGCGGCGCGCGCGCACAGCTTCTCTCCCGCGCGCACAAAAATAATGATTAAAATAGTGTCGAAATACTGTAGATAGTGCTGTGTATACACAAAATACAGTAAACCACACAATATTGTCTTAATTATTGTTTAATTTGGTTCTTCGATCGTGCGTGTGTATGATTTTGTGTTTCTTGTCTGGTTGGGTAGGGTAGTGTGATTGTAGATTATATTGCTTGACAAATTCCTGGACACATTGGTTTTAAGCTATAATAGAAATTAATGCACTCCCGGCCGTAATAGTGTGTGAATCTGAGAAAATTCAACTTGAATCTGAAACTTCATCAAGATTAAAGTAGGTGCTGTGTTATCTTTGTGATGCGAGTTTCACATGCGCCGTTATTATCACTTTCTGCATGTGTGTCCGATATATTACTGCCTTTGATGCAAATTATGTGTGTCTTCTACGCATGTATTTCAGTGCTCACATCAAATGTACGATGAAAGCGAAGATTCCGACGAATATGCACAATCTACGCAGCGGTACTGTCGTTTTGATTTATCTATCATCGGTTTTGTAAAGCCTAGGCTAATATTTTATTATATTTTGTTTCACGAAAGTGCTAGGAAGAGCCATAATATAATAAGTTAATTGGGCACCGTTCCCTTACCATATGGTCAACACTGATCCCTCAATAGTTTCTAGTGAATTATTATCTCTCATTTGCAGATCATATCGAGGAAACTTTCGGCGAAGGCAAAATTTCAACCCCAAACCTCATATGGTTACCATTATAAAGTCACAAACAGGTATAGACTGTGAATTCCTTGCGTGGGCATTGATTTAATTACACTTGCGAAACTACGGTATCCCGCAAGCAGATATACTATGATTGAGCACTGAGTGCTGTTCTGACGCTTTGATTTTCCCCCGACCAAAAGCCTGTGCGTATGGCGCTGATGCAAAAGAATGACTTTAATAGGTTGGAAAATAAGCAAATTTAGAGTACCTCCTCTGCCCGTCTACTTTTACTTCCTGATTATTTAGGGTTTGGGTTCAATGTGAAAGGGCAAGTGTCAGAGGGTGGCCAGTTGCGAAGTATAAATGGGGATCTTTATGCACCACTTCAACATGTAAGTTTATATATATTGAATCTTGATTACTTTATTCTGAAAAGAACAAAAGCGAAATAATACAGCGTGAACAAATGCATAAAAAAACTTAAGGTTGTAGAAGACTAATGATGACTACATACCGCCCACTGTAACGTATAACGAAATGAGTTATAATAGCCACTAGCCACTGATGCTTTGAAGCGTGAATATTATCCAAAATAAACGGAAGAAAAAATTTGAGCATAACGTAAGATCTAAAATGCTGAAAAGTTGAATTTAAGACCTGCTAAAATTAATTGAGATATTTAAATGCTAATGTTTTGTTCAGGTTAGCGCCGTTCTACCAAATGGAGCTGCGGAAAGGGCTCAATTAAGGAAAGGAGACAGAATACTGGAAGTGTGCGTTTTTATTTATTTTTAACCATTACTGCGTATTCGCATATATTTGTTTACCTCTACCTGGTTGGCTCTGCTCTGAACACTAGAATTACTTATATTTCTGTAAACCTCAATGTTAACTAGCGTATTAAGTTAAGTTGAAATTTGAAATTCGCTTTCCGAAGTTTTGTTTTCCTTTCCCGTTAGTGATTTTCGAGTTGCATAAAAGTGCAAAGTTTATCGTGAAGAACATTGTAGAATTTTGTATATATGTAATTGTAATTGGGCTACGGTAACTTTATGTAGCGCTCTTATCTTACTGTAGTTTTCGCATTTCAGAAATGGCGTCAACGTTGAAGGGGCCACACATAAACAAGTAGTCGAGTTGATAAAGCACGGCGGTGATAAACTGACGATGATTGTGATTTCTGTGCCCGACTGTGAAGCTGATCGGTATGTCTTGTTTTTTACTAGCCAAATTTATCCCTGTGGTATTGTTTGATAGATTTGCTACCTTAGCTTCTCTTTTTTACTTGATCAGTCATTTTTTTTTAATTATACTACCCCAAACGGTAGAAAGAAACTGAGACAGAACAAAACGTTTACCCCAAGATTGTTCCTTTTCAATACACAGACGTACTACTAAGAAAAGAACTAGCATGTATAGTCGCAAAATTCTGCGTTGTGTTATTCGTTGACATCTTATAAATTCCACCTGTATTTCTTCAAGTTAATGGCATTTTGTTTTTATTTATGGAACACGAACAACTTGTGCATTAACAGTTAACGTATTGTGTAAGCTAACTGAATACGTTATAAATAAGAGATTATAATCAGCTTGTACATATAATGTTACGAATCCTGTTACAAAACTTCTTGATTTTGTGAATAACTCTAAAACTGTTGCTGCACTATGGTTATTAAAGCAACTGCACGTGGTTTTGAAGTGTGTGGGATTGTTGTATAATTATAATTCAGAAAATTTCAGTTTTGAAATCGGTGAGGAGAGTGCCATTACCTTCCGACACGACTATTCGGACAGCCGAAGTCTTCCAGTCTCCATTCCGTCATTTCAGTCCATATCCACAGGAGACTCCAAGTTTGTGGTGAGACCATTTTGTGATTTCGTGAATCTTCTAAAATCTGTAATAATGCTGGTCTTTAAAGCGGTACGGTACATGGTTTAGAAAAACTGTTGTAGAACTGTATTACCGTGCATTATATGCTAATTGTGATCGATTATGTGCTGGAACGGTATAACACACGGACACAGAACTAATGCAAGTGCAAAGTAAACGAGCAAAGCCTTTTTATGTGTTTCCTGAAACATGACGCTTTGAAGGGGACTTATTTTTTGTTCGATTGTTCGTGAGATGTTTATGTTCACATTAATGTTATAATTATTGTTGCTTTTATTATTATTATTAATATTATTATACCTTATATTAGGTCTTCAATCTGCATATGGCCGGTCGTCACCTTGGATCAAGAAGGTACAGCGAATTTGTGGAATTGCACAATATGCTGAAGGTAAGCGATTAAGCGAATAATATTACAAACAGTCGAGAAACAATTAATGAAACGATAATTTATTTTAAGAGAGAGTTCTGCGACTTTGCCTTTCCAAAATTACCGGGCAAGTGGCCATTCAGTATGTCGGAACAACAGTTGGATGCCAGGCGGCGGTGCGTACCATTTTACCAATTTAGCTTTTATATGTTACTTTTTTTCCTATGGCTATGCATGTAGCGATGCAATTATGTGTATTTCTGTTGTGCTGTATAGAACTCGATTTGTTGTTAATTATTAATTGTTTCAGGGGTCTCGAACAATACTTGGAACGCGTCTGTTCTGTAAGAGTTATAGCGGATTCGGATATTATGCAGGTGATTTGCTTTTTCTGTTCTATTTTGTACTTTGTACTCGTACTTTGTCTCTGATCTTTTAAGCCGTAAGTTGAGAAAGCTTAAGGAGGACTTTGGATAGTGCTCAGTTTCTGAACGAAAACTAGATAACCCGTTGTTCAGGACTTTCTGATGGAGTGTGAATGCTCGGTGTGCGATGTGGATATAAGAGTGATACTGCCAGATGGCCGACCGATTGTCGTTAGTTGCCGTGAGTTTATTACATTTATTATCTTTTTTCATAATTGTAAACTATTCCTTGGTTTATGGATTTAGAGCGAAATACCGGCCGGTTTTTGAAACACATCGAGTACACCAGCGTTCTTATGCATCATATTCAAATGAGCATAAATAAGAATAAAAAATATCGAGCTAAATTCGAGCAAATTAGCATAGACGTAAGAATTCAGTTGTCCACGATGTGTTTCAGAAACCGGCTGGTCGTTTATGAAACTTCTTCACTGCGACATGTATGTAACATTTCTCATGACCCATGCAGTAATTTGTTAGATTTGTGCTGACCACTGACATAGACATGCTTTTTTCACTATTCCTTTAATCCGTGTTATTCATTGGTGTTTTTCATATTTGTTTGAGGTACGTTGTATTTTTAGCTCGCACGGCGTCGACGGTGTTCGTGTACGCCCTTGTACAGAAGAAGTTATTGATGACAAGGGATATGGCAGCGGCGTGCGCTCTTTTCGAAACTCTACAGAATAGTTTTGGTATGTACTTTGTTCTTGGAGATAGTTTCTGGTTTCCTTTTAGTTTCGCTTCACTGTCCACTCGTTGTCTGTCATTGCGTTGTATACTATCCGTGGTACTGAATCATTAACTACTCTCATAGCTTTAATTATTTAGTCATTTGTCCTTCCCAAGAACATAAGAACCCTTGTGGAGTGTGAGTGTTCAGTTTAGAAGAAGCGGTTGATAGTTGATATTCAACATTTCAATTTTGAGTTTCGACCATCAAGTTTCTATAATGCATAACAGGCTTGTGTTTTCAGAAAGAAAGCTGCTGGACGACGAGATGCCACACTCACTCTATATACAAAATTACTCATCAGCGGCTTCGTCGTGCTTAGTGCTGAGAAAGGTATGCAATCACATTGATATACGATATACCTATTCATTTTCGTCATCGCACATTTTTATTAGGCGTGTTGTTTGGGCGTTACAGCTTATATTCTGTTACAGTGGATCTTTGATGTTGATCGCGAAAGGGATTTATGCGCGCGAGATCCTCTATTCAAACAATTTGTTTACCATCAGACGGTTTGGGATATCAATCAGGCAAGCTTATTTGCTATCTCATTTTTTTTTATCTGAACCTTTAGATTCCACTGGGAGTCTGGGTGTCTGGGAGCTTCCCGGCGCGTTCGTGCATGCGGCCACTGGTTTAATGTTAGATATTTAATGTTCGATACAGAACTATTTGTTATGTGTCGACCACTGGTTGCTATAGAACCTACTGTTTTTTGCGGTTCATGATTTCTTGGAAGGAATTTAGGAGTATGTTTTAGGGCCGACTCGAGGTCAGTCATAAACTATATCAACTGAAAGCACTTCAATCAGAGGACAAGTCAGAACAGGTGATTTGTTTTATTCCTTTTAGAAAATGGTGTGGTATTTCTACTTCAACAAGTTATCAAGGATCGCCCTTGTAGTATTGTTTTGCATATATTCGCTTCGCGACACTGCACAACACAGAAACAATTTAGCGCAACTGTTTCTTTTTTTATGCGTCAGCTGAAACATTGTGTTGGTCATATACAGTGTTGTTAGTGCTTGCGTGTTTATTTAATTTTTCAAAGAGTTGCTTCACCCCATTTTTGAAAGCTCGAATAATGTGTACTTGCGTAGGCTTTGTTTGAATGTATTTCTTTAGTACGTGGAAATGGCTAGAAGTTTACCTGGATACGCGTGTATTTCATTTCCTCCCTGCCACTGTGATGCGAGGAAAGAGGGAGAGGTTTGTTATCTTATTATTTTTTTTATGCTGTGACTAAACAGGGTGACAGGTTCTGCATCGTTCCAGTGTTTGTTATCGAGTTTTGTATTCCTTTTTTTATTGCTGCACAACGGAAATCTATATTTTCAGGTTATTGTTTCCATATCGTATGCTGCGATTGTACTACGACCGTTTACGCCCAGTGAAGAGGTTGGCGTCACAGTTTTTTTTTGTAATACAGAGGCCATATTCACCCTCCGATTCCCTCGGTGAAATAGTCCCTGGTTGAAAGAAAATAGCTTTCTAATGCGAGACACGCAGAAAAAGACGGATATGGCCTCAAGAGTACTATTACTATATTACTACATACTGCATCCCACATTTTTATCAGTCTTATTCAGCTGTATGTCAAACATGCACACAGCTCATTTCACATGTTGAATTTATAAACTTGATTTGTTTTTGTCCCAGTACATTGTACATATAACACCTCCGCCAATATAACATTATCCCTTGCATTGTTGGAATGGTTAATCGTAATCCTTCTATAACGCTGCTTTAGGAGTGTGCTTTGGTAATCGACTGGTCAAACGTCACTGGATTCAGTATTGGAGAGGAGGGCGGGCCGTTTATTTTTGAATACAATCGAGCGCAGAAAAGGCCCAAACAAATTAAACTGTTCACTCAACAGGTGGGCGCAACTTTTCAGGTTTATGGTATAGGTTCTCATCGGGGCCTTCAGATTAATCTTAAGTGCATCGTAAATCGTATCTCTTTTTTATTCACCACCTCCTTTGTTCTGAAGAACCTAACCATCGTGTCGTTAATATCGGGGGCTATATGGCCATTCCTATCGATTCTTCGTTTAATCACACATCACAAGTTTGTCTTTGTCGTTAGGCTTGCTCATATGATTTATTCGACAACAGGAAAAAAATCGAACAATAGAAAACAACAAAACACTAAACTAGCAACACAGGATATACCCGCACAGTATTGATAAACTCAATAACTAATGATTGCGCAGAAATTGATCATAGGCAGAGAGGTATGGTGTTCGCTGCCTTGTTCGCGAATACCGTATCCGAAGGACTGAGGAAGTCCTCCATCGAGATAGTGACTGGGGCTTCTGGCCTCACTCCGGGGGCTGTTGCCTCGACATCAGGGGCCGAACCTTCACTGTCGTAGTAGTGAGCCCGGCCGAGCTTACGAAGGAATTCATGGCGATTTCTACAATGAATTCAATTCATAACTTGGCAAATTGTAGTTCGCTTCTCTACGGTTTATTAGATAGCGGTAGTCCGTCTGTCACCGCCAGATACAAGAATTTTCCTAACTGGGAATAGTTTACGAGTGTGAAACTACTGGATGATAGATTACCAATATGAAAGAAAGAATTACCGTATTGCGGAAAGACTACATCTCAAGAGTAGAGGATGAGGCCGGCGATCAACTCATTGGACAGTCCCATCACACGGTGAACGTAGTGATAGTTGGCAGTTATGAACTTGGCATCTGGAAAAGGGGAGGTGAGGGAAAACAGTCTCATCGCTTCTAACACATTAAGCCTGCTATGCTAGCATGATGTGTCGCTGACGCCAACAAGTGATACTGATCTCGGGTTTTAGCTATTGCGTCTATTTATAGTCTACTCTGCTTTACATGATAATGAACGTACCCATCATGTAGAGCCGGGGATCATTTAACAGCATGTCCTTCATCTCGTTGGGAGTGAATTTGAGCTCCTTGTTGAAAAGATTGACCAGTCTCTGTAATAAATGAAATCAACGTTGCGGCGCATAGTTACCGTTCCGATCAAATGGTAGCGGAATAAGATTTACACCAACAGTAAGAACCCTATTACTGCAACATGCTAAATGGGGCATTCGCGGATATTTACGTATTGGCTCTAAGCATTTAGTTACTTAGTAAAAGCTCACCTGTAGTGGTCCAAGTCCGAACATTATAATCCTCGGTTCTTTGATGACGATCGCTCGCACATCCTTTCCTTTCAGTGAGAACTGCTTTTGAATCCATCCAAGTCGGGCATCCAAAGTATTCACGGGCACATTCAACCAGTATCTCGGAATTATAATTAGGTTACTGTAAGTTCCCCAATTCCAAACCCCCATTGTACGGCAACCACAAAACAATTCAGTAATTGAACACGAGCGGTATTGCTCAATTTATTGCTCGGGATTGTGCAGTAAAAAGGCATGTAGAACGTTGACTATGGCTATGTATAATACGTAGAAAAACTTACCGAAACTCTTTAATAAGCTTGACAATTTGTTCCGGATTGAATTTCTTGGCCTCCAGATAGTTGACGCGCGCCTGCAACGATATTTTTGTGTCTGAACTCTGGACCAGAACCATATGGCGTTTTCGTATCCTTTAAAAAATAACACTCAAATAGGTAGTTTGAATGTAAACCATACCCTATACCTCAGATACAATTAAGCTACTCATGCAAATTCTCAAACCTTCATATCTTCGATGCTCTGAATGAGAAAGAAGGGGTTCCTGGTGAGATAGTCGCCTAGATCATTCGGCTCCATACCTACTTCATTCACTAACCATTGGATCTAAACATTTTATTCAATAGTTGGGGCTTCTTTGGAACTGCACCAATCGTTGGCCAATATTTACAACTGTTTATAATAAATCTTTATTGGTCGATGGATAAGGCAAAGAAAAATGAGGCAAAAACGTGAATTTGTAAAGACCAAAAGGAAGCATTGTTTCTTTATGGAAGCATTGAAAAGACTCACCCTTGGTTTCACATCCCGATCCAGATCGAGCCTCACCAAATGTCGACTCAGCCGAGGGTGAGCAGTGTCGACCTGTAAGATTGTTTATGGAAAACGTCCTCCGGTACTAAATGAACAAAACAGTCCGCGCTCACTCCTCATTTTGGTACCACTGTGGTATTATAAGGATGCTTCGGGGCAAATGTATTATCCAACCTCAAACAGATCCACTCCCAGTTCGACCAATGCCTGTAGAGCTGTTGAAGCGTTCACATACGGAGCGATGCTACGGGAGTGTGTTGGGGGACACCATACAGTGGGATCGAATGGGTGTGGGTTTTCCCTAAAATGTGACCGAAACAGGGTTATGCTGATTCGGATATTTGAAAAAGGACGGTTGGATATTAACTGCATCTATTCACTTGATAAGGTTTTTATAAGAGAACGGAGCATGGAAAAAGCATAGATTATAAGCTGCTATCGGGTGGATCTGTAGGACTATGAGAAATAGAAACGAAGCGTACGGTGATGGTGGTTTCGTCAAGTCCGACTTCTCCAGTTCGCCTTCGTCGTAAGAAATCTTGCGAAACACCGATTGGCCCAACTTTTTCTTCATGTATTCACGCCGCTCGGGTGATAATTCATCCTGAATGGGAGGAGTTGGGAAGGATTATTGTCCTCGAGTATATACTTGTTCCATTTGAAAGGGTTTCTACACCTTAGTTACCTCCTAAGTACCTAAGGTAAGGACCGCGTACAGCATCACTACGAGGAATAGGGGATTCTAGGTCTACAAACCTTTTTCTGTGGAGTTAGTGATTCGGTATGATGTGTCTCCCCAAGAATTTCAGCCAGTTCCTTGGCTCTTTGCTCCAAATGGATGTCTTCTCTGTGAGCAAGCGACTGGGGATCAACTTCTGAACTTCCGCTCTAAATTTATTCATATGAAATAAAAATGATGGTAGTAGCGTAGTACTACTAATAATCTGCCCATGCATGTGAGCGTACTGCAAAAATAATACAGTTTTTTTGTAAAGTGTACTTCAAAATCGCATCGCATAATATTTAATTATTAATTACCTTACCTCTGCATTAATTGCCATATCCTGTAGTCTGAAAGTCTTAATCTTTTGCCTTGTCCTGCGGAGCTCTTCACGCATTTCTTCCAATCTCTGCTCCTTTTGCTCATCGAGTTTCGATGCCGAATTTGTCTGCATGGTGTTTATAAAATGGAGAAGGAAGTACGGATTACTAGCGTATTCCTAGAGGTGAAACGTATAAAAGGTAACCTTAGCTTATCTTTTATATCATAACTCAAGGAGTGTGCGTAATGCAAGTCGTTGAGGGTGGAGTTAAAAACTAATGTATTACGTATTTTTTCGAACCTCTTCTGCGCTGCTGACTGCTTCTGACAGGCAACGATATAACTGTGAAGTTCTACATCGGAATAGTGTAAATAATTGCCTTCGTAGCATCTAAACAAATATGGATGTTAAAAAATAATTAAAACAAATGCTTTCGTTGTGAAGAGAGCTTTTGTATAATATCGTTAGGTTCAGTCAAAATCCCCCTGATCTCTTTTTATCAAGGAGTAGTTATGATAGCTTTATAGATGCATTTATATTGTGTAAAATATAAAAATTAGATCATTTTTGATAAATCAGAAAAAAATAGAAAATTGGATACCCTACGAGAAAATTCTGCCACCGACGATTCTAGTAGATCCTCCGTCATTAGTACACTGGTGTACACTACACTGTTGAATAAAAAAAAATCACGAAGCTCGATGTTTCACTGTGAATACTTGATTGGTAATTATTACAGTGCACATGTAATTCCGTATATTCTTTCACAGATCGAATTGTTATAATGGAAAGTGCTTAAAAGTAGGCCCAATTTCGTGTTCCACTATTTATTTACATTTGCTTGAAATTACATGCCTGACTTATAATTTTGTAATTTAGTGCGAGATGCTGGCTGACTGTTTCTCCCAAATTGCCCTTGAAAAACAATCCGAAGCGGAGAGATTGGCGATTACGGCAAAGGAGGAGAGGAGAGCTGCAGAAGCAATGTATGTTTATGTTATGTAGGAACCGTTATCTATATGTTTTCTTCATGGAATACTGTAGCCACATGCCAATTTTGTCGTGTGGTGTGTCCTGTTAATAATAGTAACGGTTTATTGGTTAACAATCAATACAAATAAAGAACGTCATCCAAAGGGAACCCTAAGACCCCGCGCTTCACAACGCGAAAGTACTTACTAGGGACCATATTTATAGCTGTATGTTCTGAACTGGGGTGAAACAAAAATGCATATAAAATTACAAACAAATTGCACAAGGAAAACATAAACATTGTAAGAAGTCGATTGTAAGAAGTAGATTGTTGAAATATAGCGTACTCGGTATGGCATTGTAGTGCTAACAGCAGCTGCTCTAATAGATTCCGGCACCATGTTCTACTACAAATTACGTAAGAGTGACCTTATATTATTACGTGATTTATCGTAGGTCGTCTTTCTACCGATCGTCTATTTGTTTAACCATATTTTTTAACATCTTCTATGCGTATGTTAATATGTATGTGCCAACAAATTGGTACATACATCACACTGTTTCAGACATCATGTGGAAGATACTCCTCAGTACTACTGCAGAGTGTGATGCCAACTAATTGGTTGTTTTAGACATCATGTGGAAGATACTCCTCAGTATTGCAGAGTGTGATGCCTCTCCTTCAATTACAACCACCACTCACAAGAGGACAGCCGACATCCTGGATGAGTTGTGAATTTATTATGATTTTCAATATTTATATGTATATTAGTGGGGGTTTAATATTCTAAATGTCTTAGCGGATGTGCGTACAGCAATCCATAACTATGGGTTAGAGTGTTGGAAATTTTCAAGCTGACGCCGCGGTTTTGACATTAAAACGTCTAGTGTTCTTTTCTATGCCTGTTCGTTTATATCGTAATCCACAGTTAACTTAAATTAGCGGCTGGCCACTTGGCTTATCATTTACAAAGCAGATTTGGTGCACCAACACATTATATTATTAGTATGTGGTCCTGTTCCATTGCCAATTGTTTTTGTTTCCTCCTTGCTTCACTCGGTGATTTTTTTTGTGAAATTTCAGTTTTTAGACGAGTAGCTCCTTTTTCACCCAGGTGTATTTTATGATAAACCTAACTCCCATTGTACATATTTTCCTGCTTTCCTATCTTACTGTAAAATGATTATGCAGTCAGAGAGTTTCCCACATTTTGTGAGCTATGAATATACAAGAGTGTCCTTATAAACCTACCCTTCTATATCCTTTAATAGAACGGAGCGCGCACTTGGAGCGTAAAAGATGATTTTGTTATATGTTGGCTTTCAAGGTTCTATCCCCCCTCCTTCCCTAGAATTCTAGCAGATTTCTATCTTCCCTACTATTTAGGTACTAATTTGTTTGCTCTCGCTTTGGGCCTGAAACAGCTTTAACATTACTGAAAACTTTCCCTTTTGTGTTTTTGTATGATGTAGTAGATTAAGTATCATATCGCTAATCGCTTCCTTGTAGTCGCTTCATGCATTCCATGATATCTTTATTTAGTTTTTTTTTTGCTTGTTTTCTATTTTTTACCAAGTTGAGTCTCTCCCCCTTGTACTTACGTTGTTTCGGTACCCTATATTTATTCAGTAATTCTGTTTTGTGGAGTGACGTACCTTAGCTTATTGTTAGAGTTTTTATTCAACTAACGTCTAAGTTTAGTCACTGGCTATCGGTGACCGCTTATTTAGTAACGTGCCAAGAATCTTGTCAACA
The DNA here is from genome assembly GCA_036852015.1 of Pelodera strongyloides. Lineage (NCBI taxonomy): Eukaryota > Metazoa > Nematoda > Chromadorea > Rhabditida > Rhabditidae > Pelodera > Pelodera strongyloides. The sequence goes on from JAANDG010000012.1 coordinate 105,049, forward strand.
ACGGTGAAATATGATGTATGATTTTTGATGTAGTGCGACATTAATATATTTGAATATGTAGTGCAACTTAAATGTTTTACTTGTGAATAACTTAACTTGTATGAAATTGTATTCTCCTATCTATGTTTTCCGTATTAGATTTACCAAAGCTGGAAAACCGTGGTCGTGTAAAGTACCATATTGTGAAGCATGACTGAACTCTCGGGATTGTTAATATTGATTGAGTTTAATTTGTTATATCGTTATTTTATTATATTTCTATTTATTAAGGAAGCTGAGCTTTACTGTCCTGTAGGATTTTATACTTATTATAGTGGTGTAAATTGTTTAGAGAGCCGACTGTGAATTTTGTTTATATAATTTAAACGTTTTAATGTTTATATCTGTTTTTGAAATTCTAACCTAAACCTGTGAAAGTTTTAATTGCTTGTATTATTCCAAGTTTTAGTTTTGTATGTTGATTAATAGAGAATAAATGTATATTGTCCTTCGCGTGCTCGTATTTTTGAACTTTTGAAGCGTCGACACGCTTTGTTATTTAAATGCCTTCATATTTTGTGATTACTTTGGTTTGAGGAGATTGTTTAGTGTTGTAGGTACTACTGTAAGGTTTGACGAAACCGGGATGATATAATTATGTATATGTATGCTAATTTCATTTGTTTTAGGAGCTCTGAAGTTATCTGGCTCCCGACTTTTGACTATCGAAGATGGATAGTTATTCAGAACCCAGTGGTGGTGCCACTGAGGCTCAGACATCTTCGGAAGCCGGAGCTCCCACTGGAGCTGAGCCTCCGGCGACGGTAGGGACAGAGGAAGGGAGCAAGGAGCAAGTAGGAGAAGGCACGGGGGCTCATCCTCCTGTGTCTTCGGAAGTAGTACAACCATCTGCTGAGCAGCCCACGACTTCTACTGGAACGACGGGCGAGGTTGCTGTGGTGAAGAAGAAAATCAATGTGAGTTTTGCTAGATCTCTATTCTCTGTAGTCTCTCCATTGCTCGATTCCCTTCCCGGTGATAGGTGGAATAGTAACCGTAAATATATAAAAGTGTAAGTGCAGTGCAAAGACGCGGTTCTCGTGAATACCTTTGAATATGTTTACAGACGTATAATGAAACCAGTAACAGTATGCGTGTATTTCGTAAAGATCCACAGTTCAGGTCCATAAAAGGAATACTCGTGGTGAAATGCCGCTACATCTGGCCGCGAGGAAGGGTGAATATGAACGATGTGTCAAGCTGTTGAACCGAGGAGCACCGGTGTGTTACTGTAACTTATTTAACATTATATTACAAATATAATTTTAAGCGATATTGATTCCATTTCTGTCTAGGCTTCGAAAGTATGTCTAACGCTAACGTGCTGCTGCCTTCTCTGTTTGTGGCCTTTGTTAAGAAAGCTACGGTAATCAGCGACATGCCTCACCTTACATCATTGCTTTAACTACATATCCCCTAATGATTCAATGCTTGGATTTTTTCTCGTTGTCAATTCTATTCTTTTATTTATCCACTTTTAGGTGAACGGAGTTGACTATGCTGGATGGACTCCACTGCACGAGGCTTGTTCACATGGACACTTTGAAGTGGCTGAGCTTTTGATTGCGTAAGTCAAATGTGCTTTCGTTTCTATGGCTTTTATGTGAAGAATTTGGAATTGCACCAAAAGCAAGGAGAGTAGTGGTAAGTAGTGAAGTAGTTGCGTTAATAGAGAGAGAGAGAGAGAGAGAAGTCGACAGAGAGAAGTTAAGAGAGAGAGAGAGAGAGAGAGGTAGAGTTACAAAGGGAATTGTAGCAGACTGATTTTGAAAGAATTTCGGGGATGTTTGTGGTTTGGGTGGCATTGTCGAATTACGTTCCTGACATTTTCTCTTATCATTTCTTCTTTGTTATTTCAGCCATGGCGCGGATATTCATCATTCGACAAACCAAGAGAAACTTACACCGCTCCACGATGCTGCACACGCTTGTGATAAGAGGGTCGGTGATTTATATATTATTATTATTGTTTTATTTGATTGACTGATAATATTTCCCCCTTGTTTGTATTGTTGGTAAGGTGCATGGATCTGATTTCTTAATCACAATTAATATTTATTTGTGCAGAATTAATTCCGGATCGGTCTCTCTCTGTCAATCAGAGATATGAGATTTTTTGAGAAATTTTACGCAATGTTTCAAGGAAAGACTATGTTCCTTAATTTGGCGTTGTTTTTGGTCAAGTATTTCTTGAAACCGTAATCACTTTGTTCACACATACAATCAATCAGATATCAATCGTCAAGCAAGTACATCCGTACATGTGGAACAATGGGGAGTTCCCTTACTTTTCCCACCTGGGTGCCATTGAGTGAGTGTGTCTGTGTATGTGATTGGATTCCAACTGGGATCGGCTGACAACGGGTCATGGACGTTTCCCACCCAGACCTAAACCCCTAAAAAGGAACTCGGGTTTTCTCGACTTAACATGTCGTTTTCAGATAGTCTGGCTGCTATTGAAGCAAGGCGCCGACAAGGATTGTACCGATGATAAGGGGAACCGCCCGATCGACCATTGCGAATATGAGAGCGGAGCCACGGAAATGCTCAGAGCATCCGAGTAGGTTGAACTTGTCTCTCTCTCTTCTCTTCACCTCTCTCTTTTCATCTCTCTCTGCTCTCTGCTCTCTGCTCTCTGCTCTCTGCTGTCTGCTCTGTGCTCTGTGCTCTCTGCTTTTCTATATAAATTTAGTCAACCGAATGTAAAGATGCAGGTAAAATTAGCTATATCCGGAGATCTCTATGTATAGCATTGCATCACTTTATAATTTTAAAGTGCTATCTGGCTGGCTCAAGTTTTATTATATTTCTTCATTGATGTTCAGTCGTGGCGAACCACTACCCGAACGATGTCCAACAGCCACTCCGCCCTCAACCCCCGGGAGAACATTTGAGTACACGCGACATGTGAGTTTTACAGATGTCATCAATGTAAAAGTAGAAAGGAAGGTAGAATGCTCAGCCGGATGCCCGTGATTTTATAAACAGGACGATATACGGATATACCTTTTTACGCTGGTAGCTAGATTGTGCTACGTGGTGTGCAATAACCCTTGAGTAGGGGCACATTCTTGTCTCTTGTTATTTCGGTTTATATTGTTTCTTTGAAAAAATCCTTTGAAAACTTTTCGCAAAATCCTTAATCCTTTCCTTTGAGGAGCTGGCCTGAATCCGTTTTATGCAAAGTAATATAATCTGTCTGATAATCATGCAGTAGTGGGCAGTAATTTGCATAAACTAGAGTGGAAAACAGCGTCTGTCATACGTTTCAAAACTGGCCCTTATAGTGAGCGCTTTAATACTTTAATCTTTTGCAGAAGCCGCCGCCTATAGTGAACGAAGAACCGCCAGCGGCGCCACTGCCATCTGAAGTTTTGCGGAGTCCTCCCGCTCCCCTGGTTGATAGTACAGGGCCAGGGCCATCAGTCCCTCCCGACGAGCCGATATCGATCGATGTGGACCCAATGGATGGCCTGGGGTTGGTGTTTATTTTTTTGTACTATGGATGTACCAGAGCGTTTGAACTTTTATTGTGTCGGCCATGGATGCGTCGGAATTGCGCGCGAACGTTTATTGCGTGCATATGCGCGCCAGAAGTGCGCGAACAGGTGTCTGGCACGCATCCTATTGTTTTCTCTCATTCACGACTTCCCCATAGCCAACAAAAAGTTGGACATTATGTGAGAGTGAGGTAAGCGTGCACCGATTCTTCAACTGGCATTTTATTTACTGAAGAGACTAGTAGCATTGGGGGATACACCGTGACATTATCAGACGCGTTTAAGATGGACGAAAAATAGAATGACTTGTGACAATTCGTCATCAGAAGTCAGAAGATATGCGTGTCATTGTCATGATGACGAATTAACAGAACAGTATATCCTTGTAGCATCGTGACGGCTCCAGCCACAGCCGAGGGGTCTCCAGAGATGGATTTGCCCGATGATGCGGGATCCCCTTCAAATCTAGTAATCAATGAAGACGAGGCTACCGAACCCATCGCAATGGGAGACAAGATTCCAGGTGGGTATTTGGTGCTTAAAGCTGTGTAATCCGCAAACTAAGAACCGCTGTAGCGCAGTGGCAGTGTTGTGGTTTTGGCGCGGGTGATCCCGGTGATCACTGGTTCAATTCCGGGTACCTACGAACTATTTGCAGATAAAAAGCGGCCGTCAGCTCGCTTTAAGTGGTTTTTGATTTTTTATGAGTATTTGCAAACGTCCCATTTTAAATTATATGCCGAATATATACATTTGTTTACAATTAGTTTTGCTTCAAACGGCTTTTCTTTTAGACGCGTTTGTCTCGTAAGGTCATGGTGAAAAGTGAAAAGTTTCCCCTTGAGATTTTCCTTTGGTTGGTGTGTTTACCTGTGCGCTTGAATTGCCAGTAGGTGTAGGCGGAATAGGCGTAGGCGACTGTTTACAACCCGTCAACACATCCTACTGTTCTTCTTGTTCGGATGTTTCGCATGTTTGTAGTTTGTAGTTTGTACCCATTTAGACGCTGGTGCAACCACTGCGGAACCGGAACGAATCACTATTCGACCCCACCCACCTGTGGGCAACATCGTTCCGCCTCTGAAGGTCGACCTCGCGGAAGCGAAACGGAAATGTAGGTTTTTTTCTTTGACTTGCTAGTAACCTGTGGCATGTACTTGTCAATCACGTTTCGGAAATGCAATTTAATCAACGGCTTTATGCCATGCTACAGTAATCAACTCTACAGTAATTCAACGTTACGATAGGATATTAGGCGCCCGTTTTTACGTTTTCAGTAAACTTAAGTTTTGTCGTTCTTCCGCCTTGTACTTTAGGTGCCCCATCGACATGTAACTATATCAAATGTGGCCTAAGTGGATCCTTTTAACAATGTGCGTTTAGTGTCATCCGTCTTACTTCTTACCTTACGTCTTCTATTTTAGCAGCCGAGGCATCGGAGGTGCCTTCAACTTCACTGGGAGACGATGCTCTTGATGAGGATGTGGCCGAGGATGACCAGGAAGAAGGAGAAGAACCAGAAGAGGAAGAGACAAAGGATGAAGAGGACGAAGAAGGGAAAGAGGGAGAGGAGGAGGAGATTCTGGAGCCAGAGAGCAGAAGTAGGAGTAGAGGTGGGTGGAGAGGGTGAGAGAGAGAGAACGAGTATGTGTGTCGGAGTGCGTAAAACACTGGATTGGCTCACATAATCTCTGGAGATCAGTGCTAACTTGTATATTTGATTAAAAGGATACATTTACAAGACGTTGTCGCCACAAAACTTACAATTATTAGTCCATCTCCATTTACCCACTCCCATGTTTGGTTTGACTTTAGAGCTCATTTGTTTGAAATTTAAAAACAATGTTTAAGTTTTATTGTTTTAGAACCCTCAGCAGTGGTTCGGAGGTCGGCGGTTTGGCGACAAGCCAGAGAGAGGTCTTCATCCAGGACAGCAAGCCCCGATGCGTACGTTCATACGAGTTTTACCCTTTATGTCCCATTTTCCTGTGTCGTATCGCCAAATTGACAGTTGAGTGCTGGTGTCTTTGTAATTTAAATCATCAGTGTAATACGAGTTGAATGAAGAGAGAGAGATTTAGGTTACGAAATTATATATTTCCCATAGTTCCCTGTCTTACAACAGGGTATGTTGGCTACCACGCTATTCTTGCGTTGAAGAATCTCTCGAGTCCTTCTGGGACTGTAGTTGTTTGTGGGAGGAATGTAGCTTGGTGAACTATTGGAATTTCCCTCAATTGTGAAATTACAAGCATATCGTAGCTGTACTCTAGGTACTTAGGTTCAGTTCTGTTACTTTTTAGGTATGACTTCCTTGACATTGACCGAGGTCAATCGGAGGACAGAGAGACGCCGACGGGCAGAGGACGAGGGAGAAGAGGCAGAGGCGGATCAAGAGGTACGGTGCTTTACGGTGTTTCACTTTGTTTTTGCTTATCGCTTATTACTTGTTAATCGGGCGGCACATCATTTGATTTGTTAAGATGCGTAGAAAAATATTTTCTACTGTCTCTACTGTTGCAGGTGGAGCGATTTCGGCTTTGGCGCGGGATCCGACAAAGAAGGCGGGGTGAGTATTGTTTGTGTATTTTTTAAATCGTCATATCGTTTTTATCGTCAATAACTACGTTGTTAGGGCTGCTCGTCCTCGAATAGCTTTGCTTCTGAAACTTGAAAACGTCAATCAGCACTCAATGCACGTGCGAGTGCACAATGTGGTACATTGTTCTTAGTGTCGAGACTTACTTCAAGTCTTCATTGGAATCTCGCTAAATCTAGATATATGAAGTTCAAAAATGGCGCGCTAATAATTATAATTGGTTGTGTTTACAGCCGTGGCCGCCGTCGTGGTCGAGGTACGGCACGTGGAAGTTGTGCCGGTTCCCGAGCAACTTCCCCTGTTCAGCGAACCGATGTCTATGAATTTACGGGAAGTCCGGACCATGAGCTACAGGTAAGTTGTGGGTTCTCTGCATACATGTGACTAGAGATAACAGCCGATATCCGCAACGCAACATATGTTAACAGGTTGTCCGTGCGTTACCAAATGAGTAGGATTAGAATTAGAATGAAAAATGGACCCCTTTGTAACGTTTTGGTATCAAGGGTCTTCACCGGGTTTTAATTTTGATTTAAATGTATTGATTACTGTAATCCGTCTAGGCCGATGCTCCCATGGTTGGTCGTGAGGCTTCGGCTCCGCCCTCATGGAAGAGAATGCGATTGAACGACGACGATGCGGATTTAGATTCGACACCACCAGATGGACAGAATGAGGATGGTACGGCTTGCGGTATTGTGGGGGGGGGAGTAGTCGTCAGTGTACGGTAGATGGGTACTATGATCACACCAGTGAAAATGGTACGGTAATTAGGGATTCGTAGTGTCGATAGTGCCTAGTAGGCAGGCCATAAATACGGAGGAGCTAACCTATGTTTTAAATTTACTCTTTCGCATAATTTTCATTTAGCTGATATGGAGGATGCGGACGCCAATGGAGATGATGCAGGCAAGGAGAGAGGAAAGAAGCATAAGGTAATTGGGCATACGGCATACTGTATTCTGTTGATGGATGGATATACCGTAGTCTGTGATGATGTCCTGTTGCTACATACCAACTGTCTGTTCCGTTGTTGACGGCCACATCTGCAAGTTTAGTGTTAGTAGTTAGTTGTTAATGAAGAAAGAAGTGTGTTCAGGTCCCGATTCTCCGCATTTCGTTGAAGACACCCTCTGAGGAAGATCATGAAGATTCGCCCACGAGGTAGGAACTAGGATTTTGAATGCAATAATGTTTTCGTAAAAGGTTTAGCTCCAAGGTTCCTTCGTTCCTTGTCAGTATGTTGTCACTACACTGATATTTTAGTGCTTTTGGTCTTATAAAACCAACCAGATATGCTGTCGGAATTTTTTTATATAGTAAGCCTTCTGCACAAGGAAAAATACTTGCTATTTGCTCCATAATGTGACATTTGTGTCACATTATGGACATGTCCATAATTTTTAAATTTCTAGTAAAGCGAACTTTAAATTTTCTTTTGCAGTCGTACCTCTTCAAGTCGTGGTCGCGGTCGGGGACGGGGTGGTTGGAGTTTATCAGGAGGAGCTAGCACCTCTACTCCGGGCGGAAATGGGGGAGCGGAGGATGCGGAAGATACTGCTAGGCTGACGAGGAGCAAGGTAAGGACATGCTCTAGAGTTATTAGGCTTAGGCTTAGGCTAATTGCCTGTAGCTAGCAATCACTATATCTTTACTGTATTGTTGTTAAGTAATTTTTACATATTCTTTCAATAGGTTTAGGGATCCCAGGGTACTGTATTCAGTAGACTGTTTATGCATCGACATTGTATCAATTTCCTTGTAGGTTCGACAAACAGGAGCCCGTGTGGAGGAGCCGGATTACTGGGGAAAGAAGAAGGTAGGAGTTGTGGAGATTCGTCTTCGTTAACTTTTAGTATAATAATGCCGTTTCAATGGTTCCATATATCTGGACAGTATCATTCAAGATCGATTGATCTACACTCTTGGTTGTGAGAATATGTATCGGTGAACGCTCCCTTCACATATAATACAGCTTTTGTCATAGTGTCACTTGTGCTGTTTTCAGAAGAGAACTGCGCCTAGCGCTACAGCGGAATCGACGGCCTACGATGAAGACAAGGAGAGTGAGAGGGGCGGAGGAGACGGAGATAGTGCAGGTGAGGAATGCATTGTAGGAGAGAGTTAGGGAGATGAAAGGAGACGTGAGTGAGTGGTTGTGCTTTTTGGTAATTTTCCTGCCTACCACATAATTGAGCAGTTATATGGAGAATGTTTTTTTTGTGGACCTGGAGTAGAAATTTCCGAATTTGTGGGCTTCATCGTTATCGTAAAGATGCTCTAACTTGATGGAAACCTTTTTACTCTGTGTAATCCAATTATATTTGCTTCTTTCCAATTGTTTCCAACGTAGTCGTATTGTGTGAACTACCACACGGTGACTTTATTGTATAATCTTTATTATGACTTAGAATTAGAAAAGACTATTCCTGCAACAGGATGGTAGAAGCTTGGTACCTAGACGACCGGGCGGGGACGTGGAGATTCAGCAACTGAACTGTAGTAGTACGGGACTCACAATCAGCAACGGACGTCGACTAGTCGTTCCAAGATGGACAACTATCTTCGTTGTTGTGCTGATCTAAATGGGCGGAGTTTAGGGCATAAATCTTGTCGGGAAATAAGGAATTGGTTTCGGAAATTCTATCTATTAATGATACGTTTCTGATACATCGCAACGGTATTGCTGATAGCCCGGTAAACTTATACAGTATGCTAATTTGACGAGCTTAGGCTATGGCGGAGCTTCTTCTGTAGCGTAGTTCTGTTTTTCTAGAGTAAAACGGAGGATAAAATAAGAATCGTTACAACTGGTCGCGCAAGTAATTGAATTACAAATAGAAGTCCGTCAAACTCTAAAAAATGAATTTGTAAAACATTAAACATACCACCTATTGCAGCGTCGCTGAACTATTACAATAATAGAGAAAGCGCAAATGATTGAAAATCGTATTGGAAGGAATAAGCGGTTAAGCTAGAATAATTTCACTTGATTTAATGTAGGAAGACGCGGCGATTATTAATGGCATTCTTAGCGGCTTGTCACTGCAGGCACGCCGCACTCACGCCGCTCGATGCCGTGGAAGACATCAGCATCAGCTGACAGACTTTTCATCTCGTCAGTGACTTCTTCGATGAGCTGCAGTAGCTTTCTCTCATTGCTGACCTTTTCGAAGGAGAGCTTGCAGCAGGCCTCCATATGAGGTACTTGACGAATTATCTTTGCCAGTTCCGGATTTCTGGCACAAATAGAGCAGGCGATTTCTGGGGCAATTGGGCATCTGATGGCTGGATGGTTCTTCCCACCGCACTGCAGGCATCGCCTCTCTTTCCTCAGCTGATTACGGCGTGCGCGAGGAGACACGTAGGTGCTGCAGCTGTGAGAGCGGTGAGGTCGGCAGCAGAACTTGCATTTTGGCCCGGATTCTTTGGAAACGCACCAGGCGGGCACCTTTGCCCATAGGGTCAAGAGGAGTTGTTTCTCGAGACGGAATAGGTGGAGACGGGCGTGAAAATTGGTTAGTGTTTCATTAGAATTTCTCACGGGAGGAGTGGCTGTTAGTTCCATTGTATTTGGGTGTTTAAGCATGTGGGGAATCTTGGATGATATGGGAATGGTGCTGGGGCGGACTGTGATCAGTATGTCTGAGTTATGCGCGATGAGTTTTTTGTTTTTGTTGTACAGAAGAGGCGGGTCTTGTGGGGCACGGGTGAATCAGCGCGCACTTTACACTGTAACTCAATGCAGAGTGAAATTCCAAAGAGAAGATAGAAAATGAATGATAACACAAGAGATACTCGATGGAGCTTGAAGGCAGTCAAAGAATAGTACAGATAAAGAAAGAATACCAGAGAGAAAGAAAAAGCTGTTGTGGTGAAGGATGGGTGAACTTTAGGAACATTTGGATGAAACATCAAATCCTCGCAATTGGCCCCGGGCGAGAGAGCAGGCTTATAAATCCAGTACATGGATATCGATCGTGATTGGATGCACTGTATGCACGTGCGTCGGCGAGAGAGCGCTTTAAAGCGGTGCGGCACAGGGTTTGTGAAATGTATAACTGCATATCATACGAATTTCTGCGCCAATTTGTTCTGAAAGGACGCCTAATTGAAATGTGTTGCGCAGTATGTGTTTCACAAACCCCGTGCCACACCGCTTTAAGTAACCCTGTCATCTTTCAGAAGTAAGCCCGTCGGCGTCAGAGCGCCCGTACAACGTGGAGGAAATAGTGGCCAAGGAGTCGGATCCTGGAATTCAGATCATGTTGTACAATTGCAAGAGAGGATACAGGGCACTGAGGAAGAGGGTTGGTTGTTTATATTATTCACGTAGATGGAGGCCGTTGAAGTAAATAAATCTTTTGCGCAAAAGAGCGTGCTCATAGAGGCGCCAAGCTTTAGCTTCCAAAACTACTGTTTTTTTGTTTATCGATTACTTTTTATTCGAAATTGCTTAAATCATATCTTACCCATCGCGAAAATTGTATGTTGATTCCTGATTGTTTTTTTACACGTTGTTGTCTATTGTAAATTGTAATATGTCGTTTATAATGTGTCTTGGTTTGTAGTTTGCACTTTATTATTGGATCGCTTCATCCCTTGTATGTGCACTCATGCTTTTCTTAATAATAAACCACTTTCTAGTTGGAGGAGCGTTGGACGGCCGATCTGCAAAAAGAAGCCGCCGAGGAGACTGTGCTCCCCATTGGTCTTGCTGATTTCCATATTTGGACGGGAGACTATCCCCTGGGACCGGAAGACTCTCGGGTAGGGATTTTTACTAAGTGAAGTTGTACTTTTCCAAAGAACCATTAGTGAAAGTTAAATCTGGTGAATTCAGCGATCAGATTAATTCAGTCAATTTTGACATCAATTTTTTGCCTCGGGAGCTGGACTGTCGGGGGAATGGAATAAAAAGTATTCTGCTATTTTTGGCCTCAAGTGGTAGTTTTTAGATCCCCGACCGGCCACCCCGTTTGCCCGATGATTTGTGTGACATGTGGATTAGCCAGGAAAAGGATCGGTTGGTGATTGCTTTATTGTTTAGTGTTTCAGTAATTATTTGTTGTATTTTTCCTTGTCTTCTTGCCTCTCCTATGGTACTTGTGTAAAGTTGAACTTGTGTAAAAAAAGGTTTAAAGCGAAATACACGTCGAGTAACAACACGTCGAGTACACCAGCATTCTTATGCAGCTTCTGTAAATGACCATAAATTAGAAAAAAATCGAGCTAAATTCGAGCAAATTAGCATAAATGCGTAAGAATTCAGTTGTGCGTACAACTACTTTCTTATGCAGCATATGCAAATGAGCCAAAATTAGAACAAAAAGTAGACCCCAATTAGACCCCACGTTGCATAAATGCATATGAGATGCAAGTACTTGGGATGCGTTTTAAAAACCGGCCGGTATTTCGCTTTAATAACTGCTTTCAGGGATCGTCTAATCTCACAGATGAATTTGGAAAATGCCCGAACGAGAATGACAATCGAGAGGGAGTACGTGATTATGTACAAGAGAAGTCGGGGACAGGTTAGAGCATTTGATAAGTGAACACTTTTTATTAATTTAGTCTTAACTCTAAGCTCATCCGTTGAAAATCAACTCTGAGCTCACCCGGGTGTCGTTTATTGCTTGTGTGAAACATTTGGTTATGAATCAATCAACCTCAATTTCTGCCCAATAACGCAGGATGTGTAGTGCTACTACAGAACTAATTAGTTTGTCTTTACAAATAGTATGTCGTGGCTGTCAACCGATAACGCATTTGCGTTGTATACAACACTTTGCGGTATCTGTTGATGTTGTCGAACAATGCCAATATATCATCTGAAAAAATTCGAGTGCCGTATTTCAAGTTTGTGTGAAACATATGGATACATAAATACATATACATAAAAAAACTCGCTCCCATATATAAGGAAGTACCTCTTACGCAATTGCGTACTAGTGTATCTACAGTAACTCATTGTTTAGTATAAATACAGTACTAAGTTGCCTCTGTTGTTCCCATGAATGCTGCTGTTTGCGGTATTTGATAGATTTTTTTTATGAAACGAATACGGAAACAATTCTAAAATGTGTTTTTCAGCAGCCAAAGATGACGATCAGTCGGTTCCTCATGGAGCAGGAAATCTGCAAGTGGGTTTATCATTGATTTCCTTTTCTTTATCCTTTCTACTTTTCCTTCCCTCATTCGATTAGTTATGGTTTCAAGAGGTTCACCCTTGGTTACGTTAGCAACGTTGCTTCCATCAAATGAGTCCATACGTAGACAGTAATTAGTCGTTCTTTGACATTTCGAAAAGGTACTGCTACAGTGAACTCTTCGTGTGTAACTTCTGTTCGCTAATGCATGCGTTAACATTTTAGTAGTTTAGCGGTTTAATATACTGTGAGCGAAGGTAGGTCTAAAGGTGTCAGGCAAAATGAAAATGGTTCAACTGTCGAATTAACTTGAATTTGAATTGGTGTATTTACAGTTCGATGTATCTGAATGAACCTCAGTCCCGTCCCGAAGCAATGGAATTGGGTGCATTTCTCGTGAAGATGAACAACGCGATTGATGAGGTTTATGCAGGACATTGTGTGCAGGCAGATGCACTACAGTCGAGACAGGTAGGGAGTTTTTTTTACTTTCTCCCTCCCTCTCTTTCTGTCTCTGTTTCTCTACATCTTTTTTTTTTTTTTTTTTTTTTTTTTTTTTGGCTTTTCCCCTCTTTCTTTCTCCCTCTCTGTTTCTAGCCGGCTTAGATTCGTACTCTGTTCAGATGACCAAAATGGACTACGAGTGTCGCCGTCGGGGGGTCGTGCTCACAAAGGCGGAGCTGGCCGTAGCCGTGCCCCGAGTTCCAGTCAACAAGATTGAGTTCGATATACAGACTGAGCCGGAGGAGACTGAGTCGACGGAAACTAGACAAACTGAAATTGAGACTATTGTACTTTAAAGTACTGTAGTGTGTGGGTACGGTATCCTAGGCTGATTGAAGTAATTGTCCTTTAGACTGGACTACTGTAGGTTGCTGATACTGGGCCGATGTTTGTCGATCTAGCCAGAAATGTATTTGAACGTTTATTTTTGTAGGAATTTTTTTTGGGAGAGGCGAATGGCAGCTTCCTTGTCAAGTCAACATATGTTGTGCTTGCTATGCTTTCTGTATTATACATTTTATCATTTACGTTTGAATAATCATAAGCTTTTTCATTTTTCTAATTTACACTCCACACTGTGATCTCGATCATTTATATCTTGTTTATTTTTTGTATTAGTTAGTATGAAACAGGTATGCTGTAGTTTGATACATTCTGTGAATTTATGTACATATGTGTGTATCTATAATCATCAATAATAAATCGTGTTAAATGAAGTTGAATGATATTGCTATGTGTATGGGTTATTAGCGCCCTATTTGAATTTTTATGTATTATTGCATTTCATGTAGTCTTGTTTGTTATTGTTAAACTTGGAACTGTTTTGTAGGAATTCGAGACGTTTGACTTTATAATTGTGTGTAAAAAATTGATTGGGTATGTTTGTGTGAATTTAAATCTAGGTAGCCTGGCTGGCGTCGAACTCTGAATATGTGGGTGACAGTCTATCGCTTTAGCCATTGTGCTACCCCTATTCTTGATATACATTCGTTTTCCTTTAGAATGGTTTCGTCGGTTGAATTTGAGCCGTCACCCTACTCTGTGCTTGTACTTCACTGCTTGAAGTACCCGTCGAAAGGCGTATTGGGATTGTTGTTGGGAACTCATGATGGGGACAAAGTTACGGTAAGTGATTGATACTGTTTGCAATATTGGTTAGACCCTAATGGAGGTGGGTAGGGTAGGCCTTAGGTATCGAGGTACTCGGAGCTCGCTACCTCAGACGCACTGGGGTATGAGTTAGCAGGGTGACATAAGTCTGCAACTTCTGAGGCCATATTCACCCCTCGATTCCCCGTCTTGTTCTCTGCGTCTCTCACATTAGAATGCTATATTCTGTCCCCAGGGACTATTTCCCCGAGGGAATAGGAGTGGTGAATATGGCCTCTGGACTTTTACGTGAATCTCGACGTGTTCATCTAGCCTAACATTGGATGGCGTAACTTAAAGGGTCAGGCCCATTTCAAATAACCCCTATTTTTGATGATTCTATCTGGTTCTCCATGTCAAATATAGTAGATTGCAACATTTTTCTAATTTTCAAGCGCAAAATTCACATACTATTCATCAATTTACCGTGGGCACTCATACCCAACTATTTATCGCAGTTGGCACGCCCATTCGCGCTGATTGGCCAATATCGCAATGGCCACGCCCAATGGAGCATATTGCCCAATCAGCGCGATTGGGCGTGACAACTGCGATAAATAGTTGGGTATGGCTGGCTATTCTAAATTGCTGAATACTGCGTGAATTGTGCACTTGAAAATTTGAAAAATATCGTATCCCACTATATTTTACATGGAGAATCAGATGGAATCATCAGAAATAGTGGCCATTTGAAATGGGCCTGACCCTTTAATCAACGTCTTGTAGCAAAGAAGCTTATTGTAAAACAGGTTTTGTTTTATGTATGTTTCGGAATTGTATAATGTCAGAAGAGTAGGGAGATAATGTATGGTAAAGGAGGACCAAATTAAATATAATGATATTTGACAGTTTCTAGGTGTCCGGATGTGTCCCTCTCGTGCATGAAAGTGCCCCGCTAGCTCCACCACTGGAAATTGGACTTGCACTGGTAAGCCTTAGTGTTGGTATTGGATCTGTATTCAATAATATGATGTTTTATATTAGAACATTGTTTTTTTTTATGATTACTGTAGTTTGTTGTCTCGTGTTTCGTATAACATTGAAAGATTCAGTGCTCTAAACTCGCATTATATACCTCGTGTGCAAATGCAGACAATAAGCCGAAAACACAGAAAACTGTCGTTGGCCCGTCACCATATGGTTTTCACCGAAAAAACCATTTGGTGTCTGGTTAGTCACCTGTCGATGACGCTTTTCGATGAAACTTGGTCACCACGTAGTCACGAAGTGGTCACCAAATTACTTGTTTCCTCTCCCCTCCTCTCCTTCATTCTATTAATAAATTACTACATTTTGTACTATATATAAAGTACTTTTCATTCAGTCGCTATCAGAGTGTGTATTGTGTATTCTATGTTTTATTTACGGGCTCATTTACTTAACTATATTTATAAATATAATAATAATAACAAACATTCTTAGGTGTCTGAACACTCTGACAGGGATAAGAAGATCGTCGGAGTCTACTACTCGAATGACAGTCTCAGAGATAAGGAGTTGGTGACATTTTTAAACCTTTGTCACATTTCTTTTGTGTTCACCCACGTTTTTATACGGTAACGGTTCCTATGTGACTTAATTGGTATACGGTAACAGCTTCGGTCAATGCGGAGTAACAGGATGTGCTTACTTAGCGTGTTTGTATGCGCGAGTGTGCCATCCATGTGCGCAGTTCCATTTTACTTCCATTTTACATGAAAAACAAACGCAGCTGCTTGTCATACTGTATGCAAAACGTTTCCAGTGGAATTACTACATGGATGACATTTTCGCGCTTTTTCACACGGGAGCATGAAACATAAACGCATAAATAGTGTAGTACGCATCGCTGTTTGTTTCATGTTTCATCTCATTGTCATTTTAGGGTCAATCCTCACGCTGCACGACTCGCCGAGAAGGTGGCAGTTGTGGCGAAGAGAGCGCCTCTCCTTGCTCAGGTACAGTGTGTTAACGTTTTACTTTATCTATCATTGATTTATGCAGGCGCTGTCTGCGCTAATACCGTGCGTTTAAAGCGAATATGTAGGCACTCAAAATGAGCAAAAAAAAAGCGAAACTAGCGTTTCCATACCAGACGTTAATTTAAATAGGCGACTGAATATGTAAATACGAAATTGGAATGCGCTGCATCTTGAATCTTGCTATTTGCCGATTTAAACTGAAATTTATTCAATCGGACCCAAATTTATGCAAGGGGTCCGAATTAGCGTTTACTATGGAAAAGGCGAGCTTTGTAATTAATTTTCTTTTAAGTGGGTAATTGTAGACAACTTTTGTTATTGTTTCCTTAATGGGCAACACGCATTCTATTAATACAGCTTAACTTCAAAAAGGGCCTACATATTCCCTTTAAGATCAGAACATATCTGTGAGATATGTCTATCACTCTCTCTCGGCTCAGAATCTATCACTTCAGCCAGTCGGCGGCGAGTTCAGAGTTATACTACGTAATATGATAGTATATTCTTCTCGTTAGTAATCTTTCGTTTAAGGTTGTAAACTCTGAACTGAGTCCCGACTGCTCCAACCAGTGTTTGGAGGCTTACACCCATGACGATGGACATACGTGGACGAATATTAGGTATGTTATTTAATAGCTTATTGATTTTCTTTGCTATTTCTGATTGTGGGCGGTATTTCGTACATGTATAGCATCGGCGCGTTATGTGAACCACTTTTGATGAAATTATTAATGACATTCCTTGCACACGGTTTTTTATCGGAAATGAAGTCTGAGTTCCCATAAGTCAGTTAGATGAAACATATTGAATGAGACTGGGCACATACATAGTGATCTTGCAAATAAGTGAATAACGTTACTTTCTTATATTTATATATATTGCCATATTTTAACCTTCTAGATAGATAACTTGTAGATCACATTCCAGACGCTTGAGGTAGTCGTGGGATCTGACCCTGATTGGGTGGATTCCCTTTAAAGTTTTAAGGAACCGCAGTTTTCATTCCTTTCAACTTTCAGTGTGTTGGTGGACGAGTCTGCTCTGAACTGTGTATCGGATGCAGTCCACCGCAAACTCTACAGGGAAGTCGTTGACTTTGAAAACCACCTCGATGATCCACAACTCGACTTCTTCAATGTGGACTTGGTGTCGAGACTGGAGGAGGCTTTGTAGATAGAATATCTCAGGGTGTCTAAGGTTACGGTAAATGTACTTTGACTTTGTGTACCTAGGGGCTAAGGGTTACAGTAGTTTTATTTGTGTAATTGATCTGTATTTTATGATGACTTGGTTTTCTTATGATAGCTCTGAAGCTGAATTGCAGACTGTAAGATGTTTCATTGACTGTATATTGATGTATTGAACATCAACCTGATTTAGGGTTATGGTAGGATTTTCGCACCACCGCACCTAGAACTAGAACCTACACTTTCAAAAAAAATTCTGTGCTCTGCGTCAGATGAAACTATGATTGAGAACTTAAATTCTGAAAAGTGAGCTTTCCAATGTTTTTAACCCTCAAGGGAGTAGACCTCTGGTTTAAAATTTTGTACTCAATCTCTTTGTTGGAATTTCCGTACTTTATACGTAGTATATAAATACTATGTTAAACAGGGTCTATTTCCTTCACTATATTTTCATTTCATTATCTTTGTTTACTGTATTTTCTATGTTTTAGTTGTCTGCTTCTATAAGTATTGTATAGTAGAGACTGCATAGTCGGGAACTTTAATCCCTTTGGTTTTAAAAATAAGTTTAATTCGTTTAAATCATTCCCTTTAGCTGTGATTTTTGGCTCATTTTTAACGACGCTGAGGTGGCATATTGTTGAATGTTTCTTTCTGTTTGTTATGATACCAGTATGTAGCTGAATAATAAAATAAAATAAATCGGTTTCTGCTTTAAAAGCAATGAGACGTTTTCTTAGTTATTCCACGTAGTTGGGTATACTATGATAGATTGCGTAATAGTTCATTACTCATTGTATCAATGTACAACAACGTGTTTGTCCTTCTTATGGATGACAGTCGCGTGCCAGTAGTAGATCTTATCTATGATTGAGTATCATGAACTGTTGTTTAACATACGAAATGAAATGGGTAGAAATCGGTCCCGTAGCGTCCCCGACTTCATAGTTTACTCCGTTCTAGTAAGCACAAAAACTCGTCAAAATCTTTATTGCACCTCACAAAAGATGAAGCCTTTTTTCAAGAACACAAAAAAATTGCACAATCACAAAGACAGATACCACGAACAACATGCATAAATATAATTAGAGAGGGCTTTACCTAGAGAGAGCCTTTACATAATTACAGGGAGATTTTACGGTAATCGGTCTGTAAGTACGTACGATAAGTCCTAAGTGAGAATACTAACTGCGATTTTACGAAAAGGTTGAATGAGACTAAATCAACAATATATAAAGACAATACCTAATGCAATGAACAAATAAACAAATAATAATAAATTACAATGCACCGAATCCGAGAGAAAAGTAAACTACTTGTTTTAATTATCCTTTGCTCATTTTCTTCTGTACTCGTCGTAAAGTATAGATTTATAGATAAGCTCTAGCTCAGTCTAGCTGTCCGATCGGCGTTTCTGAAATAGTACAAATAATACGCGAGGACAAGGAATTTGAAATCATGTAAAGGAGTATTGGCATAGCTAGCTACTGATTTTTCTGCATATAAAGTTGATTGATAGGTGTGAAAATTTGGATGCCCAAACAGAATGATATCTTATATGCAGGAAACATGTCTGTGTTCTTTATAAAGAGGTTACTCGTTAGCTTCTAGAGCTAAAGCCTACAGCAAGTCCTCTCTACGCGCTATCAAAAAGATTATGAAGAACAGTTCTAATGGCATTTGCAAGTATCCCAAAGAACGTGCGTGTTTCTGTAATATCATTTTTTACTACCGTATGGTTGCCCTAATTAGATGAATATTTCATAAAGGTCTAAAAAATACGGTAGCTTTTCAACATACTTACAAACCCCATAATGCATGAATTTGAAGAAACAAGCATACTCCTACTATTTGTTATTCTAATTCAATACCTGATCCCTTCAGTGCATAAAGAGGGAGATAATCCCTTTTTAGACTTCGTTACGTAACAAATAAGACGAATATGATGTACAGTATACATGAGGAGGGAGAATGCGCGGGGGCAAATTGCTTTCACAAGCAATTAGAAAGGATAATTGTGGGTTTCGGAAAAGGGAGGACGTGCTAACGAATCACACACACGGAAAAATACCCCACATGTGCACTTTTCTGTTTTGAGAGAGAGAGAGATAGAGAGAGAGAGGATTATACACAAAGAATGAAAGATAAACACAGAGAGAAAACATCATATTCGTACTCAGAGAGAAACACAGACAAGAATACTTTTCAAGACACCAGTTCTGGCACATGGAGAGCATATTGGGTAGTCTAAGCATGAGCCCGTTATCTATAAATATAAAACCCAAAGCAGCGGATCTCTGCGATTTGAAGCGGGAACCTCCCACATTGATGCTAAAAACAAAGAATACCTACCGTAATCCTCTCCCCAGAATGCCACCTCAAATGTGCCTTGAGATGGCTGCTTTTCGAGTAGACCTTCCCGCATCCGGGCACGTGACAATTGTGGACTCCCTTCTTCTTTGCTGGCATATTATCGAGACCTGTAAGGAAGTAAACTTTCAATACCCCATATCCAAGGATTGTAAACATATGACCTATGACTGTCATCAGCCTCAAGTGCCCTGATATAACATCAAGGCTCGGCACTAAGCTAGGGGCAAACAAAAAAGTTTACTAAGTTTGATTACACACGAGGTGGAATTCTTCAGTGGAATACGTTTCCATAACACCAAAACTCGTGAACTTATCAATCCGAAAACCACCGATTATCTAGTAGGCACATTTTTCACCAGATGGTAAACAATTTTAATGCGAGTATGACCTCTGTTTCTTCAATTTCTTCTAGCGGTTTGCTTGTAATAATTCACAGCGAATCGCTAACCAATCAGATAAATCACATATAACGCCTATGGCGGCACCCTATTAGGATAACTTCTTACGGTAGATTCCATCATTACGATAATTGTTTTGACAGATATATGCTGGGATACGGTTCGGATTGCCGTGATAGAGATTGAGCGATAAGACCGATTTACGGTTAAGATCAGGGAAACCGCGGTGCGGAACCGTCGGGCTATCGCTTAGCTATCACCCGGGCCAATCATAACAGGTGGTAGCACGCTAGCCTACCGGGTCGTACCGAGGGGTGAAGAGTATTTATGAGTTTGCGGATCCCTTTAATAATATCCGCTAGGCTATGAGAAGTTTTATACGGAAAATCTTGGAAATTATGGTAACCAGGGAAGATAAGATAAAGATAAACAACAATCCAATCAATCCCTTTAGAAGGTTACCAATTTTAGAAACAGCTATAATAGAAAACAGGCATAAGCAAATTCCAAACTGGATGAGGAACCCCTCAGTCCCAACGACGACGATTTGAAACGTTGAGCAGTTCTTTCTCCAAAACTTAAAGCTTTGACCAGAATTTCATTTCCTTCCCCCCGTTTTACCCCGAACTAACACAAATGCTTACCCCAACCTTACACCCCCCCCCCCATACCACCCAGTCTCCTAACCCTAAACTCCCACCCAGCTCTCCCAGGTATACAGGTACTGGGTGGGATAAGTGCAAGGCCGTTCGTTGTCCCGGGATTGCGTCATGATCCGCGCTCTCGCACGCAACCGTTTCGTACCATAACCTCACATTATGTACGGTAATCGGCGAGTGTCAGATATCATTTACCAATCCCCCCCCATCCCAATCAGCATAGATGTATACTTGGGAAAGAATAACACTGAGGAGATACAAATCCATTCAAAAGATGTTGCAGGCTCTAGAGAGTTACACAATTAACACGGGTGCAGGCCTTGTCTATGTCATATTTTAAAGCAACATGGCACGTGGTTTTTGAGATGACTACACTTTATAACTTCAACAGTGCCGGCTATTGCTACTATGTGCCTAGCCTCCTCTTTTTTAGTTCATTTTTTTTTAGAAGTCAATTATCCCTCCAGCAACTACTAATCAATGCGCAGGTGTGAGCCGGGCGCCCGCCTAGAGGTGCGAAAAAAGTTGGTGGCGCGCGAGGGTGCCAAAGTAAAAAGTTGAGTGATCCTGCCGGCGGCACGCTGTCAAGTGAAAGGCAGGCCGGTGTGGGAAACATTTGCATATTGGAAGACCGCCCGCAGTGAGTTAGCACATTAACGCATAATTAGTGATGAGAAAAGTTAGTGGGTACGTACTACCGTACTAGACTGTCGTACGTAAGAAATTGCAAAATGCTACCAAAGAAATGCTTAAATGCTTAAAGCGAAATACCGGCCGGTTTTTGAAACTCATCGAGTACACCAGCATTCTTATTCAGCGTATGCAAACGGTCATAAATTAGAATAAAAAATCGAATTAAATTCGAGTAAATTAGCATAAATACATGAGAATTCAGTCGTCTACGATCCGTTTTGGTCTACGATCCGTTTCAAAAACCGGCAGGTATTTCGCATTAAAGAAAGACACGAATTTGCTTCATGATGGTATCGCGATATCTAGACAGCTGCTCAGGGAACTTCCGCAGAGCTTGGATATTCGAGGTATACCGCGCATTAGTAAGGGAGTCCCGGACATAAGGTCTCTTTCCTTGCTAACTTCCAACTCTAGCCCTTGGCCCTTCTCCTTAGGCTTAGCTTATCCTGTTGCGTATTTTTTGAATAAAAGATCTAACTTTCAGTTCACTGCAAAATTCATTACTCACACCTCACAACCAACAGCAGACATACCTTTAATTCTGAAAATAATCTAAATCCTTGTTCATACACACCCTTAGTATTATAAAAATAAAACTGTATGTACGTTTCCCCTACCAAATGCTAGTGTGGCACGTGTCTCCCCCTCTGTGACCGCAATGATCAGAGCCTCTGGCATCAAAACTCGCCCTCCATACACACTACTCTATTGGCACTCCTCACTAATTGTACGAGACAATAGGTGTGATTTAGACAATGTCAATTGGATTAGCAAGTGACAGAGACAAGGGAGAGGAATGACAATCACAACTACCAGATGACGCACGGAATTGGCTCATCAGCGGGTAGACAGAGCAGTTGGAAGCTCCCAATTGGAGGTTATATAGGTTCCCAGAAAAAACGACGAAGTAGTGGAAAAGGGAGTATCTGATCCTTGGTAGAGATGCCCCCAGCTGAACTGGGGAAACTATGGGTCCACACTCCCATAGAAATATCCTGGAATGTTCCCAATTGGGGAGCTGATGGCTCCGTACACGGCACCTGCTAACTTCGATTGAAAAGGACTTTGAAAGTCTCAGCTCATAGGAATAGGAGGGGTTTTGTTCGAAATGCCTCGCCAGGAACCTCCTCAGGGGACATATCCTTTATATCCAAAAGACACCAGCTTTTGGCCAAGGTGACCTCGTTTTGAAGCTGAACCTCTATCGATTCTATATGCGAAACCATAACCCGTACAATAAATTTGCATATGATTCCTGTTCCTGATATGTGAGTTTCCTGTAGAACTCCTGTTAGTTCCGAGATCGAGTTCAAATTTCTGCTTCCAAAAAGAGATCAACTCGTTCAATGTTTGATTGAAATTTCAGCGAATTTCAAAGACAGAGAAAGAGAGAAAGAGAGAGAAGGAGAAAGAGAGAAAGAGAGAGAGAGAGAGAGAATACTGGGAAGAAAGAGGGACGAAAAGAAATAGATTCCACCCCAATTGCGGTCACAGAAAGCTCGTTATTCGCGGGTGATTCGGCCCATTTCATGAGGTGTGGTGCTGGGTGTTTTTTCTCAGCACCCACTACTAAAATTACACTACAGCTCACTAGTTTTTACGGTGTCAGTGGCTAGAGAGGGACGAGAGATAAGGTGAATAGAGAGGGTCAGAGAGGGGATAGTGATTTGACTAGAAAATAAAGGTGTGTTTGGAATGGGCTCCTATACCCTTAGGGGAATAATCACAAGGTAGCCGATATGAAGTCAACTGTGAGAGGGAAAAACGTGATGATTTTTAGTTGTAGTGTAGCGCGTCCTTATAGTACATGCAGAAAAATTTCGCCCCCGCCCCCATAACTTATGGTTATCAAAATTTTCGACATTTTCTGTACTTCGCAGATAACTTTCACTTACTAAATATTCGGTGCGACGGTACGGTAAGCAGGTGAATATATGGACTGAATTGAGACACAATAACTCTTGTACGTAAACACTTTGCACAAAACTGAGTGAACAAAATTTGTCGCCTGCTTGCAAGCCACAGCAGAGGCATTACTTCTCTACATTCTTATGCGAAACAGTAAAAAATCAGACAAACAAAAGCACCAATATAGGCTCGGCAATAAAACTAAGACACCCCGGTCATATCACACACACAAATCGAAAACGGAGTTTTGACCCAGCCAGAGTAAGAGACAAAATAACCAGACATGAAAGGTTTAGGTTTAGAGTTTAGAAGTTTAAGCAGTATAAGTTAACAACACTGACCAATTCTAGCCGCTTCCTGACAATTGGGGCAATCACAGTTGGATCTTGATGCGTATTTTCCACCGGATCCCCCACTACCTCCTGATGGGAGAGAGGGCTTTGTGAGACGGGGAAGCGGTAGATTAGCAGAGGTGGAAGCTAAAACGATGGTTATATTACCTGGTATACCTCTTAAGAGTCCACACTAAGCGCTGACAGGCTCCCGCCAACTACATGAGTGAGCAACTATCGATTATACGTTGAAATTGCAGTTCATTGTCTTCCAATAAACCATATATTATTATAAAGTTCAAGACTTGACAAGGAAAGTTATTAGCCAAAAAAGACCTAGAGAAATTGACTGAAGTTGGAGAAAGAAAATGTGCTCGCGAGAGAAGCATTTCCGTGGAGCACAGTTACTTTACAAGAAAATCCGTTACTTTGATGCTTACCAGCCGCTGCACTCAGTAATCCCAACTGGGAACTCAAATACGGTGTGTACGCTGAGGCGTCTGTAGTCGTTGGATACTGTATTGGCCAACTTGCTGCAGTGTGATCCCACCAGGTTCTGAAACGAGAAGCGCATACTCCATTGACCGACACGTCTAATCTCTATCTTCAATGAGGTTAGTTACACTACGTGATCTACGACCAGCTTAACCAAACACTGTGAAACTACAGTAAGCACTTAAGACACAAACTACAAAAGTTAAGACACAAACTACAAAACTACGTAGAAATTATGTACAGTATCCCATACCCTGCTGTCCAGTAGGCTGGATTGTACTGTGCCGCGGCAGCATAGGCATCCGTTGTAAAAGGCTTCTCAGCGGAGCGCTTTGACTAAAGAAGAATAATGTGTTATTGGTGGCGGTCGAGAAACAAGGTATAGTTTGGGCAGCGCATGTTGGATGCTGAATTACCCTCTAGTCGATCCCTGTATATCGCTTTAAGACTACACAAATGTATTCAAATAATAAACATTGAATTGTCCTTCTTAGAAAGATAACGGTACAGATGATTAGAATACAATAAAAGGCTCATAATCATATAATCAATCGATAAATCGATAGTTTCTAATCTCGAGTCAATCAATAAATCCGTAATATGTCCGTACAAATGTCCAACCTTCTCCTCAAACGATTTTCCCTCTGAAGCCAGACGATTGTACTGCTCCATGAGCTTACCGAGCGGGCCCTGATCATGGCTCTAAAATAAAACGATAAGATACACATTTACAAGATATCAATCAGAATTAGTCAGGGAAGAAGAAACTAATTGCAGAGATATGACGAACATATAAAAGCGTGCAAGCGGCAACAGCGTGAAGATGACTTGTTATGATCATTAAGACAAAGCGGTGTGAGAAACGTACGCGAAAGAGAAATAAGCCTAAGCCTAGGCCTAAGCCTAACGATAGGCATGCAACTTGCACATCAGCTTTTACTTTGTATAACTTCCTACCAAAATGAAATAGAGTCAAATCAGAACATCATAACAATGGGTCCTTGCATCAAGATTCAAATTTATGAATATAATGTTGAACTTAAACACTTATGAGACACTAACCACCCGCTTGGAAACAACACCGACTGGAAGTCAGTGCTGGGAGCTGGGACCTGGGAACCGATGCCTATAACACCTCCCACCCCCAAAAACTAAAATTAGCGGTTTGTAGCCCTAGGTTAACCCATGTATCAACCTATCAATCTGTACCCACAATTCCCGGGTTCCCCACTCCCGGCTGGGTAATAGGTACCTAGGGAGGAATGCAATTGGGGAGCTACACTGTGCGTGAACCCCAATATTTCTAGGCAACAAAACAAATGCTCGATAACGGTGGAATAATGATTATCTGGAGTTTTCGAGCATGTGCCAAGTTTTAAATATACCTAGGCTAATTAGCCTCCTTATAGTAATTGCCTCCTTATAGAAATTGCCTCCCAAGTTTAGGTCTAGCACCTAAATCTTACCTGAAGCTGCAAAGTCACCGGAGTCGGTAGCAGAGGTGCCGTAGCCGGAGTAGAACCTCCTTCAGTATTCATAGCGAGCATTACAGATGTTTGGAAACTCGGGGGATTTAGGGTTGACAGAGGTGGGAAAGATGTATCACTAAATAGGGGGTGGGGCTACAGTAGGCAGGAGGAAGGGCAGCCCTGTCTCTCCCGTTCCCACACAGGGGCAAGCCACGCCCACCTCGGACTACGGTAGCATAAGGCATCATATAATTTCATAATTAGCCATCTGATCGTCAGAGGGAGAGAGGCAATCTGGTCCCACGATGATTGTTAATTGCCAACAATAATTATTGGTTATACATCTAATTAGTACAGAGAAAAGTGGAAAAACGGTTATTTGGGTTTTGACGAACCACTTCAAACTTGAAAACAAAACAGCTGATCAGAATTAGAACATAACTTATCTTTGTAAATTGAACACATGCACGTTAGGTTTAAAGCGAAATACCGGCCGGTTTTGAAACGCGAGTACACCAGCATTCTTATGCAGCTTATGCAAATGAACATATATTAGAATAAAAAATCGAGCTGAATTCGGGTAAATTAGCATAAATACGTAAGAATTCAGTTGTCCGCGATGCGTTTCAAAAACCGGCCGGTATTTCTGACACACGTATCATTATCCTTACGATAATCCATCATGAGCTTGTAAGTAACTCCGCGATAACTAATAACTCCAACCAGACCATGCCACTACCTTTACTCCTTTAGAGTACTACCTCTAGCATATCCCTTGTACCTATTTCGAAGTCCAAATTCCAGTATGTTCCGAATAATGCCCGAGCTGTTAACTTTACATTCAAGACTTAATCTTGGACATCAGACTAGTTTCAGCTTCAAAAAATATCCTCCTCTTCTCGTAATAAATCAAAGTATCCCGTTCTGAATGTGGACTATTGCTTCGGGGTGTGCGGCTAGAGATCCCATAAAATGCGCCTGTCTTTTTCAGCCGGGCCTTTTTTATTCCTTCACACAATCAGGTGACGGCTAGGGTGCCGCGAAGGTGCCAATTTCCACAATTTTCTACCCGTTCCCCCAGCTCGCATCCAGTAATCCTACACACGGAGCCGGCTAACCGAAACCGTTCGTGCGATTACGGCTAGCCAGACTAAGGGAGGTAATTTGAATTTACAAAAAGATGCAGCGCGCTAGTGAATACAAAATTGTTAAAGCTGTATTGTACCTATTTTGGGTAATTTGCGTATGACACATTTCCTATGTACCCTATGCAAAGTGTGTGCCCGCCCAGCAAGCTTCGGACACACACTTTGCATAGGATTCGATACAGGAAATGTGCATCATATGCAAATTTCCAAAAGTAAGTACAATACGGCTTTAAAGTGTCAGACCTACTATGTACAAAATCCAGGGAGTCGGATTGGGCCGCAGAAAGAATCTGCCCATCGAGTACGCATAACTACCCCGCTCGAGAACACATAAATTCTTCGTCAAAAACTAAAAACACAGATTTCATATTGAAAAGAGAGTAAGCTATCATGGGGGACCTCAATGGTTAACTCCAATAGACAGTTACTCTTTACAAGTTCATGCCATACCTAGGGTAGGTCCTCCTTTCCTCTCTCCCCAGGTAGCCTGTTTACCTTACGCAAAAGATAACATACGTTACCTGGATTAAGTTGTCTCTCCGGCAATCTGTCCAATCGCTGGTTGCATATGTTCCCCTCTCTATTCTATTTCACAGTTAAACGGAAACCGCAATTAATTAGAGGGATAGAGTGCAGGTGACGAGATGAGAGGGATGCCGACAGAACACGCAGACACGAGGACACACAGGGTTGATGATGCCTAGAACAAACTGTTTATATAAGGGACTCTCAAGAAGGGTATGTGTCAAAGTAGGATTCCAATAAGAATAAATTTGTATGATGTAAGTTACACGATAACAATAATAATCCTCACCTAATGATATACATGACCAGCTTGCACTTCTCTTCAATAAGCATATCGAATTGAGCGGCCGGGGATACAATTACGAGGCCAAGGCGAATCTTTTTCTGCAGGCTAACCATAACATTCACAACACAAATTCACTAGGTAGACTCTCGAAGTCTCACTGTTTCTTGGTCTAAGCCTAAACTCTAAACTAAACTAACAATACGACCGCGGCTCCTCTCGCCCAATTAACATGTAATTACCAAAGCTAGCTTACGTAACCCCAAGGAGCACCCAAGCGTGCCGACAGAGCCACGTAATACTTCTAAAAATATGCGCTAAAGCGATTTAGATCCAATTAACCAATTATGAACATCGCTTAGAACAAACCAACGACCAATTTTGTTTCATTTAGTACATATGAATCAAAAATAACAATACCAAAGCTCACAAACACTGATATTACCGTACACTTGCACAAACTACACTTTTTCTACCCAAACAATCTAATTACTTACGAACACTTATGATTACAGTACCAAATCAGCAATTATGATACTAATTATCTTATTGTCATCATCTCTAAAAGGCATACTGTAATCTAATTGCTTTGTTTGCTCAAGTGAACGGCAGCCTAATGGTTAGGTATCTCCACACGACAGATATCAAAATACTAATTTACATCTAACGCCGGCCAATTAAAAGGGATGCCACTTACATAAACGTATACACAAATGCGTAGTACCTGGAATCCATAACAAAACGCAAAAACATTCATGTCAAATTCAAATGTTGTAATAACAAAAGCAGAAAAACGTAGCAAAGTAATGTACATGGCTCGACAATACGCAAAGGTCAATTATGAGCATATGCTATAGCAAATAAATATACAGGCTAACCGACAAATAAAATACACGAAGGAGAGATCGATGGATTAGAATAACCCAGAATAGATACACAGAAGGGATCGATAATTCTGAGCCCATTTCGGTTATCAATATAGCATAACACCTGCCGCATTTGCTGGGATTACAGTACAGGTAAACACATACTTGAAATATCACTAGCAATATAACTATGACTATACGTTAGTAAAAGGCTCTGATCATACTTAAACGATAATAACTGTAAGAATAATTGTAAGACTTCACGGGAACTTAACTTGTAATAAGTGGGCTACTAAGATAAACCCAAGGGAGGGGTTCTAACTAACTCCAATTCTAACCAAGGGAACAACTTCCCTGTGGGGCAGAATCTCCAAATCTCCAAATTAAAGCATAGGCAGGCAGTTTCACGTTTCAGTCTTCAGTCCTACAATCTGCAGTCATGCATCACTCCTTCCTCACGGGACCCATGGGTACAGGAAGGTCTTCCTTGAAGCCCTCGGCACGATATTCCTAAAATACTTTATTTTATATCAGTTTAGTATTCCGCTGATCTTATGTCCAAATTTAAATTTGTTTAAGTTTTCATGTTTCATAGTCTCTCGCGGATTACAGATTACAGTAATTAAAACCCCATGTAAACAACTTTAACGCACCCTACAAAAACATCGTCCGTGACAATCACCATCCCCAAAGACCATTTCAAAAGCCTCACCTCAATACTCAACCCGCTCCTGCATGCCTTGTGGAGCATCAGTTTCGGCTTCACTTTTCCTGATGCGACCGCAGCCGCTTCCGCTTCTTCCGTCTCTTCCCAAACCATGAACGGACACGTGGAACGGATCACTTTGACCGGCACCTGAAGATCGAGTTGATATCAGAAGCAAACGGTTTTCGCAGTAAGCCTGTAGTTTTGTAGTTTTCTCGCAGAAAAACGAGGAAAGTTTTATAGTACCCTGCATGGCCCTGAGTCTCTGAAGGACGGATTCTTACAATCATACTACCTACACATGTTACGCACATCCATGTTGATAAAAACAATTTGAAATGCTATCATAGTCACTGTGTGAAAGTGTGAACCTACCGAAAAAAATATAAAAATAAAAAGTCTTCAAATCCCACCGCCGACGCAGTCAATGGCTCCTTCTTCCTACTATTCTCCACAATGTCAAAGTGGTCGATGTGGGTGTCCATCTCGTAGACACTCTCCAATATATTCCTCTCGTAGTCATCTGCATCTGTGTCGTCTTCGAGGATCTGGAGAATTCTGTCTAACCACAATGTTCATATTTAAAGCGAAATACCGGCCGGTTTTTTGAAACACACCGAATACACCTGCATCCCCCATGCATCATATGCATAAATTAGAATAAAAAATCGCATAAATACATAAGAATGCAGTTGTCCACGATGCGTTTCAAAAACCGGAGGTATGTGTCCAGGATACGCATAAATACAGGTACGATTATTGTAACGAGTAAGATATATATTATTACGAGTAAGATATATCTATTAAATGGTGTTCAGGTTCTCGTACATCGTACCCTGCACACACCTAGTGAAAGTTTTAATCGTTCATTTAGAAGACGTGAATCGTGAAGCGAGTACAGGCTACACGTCGACACTACATTACCACCTTACGACGGCAATGCTACATTTACCAAGCTAATGAAACATCAAGGTATTTCCATGAAAAAAAGTTTAGAGTTCAAGTTCAACGTATATCCCTAATACATAGGCCCACAGAAGAGCTAAAAAACGTAAGGATCATTTAGACACAGGGTACGGAAAAACGAAGGCAGCTGTACTATTAACCAATAGCAATGCAACATCTAGCATGCCAATGAAACATCAAGCAATACCCTTTCACCTCAAAACAATGGTGAATAGACAGATTTTCTCGCACTTCAAAAATAAAAACTAACCTGGAAACTACATGCATCATTATTTGATGGCATAGCATTCTTGTCCATCTTGAGCCTGTTCGACAGTCCATCGCCAACCAGTGAGGGAAGTCTCACCACGGGAGCTTCTTGGGAAGGGCCCAGGCCTTCAATCAATGAGTAATGCGTTTAGGTGTTTAGAAGTTGCAAACTCGGCGGCACGACCAATACACACAATCAATGCATAATGTATAATTATGCATTGATTATTATTAGTCTACAGTGACAACGATTTTCTTGATTTTAGTAATCGCGAACACGGGACGAGAACCCCACCCCAGCTCATACCCGCACAATAAAATTTTATGAACACTAATTATACTGATCACACAACTTACATCTCCAAATCCCCACACCCCAAAGCGCACATCAATCCGAAATAAAACCCTGACAAATCTGACCTAGGCCTTGCCAGGTTTCACTCTAGATCGCACCAAACAACAATGTTTTGAGCAGCCTATGAAAATAGAAAGTCTACCTTGCAATCTGGTGAGTGGTACCCTCTGTCCGTTTTCATCCAAATATCCATCTTCCTCCTCCTCCTCTTGCCATGAATCATCTTGTCGGTTCGCCATTTCACGGCGAATCTGAAACAAATAGAGGCGAAAATAACGGAAAAGTACTGAAAATACCCCCTCCTATCTAAAAATGCAAGCCAAAATGATAGAACGTGGACTAAGGACTATTGACAAACATATTTAGTGTTCCATCAATCCAACCTCCAACCTATTCAACTGGGAGCCACAAAAGCTCGACGACGTTTCTATAGCAGTACCTTTTGTGCAATTATATTCTAGTACGGGCTAAAACATTAAACACTGCGTCAAGTCAATTAATAATAAGTGACTGAGCCGGCAAAATGTATAGATATAGATTCTAATTATCTTGACGATAGTTTCAGCCAATTGGCTAAAAGAAAACCATGTCCACTTACGCCTACGCATGGGATTGTACTGTCTCAAATAAACGTAACTTTAGGCGGTATAACAAACACATGCTCGTATTCTGGTCGTTGTAATATTTGTACATACGTTTCAAAAACCGACCATTAACAGCTTTAAATGACATTAACCAAACCAACCTCTCTCATCTCCATCAGATCCTCCTCCGAGTTGATGAGATCCACAGGCGCAGCACCGTTGTGCTTGGCTCTGCAACCAAATCAATGAAACTAGAGAAACATAAAAATAGTGCTACACAACATAGTGAATCCTGGACTGCAAGCTTTGGTGTACAACTTGTATGTCGTTTTTCTTTGGCGTGCATTATGTATCCCATCACCAAAAGTTGGCAATTCAGTCTTCACTTTCGCGCACAGTTTCCCGAGCTATGTTTCACTCAATCGTAATATGTACCATGTTCAAATGTAGGCATTAATATGTATCCATAAGGCTAAATGAATCACATTATTGTGGTTTTTCTCATAATGTGTGCCACAAAGTACCAAACTTAGGATCGTGCGCGCTCATTCGGCTCAATGCCTACACTTGAACACGGTGCATATTACGATTGAATGAAACATTGCTCTTTTGAGTGAAAAATAGGGAGGAACTGTTAGTTAGATAAGATTCTGATACTCGACTCACTATTTAGATAAGATTCTGATACTCGACTCATTATTACTCGACTCACTATCTTCCAGATACCGGAAATCGCATGTACGTTGGTTAAAACCCAACACCCAAGGCCAAAGTGGAAAATATTGCGTAGCTCGTGCAGCCACCAACAATATCTCGAAAGTTGTATAGCGACATAAAGTTTTTTTCAACACCAACTTCTAGGCAATGGAAGCGATACAATAGTTACAATAATACAATAGTTATAAGTTATAGGCAATGGAAGCAATAGTTATAGATATCATACACAACGGCCAGGTAAAAAGATAAGAAATCAAACAATGAAACCGCCAACCTCCTAAACACCTTCCGTGCTTCTGTGATATTGCCGGCCAGTTCAAAGTATTTCGCCCAGACCACGTAGAACCGGGCACATCTGTATGAGAAAGCAGTTGAATGTCACAAGCATTACAAACAAATAAAAGAAACTCTTCCACCCAATATCGTGCGTATAATGTCGGAAAACATATCCGATGCACAATGGACATGGCTTGTTTCGCTTCGTTTCGTGATCGTGATCCAAAAACAAATGGTCACGATCCATTTCACTCTTGTATTGTATAAATTGTATACCCTGTATATGTAAATTTTATTGTACACCCTGTGGTGTTATTTAATAAAGAAATAAATAAGATACGCCGGAGACTGCCGAGAAACTCCAATTATAGTTCGTGAGTCGTTTCACCGTCTCGACCTCTGATACGTAATAGCTTAATACCACCTACCGCATCAATGATCCAATAGTGTTTGCATGTTGGAAGATCCTCCATCCGTTTCCGAGACTATTATCCGCCAGTTTCTCCCAAACCCTCAGCATTCGCTCGTCGTCTACGTAGGCTTGGTCGCGGCCGAACCTGCAGGAGAATCGAGAATGAGAAGTGGAAGGAAGACCTTGGTAGCTCTACGATCCGTAGCAATTGTGTTATTGTGATCGATATTCAAATACGTAATAAGGGCATCGGTCAGATCTCAACTTCAATGAAAAACAGATCAGCAGGTCCGCCGCAAAGTTTTCAATCCAGAAGTAGCATCATCATTCATGTACCATTCTAACCCTTCACATCGACCAAAAAGTAAGCTGGGATGCCACAAATCCCTCTTACTCGAAATAGAAAAGGAGACCTTCTTTACATATACGTACACACTAATAGCTCCTTATAGATAAGTAGGCATGAGTCACAAGTATTTTGTTTTTCATTTTCCGTAACCGCGAACTACAATGTTTCACTGTAATAGTAAATGATTATGCTTTTAATTTTCGTTAGTTGGTTTAGCTATGGCGGAATCAATTGGATGCACTGACATTATAGAACCTTGTGCGGTGAACTAACCCAACCAAAAGGCCCATCAAACAAAACCTATATTTACGAAATGTTCATAATGCATATAACACATTTGTATTACAAAATATATACAATATAAAAAATGAATATATAACTAGTGTAAAGGGTGTAAATGTAGTAGTGTAGGAAAGAAGAGTAAGCAATGACCATACGAGTATGGCAC
Organism: Pelodera strongyloides; assembly: GCA_036852015.1. Classification (NCBI taxonomy): domain Eukaryota; kingdom Metazoa; phylum Nematoda; class Chromadorea; order Rhabditida; family Rhabditidae; genus Pelodera; species Pelodera strongyloides. The sequence goes on from JAANDG010000012.1 coordinate 138,348, forward strand.
CCCGTTTCGACCCGATCGCATACAAACCAAATTTCACCTACTCTCACCCTCGAGGACTTTTTCCGATGCGCTCATCGTACATGTATATAGTAAAATTGCAGAGATCGAAGCTGTCTATGCAAATTTATCATGAAATTAAAATGCGAGCTAAACTTGCATAGACATTGGAAATCTGCAGCTTTACGGTATACATATGCGATGAACGCATCGGAGGAATGAGTTCCCCAGGGCGAGTTTAGGTGAAATTTGTTTAGGTGCATATATTGTAATTAAAATGCATTATATACATTGTGAACGTTTCGTAAATATAGGTTTGCTTTGATGGGCCTGTCCCTTTACGTGCAAGAGTGAAATTCTTTGGCAAATAAAACGATACCTAGTCGATATTTTCCATAGATATTCATAGAATAATCTTTGTCTTCCAATGGGAAATGTCTCGTCGAACCATTTGATAAACTGAAGGCAGGGGACTAGTGGGTCATCGCTGGTGTCGATTTCTTTTTCAACCTGGAATATAGAATACGATTAGCATATTAGTGACAATGGCAGCAATGTTAACCGTAGAACACCAAACGCTAGCGAACTGCCATGTATCGCCCATAAGATAAAGTCAAGCGACACTGAGGTAAGAAGTTATTAATTTATTAAGTTAAAGCGAAATGCCTGCCGACCTTTGAAACACATAGAGTACACCATCATTCTTGTGAAGCTTGTGCAAAGAATAAAAAGTCGAGCTAAATTCGAGCAAATTAGCATAAATACGTAAGAATACAATTGTCCACGATGTGTTTCAAAAACCGGCCGGTATTTCGCTTTAACAATTGGCTGGGATGAGCTAAAACTATCATTGCCTTTTTCAAAAACAAGCGAAACGCTAGGGGAGCCGACGCTATACCTGACTGATGGTCACAATCAAATAATGGAAAACACGAAAAATGAAGAGTTTGACGAGGTACTGATCGTGAAAACTCACTTCTGCAAACTTATCCTTTACAATTGTGGGGGCCGGAACACGCTGACTGGTGGATAAATGTGAAAGAGCCTGCAAAAATTAAATTAAAACACAAACTGATCGTGTTTACAAACCACGAATAATGCGCTTACTTACCCAAAACACTCCGCATACTACAAGTTGAAAGTTACACTGCAGCACTAAACGTATCATGCAATATAAACGGGGCAAAGTGTCTCTTATCAATTGGTTTCTTACGCCGAACGGCCCGGATATTATCTTACTTCGTTTAGGGCGCGTTCGGGATTGATTTTCCGAAAGGAAACTCGGCCAAATCCTCGTTCGGGATGGACTTTTTGGAAACGTTCCAATGCTTGGAGAAAATCAAAAATACAGTATGAATTAGCATGGAAAATTTGAAAAATATGCGCGGGAAACGTTTTTCGCAAGCTAATTCATACTGTATTTTTTGTTTTCTCCAAGCATTGGAACGTTTCCAAAAAGTCCATCCCGAACGAGGATTTGGCCGAGTTTCCTTTCGGAAAATCAATCACGAACGCGCCCTAATATATAATTTAGTTAGCTGGACGAGATTTGAGGTAGCCCGGATGTGATTTGGGAATGATTTACACTCAAAATAACACATCCAATTAGCCTAAGCCTAAAGGCCTAATAATGAACATACATGATTGAGGGCCGTGACACTTCTGCCCGACTTCAATGGTTTGATGTTCTCACGATTCAATTCCCAGTCAAATTGGTGATCATCTTGTTTCTGAAAAAAAGATTACTAACAATGAGATTAGAATCCGACCTTGCAGACTCAGACGCACGCGCAATTACAATCCAGGGTATAATTTCCATGCGTAATTTCGGAGATGGTCGCTTAGTTGAGAGTCAAACCGTAAAATACCACTGATATGTTTCACCCAAATCTATATATTTGCATTTGCCTCCGGAGATGGTTGATGCGTAATTTTACGCATAGATTTATAGCCTGTTACAATCTTAACAAAACAAATCAAATAATAAACCTAATCATACTTATACTTCGCACCGGTGAGACTACTGAACCTCACCATGCAGTGGGAGGAAGTATAGGTTTACTTTGATGGGTCTGTCGGCCTGTCCCCTTGAAGATTCTAATTAAGTATTCAAAACAAAGTACCTTGCCATCGGAATCGGATTCAGCGTCGCCGGTCGCTTTTTCTTCCGAAGACGGTGCGTGTAGATCTCGCAAAGGCATAATCGTCGTGCCGCTCGCTGAAATCGGAGAGTGTAAGAGACTATAGAAGAAGGGACAGAAAAGGTACATAATGAACATCTATGGAGTGTGTTAAACTACCACGGAAATCAATTATAGGTTCTTGCCAACAAAAAACAGAAGGAAACGACAAAAAGGGAGAGGAACAAATGAGGCTTTCACAATTGCACAAGAGCATATCACACTACTTACATCAAACACGTGCAAACACAAAATCGAGTAACAAAGCAACGAACATCTAAATAATTAAATGAATGATGAGTTTATTTTGAAATTTCAAAGGCCGTTCAAAAAATATTAATTGGCGCCTTTCAAAACAGAAAAAGTACGGTATTATTGTTGCATCTTTGCGAAACGTAGAGGACAATTGCTAGAACCCAAGATGATTAGCATATTTTAGTCCATACATAATTCCCAAAATAAGTAAAAATATCACTTTTGCACATATCTTCTGTCTACTTGGATCTACTTGGATTTTATGTACTTGCTAAGAACTTTTCTCTAATAGTTCCATTCATCTTCGATAACGAACTACAATGATGCACGCTGGTATGAATATTGAATATATTGAGTTTCTAGTTTTATAAATATGTTTGCATTCTATAATAAATATAGCATTCGGTAGCTATCTCAACATAGCTTGAACCAGCTACCGTAGTCGAACAACTCTACAGTAGCAAGACAGTAACCATAAGCAAAATATACATTTTTTTTCAGGAAAGCAAATGGATGTCAACTTTTTGAAGATCCGGTATCGGCAGATACTCGGTGAGAAACCTCCCCCGCCCCCGCCACCCAAGAAAACGAGGTTCAACATTAAATCCTGGACAATTATGAACTACAGTAGTTATACAGTACCCCATAATACACAATTACAGTAGTGAAACTAACGTAACTAAACTACAGCTGTACAACTACAGGGCTAAACTAAGAAATCAAGGTATTCATTGAACAATGGACAATTGCACAACTACAGTAGTTATACAGTACCTACAATTTACAATACAGTAATTAGGCTACAGTAATCAACTATAATAAACTTTTTAACCTTCAGGGAGCAAATTCGTGAGGAGTTGCGTCAGGAGATGAAGAGACGCGGAATTCCCTGTATTTCTGAAGATCCACATCTTCTAAGGGTATGACGTATATCACTTTCATTTAAAGCGTCACGGCACGTGGTTTACGAAACTTATGCTGGCTGGAGGACTGCATTTCCATGTATTAAATGCAACTTTCTTTTTCCTTTCAAAAGTTCGGCATAGCATGACGATGACGCACACTGCACAGAATGCAGTGGGGCACCACAAGCGCTTCACATACCACGTATCATACCGTTTTAGAACTAAGCCTGTATACGACTTCCCTTAGTAGACGTCTACTTATAGACGGAATATGAGACTACTGATGCTCCGAGTCGTCCTGCCAAGTTTAATGATGGTCCGGCCAGGCCTTTGTTGTGGAAAGCGGATATCAAGTACCTGACGAGCTCATCGACGTCTACAACTGATGGTAAGTAAACAACGCAGCTCTTTCGCGACCTTTTCGCGACCGTTTCGCGGCAAAGTACCGAGACATCGACGGGGCTGGCTCACATTACAGGTCATGGGACTAGGTAGCACAACACAATCATAATCAGATCAGTGCATTAGTAATGAAAGAACGTTAACTCTTTCCCCGATAGGCTATCACAAATCAGGAGTAAGGTACCTAGTATCAGTTAAAGCGAACTAACGGCCGGATTTTGAAACGTATGTCAAATAACTGCAAGAATTACATGCAAACAGGCATTATTAGCATAAAAAAATCGACCCCAATTCGACCCCTCTTTGCATAGATACATAGGAATACAGGCACTTGAGATGCGTTTCAAAAACCGGCCGTTAGTTCGCTTTACGGAAATAAACTTTTTTTTTCATTCAGACTCAAAGTCAAAGAAGAAGAAGCACCCCGAGGGTAAGCTATGGCATTTCATAATACCCAGCACTTTTTTCCTTTTCCTTTTCGAAAGCGAAAACCGAGTACTATAGACATAAAAGGGTGGTGAGACTACTGTAGTAGAGTGGGAAAAACGGCAGTCATACCACCTAACATGATATAATAATCTAGATGAGGCCGCGATGACTGTACGACGGACCAAGAAAAAGGACAAACATGAGAAGCAGCCATCGACTGAACACGGTACGAAACAGTTCTTAGTGTAGCGTCTCCCTCTCTTTCGCTCTCTCTCTCTCTCTCTCTCTCTCTGTGCTTCTCTGTCTCTCGATTCCGTTCCTCAATAACCTCCTCTGATTTAGACGAACAAACGATTGCACGTGCTCCTAAAAAGAAGAAGAAGGAAAAGGAAAAGCAGCCCACCTCGGACCCCTCCGATGGTACGTTTCCTTCGAAGTATATTGCGAAAATGTGAATTAGATCTTGTGCCTTTTTCTGTAAATAAATCAGCAATGTGTATTGGTTTGCAAAGGACCTATTGTGTTACGTAAGTGCAACTCTAAAGGACCTATTGGTTTACGTAAGTGCAATTCATACGCCCGCGCCCATCTCGTACTGTAAAGATTTTACAGATGCCGGCACGACTATTCGTATTAAAAAGAAGAAGAAGGAAAAGCAACCGCTTTCTGATAGTTCTGGTGAGAGATTTGTATCCAACTTGTAAACTTCGATGAAACAACGTCTATGACTAATCTCTATGCCCTAATAAGCCCCAAGCCAGAAGCCTGAGGCCTAAGTCCTAGGCATACACCTAAGAATAAGCCCAAGCGAGTCTAAGCATGCCTCTATACATCTGGGGAGTTTTTTTCTCATCTCTAACGTATCGCAATTTCAGACGATTCATCAGCGAGTATTAGAAGAGAAGCGTGAGTTTATTCATATATACGTACAGTAACCAAGTTTTCAACCGCCTCAACAAGAACCCTTTCATCTTACAGAAGCTCTATTTGGCGGATTTAAAATGACAATGCGTGCCTGTGTGTAGGTACTCTCCTGCAAAAACCATAACTATTTTCTTGCTTTGATAGCAGATTATTATTCATTTTGTTATTCAAATCTTATGCATGGCATGGCAGAACCTCGCCCGCTGCCACCGGAATGCGAATTAAGAAAAAGAAAAAGAAGAGAGCGCGGAAGCTGGGAAATAGTGAAGACGTTAGTCTTTATACAGTTCGAAGGGCTTTCTTGTATACATAGCTAGGTAGAGCAGAAATCATACAGTGTACATTTCACGTCGAAAAGAGAGTCCGCCACGTGGCGGCGGTGCTAGGATACGTGAGCCATGGGCGAGCGGGAAGTGTTCCATGACGCAGCTCACTTGTGATATTTTTCCAGTCTTCATCAGAAGAACAAAGCGAGGAAATTCAACCGGAGAAGAAAGCCTCAGCGTAAACTTTTGAGCTTTTAATATGCCCTCTCGCTCTCTCTCGTCTCTCTCTCGCTCCCTTTGCTCCCTATGCTCCCTGTTTTTGTGCATGTGGCTTAGAAAATTTTACTAGTTTACCTACACAATAAAAGATAAAAGCATAGTTTTATATCTAACTGATCAGCATAGTTTGCTATCTAAACGATCGTCCTATCCTATACCTCTTCTAATAAATCTACTTACAGCCCTGACCAGCTTCGTCCATTTGTGCCTCCTACGGCTGGTTTGGGATCGCACCCTACTCCGGTAAGTGGAGTTATAAACACTGTCATCCTCTAGTTCTCTCTCTCTCTCTATCTCTCTCTCTATCTTTATCTTGAAGTCTGCGTTCACTCTAAATAAATATAAGGAGGGAAAAGGCAAGAAAATACTTACTGTAAAGTTACCATTCAGTCTTCTGCGCCCGTTCAAGCCCCGCCACCCGCTGCAGCTGTTATCGCAGCGGTTCCTGCTGCTGCTCCCAAGATTCAACTACCAGCGTGAGTTAACTGTTCAAGTCTTTGTGAAAAAGGAAAGAACCTGGACTACAAAGCATAGCGTAAAATACCCGCCAAATGCGGACGATCACCTCTAGATCCGTAATGCATTGTATGCAAATTAGTCTAAATCACCTCCCAAAATTTTGAGATGCGGACCTAATTTATTCCCTGCCAACGGGCTATCTTATTCCTTTACCTCGCTGAACAATATCTACATGAACTTCTTATGAATTAACCGTAAAAATTAGGAACTTCTCCTGTGATTCGTAATAACGACAAGCACAGCGCAAAATTTCTTTATCGCCGTCGTTTTTGGTGGCAGAATGCCTCCCCAAAATTGCAAATGCACTAAAGTTTAGGTACATACGGTGCTTTATTACAGACCCGCCGCCGCTCCTGCCAAGGCGTCAGTCCCCGTTCCCGAAGTAAAGAAGATCGAGTCTCCCAAGCAGGAGGAGTTCAAGCAGGCCGACTACGAGGTGCCCTCTCTCACCAATCTCACTGCCCTGCCACCTCCGCCCTCAGCTATCGATTCTCTGGAGCAAAGGTATGTTGTACTGTGAATATAATTTTTTCAATGTCGTCGAAAACTGAGTATTGGACCAGCGGGAATAGAACACATAGTCTTTGTAAACTGACTACCCTACCGCCACCTACCGGCAAAATATTGTAAATATGCTTTTGCTGCAAGTTTGCTGTGTTGTGACTATTCTTGTGTTGCGTGGTACCTTGGGGTTTCCTTTTGAATGAGCGATTGTTATTACAGCAAGTCTCCCTCGGAAGTGCAAAGGGCACCTCCATCTCTGACCGGATCTGACGTTCTGGACCCTTCAAAACCGCCAGGTAAGAATCAGACCTGTGGCGGTAAGCACGAACAGCGGGAGCCTCCCCGGCCACGGTTGGGAGAATTTAGCTTCGTCACCAGTTTCAAAACTACGCCTGTCTGAACTCTAGCATAAATATTGTCGACTTCATTAGACCCTTAGTGTTTGCCAACATCACAACCCACAATAATTAATCAGTCTACTCTTTCAAAATTTCAGTTTTGGCAGCCCCACACACGGTTGAGGAACCAAAAGCACCAGTAGTAGAAGCTAAGGCACCTGCCGAGACACCCAAGGAAGCACCCGTGGCACATCAGGCACCTTCAGAAGTGCCACCAGAAGTAAAGAAGGAAGCTGTAAAGGATGCTCCCAAAGAAGCAGTGAAAGATAAGCCGGAAGAGAAAGCGGGACCAACTAGGGCACTTCCTTTGGAGGTATGAATTGGGATGCCCGGATATCCAGAGAGCAAGAGAGAGAGAGAGAGAGAGAGAGAGAGAGAGAGAGGAGAGAGAGAGAGAGAGAGAAAGTGAGAGAGAACAAGGAAGACAAAAGTGAGAGTGAGAGAGAGAGTCTCAGGAGAAAAAGCCTCCCCAATCTAGGTGCGGCTCAAAGAAGATCTCTCTGATGAGGAGCATAAGGACAAGGATAAAGGAGTCCGAAATCAGAAGCTCGGCGGATCGGCTGAAGCCGTCATTGCCAAAATGCTGGATTCAAAGTCACCAGTGTCTTCAAAAAGTGGGTTTATTTGGGCAGAAGTTTATTGGGTCTTTGGCCTTTGTAGTCCACGTTATCTTAACTTACCTTCGCAAAAAGTTACAGAAGTTTATTGGGTCTTTGGCCTTTGACACTTCTAACTTACCTTCGATTATCTAAGATACGGTAAGGTACTATAACTAAACGTAAGCCGATAGCTGTAAGATTTACAGTTTGAATACAATATCCTAATCAGAAACTGAAATATATTCCTTTCAGTATTGCCCGTCGCATCAGAATCCGTATGTCCTGTTTATTTTTATTCAGTGAGAGAGAGAGAGAGAGAGTGAGGGAGAGAGAGTGAGCGAGAGAGAGAGAGAGAGGGGAAGCGAGAGAGAGGGGAAGCGAGAGAACAGTGAAATTGAGAAAACGATAGAGAACGATTAATAATATAAAGACCGACTATTGTACATACCGTATACTTTTCCAGAACTCCAATAGAAGTCTTTCTCGTGAATCGACGACCGTCAACGGCATTGTGAAGGCTGTAGTCGAGGACAAGGGTACGCACTTGTAGCCTACAGAGTACAAACTACACTACTAAGTATTAATATAGACTAATATAAACCACAAAGCACCATAAAGTATTGCCTTCAATATCGATTGTTCCAGAAACAAAAGAAGCCAATCGGAAAGCGTTTGAGACCCTGGATGACTTGGTGGGTGATGACCTAGTAGACATCAGTGGGTAGGTGGCACATTCGCGAAGGTACAATGATGTGTATACGGCCTCTGGTTTTTTAGCTCTCATAAATTATTCTCTTATTTGTTCTATCTTACACCATTATGTTGCCCGTTACAGGATGCCGCTGATCAGCCCCCACCGCAGCCAGATCTCAACGATGGAACAGTTAGTCAATACTTTTTTTGTTTGTTTTATAACTTCTAAATTTTGAAAATATATACTAACCAACCCCTCTTTCCATAAGTAAACTATCATATTTTTTGCACAATTGTATGGAAACCGAAGACGATTCAAAAGGAATCGAACCCTCGTAGTTGTCCGTAGTAGTCTGCCGCACTAACCACAACACCACCATATCCTATTCAGTCTCGACTCCTCGATGGCGCAGTGTATCTCCTCAAGATTGTTCATCACGAAAAGGCGATGGAAAGCGCTATGACAGAGAAGGAAAATGACATCCTGGCAAAGTTTTTCGCTGGAATGTTAGCTTACAATGATAAAGTGAGAATTTTGTTTTTATATTAAACACTGTAGTTTGTTTTTATCGTATAGCACTTAAATGATGAGTATTAGTACTTTATACTTTCTCATTTAATGCTCCTCTTACAAAACTGTTTAGCATAGGGTTCTCATGTGGCATCTGACTCACATATAACGTATATCTTACACAATGGCACTCATATGGCGTAGATTTGGCACAACGGACAAGCGTTTCAGATCCTAGTGGTGCTCAACAAGGCTTTGGACAAGATTGTCGAATGGGCCATGGCCAAGAAGGACCTCAAAATACCGCAGATGAACTTTTTCGCCAACAAAAATTTGGTAAGGGACAATCTAATTGTAATGATATCCGACGCTCGCTCGCATCATAGCTAGCGGGCGGGCATCTAACGCAAGCACCCGGAGTTCAAATCAGGGCCCGGTAGATGCGAGACAAGGGTTAATTACAGAACAGGGGGGGGGGGGGGGGGGGGGGGGGGGGGGGGGTGGGGGGGGGGGGGGGGGGGGGGGGGGGAAAGCTGTGTTTAGGCAAAGAAAGCTCTGCTGGATGCCCTGATGAGCCATCCCCAGTATCTTCCGAGTTCTTGGAAGACCAAGTTTCAGAGTATGTTTGGATTTCCTTTTTTTTAGATTACATTTAGAGCGAAAGTGAGAGCGAGTGTGTGCGTGTGTGTGCGCGTGCGTGTGTGCGTGTGAGTGCGTCCGTGTACGTGTGTGTATGTGTTTGTGTGTTTGTCTGTGTGTATGTAAGTGTGTGCGCGCGTGTGAGACAGTGCAGATAACAATCAGTTGTAATTCCCACCTCAGAATGGAAAGAGGAGGCTCGTAAGGAGCTGTACGGCGTCAATTTCTGGAGAGTGCTCACCTCGTTCCCCAAACAGAGATGTTTCGATGATTCACCAGTCAGAGAAGGTTAGAATCTTGGTTATCATGAGATTCTACTAAGTTCTTACAGTACACGTTATGGAATATCCTTTGTTAGCGCTATTGCAGGACAATGTTGCACACCTTTTGGGAGCGGGAATTGAGCGCCTATGCACGCCCCTCGCACACTACACCCTATACCTTTTTTGTGTGCGGCGACAGCGCGAGATTCGCGTTGTAAATAACTTCCTTTACTGTACAGATTCCAGATGGAACGTTCACTCCCAAGCAACGAGCCATGCTATTCGGAGTCGTATTTGGACCATCCGATCAGAAAACCTTTGAGGTTTTTGTTACTATTTTAAAGAAAATTTCTCAGTTGAGTGAAAAAAACCATCCGAGATGGAGTAAGCAGATATTGTTCCCCAACTATGGCATATTTGTATCATTCACACTTGTGTACAAAACAGACTGCGCCATTTTCATCCAGTCCAAGCCAGGCTTTCGCCGCGCTCAATCTTCGCGCAAGGTTCTCGCCGCCGAGCACGCGCGAGCTTTATCCGTGTATGTTTGCAGGAAACTGCCAGAGAGGAGGCGTCCAAGGGACTTTACTTCACACCTGCAATTGCTGAGGCATTCATTGAAGCCAAGAGCGAGGTGATTTCTTAAATTTGATCGCAAAAGTTTCCATACATTTATAGTTATCTTATTCTACCGTATTTCTTATTCTAGGAGTGTTTTCGTGTCTGATCCTACTCATATTCTAGGTAGTTTGTGTGCTTGTGTGAAGTGTTCTAGGTACCCTAGGGCCAGAATATCAAGGTTTAGGTACTAGATGTTCTAGGTAGCTAGCGTGAAGCAAGATCCAACCAAGGACCCGGGAAAAGATCTTACCAAAGACGCTTCCAAGGAGAAAAAAGATGTATCGAAAACTCCAACGGTTAGTTGCATGGACTCGGTCGCTAATTAAATAATATTTTTCTAAGTCTAAGGAATGCATCAAAGAAAAAAGGATCAAATACTTTAAGCTATGACACTCCTGCAGCTCCATCCCTTATTCCAATCACTTTGGATTAAGTAGGGGCGGGCACAAAAAAAAAGAGCCTGTGTGGGCCGAAAGTGCGCAAGGAGTGCGCGAACAAAATCTGTTCGCGTTAGGACGCACCAGCTATGCGAACAATTGTTATTTGATATCTTCTGACTAAATTAAATCTGTTTTAGGCAACCAAATGAGGGCCCAACAGTGTACAAATGAAACATCGCGTTTTTAAACCTCACACTATTGTATATTGCTCACATTACCAAACAAGTGCACTATCTTTATCACGCAAATATTAATCTTAATAAATATTCCCTTTCATTTGTTATTTTGTGCTCCTTAATTAACAGAACATCAGAGCATATAATACAACACCGCGATGTACCGTGATTCTATTCTGAGTTAGGCGTGAGTATGGGTAGTCTACACTTACACCGGGTATAACCGGGCCCGCCTGGGCCTCACCGGGCCCGCCTGGGCCTCACCGGGCCCGCCTTTTCTCTGTCCCTCTCTCACTTTCAACCATGGGCAAAATGTATGCGGCCCATCTTTTTTGGGCCTAGTGTGGGTCGCATACCGGTCACGCTTCCTCGGTGTATCTTTCAAGAACCGGCTGTTATAAGGTTCTCCAGCTCCAAATGTGTTTGTTCGAAATTACAGTCTAGTTTTTTTTACATTATCGAACGAAGCACATCCAAATCAATTTTTTATTGGCGGTGCTAATTGATTATTGAACGCAAATAATCATTGAAATAACCACCACGGCAATACTTTGCAGAGAAACGAGAAATTGTATATCAGTAAAATGAAATGCACAACGTTTTATTTTTGTATAATTCTCGAGAGAAAAAAAGAGTCACTAGATCATAAACTATTTGTTTTATTGATGAATATCATATTTAATTGTCGTTGAATTCGATGTTTGATAGTCGTTTTTTAATCCATTTTAAGAGGAAAATATCTAGTAGGGCACTAACATTCTGCAGACAATTTCGATTGAGATCAGAACTGAAAAAAGTGTAATTTACACAAAATACAATAATAATTGGAACGTTCATTAAAGCGAACTAACGACCAGTTTTTGAAGCGTATTTGGGGAATGTACTTTCTCCTGTGATGTATGCTAGTGCATATATTCAGTCTCATAAACGTGTACAGTGTCTGATAAAAAAAATAGTGTCTGATATACGTTTCAAAACTGGCCGTTATACAACTTTAAGATAATTAAAAATAGAAACCAAGGGCACCTAATTTATTCGAAGGTGGGCGTGGCTAACGTTCGAAAATGTTGAAAGTTAATGCAAAGCCAAGCCTATTATATTCAAATATATACTCACTAAAGAGACACAAGAAAATTGTCGACAGGAGGGCAACACGACAAATTTTTGTGGTCCTACTGGCCACAAGTTGCTCGGCTGCAAAGGAAATTACACACAAGAAGGGGAATACTGCCGAGATAATAATCAGTGATAACACGACGAGTTACATACTACTTTCTTCATCATCATTTCATTGTGATGCACACCCTGTGGTGTTACTTAATTAATAAATAGGTAAAGACTACGAGGTAAAACAGAACAAAAACAAGACATAATGGGTTCAAAGTATGCTGAAAAGTTACCGTATTTTTGTAGTTACCGGTACCGGTACCGTAGTTACCGTACTACACGAGAACAACTTTTCATATTATATATGCAGGTTTCGCGCAGAAATACGGCAGTATTGAGAGAATCACGGACATTTTTTGGGATACTTGGAAAACCGCATAATAAAAATATAAACCCACGTCCGCACTCTTCTCTGGGCGGGCCAACGGGCAACTCGAAGATTATCTCCCTTCGCGGGCCACGAGGAATTTCAGCCGCGTTCGTAAATGGGGTGAAGACGCGCTTCTGAAACTAATGTATGCAGAGTTGGTTCCCATCAAGTTGTTCTTGAGGAACCAGGGTAAACATTTGAAAGGGTCAAAGCGAAATACCATCCGGTTTTTGAAACACATCGAGTACACAAGCATTCATGCAGATTATGCAATGAACATAAATTTGAATAAAAAATAGAGCTAAATTCGAGCACTTTAGCATAAATTCACAAGAATTCAGTTGTCCAACGATGCGTTTCAAAAACTGGCAGCTATTTCGCTTTAAGGTTGACTATAGAGACGCTGGAGACGGCACACTCTAACTGGAGGACAGAAGTAATCAATGAGCTAGTAAAATACCCTCGGCCGCACGTGCGATCCTCCTGGTGTAACAGACGACTTCTTCTGAAAAAGTTTCCCTATTAAAGTGTCAGGCCCATTTCAAATTACCCCTATTTTTGATGATTCCATCTGATTCTCCATGTCAAATATAGTAGGATGCAATATTTTTCTAATTTTCAAGCGCAATATTCACGCAGTATTCATCGATTTACCCCTGCCAGTCATACCCAACTATTTATCGCATTTGTCACGCCCCTTCGCGCTAATTGGGCATTATGCTCTATTGGGCGTGGCAACTGCGATATCGGCCAATCAGCGCGAATGGGCGTGCCAGCTGCGATGGATAGCTGTGTATGACTGCTCACGGTAAATTGCTGAATAATGAGTGATTTTTGCGCTTGAAAATTAGAAAATTATTGCATCCTACTATATTTGACATGGAGAATCAGATGGAATCATCAAAGATAGGGGTCATTTGAAATGGGCCTGACCCTTTAAGAATTACTATTTGTTGGCCGCATTCATTCTTTCCCAAATGACCGCGGTACAATAAATTGTTCAGTATGACTCTCGTACCTGTCGGTATTGCAAATAGTTCGTCGGTGAATTTAGTATTATAAATATTGGTTGCTAACGAAAAATTGGGGTTTCGGTCGAGCGGGGTTGAACCCCGCTCGACCGAAATGTGTCCTCTGTGCATTTGCACTAACATTTGAATTTAGCATTATTAGCATCGAACTGGTAGAGCAATGCGTAACGGGTTCGAACCCTGATGCTGACAAACATGACTTCCACGCATTATAGCTGGTTTACGGCTACCTAGCGTACAGTGCTCGGCAGCTCGGCTAACGCATATTATTGTATTAGTATTTATAATATTATATTACTTTTATTTTTTAATTATTGGAATTAGGTACTTATTCTCAGTAGTGTAACGAAATAATAAGAAGAAGATAAAATTTAAAACCGTTCGGCCCATCTGTGATGTCGCAGTTGTCGAAGCGCGTCTCTAAACGAGGGAAAGGTACTTTCCCGCTACAAAATTCATGGTGTCCTGTGGCACGAACAGTGGGAGCCTCCCTGGGTGGGAGGATTTGTCTCTGATCCGCATGCTCCCTCCCTTTCTCTACCTCCCACTGGGAGACTGGGAGCATACTCCCAGCGCTCGTGCATACGGCCACTGGTGAACATTGTAAAGGCGTTCAGTTGGCGCCGGTACAAGAGCAGGAAACAATAAAGAATTAGTGGTAAGATCTTCCAGTTTTTCATTGGCAAATAAGTGCATGAGTTTCCAGCTTTGAGATATATTTCTACTGCTCTATCTTTCTTTTCTTGTTAGATCCTTAGCTAGTCCAGTTAGTTGAATTCATGAATGCGAAAACTGACCCTGCCCTCCGGTGCTCTGCTCGTTGGCCTAAAAACGCGAATTAGTAGTTCACACATAGTATTTAAAACTGGTTCACAGTAAATAACTATAGGAAACCGTGTTAGATTGCTCTTTAAGCGAAATACCGGCCGGATTTTGAAACGCATCGAGTACACCAGCATTCTGATGCAGCTTATGCAAATGACCATAAATTAGAATAAAAAATCGAGTTAAATTCGGTCAAATTAGCATAAATACGCAAGAAATCAGGTGTCCACGATGCGTTTCAAAAACCGGGTGGTATTTAGCTTTAACCTATCTTCTCGCATAGTATATACTCCTTGGTCAGTAATTTATATACGGTCTTCGCTAATACATTCAAAGCCCAGAAACTGCCACATCTGAGGCCATATTCACCACTCCGATTACCACAGGGAAATATTCCCTGGGGACAGAAAATCGCATTCTAATGTGAGACACGCAGAGGAAAAGACTGGGATTTCCCCATCGAGAATTGAGTGGTGAATATGGCCTCTGAAGATGTTTGTGAAGTCAAATTACCTTGAAGTGGACGCAATCCTTCTGCCCCCGGGAGCCGCATTCTCCGCACTGGCGCTCGATGCCGTGGAGGAGCGCTTGCGCATGCCGGGTCCTCCCTCGCCACTGACCGTCGAACTCTTCCTTCTCATTCCGGACGCGGGTGCGGGCTTCCCCGTGTCGGTACTGACTGTTGACCCCTTGCGTCTGGGACCGGGAGGCGGGGGCTTCCCATCGGTAGCCACGGTAGACCCTTTACGCCGGGGACCGGGAGGTGCGGCTTTTCCCTCGGGAGTACCGCTACTCTTCCGGTTTCTCTCACCACCGTTGGCTGATGAGGCTTTGCTACGCCTGAAAACACAATTTCATAGGATGCACGCATATATCATGTCATATGCAAATTTCCCAAAATAGGTACAATACGGCTTTAAGTCAATGGTGTTCAATATAGATCTGCTTTATGGTTAGAAGGGTCAACTTTGAGAAACAAAAGCCAAAGTATATATAAACACCAACTGTTTTGGCGGTCCAGGCGGGTTCATCGAACTTTTTTTGGTGCGACCCTTCTTTCTGAAAAATAAAAGCTAATTAGCCTTGAAAGCTAATTAGAGCTAATTAACCTGGAAAAAAGATTATTCGAGAAATGAATAGGATCCCGGATAAACCCAAAAAGAAAAAGAAATTCAGAAGAAAACTGACGCATCAAACGGATTTCCTGGCGGAGCCATCTTGCTATTCGCAACACTGAAATGTGAATACTTGAAGCAAGCCGAACGTATCAATGTGAAACATCGCCACACAAAAACATAGTGACCGCCATAGCGGGGCCGCGCAACCCGCTTAGTGCACGAATGTTAATGGCGCATCTAACAATAAGGCGGTCTCAAGGCGCACCTTGGTGTACGCGTGTCGCACCTTCATAAAGTGCGCCGCGGATGCGCGGTAGGTGCGCTCCTGGGGCGTTTATATTTCAAGAAACATTTAAATTACATTTAACTTACGGTCTCGAACTCATGATCCCTCGGTCACCGGCTCAACTTTGACGAACACGGATCAAGTAGTGACGAGCAAATAGCATATGGCAAATAGCAACGCGATAAAAATTTGCATACTGCGTCTACCGCTTGCAACGCTAAAAGGGGTACGCAAATTCAAAAGTTCCCGTAATTCCCGTAATACCCACAGAAACACGCTTTCTCATGCGTATCCTCTGAACACACTAAAATAATTGCGTCGTATGCATCCAATTACGAAAAACCCTCGAGGTGCAACTCAACGAATCGTTGGCAGACCATTCGGTGAACACTTCATGACCATGTGGCGACAAAATTTTATCGAATGAACTGGTCATCAAGCGGACACGACCCAGGTACGAGAGTTGACGACGAAAGTTGGAATGAAAACGGCAACCTTGCGGGGGGGGGGGGGGGGCAACTTGCACGCCAGAACCCAACGGCGTGCCACTCTTGGCAACGCCGCATCCGTAAGGATGCCAATTTTCAAGTTGGCAAGGCTCTCGTGTGCAACCCAACATTTGCAAAGTCGTCCGGCCTCCTTTTACCTGGCCCAACTCAATAAATATTTATCATATTAAATCCATTCAAATACTGAAATCAAATAAATATTTATCATAACACTGTAAAATGATCTATATAGAACCAATAATATGTGCTACAGCTATTTTCCCCGTGTTACTCTGAACGAAAGCAACTAATCCTGATACTGAATATAACATTTCTCACAATTAAATAAAACTACGTATTTATATAAAGTGAATCAGTCAACGTTGGAGTGATGGCTTATTGGAAGATATGGTAATTTCTCGATAATTGAAAAGGGAGGGTTAGTGTGGTTAGGCAAATTATATTACGGTTAATGCTGAGGAAAAGCGGAGAGAGCAGAGTATAATACAAGTGAGAGACAATTGTAATGTGAGAGAGGGGAGAGGAGGCACATTGCTTACAAGACAACCCTAACCCTCCCTTTAAACATAAAAATTAATATTTTCATTTAAGGCATCCGGACGCCTGCCACATTACTGGCCGCATCCGCCTTTTTATCCGTTGGCGGTTTTGGAGAGACGGTTTTCCGTGGGTCGTTATTCTGTTTCTTGGGTGCCTGAACAAAATCCACATTCAATTAGATAATGACATACGCGTCAAAAAGCACATGTATGAATAAACGGGCAGGCTAAGCCTAAGCCTAAGCCTAAGCCTAAGCATTGACATAGGACACGGGAATACATATGCACTTTTCCAATATGCACTTTAGACACAACGTGCCCTCTTACTTATGTTCTTTAGGACTCTGCGAAACGCACCTCGGTCTGAGCGTGGTTCTCATTGGGCGGCTCTCCGACGGCCGCCGCGGCTTCTTCCGGGCCTCCTCCTGGATCACCATCCACCGGTTTGTGAGCATGAGGCGACATCACGGGTGGAGGCGGGAGCATACTGTAAGAATATCATGAGGGTAATTAGGGGTACTGTAGAAGAAATGTTATAGAGCCGCGGGAGTTTTGCAGATTCTTACGGTCATGGCAGTCATGCAGTATTAGTGCAACGCTAAAGTTGAGCAAAGGAGCGCGGCGAGCCAATCACACAATGGTGATTCATTGCCTACATAATTTTTAATTGCAGAATCTGAACGAATACAGTACTTTGTATCCATTCTCTCCATGTCTTCGTATAGCTTTTCCGCCTCCTTCCTCTCCCTTTCTCTGCCCGCCTTCTCTCTCTCCGATTCCTCGTCTTTCTCCTTCGAATTTCTTCTCCCTTTCTTTTCCCTCTCCGACGGTTTCTTCTTATCATCGGAATCATTCGACTTCTTCTCTCTCTTAACAACAGTATCTTTCTCTCATGAACAGGATGAATTATTGGATTTATTAATCCTTTCTGACTCCCTGAATCTCCATCTCTCCCTCTCTCTCTGTCGCTCTCTCTGTCTGTCTGTCTGTCTGTCTCTTTCTCTCTCTTCTCTCTCTCCTCTCTCTCTATCTCTATCTCTCTCCCTCTCTCTCTCTCTCTAACACCCACCTCTTTATTATGTCTCTGCATTCTCTGACTCCTCTTGCTTTTCTTCATGCTCTTTCGACTCTGCTGCTCCTTTTCTCGAGACGGCAACTGGAGAGAGGAAAAATAAACGAACTGGCTGCATCAAGAATCACTGCAATTCGCGCGCACTCCGCACGCTACCATGTTATGAATGAGTTTGCACTTTGCACACTGCAGACGCCGCTTGCATGCTAACAAGATGATCATTAATGGGGTTTGCAACTGCAAAAATGAGTCTTGGAACGATTTTATAATTACTCATATTATATATTCATACTTAGTTCCAAACTACGGTACTTCGTGTACATACTTGCAAGGAATTGTTGCATACTTGCCCACCCCATAATTAATCGAATCGGAAATAAAGAACACGTTCAGAGTGTTCCTGAAGGAGCAAGCTGTAACCTTTAGCCTAATCCTTAATTGCCAATCAACAGGTAAAGTAAATATATTCTACCACTTGCGCGACGTATTGTGGCTCACGGGGCGGTGTTGTACATATCGCTGGACGAGCGTTTATTGCATTTTCAAATATAGTCGGTTCCATGGACAGATGACGATTTGCCATCAATTGTGCCGGTGATATGTGAGGTGGACGCTTTCTAAAATCTCTCTACGTAGAACTCGCTAAACTCTTTGTCTCTGACTCCCCTGACCCTCCTACTCTCGCTGGCTTTCTAACCTTTATTCATGACCAATAATGTTCTTCTTCACGCTCTTTCAGTAAAAATTGATTATTTTGATGATACATCCCCTAGTCTACCCAGCGTTGAGGTATATCTTGACACAATTTTTGTACGCAATTAAATGATTGCAACCCACACTCTTGCTGACTCCTTCCCCATGTCCTTGCCATCTTTTAACCTGAAATCATAAATTATTCTGGACTTGAAATAATTATCATAAACTTTAACACCATGTTCAACATGTATCACCTTATACATACGGTTTTGTTTTATATATCACAGAGAAAAATGGAGTGTACGCCGAGCGCTGCGGCATCCTCGCACGATATTTGTGCGCGAGGACAAATCCGCTCACAATGTGTGGGCCGAGACGCCGCCGCCGCATTTCATCCAGAGCATTCCATGCCAAATATGTTTTAAACTCACTTAACACCCGTACGAGCCTCTTTATCTTTATCCTTTGAATTCTGTTCTTTTCCGGCATGTGGTCTGGAACATTCAGAATACAAACTACATATATAATAACTTTGTTTCATGCCTTATTTGTATACCGATAATTTTCAAAAACAAGCTACGCTAAGGCTTGAATTTGATCTTACAGTAGCCCATTGTAGCGATTAAAACTCACAGAACCATTTGAGCCAAGGTGCATGTATGTAGCAAATTTGATTCGTGACAGGTTGATGTATATGCAAATCAACAACATAAACAGCAATCAAATAAACATATGCTAATTCAAGTTACGGAATGAATAGAATAGTCATGAGGTTTCCATGTATACGATTCGCACTTGCCAAAATGACGAACGCCTGTCCATTTTCGACTCAGTGTAAATGACAAGGTCCCGCAGCGATTGTGGATCTAGTATGGATCTTTCGAAATAGTACTGGTCCATTTCAAATAGCACGGGTCTGATGCGGTACTGTTCCAAATAGGACAGGTTTGGGGCATCTTCGCTGCAGGACCATGTCAAATGTGGGATTCGCATGAGTTACGGGAGGCATTTGACATGCATGTAAAATGACTTGAACTTGGACAGGCATAGTACTGGTATCATCGACTTTGCACATCACAGGGATCGAACCTATCTAACTTGAAGCTACACCACTCCACGAGTTTTACTCACCACCGTAGCTTCTCTTCTGTAGTAAGTTCATTGAGCAATATTACAGTTTGCTTGTTTGGTCTCGTTCCCAGAATCTTCCATCCATCGTCGGCACCTTTCTTATAAGGTGTCGTGGAGAAAGTGTGAGAGAGTTTGCAGATTTTTTATATCGAAACGAAAGTTGTTTGACAAAATATTGTTAAAAACTTTAATAGAGCTCAATTTTTCTCCATTTGCCTTGGGTTGCTTTGCCCCCTTCCTCACCATAAGTCATAAGACTGACACTCGTATACAGTAGCAAAACAATGCAGTTTTTGCTACTGTATACAAATTATGGTGCCAAAAACGTAACGCAAAATTCGTCAAGATACCCAATAATCACATACTCAAAACATTGCTCCGCGTATCCATGAAAGTGCTGAAACTTTGCATATTAGTGAGAGAGAAAAGAGTTGTACTGTAGGGTGTACATTTAGCGTGTAATAAATAATCTGCCCGAATTCGTTGTTAGTTCATTAGCGTAGTGTCAGGCGCTGTAGGAAGCAACTGTGCGGTGAGCTCTGTTCTGGTCTTGTCGTCTGTACAGACTGTCTTTCCTTGACAACAAGACCAGACGACAGAAGACAGAAGACCAAGGAAGCTTCTTTCCTTGGTGCTTTGCAGAATGGGGGGGGGGGAGTCAACTTCTCGGCCCAAAGTGGGCGGAGCCTCACCAAACGGCCAGGATGGACAACAGGCTCTGCCCAATCGATTTGTGATATCAGCTTCTTCTAATTTCGATTATAAATTTCTTTTACGCTTCAAGAGCGTGCACCTTTATTCAAGGGAGTACAAGGTTTGCTTACGACATGTTCCGCAGAGGTCCCAAGTAGTAGGCGACGTCGGCGACGAGTTCCAGATGACAAATTGCTCGACGTCATCGGGCTAGGGCCAATCCAGAAGGGATTATCCATGATTCCCTCGCCGGGTGGTGGTTGCAAAGTTTCAATGCGGCCTTACTGTTACCCCAGAATACCGACTGAAGACACACAGAACTACCACAGCCCACACACACTAAGGTGCCGCGTAAGCATAGTGTTTATCACCCATGTCTCAGTTGATAAACGGTGTGCACGTTATCTTTTTTTATATTTATCTTTATCTCAGTTGATCATCGAGAATTACCCCAATCGACCCTAATATTGGATAGGATAGGCATCTTCCTGATGAAAAATAGCCTAATGTTGGCTTTCTGTATGGAACTCTCGCACGGAGAAACCTCCCTTCGGGCGCCGCACTTGTGCGAGCGCCACCGTGGCTGAATTTGAAGCGACATAGAATGGATAGAATTCCCTGTAACAGGCCAAAAAGGCTCCTGAAACGCACGTTACCTTGTATGCTTTATGAAAATCCTTTGGATTAAAAAGCATAAAAGGCGAGTCAGCGGTGTCACACTCATAACTCATTTAAATCTATCTTCGCTTAACTCTGTGGTAAGCATGGAGGTGGAGAAAAACGCAGCCAATCAACAAGATAACAACAATGTGGCGACTGCACAATCCGGATCTCATGTAGGCACTTAGAAGGTTAATTTAGTTTTCGGATCTATCATCTAGATAGTCGTGCGCCGCAACAGCGCCAGACGTGTGCCATAATGTGACGGTACGGCCAAAAGTAGTCAATGAAGTTTATTAAAGCGCGCGTGACTTACAACAGCGTTTAGGACAGGAGCTAAGAAAATGTATGTAAAGAATGTAAACATTTCAGGAAGACACAAAAGTTGTGAAAGGCTCCAAAAGGATTCGGAAACAAAAGACTAAACGGTACGAAATTGTTTCTGACTAGCATTCCATTTCTCTCTCTCTTTCTTTCTCTCTCTCTTCCTCTCTCTCTCTCTCTATTCTCTGCATGTGACCAGAAGCTAAACTTAAACAATTGAATACTATAACAGGAGTCACCGTAATCGCAGTAGTTCATCAGAGGGAAAAGGCACCCTGGTAATCGATGACTACGGTAGTCAGTCACCGAATAACGAATACGAGAATATCTGCGACGAGGACACACAACAGAAGTCCACGATGAACAGCTATGCAAAAACAGTTCAAGAAGGGGTAAGATTTTATTCTAGAATGAAGAATCTGCGGCTGAGCCGCGCACGTAAACCGGAAAAAATGTGAGCGGCGAAAACATGGCGCACCTCTGACACACGTCATTCGCGCAACGTAGAGGAAGTCCCGCCCCACATTGGCTCACTACTTTTTGCGCGACGCCTGCGCAAGCTTTGGAGGAAACCCTAGAATTTGAGTAAATCTGTAAAACTGTCCATTTCAGCTCGAGACTGTCCTCCCTAAATTCCTGAATATTTTCGCCAGTTTTATCGAGTTCATCGCTCACGGACTGTCGTTATTGTTGTAAGTTTTGTATGCAGATCAGGTTGTAATATCAAACCACAGTAGGGACAAAGACGGAACAGAAGGCATGGCTATACATTGAGCTAGTGTAGCGTGTCGGTCAACGCAGCGGACCAGTGGCCGTACGCAGGAACGCTGGGAGCATGCTCCCCGCCTCCTCGTGGAGGCGAGAGAAACACATGATCACGCGAAGCAGCGAGACGGAGAAATTCTCCCAACACGGGAGAATCCTAGTACGCGAACATACGGTTCCAGTAGTACAAAGACAGAGGTTCAATCCCCGTTTGAGTATTGAAAAAATAATAAACTAATTTCAGTAAAAAGTTCACCGAATCCAGCGCAGGAGAAGTCTCAGCCAATACCGACTCGAAGAAAGACTAAAACATTTGAATATTTAAAACCATGACACATATATAGCACACTTTGTGTCACAAAAATTCCTCGAAAATGTCACTGTTAATTACCGTATCTTATGTATAATTGTAGTTCTTCCAGAGGTTACGATATAGTAGACAATTGCATTAATCGATGACCAGATGAACGACATAAACAAACGACTTCTCTTTCCCATTCACAGTGTTAAGCACCCGCTTAGGCTTAGGCTTAGGCTTAGGCTTAGGCTTAGGCTTAGGCTTACGCTTACGGGCGCTTAGGCTTAGGCTTAGGCTTAGGCTTAGGTGTGTGTCCCTTTTGGTGTGAAATAAACCATTTCATCTTATTGTTGTTCTTATTTGGCGAGTTATTCCAAAGGGATGAAACTCCACACGGGGCGCCAGCTAACTGGTTGAAATGAAATCTGGTTGGATCCTTCCTTTCCGCTGCGCAAAGCATCGGCTTGTAGAGGACAAGGATATATCTAACCCCCGGGTGCGCCATCGGTGAGCGGCATCCTTGGGATGCGAGCCGGAGCTAGACTACGCCGCGTCGAACAAAAAACGCGGCCGTTCGCGAAACCTGCCATTTTCGTCTCACCCAATACACCATCCAAGTTTGTTCAAGTGAAATGTTATTAACACGGTGCACTTATGAACAAATACATAGCCAACAAATTCAACCTTTACCTACTCGTTTAACGCCTTTGCGTCCGCATCCCGAATTTTTAATCGTCTTTGTGACAAATTGTAAACAGTGGCACTCGCACAAAAAGCAAATTTTTATTTAAATAATCCAAGTATTCAAGCAGTACCAATAAATGAGATTCGATACAACATTCTATGTCAACGAAAAAAAGCACAGAACGCCATTCAAACTCTCACAAGTATCTAATCACTATGTACAAAAAGCAATCTGTCTACGGCAACTAAATAACTTGGTATATTAAAGCGGTATGACGCGTGTTTTGATCCCAAGCATTATACGGAAGAAAAGGCACACAATGGAGCACATTGCATACGATACATGGTGGTCCTTCAGATATGCTTCACAAATCACATGCCATACAGCTTTGAGTAGTACCACTTTACAAAAGCAGTAATCCTGATTCAAAGTGCACGCAATTCAAGTAAGTATTATCATCTAGATTCGTTGTCGATTAAGTAATTTACTACTGCAAGCTAAGAACCAAGTAAGACATCGAGCTACCCTAGTTCCTTATTGAATCGATCCTCTACTACCATCAAAAATCATTTCAAAACCATCTTCTCCTATCACATACTCAGTTCCAGCCTACAGTAGTCCAAATATATAAGTATAAATAAACCCAGTGGTGAGTAACGAACGCATGGTACACATAATTTGTACATTATCGCATAATGCTGAATTCAGGCTCCTAGAAATCGGAAAATAATAATATTACAGTTATAATACGTACACCCGTAAGGGGTCACCACAATACAAAAAGATACACAGAGCAACGACCGTGAGAATACAAAAAAAAAACAATAAATGAGAAACGCAAATACATAATACCTAATAGCCTAATTAACTACTCTCTCAGAGAGTTTCAACTAACTGATATTCTGTCACAGTCGCATAGCTAATGAAACCAACAAATATACTAAATAATATCCACTAAAACGCAGTAATAAGGTAAAAATACTGTTAGTACGAGTACGTGCCCGTAAGCTGAAGACTTGGATTTTCCGTCGATTTACGTTATTTATCAAAATAAATAAGGTCACCTCTACCTAAAGTACCCAAGACCCCAGCCTACAGTCCAATTTTGTACCTATCAACTGTACAGTAAGTTGACGAGAAAAAAAAACCGGTTTGAACAAAATGAGCTTTAGATTACCGTAACCAAAAGTGATTATATCAGTCCATCAGCTAACAATATCTAGCTAACAACAGTATAGAGAATAAAAGGTTGTTGGCCTACATCCTAGTCCTTAGTCCTTCGGCTTGTGATCCTCAGTCTCAGACCTGAGGCTCCCTAACCTCCAGCTCATGCTCCCTGACTCTTCACCGTGACCGCCTCAATGAGGGAGACAATTTTCTCAGGAATGTGCATCGATTGATCGTTAACAATAACGATATCGTATCCGTGCAAGAACTTCTCCATCAGGTCCTCTTTCTGAAGAATTGGTTATAAAGTTAACGCCTCAAGGGTGTTTAAAGAGAAATACAGGCCTGTTTTTTGAAACGCATCGTGGGCAACTGATTCTTACGTATTTATGCAACTTTGCTCGAATTTAGATCGATTTTTTATTCCAATTTATGTTCATTTGCACAAGCTACATAAGAATGATGGTGTATTCGATGTGTTTCAAAAACTGGGCGGCATTTCGCTTTAAATACAAAATACAGTCGTCAATGCTCATATAGATTAATCAACATTTTCAGCCCACCCCGCCACTATGCATAAAATCATTATTCAACCACTAACACCAGGCCTGCATCATCGTCAGAGGACGCGTTTGTATTATACCCGCAATTTATCTAACCAGTTGTCTTGAATGTCAATTCAAGGATAATTTAGTTTGAGATAATTAACCATAATTAATTATTATATATTCAATGTTTATATATTCTCATGCTTTTCCATAGTTTATAAGCGCACAGTAATATAATACACTATTATGCCAAACGTTTGGGATCCTTTGTATCCTACCGATTGTTACACTCATAATTGTCTGTTTCTTTGATGTCTCTAACAAAAGTATATAATGCAAGGATATATTATGATAAATAAGGTTCAACCCTTGACAAACTGTCGTCGTCGTCTCAACAAACTCACGTCTACCAGAATACACTACAACAGGTTGCATACACCGTAACACCAGTTCTACAAAGACCCTTAATTTGAAAAGGGGTTTGGGGTTTTCCATCTCTTACAACTGGTAAGCATAAGAAACGCGCGTACGAAGTAAAAGCTCACATAAAAGTTCAAGAATCCAATTCTGAGTGTGTGTCCCTCCTTCGGCACTCCCACGTCCATGTGCAGGTCTCCCAGACTGTCGCCCATCAGCAGAATATTGTGACGGTCTATAGTAGAGGAGAAAAACGAAGCCTCCTGGAACAGAAAGAAATATTTTGGTTTAATTTCAAAAGAACGCAAGAACGCTCCTTTATCCGAGGACAAGGGTTGATTTCTGATCAACGAAAGAAGCAAAAAATCATATTCTGCCTAGTCTCTCTCATCACCATATCATTTGACAATTCTGATTTGATAAATAAATAAGGATTGTTATAGGTTCAATAAATGTTGAGTGCGTACACCTTGAATGCCATGTTCCTGACCATTAGTTGTATACTAATTTCAATATAAACACTCAGTTTTTGCTGTGTGAAACATATCCACCGTTGAGCTAATTTGCTTTACATGTTTTTTATCTTTCACTCGATTGCATTGATTTAACGCTTAAAGGTAACTAAACAATTCATATACCGTAACACCGCCCGAAATTAAGCAGTTAGGCATAAAACAGTTCAAGTTTGTGTATCATTACAGGCTTCACTATCATTCTCGAGCGCATCAAATTGTCCGCTCAATATCTGATGAATATTTATTTATTTATTAAGTAACACCACAGGGTGTGCATCACAATGAAATGATGAAAAAAGGAATACTCGTATAAAATGACCATGATACTACAATTTACAAAATTCTTTGACACACGGGAGCAAAAAATTCCATCAAAAAATGTGATAATCAAACAAATCTCAAAAGAACAAACCTCATGGATAACCGTTGAATTCTTGCAGAAAGTGTGGATGAGCGGTTCACTAAAGCCAACGACTTCATCCTAAAATGAAGCGAATCAGAAAACAACAAATAGCATCTAGCATGATAATAATAATATACTTCATCACTTACATATAACTGTGTGTTGCCCACACTTCGTTGTAAATACATTTTCATGGCATGGTCTGTGTGCGTAATGCCTAATGCCAAACGCTCCAAATTCCACTATTCAAATTTAAATGCATAAATGATAAGTGATAATATCACAAAAATAACCAACTCTCTTCTGCCCAGATACTACGGTGAAGCACTACTTACACTAAAACGTATACTAAACAACAACAAAAAACATATAATACAAAGTATAAAGTACAAACTTTACACCGTACCTTTTGATTGTACTGCATCATATTCGCAATGATATGAATGTTGGGCAGCATCTTTCCAAATTGATGTTGGAAGAACATCTCAATGATGTCACCGATTCCCGCAGAGAATACAACGAGGGGAATGCGAAGGGTATTAAGGGACCGTACCAAGCGATCGGCACCATCTCTGAAAACAGATCAATTAAATTAACGAGAGATGGCTATGTTTAATAAAGTTTAACTAAAACAGAAACGACACGTAACTAAATTTAGTACTATTAAAAGTTATATGTATTCCCAATAGAATACACCAATCGTACTTGAGCCTAATGTTCTAGTAGTTCCTAGACAGTATTAGAATCATACTAGAGACTAGAGCTCCAGTACTCGGCATAAGATGAACTCGTCAGCTAGATCACTTCAAATAATGTTTCAGCTCGATGTTATAGTTTAGGCAAAAGTCGTAATTACGATGAGCATGCATTATCTCCAGAATAATAAAAAAAACCACCAACTGGCCAACCTCAGTTTCACATTCGATGTGCTCACAAATTTGTCGATAATTTGCCGTGTGAATCCGGCCTGGGCAATATGGTTGTGGGACGTTCGCCACCTGAAAAATTATTACTTTTGACTCGAAACTTAGTTAGCATAAACGCTCAGCTCAGGCGCTACTCAGTAATTAATTAATTCATGATTCGATAAGAAAAGCTATCATAGCATTGAAATAATCGGTAACACATGAATAATGTGAAGGACACTGGATGCACTTATTTTTCATATAGTATTCATAGTACAACATTCGACTAATTGAAAAATAAGCTCACCAGTTTTCCATGTGCGGTGTCTTTTCCTCCATGCTCATGTGGGGATCAAACTCAATTGGGTAGTAGTGATCTTTCAAGTCTTTGAACTGGAAATAAACAATAAATATCAAATGCATAACAGGAAAATTGAGAAAACCCAATACCAACTTTACACTTCTAGAATTGTTTTCTCAATCAATCACCCATTTCGCTCGATGCGAAGTGAAGAAAGCATTTCACTAATTTCACTTCCTCTTTTTGACTGTTCAAGGCTTACTTAGCTCGTTAATACTTAATCCCCATTAGAAGAGTAGGGTTTGATCACCTTACTCTGGTCTGGTGGATACGGTCTACAGTCTACACATGTGAACTGATTCGATCAGTTTGCAATACGTGTACTTTTTAAGAAATTTATATTTAATAATAACGCTAACCTTCTGTGATAGACCCTTGTCTACTTGATCGGCGCAGTGATCGAATACACCATGAGTTGTCCAGCAGTGCACTCCCTTTTCGTCAACAGCCCGCGACAGAGTGTAGTCAAAATCCGAGATCACCTAAAAGTTGCAAAGTTTATTTAGAATAGAAATAAAAGATAAATGAACCAATAATTAACTTATGGATAAACAAGGCCAGCGGGGCTGGAGAAATAAATTATTGATATCTACAACAGTTACGTGGTTACGTCTGCTGAAACGGATCGACATCGAGAAAAAAATGTTTCAAAGTATGGTTAAAGAAAAAGTTACAGATTGGTAAACTAGTACTGGCAACATATGCTTTCCCATTATGTTTCAAAGGTTGGTTAAACCGTATCTTGCAAGAACGCACCTTTGTGGTGTAATAAATTATTATTATTATAATCAACCGTTGTTTTAATTACATCACTTCAGTAACCACTACAATATAGAAAGGTAATCCAAAGGCTACCTAGTTAAATTTTAATCTGCGTCTTGTGAAAAGCGTCGTAATGTAAGAAGCAGCAGTATCTTAAAGTTTTAAAGCAGCGCAATAATCGGTAATTCAAACAACACAACGCATAGGCACAAACGAGAGCTAGCCCATAAACCACGAGAAATTATATTTCCAAGGCGAGAACGTTACTTGTTACGTGCAGAATTATGAGATAGCAAATTGATCTTACCTCAGTATACGGTGTAAATCGTATAAAAACTAAACTTTATAAAACACCCACCATTAGCCGATCGGTTCCATCGGCTACAATTTCCTTGAGCTTTCTCTCGACCTGGGCTCTATCGCGGCAGTGGACATGGGGCAGATTGAGGATAGAATCGAATGCAATGGTCATCTCGGAGACTGGGTGGGGAAGCTGGAAGAAGAGAGGGTTAAGGTCGTTAGGGATCAGATAATACCTAAGGGACGGTGACCATCCATCGCTTACGTTTACGTACTTCATCCGCATCCCTATGGTATACATACGCTTACAATTAGTGGAACATTCGGATCAGCTCGAGACATAAGGTATAAGTAAGCATGTAAGTTATCATAAAGGAAAACCAATAACAAACAATAAATAATAATTTGAAATTAAATTGATAATTATAAAGGTCATAATCACTATAATCAGTGCTTCGAAAATAGATCAATGATAAAATAATATTTACACGCACTTCATGGTAGTAAACATTAGAGAGTCACTAACAATTAGAAGGTTCAAGAACAAAATCAACATCAACATCAAACGCCCAACACCTGACGGAGCTTATCGCATAGATCCTGTCATCTATCTACAAGAGAGCTGATTCTCTTATGCGAATTATGCCCCACAAACCAGATCAAACATACATATTCAAAAGATCATCAGAAAACTCGATTGAAAGTTCTTCTACAGTGTGTTTAAAGCGTATGACTTGTACTGAGCAAAGAATACGTCGAGTTTCGTTTCGGACGACAAATTGCTTGCCAGCCTAGCCTAGCCCGAAGACATCTAGACGATCTAGACATCCCGCAATTTGTCATTTGGAACTCGTCACCTTCACCTTCACGTAACAAGTCGTAAACTTAGAATAGAACACAATATGAAACCATCCTTAAAAAGAGCTACGCTATAATTAAATAATAGTATTGTTATTATTATTAAATCCAACTAAACCTTACCGTAACGTCCTCCGTAGTATTCTGTAGTTGTGTCGCTGATGCAGAAAGCGTGTGCGCGTCACGTGAATGGACGGTGGAAGAGAGGACAGACGAAGGAGGGTTTACTAAAACACAGAGATATAACACCAGACAATCAGAGATCAAGTACGTACGTGTGGTTTAGAGAAGACGTCAAACTATGACAGAGTGATATGAGAGAGAGAGTATAATATAAACCGTTAGCCAGAGAGTACGTGATAAAAGAGGAATTGAAGAAAGAGAAAGAGAGAGAGAGGAGAGAGAGAGAGAGAGAGAGAGTTTGTGCAGTGAGGTTACAGGAAACAGTTCTCATTGTTTAACCAGTCCTGCAACGAGACCTCTCGTCGTCAGACAGTCTGTGCAACAAAAAACAAGGTTCAAGTTCAAGGAATGGCGAATGGCATACTGTAAGGAAAAATTCGAGTGCAAACACTGTCAGTGGATACAGAGATCACCTTTCTGGCCCTAAGCTCTGACATAGTTACGTCGAAAACTAGAGTTAACAGTAGGTAATACGTTACGTAATATGTGCTATCCTATCAGAGTGTATCAGTGTGTAGTGTGTATACTGTCTCACTTCAGTGAATTTGATATTTGATAGAAAATTATATGGTAAATAGCAAAACAATAACATTTCAGATTTCCACATGATTTATAATTATAAAATAACATGTGATTTACACGCTTTTACACACGGGCTGGTATTATTGCTATATGCACCTGCGTACAACAATAAGATATAAAAGAAAATTGAAATTCACGGCTAGCTAATACTGATCGACACATGTGACAATGTCTCATTCGTAATTCACCCTATAAATCACGAGTTTAATAGTTCAGTTCAATATTAAACGAAACAGCAAATAAAGAGAAACTTTTCAGGAAATTTGGAGATAGCGATAGTCAAACTTCAAACAAAGAGAGAGAGAGAGAGAGAGAGAGAGACGAGGGAATAGGTACATTAAAATACAACGTCTTGACCGTCGGTTAGTCTGCTGTAAGCTTTGCCACTGATAAAGAGCAATAATGTAAATTGAATACACAGAACATTGAAGTAACTTACACAAGAATTAAGGCTGGAATGCTGGAAGTTGGAAAAAATAGCAGTGGGGAACAAATCGAACAAACGAAACCGAAAACTCCAACGAAACTGCCCAGAAACTAAGAAACCATAACCAACCGTCAGTTTCTGTATGTGCAACCATGGTGCGAGTAGAGTGGTTTCGAGACGATAAAATACAGGAGATGCCAATTAATGTATCCTTGTTCTTCTTTTGATAACTACGGAGAAGTTGACGCGGAACGTTCCACGCAATGCGCATTCAAGTGCTTAAATAATTGCAACTAGCATACATCCATAAAGTATCGCTGACTAATTAATACTCTAATTACTTAGATTAGAATTAAAGATATTCTAGAAGACTCATCGGGTTAAGTCAAACCTTACACTTAACTCGAAACGAAGCGCACGGTGATATTCTCAAAGGCTAAACTCCCAGCCAAAGCTCCAATAAAACGCCAGTAAATGTCAAATTTCAATGGTAAATCGAAATTGAAGCGCTCACCTTTTTGTGAGATTATTGCCTCTTTTCCGTGAAGTCATAAAGTCAAAATAGTTAGAATAAAGGAAGTTTCGAGTAACGAATAATCGAGAAAAGGGAGGTGGAACAAGCAACCAACCCACGGCGTGACAAAATGCCGACTGAAATGCACACTCTGTTAATGTTTTACAAGCTTTTTCCGACAAACTCGGCGTTTTCAAGCTTTTTCCAACTATTCTCCGAGCTTTTTCCAAGAACATTCTCGGAAAAAGCTAGGAAATCCCGCGCTTCTCGGAAAAAGCTAGGAAAATACTCGGAAAAAGCTTGGGAAAATCTCCCAGCTTTTTCCGACAAACCACAGAAGTACGCCATACTACAATTGACGCTGGTATGCCATGCATCTATTTCACAAATATAAAAATAAATTTTCTGTGCGCGCCCGCCCACCTCGCGGAATATTTTTTCCCTGAAGTTATTAAAGTTTATTTTTTTTATTTTGCTGGGTATTGTGTTAGTATGTTAACTTATTTTAGTACATTGTGGTGTGTACAACGTATTGTGGCGGTATGGTGTCGGATATAAGCCGTATTTTCATGCAGGAACAAAAAGTTAATATCAAACAAACGAGTAATAAAAAAAACGTGTACCATAGTGCCGACTGTCATCCATACGTTTGCTTATATTGTTTGCACATTCTTGTGCATCTTTCCGTTCGAGTAAGCTATTTATTTCATATTTATTTCCGATATATAATTAGTTTTCAGACATAGTTTAAGAAGAACTGCGAACATGCGACCTGATGTACTTGTTCGCCTACAACATTGCCCACCATGTGAGCTTTAACTTTTTTAACCTTGTTCTGGGTGTTTGCAAATATGGCTGATTTTCTTTCCAAGTGAAGAAAAATCCGCCGCCTCTTGGGACTAGGACTACACCACTATTCGAGATTATTTACAGCCGGCAGTCACCAGTATCAGTTATTGGCGCGGTCTGGTTTTTTTTCAAGTGATTATTTACTTTTCATTGACACCTTGCTTTGTTTTGTAGCTAGCATAGCACTTTTTCTATGATGTGGCACCGTTATCGTAAATATTTAGGATAGGTAACGGTAGATTGGCATTTGGCATCCTCCAATGTGCTGATTGGTACTAGGGAGAAAAGGCACGATTTTTGGAATACACGGAAACGGAAACCCCATTATTTAGCACGCTGTCAATTAACGGAATTCGAAGGGAACAAATGAAAAGGAGTTTGAGACTTTGATAGTGGTCTTTTACGGTTCACGGAAATTCCTTTATCAGAAACTCGCCGCGTCTCGAGCTCAGTTTAGGCTTAGAGTAGTTTCTTAAAAGGTTAAAAAAAATTTAGGACTGGAAGACGAAGACTCACGCGTTTTACGTCTATTGTCATGCAGGATGCCATTCTACCCACCTTTTATGCGCCTCTCCAATTTTCCAATCCAATGTACTAGTACTGGTATGTATTCTATATCGTACTAGCGGATTTTCTCTTACGTGTTAGGCTACGCTACCTCATTGTTTCAGTCTTTCTTGGTTACTTCAATGAATAGTGGAATAATTCTATTTTCTATTATTTCCCATTTCGCCCCTTTCTTTATTTCCCGGAGACGGGATACCCGGAGCTGGAGCAAGAGGTGGGGCGCGAGCTAAATGCGTTGCCCGTTGCGTACGAACATCAACATTGTTCCTTCTATTCCTGTTATTGTATATATAGTATATAATCGTATATGTTCCAGGACGCGTGCTTCCTACCATGTCCTGGTCGTGAGTCGTGCGAGAGGCAGGGAGGCGCTGAGATGGCCTCATCTCGTTACTTATGGAGGTATGCTTATAATACATTTCTGTCTTCATATTGTAACTGGTAACTATGTGTCCCCCTATCTATACATGCATTCGTTTTCCTTTTTAGTTTTTAGACAGTTTTAGACATAATGATTCCGGATTTTTTTGCTACAAATTTAAAACGGCGCTCAATACAATACACCTTTAAATTAAAATAATCCTTCCACGAAACGCGACACTGTCGGTCACTTCCGGTCTTACTGTATCCCGCCAATCCCACCTTCTTCTTAAAGCCAAATACCTGACGGTTTTTGAAATGTACCGTGGACAACTGCATTTTCATGTATTTATGCGTAGTGGGGTCCAATTGGGGTCTATGTTTTATGCTAAATTATGCTCATTTGCATACGACGCATAAAAATGTTGGTGTACTCGATGCGTTTCAGAAACCGGCCAGTATTTCGCTTTAAGAAGAACAATCAAACTTTTTTCGAGATGGTTGGCACTTTCGCGTCCTTTCGCTCGCGGCGAACGTGGGACGTAAATACTCTACGAATAGTATGCTATATTCGTCCTATTTTCTGATGATAAATATAACTGTTTTTAACCATTCCAGGAGTGCACTGACTGTGTAATGTCTACGATGGTCGGTCGTGCGAAGGGGACTTGGAAGACCGCGCACCGCGAGGTTTGCATATTCGTGCATGGTAATACCTTCTCCATTTCCCAGTAGAATTCCCCAATTAGCTAGATTTTAGACGAGACTCTATGAAAACTGGTGATTCGTGCATTCGGCTCCCCCTCTCCCCCAAATTTATGAGTTCCTTTGTTCCTTAGTATTATTTAATTGTTGTATATTTACTTTTAATGTGTTTGATTTGTAGTTAGATTGATAAGTAAGAGAACATTGTTTACATAGTAAGTAGATCGTAATCCGATATAACACTTGACTAGACTTCTACTTCATACATTTATTTATGTAATTTATATCGTCTTATACTTATTTTCTTTACTTAGTACTTGCTTTAATTACATTACTTAAGTTTTGTGAAAGAGAAGTAAGTTGAATCTGCAATCTGCGAATTTTACGACAAAATCTCTATTTTTGGCATAATAATGAGTATGTCGTGTATTGATATGCATATTATATTATAGTATTTCATACGTATTATATTCCTATAATATATACATGTATGCGTTTATCTACATATCTAATATCTACATAAGTTTATCCTTTTTTAGTGTGTTAATTTAAGTTTGCAGTTTATAATCTTATTTGTTAAAAAAGTTTAAAAAAAAATATTTTATATGCATTTAAAATAAACATTTTTGTGTTTAATTATTCGTTACTATTGTTTTTTGTATGGGCGGCGGTTTTTGCCGCGGTGCGGCGAGGCGGTGAAAGGTGTATCGTTGTCTGCGCCCTCCTCGACGAGAGAGCCTTCCCGAGCTTTTTTCGACAATTCTCCGACCTTTTTCCAAGTAGAATTCTAGTGAAAAAAAGCTAAAATTCTACCTTATTTTTCCTCGGTCCTAGCTCGGAGAATTGTCGGAAAAAGCTTGGAAATAAAGATCGTAGGCTGAGCGGCAGCGAGGGATCGATAGAACATAGACGATGAAGTGAGGCGAGAGAGTGCCGTGTGATCAAGTGACGCAGAATTGTAGGACGAGAGAGCAACAAATGATGCGGGCTGGCCGAGAGAGGATTGATGGCGAGATAGTACGGCGGAGCGGAGGCTCGGGATGTTGGAGGACTCGATGAATTACGGTGGGTAATTAGCATATTCAGAATTTTGAATTGATAAACATTAGAGTTTTGGTTTGTAGTTTGTAAAGTTATTTTAGTTTCTATACTACATGAGATACATATACATATGTTCGTATACACCAAAACGCTCAAGCCGCTGTTTTAAATTTAGAGGATCAAAAGATTTACGAACCTTTACCAACATTTTAGTCTAGGCTTTAATTTATGAAGAAGACGATGTAGTCTATCCAAAAAAACGTAGGAATTGAAAACAAAAACACATCGGAGTCAAAACCATGGCTTATTACACAGTGCCATGGGCGAATATGACGATTTACAAAGCCATGGGCGAATATGACCTGTTACAAATTACCCGACGTCTACACGATGGATTCTGGAGGAATCGTCCGTCGCCAGAAGGTGTTTTCTATGGCGTAGGCGTAGGCTTAGGCTTAGAAAGAAGAGAAAGCTAAAAAAAATCCGAAGTATTAGCTTTCTGTTTAATATCTTCACATTGTCTTGTCGATGAGTTGCTTGGTTTCTTTGGAACCAGGAACAGAGAGAATTGCGTGGATTGTTTTGAGCTCATGATCAAGGTATCTCTATCAGCTGTTGATTGAGAACGAGCCCCAACTGTTCAAGCATTTAGATGTAAGAATGATCTTCCTTGTGATATATCTCCCGTTTTAATGATAAACTAAACACAATTAAATGGTTTGTAAAGTATAAACTGTGTAAAAATAACAAATAAATGACGTGATAAAGTGCAATACTTGTCGCAATCTTTGATCAAGCTATCAAGCAACGGGATACAGAAAAAGAAGTAATGTAGACATAGATACACAGAGTCATACATATTTTGAGATACATTCGGCATCGTATTATGTAAAAGAGTAACTGTACTGTAGCGTGCGCTAGCACCTCACGTTACGGAAGTTGAATTCGAATAAATTGTTCCGCTTCGGATATAAAAGAGTGCCGCAGGCCGCAGCTCAAATCGAAATATTCTCATGTAAAAGACGGTGTACGTCTTCATTCGTAAAGATTTTCATCTACGTTACAGACGTTTCGTAAGTACGGAAAGACGCCTCAGGCGGCATAGCTAGCCGTCGGGTATGATATAAGCAGAAAGTCCAGCAGCTCGAAGAAGTCAGTGGCACCCTGCCAACTCTTTACACTAGATAAAGGTTCTCAAATAGCATGGCGCTTAAGGTAATAACATACATAAATATATCTCTAGACAATTCAGTAGCTCGGAGAAGGCAGCCCAGGTCTACCACCCTGCTTTTATACCACCTCTGCTAAGGACTTCAGTACTCGCTTCGGGTTTACAACCGATAGGAAACAGTCTGGAGCAGTCGGTCAGTTCAGTCCTTCAGTCCTTCAGACCAGATTAGATAAGAAAATAAAATAAATAAATGTACCACAGTCAATTAGTGCTACTGTATGACAGTAATAATTGAAACTTTGGTTCTCTAAGAACAATGCACATCTGCAGTCAACGGGAAACATTAATTATACACGGCACCGCGTCTGGCCCAAGTCTGAGTCTCGCCAGGTTTTCGCGACGAGTTTGCTGATGAGTTATAGAGTTTTCGTGGAATTGTTTTTGCGGGAACCTGACGAGAATAGTGTAAAGCGGACGCACAGTCTTCGCCAGACATGCGCCGCGCCACATTTTTGCGCGCCAGGGTATCGCTGCACACCACCCTAACCTAATTTCATCAGTGGGCGCGGAACGTGAGAGATGTGAAAATTCTCCTACAATATCCGCTGGAACTCATCGGCGACTAGGTAGGGGGCGGGGCAAAATCTTGAAATTTAGGAAACATCTAGACATCTAATTGGCCCCCTACGCTCAGCATACCGTAAGTTTCTATTCAACCCACACGTTGATGTCTGCGCTCTCTGGATTGCAAGCTCTATTTCTCTAAAGCTAACCGCGAATGTCGTGCTTTTACAGACATGAACTTTGGTGAGACCAGCCGCATGACATTGAAATCTTTTATACAATTTAGGAAAATTTTCACGCTCTGTTGCACACGATTTTTCAAATTTGATGGTCTTTGTACGAGGAACTATTTTTCTCAGTAGAGTAAGAAAAATCCTGGTAAACATGGCAATGGAGCATTTGGCGACGAGCCCATCTGGTGACCACTTGGTGACCTTTTCATGACCAATTTTTCTCGAAAAACGTCGCAAACTGGTCATCACATGGTCACCAAATGTTTTTTGTTCTGAAAGCCATTTGATGACCGCTCCTGAAGGGTTTTCTGTATTCTGGGTAATTACTCCGTTTTCTAGTGAAGAAGGTCAATGTGTTCGTAGTGGCTCGGTAACTCTGGAAAAGACGATAGTATGTCCTTCAAAAAGGAAAACACAAGTTTACAGCTGTACGTTTACAGCCGTTTTTCAATCATTTTTACTTCTGCACTGGATTTCGTGGACAGTCTTTCAGTTGACCGCTACTGGTTGTAAATCAAGAGTGAACCTTCTGATAAACACTATTTTATACTCTCTTGGTGGCCTGAACCCTGAACACTGCTTGGAAATGGAAACTGCACTGTACTACTGACTATACAAAAGGAAAAGGGTTTTCAATATATAGTTTACTGTCATTTATGTCGAGGGGTACAATTCATTGGATAGTCTAACAATAAGACAAACATGATTTACAACAGTTGATACTGACGACAAGGGATCGAGCTCAGTTTCATTTGTTACCAGCCACGTTTTCTTATTTTCATAGCCTGAAGTCGAAAAGCAAACTATCTTCTGGAGCCCGTCGTCAACCCTGCTACAGACCTCTGCAGAACAAGTCATAATAGTGTTTATAAGTATGATATAATTTCCTCGCATCTAAAAATTTATCGTATCTCGGAACTTGGAACTACACGAGAATGTTTACAGCCACGGGACCATTTTCAAGAGTGCATTACTGTGTCTTGCATCCTCTCATCGTTTTTGTTTATAGCATGGTGCATTTTCTAAGTGCGGATTTAAAGGGTCCGTGACACTTCTGCCCATGCCCTTCGGTGATAATCCAAATACATTATATTTTTTAGCAGCGTAATCTGATTCAAAATTACGGTAAATTGCACACGAAGCTGCGACTAATACTTGCAAGAGAAACGCACGGTTTTTGGCATAGTTCCAACCCGCAAAGGCTTTGAAACTTGTATTCAACCACCCTTACATAGAGCAGCACACAATCTTGAAGCGTAACTGATTGGCTTAACTCTATACCGTTACCACAGACAACACCAAATATTCAGACACCTTAAAATAATTAAAAAAAATCTTTATTAGTAAACAAAAGGCAAGCAATAGGAGAAATGCAAAGGTTCTTAAATTGTCAAAATGAGCAAGTAATCAAGCGCAAATATAATCAGGGTGCGCGGCGGTGTACTCGCGCACACTTGCGGCGGCATGATCACGTATTGGATTGGGGGTAGTCGCATTTTGCATTTCCAGTGAGCGGATATACAAAAGGTAAATACAGAAGCGTTGTAAAATGAACAACTTTCAGTTTCGATCAAACAAAATAAGGTAGAGAAAAGCAAGGCAGAGCATAATATGGTATGCATACACAATTTTCAAGAGATTCAAAGAAAGCCATTAAAATTTAAATTTAATCTAAAGTGTTACTGAACATTATGCACCGGAAGATAAGGGAAAATACATCGGAAGAAAATAGCCAGTCTTGAAGCGAAATACCGGCCGGTTTTTGAAACGCATCGCGTACCGGCGTACTCCTGCTTTCTTATTCATATGCAAATGAGCAGAAATTAGAATAAAAAATAGACCCCAATTCGGCACCAATTCGGCCCCACTTAGCATAACTGCATAAGAATGCAGATATTTGGGATGCGTTTCAAAAACCTGCTGGTATTTCGCTTTAAAGTGGCGTTGATTACTTCTTTTTCCGTATTTAGAATTTTGAGGGCACTTCTTCGGCCATTTAGTTCCTGGAATAGAATAATTGTTCCAACTTTACTACGTCTCTATCCATTGTCGTAAAACCGTAAAATATACAACTGTGCACTGCACAACTTTTTCATATATAAGATATCGAAAAGAAAACCATAGGAATATGATACTGCGCTATGTTATTCATAACATGATTAAAAAGTAGATTTGAAACCCTGAATTTGAAACCCAAGTGCGTAGATTTGAACTGCAATACATGACAATGCAAAGGGGATCAGAACCCTGATTAGCATATAAAAACTTACACTCTCTGAACGACGACAATGTTACCGTAGCAAGCCCACGAGAGCATGAGGAGGCAGACGATCGATTGGATGATGAAGCACACCTGCAAGGAGATGTATTAGAATATGGCAATGTCAGAAACTGATTACCGACGCGAGGAAAGAGAAAGAGAAAGAGGGCGGCTCGTGTCGGGCTAAATATAAGGGCACTAAGCGATGCACAGAGGTCTGTATTCATACTCCGGGAAGACTCCTGTGGCAGCATACGGTAACTCGATTGTAGCCTAAGGCATCTTGGTGGGAAAAACCTCTCACTCAGGCTTCTACCACTTTATCCAGTAGACAAAACTTTTTCCGCAAAACGACAGTGGAACGTTATTTTAGAATTTCTTTATATTTCATTAGAGGGTGATGTGAGGCTACTTCTGCCAGGGCGATCGATGAAAGTTATCGTGTCAGGGAGTTGTTTTTACTGTCACAGATTTCAAATAAAGCGTACCGCAGTTCCGACCATCATCTTGAACCTCTGGCTGGATGAGTGATCTTTGGTGTCGAAGACATAAGCCAGGCAGAGAAGAGCACAGACAATAGAGAGAGCGGAGAGGAACACATTGATCGCGATCTCCTGAAAAACGAGTATAAATAGTAGATGTAGTACTGTTACAGTACACAGATTGTGCTAATCCAAGACCAAGACCCCAATTTCCGAAAAATGGCACCGAACCGTGTATTTCTCGAAGTAAGGCGCCATAAGCGTATATTTAAGTACAATTACTCTTCTCGTAGAGGTAGTTCTAGGAATGTTATCAATAGGGCATCACGAAATATTCGGAAACATTCATTTGTCCGTAGAACTTCACTTATGACTGAACAAAATGCTACGAATTTTTTGTGATTTACTCGAATTTGCTTGTGGACTTATTTTACTACTGTTTTATTGATTATGTGTATTTTATAACGCGAACTGCACGTTACATTGCTTTCTTTGTTTGTCTTTGTGCGTAATAAATATTAGAATCAAACTGACCACATTTCTGATGGTAAACACCTGCTGCAGCACAGATCCAACTGACCACCCAAGGAGGGCGCCGGCGGTAAGGGCGATCAAGATGAAGGTCCTGGAACACAAGAGCTTACGTTGAAGTTTACGGTGTACTGTAGCTATCCCATCGACCCTGCGCGGCGATGCGCTGTTCTGAAGAGTCTTTACAGCTCTTCACCTTAGCTCACACGCTTACGGTATACTTTTGCAGTAAGCGCGTGCTACTTGCTTACTTAGTGTATTATAACACCGCATTAGTTCATCGTTTAGTTTGTGGGAGGCTGTAGAGTTCACAAAGCTTATTGTAACATTTGATAAGTTCAAAGCCGTGGTGGACGCTCTTTCTTTTGAGCGGCGGAGTTTCTATAAGTGCTAATAAGAAATCGAAAAGTGTTCTAAACCCTTTACTTGTTGTAATACGACCGGATTCCATCGTCTTGGATGTAGAGGAGGAGAAGCACGACGCAGCATATCACCTGAAATATCATATCTCAAAACTTAAAATATATTGGAAGAAAAAAGCCTAGCTTCACCAGCACGCTATACGCCCCTACCGCTGTAGCTGGCTTTTGTGCTGCGCTGGAGCGAATATTTATTGACTAAATTCAATAATTATAATATTCACTGACAGAATATTCAATGACAAAAGAAAATAATGTGACTTGTGCCGCACTGTAGCGGCGAATTATCTGTGCGGGTTTCCAATCATTTTAATAGGTTTAATAATCGTAATTAATCAGAGAAAAAGGTCCTACCACGGTGAGCAGCTTGATCAACCAGACTGGAATGGTGGTTCTGGTCGTGGTTGACGATGTAGTTCTCGTGATTATCGCCATTCCTGCAAAAAAAAATGATTTTTTAGAAATGAAACGCAATGACGTATCCAGAATAAAGTTGATAAAGCTCGCGAATCAGCTACGGTTGATCACAGTACGCTAAGAGTTACAAGTGGGCAAGTAACACTGTATATGGATTACAAAAGCACCGAGCTCGAAAATAGTGACCCATGAAATGACTGATAGGCTCCATAAGAAAAGAGACTTTTGGATGCGGTAGACAACAAATCTACCGGATCCAAAAGTTTCTGAGCCTATCACTTCTTATTGTAATAATCCAAGGTCTTTCACAGATGAACATGAGAAGTGCACAAACAATAAAACTAACTAAAAACAAAACCTGAGGCTTACTGGAAAGGATATCCAAAAGACTTACTTTCACGATACGTGCTCAATACAGGGCCACTGCTAGAGGAATACATGTCAATTTTGACTAACTTGCGAATGAATGAGTAGGGGTTTAAAACGCAATAAAATAACTGAGGGGGGGGGGGGTGACTCATATAGTTGAACTCACCATAAGTGTAAGTCAACAAAGAGTGAAAGAAACGGAATTGTAAGAAAACGGAAAAGGAAGTTTTGTAAATTCAAATTAGCCGAAAGAAACTTGTATAATACTAAATATTAAGACATTTAATACAGAATATACAAAGAATTATCGAGGCGAGCATGGCATGGGCATGGAAACACTTTACACTGCGGAAGCTTGTGTTAGCCGTTCGTGGGCCGCGCACCTCTGTCAGCTAACTCGCACCCACACATATCTTGAAAATCGGCGGAAAGGTTGTCGTTATAAGAAATGAGGTTGATTGATTTAAAATGACTAATAAAATGAAAATTGATAGATGTGTTTAATGTGATAAACAGATAAACAGGCACGCCCATATAACATTTAGTCTCTAATTTGATATCATTTAAACAACATATACAGAGGAGTTATTTTCAAGAATATGTAGCAAATATTTTTGAAAGAGTAAAGAAAGGCGCGTGAAAAAAATGATATACTTAGAAATATCATACTTAACTAGGCGAAACACTGGAACGTGCAGGACTAGAAGAAGTATGTTTATTTTTTTTACAATTAGAGACTTACGCTTCATAGGGCTCTAAAGGCTTAACGTATCTTTTCTCATGCACTCAAGCTAAAATTGGCAAACAGAAATAGAAAATCAATGTTTCTCAATTGGTTATTCATGTAAAACTGACTCATGTATTACTTATAAAAACAGAGAACGCGGAATAAATAGAGAACAAATTAAAGTGCTAGAAAGACAAATACAAATTTCACTTGACTTTCTATATTTGTATTCAACAAACTGAAAGAAGGGAAATATGTGCATGCATAAATAAGGCATAATTGTAAGGAAAATCTAATTTTCAGCAAAAACTCAATGTTGAAAGGAACATGTTGTTGGAAAATTAATGCAAGCAAAAATAATGATACTGATTTTTCTCTATATCAACCTTCTAGCGGAAAAGTTGAACAATGAAAATGTTGAAAAGATATTTAATTTACTAATATGTATTGCCAATTTCTCATTATGCAATGTTATTCTATATTTTATGACCATGTTTATTAGTTGTTATATGCAGTGGCTCAGAAGCTGAGAAGCTGAAAATAGCTCCCTCGCCCTTTTCTCCCATACACTCATACTGTCTCTCCCACGTTCAAATATATGAGCCATATGTTTTCAGCTCCAATAAAAAGTCCGAAAATAAAGAACGTCGTAAAGCTTCACTTATTACATAGAACATATGTTGTAAATCAATACGTATTTCTAATAAACCACAATTAAAAAGCATCTAGAAAGGCATGCATCAAAGTTCACGTCAAGTGAACCTCTTTTCTCATGCATTTGGAACTTGAAACGTTATATTATTCATGAAAAAAGTCGGGCAGGCAAGAGTTGTGTCTTAAATTTACTAGATTGTATAGATGAATAAATCAATGATTAGCTGGTACGGTATACAGTAATAATGTGAACCATAAAACACTAATTTAAAAAAAAAACTATGAACAGTCAATGGCTCGAAACTATGCTGGCGAAATCGCGTCGAGTGTAGAGTATATTGAAAAAATATGCATATGCCCAGGGGGGATTATATGTTAGGGTTTAGAGCAGGATATTCTAGCTTACCATAAGCCTCATGGAGCCCCTTACACTAATGGCATTTCTATTCAGAGTTGAGTATTAATTGTAAGATCAGCTTCATTTAGTCGCCATTGAAATCGCCATGCCAGACTAATATACCCTTGTTTCTATCATAATTTTTAACTGTATAGCACTTTATGGCATGCTATACTTTCTAGATGAGAGGAGTGTATATCAAGGCTGCTACAACCCCTATTTTAGAGATGTTGGCAGTTTAGAAAAGAACATATAGTTGGAAAGTGCAAGCATACATAATCAACATAGACAGGGAAAGGGAAACGACAATATTTTGTTTTCTAAATAGAAACGAAACAACAATAGAGGGCGGGGGATGTGGGGAGGGTATTTGTCAATATGCTATGGCA
The DNA here is from genome assembly GCA_036852015.1 of Pelodera strongyloides. Lineage (NCBI taxonomy): Eukaryota > Metazoa > Nematoda > Chromadorea > Rhabditida > Rhabditidae > Pelodera > Pelodera strongyloides. The sequence continues at coordinate 181,594 of JAANDG010000012.1, forward strand.
TACACACCCCGAAACAGACAACTGTCAGTCACGAGGTTAGAGGGAATGGAGAGAGATTGGCGGACAATGAGACACATACGGAATGACAAGATAGAGAGCACGGCATTTATAGAGATGGCAGATGGTAAATTTCGACAACCCATCCGGAATTAAAATGTATGAGCATCACAACGGAAGGGGGAGGACACATTGTTTGACAAAATTGCAAAGTTAACTTGATGCCATGATGAGTCAACGAGAGATGTCCCCTGATACCTGATAGTGTATGTGAAAATATAGTAATAAAGGTTTCAAGAAATTGATAAAAAAATAGGAAATATTTTTTTTATTTAATATGAAATAAATTGTAAAACCTTCATGCAAAATTCACGTAAAGCAATTAAATTTATAAATTAACAAATAACGGTGGTGATATGCTGGTACATAATATACTGTAGATAAGCTACCGTATTGCAGTCAAGAAAAGTAGCGCGAATGTAAAAAATTCAAAATGTAACAATTCAAAAAAATTATTTTTCATTTTTTTTCCTCTTTCTTTCTTTTGTCTTTTTGCATATTTCTTTCATTTTGTGTTTAAGCTCTGCTTCAATATACTCCCGTTCTTCTCTCAAATCCATTGTTATCAAAGCTATTGGTACTGCAACCCGTACATAGTCGATGAAGCTGAAAAGATGTTATTCAATAATTTAGGGTCTCTACGCTTATTGATACCGAAGATCAAAGCAATGGATAAGGAGAACGATGGATCGATTAAACCGATAGGCCGTGAAGTGTCTATGAAAATTTGCACAGCACAGGTGAAGAAGTAGTCAGTAATAATGTGAAGTCCAGTTATCTTCTTCTTTGTTAATGCAATGCATCTCACCGAACACATTACGGAGATAGCATAAACATAAGTTCGTTCCCGCAAGACTATTTCATTACTCTTCATTTAGGTAATTGTCAGTCTACCAGAAGCTATCAGGCAACTAATTGATAACAGCGTAGATGCTGGCGCATCCACTATTGGTCAGTTATATTTAACCCGCTGATTTGCAAATATATTTCTATTTGATTTGCTGAAAATGAGTCACGTTTCATAATTAATATTTAATTTCAGAAATTCGATGCAAAGGCCACGGATTTGAATCTCTTGAGGTGGACGACAACGGATCGGGAATTGAAGCGGAAAACTTTGATAATTTGTGTGAGAATGAGTTTTTAGTTACCTCTTAAACATGCTAATGTAAAGTGCATCGTTCCTAGTCTCCGTCCTCATCAAGTCGCTACTGTCTCCTTTAGGCGGTTATGATTATGTAGTCGAATTCTAAATGAGAGTTTTGTGACGGGAAATTTTACATTAATCTCCAGAGCAGGCCTGTGATCTGGCTCTGAGCCAATCCACATCAGAGTATGCCTCTTATGACAGATTGTTCTTGATGCTAAACAAAACGTTATCTTTCCAGGTAAACCGCATTCCACCTCTAAACTTCGGTCCGTCGATGATTTCGATGTTTTGAACACTCTCGGCTTTCGCGGTGAAGCACTCAACGCACTGTGTACCATGGGGTAAGTGCTTACTGCATTACTCGGTTCATGTTCGGCAAATCGCCAGCGAAAATATTTTCACTGACTACTCCGCCTAGCGAAGGTAATTTTAATGACAAAACGCCTGGCGAAAATAATCGTCAGTGGCGAAACGCCTGGCGAAAGTAATTCCCATTGGCGAAGGTAAATTCAACTGGCGAATCGCCAGTTTGACTATTCGTAGCAAACCGAAACGTTGGTTGTTTAGTCAAAACGGCGAAAAAATTTTTAATTGGCGTTTCGCTGTGGGGGTGGACAGGCGTTTCGCCCAAAGAACCGCAGTACTTACGCCTTAGGTGGTTTATTTCTGAGAGTTCATAGTTAAGTTGGGATAAATCTAGTATGTGTATTATTATTGTTAACACTCGTAACTTTCTTCTTTCAGAAATGTAACCATCGTTACCAAGTATAAATCGGACGCGTTGGGAAGTAAATTGACATTTGATCATCGGGGCGAGATCTCCGAAAGGAAGAATGTTGCACGTCAGGTATTTTGTTTTCTTCATTTATTGTATCTGTCGCTTGTATACTGATGCGGAAAGTCACGCACCGACCAACTCCGGATGCTGTGGCTAATTGCTAGTTTATTATATAGTTGGTTGTCACTTGAAATGTATCTCCGACCCTTCACTTTCCGGACATGGACATGGTCACTCAACTAAGCGACCATCTCCAATTTACGTACGGGATACGATACGGATACGGGATTGGCTGGGTGGCTTTTTTTTTACTTGCCTTACTTAGGTTGGTACCACCGTGTCTGTTGACAAATTGTTCTGCACACTTCCAGTACGGCGAAAGGAATTCGAGAAAAGCGCGAAACGCGAATTTTCAAAACTTTTGCAAGTTGTGAGTGATGTGTATTGTATGTTTGTGATATGGGACTTTTTCATTCAACGATTTGCTGTTATTTTGATAATGGATAATGATGAGATGTTATTATTGTCATTTACCCGCTTAACCCAATGCGTTTATGCTCTAACGGCAATTGGTAACCAGTGAGTAGCCCTCCACATAGAAGTGGAGGAAGTGTGCCTCATGGGTGCTCTGTGATAATTTAAAGAGTAGTTATCTTGGCTTGAAATAAAGGCGTAGTTGATTTCAGGTGCAATGTTTTGCTCTGTCCAATCCGTCAATTAAGTTTATTTGCAGCAACGTATTGAACGGGTGAGCATTTTATCTTTTGATTAGTTCATTATTATAGTCAACGTCTGATTGCGTTTAGGTACATTAGGTTTAAATGGGGTATAATCGCCGTATATGTTTTGATTTCCATGGTACATGCTGCACAACCTAACATCAGTGAATCACTGTTTATTTTTTTATTTATTTATTCACGTACGGTTACGATTAAAGTATTGTTGGGATACGTTGCGAATTTATCACATGACCGAAACATTCTAGGTTTGCAACTCATTTGTCGTTCACCAAATTGTTATTGTGGTTCATGCAATAAATTCAGTTTGATTTAATAGCCTTCATTCGAGAATTCGAAGAGAATTTCAGAGATTCATTGTTTTTTTCTAGGCGTAAGCACCAGGCTCTTTGCACTGCAGGAGGGACTTCTAGTTTGAAAGGTGAGACTTTCGTTGTGAACATTAGCTTGTTGGTTTTAGTTCGGCGCCTTGACCGTAAATAGCTTTGGCTCCGCCATGCTCTTGTGGCGCAATCGGCAGCGCGTTCGGCTGTTAACCGAAAGGTCGGTGGTTCGAACCCACCCAGGAGCGAATGTTTTGCTGCCGACGTGCCGACTGTTTCCATCAACTTTGGACAGTCAGCGTCAGCTTATTTGAATGCTGCATGTATTTTGTTTATGTTTTGACTTGAGTTTTCTATAATATATTAACAATTCGTTGTATATAATATTATGCTAATTGTAAGGCAGTAGGGATTCGGAAGCTTTATAACTAACTAAAAAGGATTTATTAAAGAGGTTGTGTCGAATCTGTTTGGCGGCGGAGATCGAGACAAAATGCTCCCAATTGAGTGGGAGAATGATAGTGAGGTGGATGAGGAGACGGCCCTTATCTATGGACTTGTTTCTGATAATCAGGAACAATTCTCGGAAATCAGGTGAGGATCATCCTTCTGATTGTGAGTCATGAGATGAAATATTCCAATATTCGAAAAGAGTAGATCTGTATGTTGGTGAGCTGTACCGTCTACAGTAGGCGGATCTATTTGCTATATATTTCTACGGACCCCTATGTTCATTTCGGACCCCTTTTTGAACCCCTATAATTGAATAGAGCCTTGTTTCTCTTTGTGTGTGTTTGAGTCATGGAGTTGAATTGCACTGTTTTCTTTTAAACGTTTCATGGCATAAATCTCGTCGGGAAATCCTAATGTGTTTTCTGAAATTGTGTCTGTTTATGATACGTTTCTAATATATTTCTGTCAGCAATCCGAATTTGGCATGCTTACGGGACGGTGGTATGGCTGGCTGCTAGCTCAAAACTACCTTCTAAATTTATGCAATATGCTAATGTTGGAAGGTGGTTTCGTCGGTCAGCGCGTCAACGGGATTAGACATTCGGATGCCCAGACATTCAGTTGTCAGTGTAGTTGATTTGTGCTCACTTGAGGCTCTCCGGATTCGTTAGTTCGTGTGAACACGGTTGTGGACGTGGCTCGTCGGACCGACAATTCCTCTACGTGAACGGAAGACCAGTGGATTATCCAAAGGTTGGAGTTGATGATAATAGGCTGCGCTGTTCCGAGGGTTCGTATCCTCAACACACTATCACTATCAGGCATAACCAATATCCATCCGAAGGCTGGCACGTTTCGTGAGAATCATTAATTTGAAGATACAGTGTCGGACGTCGGACTTGGTCAGGCCTATAATGTAGTAGGTTCTTGGGTATCGATGGCACACCGCACAATAGGCGAGACCTTACATCACAGGACTTCGGGGCCTGTACGGTAGTGCAGTTTCTGTTAATGGTGTGAGATTCGTTGTTTCACGTTGTAGTATTCTTATCGTATGCATATTCAGGTATGCCGAGCCATCAACGAGGTGTATCAGCAGTACAATCGAGGCCATTATCCGACTTTGGTTTTGAAGGTTGACGTCCCACCTTGTGAGTTGGTTTATCATTTATTTGAAGGAAGCGATCAGAGTTTTTTTATGTGTGATTTGTGAGGGGGAAACCTAACGATGCTAATGCAGTCGTCTAGAATGCGCCGAGTATCGTACCACCACGCGCACCACTGGCCCACACTTTGCCGCTGTTTGGCCCATTTGGGCGTCGCGCGTCACACACACACAAACTGTGTCATTCGGTGCTCCGCCGGTAATAGTTTAGTTTCCGGACTTTGGTTTGCATGTAATCCTTTGAATGAATTGTCACTGTATCATTGATCTATTGCAGCATCACTCGACGTGAACATAACCCCGGACAAGAGAACGGTGTTCTTTGCTAGAGAGAAAGCGCTGTTGGCGGTGGTAAGTATTGTTTATTATAATTTTTATCCACTTTCTGTGATTTGGCGACAGGCGACATGCTTAAATTAGTTTTTGCTTCTTTTGGATGTTCCCCGCGGGATATGCTAATAGTGTGCTGATATGTAACTCAACCTTAATTCTTAACACTTAACAGTACAGTGTTCCTCATTTTCGAAAACACCATTGTGCTTTATGGTACCGTTTTACTGAATAGAATTCCAGGTTCGATCGGCCATGTTGAATATATTTCGACCATTGCAAGGGACACAGTCATCAGTTTCTGCCATTCGAGTGAACGAACCGTCAAGTCAAAGTTAGTCCTTTTCTGCTCTCTGTATCGGATTCGAATCATAAGAAAGGAAACCCCGAATGATTCGGGGTTTTTATCTTTAATCTTTGTTTATACTATACCGTAAGTAAGGTGAAAACTAAGAACAACGGTGAGCCACACACACATATCCTACACATACCAATGGGTTGAGAAACATTGTCAGTTCGTCATTGGACGGGCGGGATCATTCGATCATTTAGTCTTTGAATATTCAGAATCATCAATGTTCCGCGGTGTCCCGACGACTTCTTCGCCGATTGGCGTGCCCAGTTATTTCGATATGATCAAGGTAATGGCGTTCTACCTTCTACCTATAAGTTTTCTATGCGCACGATTTGCCGGCTTTTCATTATGTTACAATCCTTATGGTTTTCCCTTATTTCCATGTTGTTTGGTTATCTCCTTATCACTTTACCTTGTTTCTGAAATCTATGGATGTGACGGTATCGGTGATATGCTTTTAGCTTTTCGGTTCAAGGTTCAAAGCAACGCGACACTTTGGTCGGTGCGCGGCCTACAAAAAAACGTTTGGGTCCAGGCATGGCGGCCACCTTTTTCGGGACCAATGTGGGCCGCGCACCGGCCAAGTTTCCTCAGTGCAGTCAAGTTAAAAACGTGTGAACATTTAGGACTGTTCCGCAACATCTACAAATACAAAGCGTTCCCGTTTGTCCAATTTAACCACGTTTGCCAACTCAGCAAAACGTTCCAGAAGTTTTCTTTCAAGCTCAGGTAGTTGATTTGCTGGTTATCAACAATTAACCTTTTAACATCATAAATATTATTAATCAACATCGATTTTTTCTTCTTGTCTTCTTCGTCTTAAATGCTTGTACCTTTGTACCTTAGATGTTTCTGGAAAGCCTACTGTAACGACGGTCGGAATGAACAATGAAGCTTCGCTTGCTGCTTCAGAAGCCATTAAAAGTTGTGCACCAATACCAACTGGAAGGAATAGTGAGTTCAAGGTTTAAGGATTTAGTGCGCTTCTTTGAATAATAATAGAATAATGCATTATGTGAAAGGTAAAACTTTCAAGGTAGTAGGTAGTACGACCTGTAGTGAGGAACTATGTTATATTTGCCCTTGATTTAGAATTGCTTTTTATTCTACCTACGAATGGCAGTTTGTATTCTGTGAATATGTTTGGTCTTCCTAGTCATAGTTGTTTGTGGTTGTGCTCAAAACTATCTATCCGTTAATCGTTGTTCAGTCTGTGTGAACTGTGTAAAGTGTGAACCTAATTTAGATAGTGTTGTGGTTGTGGAGCGTCACAAAACTTTGGAACAGTTTGCTTTCAAAATCCTCCCTCATAGTGTTAAATCTACAGAAGAGACAAATACAAAGAATTCGGTGAGTTTGGGTTATTTTGTTTTGTGTAATGTTGTTGAGGAAAGTTATTTATGATGTGGATTATGATTTATTCATAACATTTTTTCTTGCCTGAGTGAAGAAGAACATACAGTTGCAGTCTACTCGTTGTCAGCTGTTCTTTTTTGCACGTTTCAGACTTCTTTCCTTTGTGTGCTGTCGGGCCCGGTTAGCTCAGTCGGTAGAGCACCAGACTCTTATAGAGTATTTATGTTAAGTTTTCGCGCACTTTCGCATGCGAAAGTATCATCCATGTTATTGCAGTTTCTATAGTGGGAAACTACTCGAATTTTACATACAGTAAGAAATTTACATACACCTGCGGCGTGTTTTGCATACACCTAATGTAAAACTGCGCGAAAATGGAAAAGTCAACTTGGATGGTACTTTCGCGGCGAATTCGCGCGAAAGTGTAACATAAATACTCTATTAATCTGGTTGTCGCGGGTTCGAGCCCCGCATCGGGCTGATTTTTTGCTGCTTGTATTTCGTCACTATTTTTTAGAATGAGGTACTCCGGCAACTAAATCCACAGAAGAAGGCTACTCCGCAGAAAGGTGTATTGTTTTAGCAATAATTAGAGGTCAAAGAAACATATAACCTTTAATTCTTTATTATCAAATGACATATTTTTACGGTTGGTTAAATTACTTAGCAGAGGTCGTTGGTTGTAAACGTAATCTTTGTTTGTGTGTTTTGAACGGTGTTTAATCCTGAAGTATATTTCTAACTCCATAATCAACATGAATGCTTTAGATCCGAGACGATCTTCTAAACAGAAGTGTGAGCGTGTGGTGAATGTGGCCAGAATATCACCACCGAAACACTCTTCAAATTTGTTTGCCGGCTCTGCTTCTGAAACTGCGCAACGGGTTTGTTCTCATCGTGATCAGTATGTTATGAGATTTGGTTCCTCGCTGTCAATAAGATCAAAATAATGTTAATGTTAGATTTGGAGTGTTGCTGTTTGAAAATGAAGTGTGAATGCAATAAGATAGTTTTTTATTCGCTAGCTTGTGTTTATTATTATTTATGATTAAAAACAATATTCGTTTGACTTCACCTAAAATATGTAGATCAATCCTAACATCAATTTTGTTGAATTGCAAAAAGAAACTTCCGTTGCGGGGAATCGAACCCCGGCCTTGTGGGTGAGAGCCACAAATCCTAACCACTAGACCACAACGGATGTGATGGGTTGGTTCTTCGAATCATATACGTGTGCGCCACTTTCTCTTTATGTGAAAAATGTGAATATTCAGGCAGCCGATGGTAAAAATGAGGAAAATGATGTGCAGTTCCTTGAAACGGTAACTTGTTTTCAGCATGTGACTTATTGAACATCTTATTATGTGACATAGCGAGATTGATGTTGTCTGTGGAAGTTTATTTTTCACCACTGGTATTTATACACCAATAATAGTACTTTTCTCTCCTGTTCCCTTCTGCGTTTACTACTTCTTGAATTTTTTTTCAGGAAATTGTGGATGGGAGTCAACTAACATGTTCGAATGCGAAAACGTTCTCAAGAACCCGACAGCTGGTAGGTGATTCATGTCACTACACTATTTGTTGTCCGCAAACAAGCTCTTGTGGCGCAATCGGCAGCGCGTTCGGCTGTTAACCGAAAGGTCGGTGGTTCGAACCCACCCAGGAGCGAACTTTTTTGGGGTCGCCTTGTTTTTGAGGCGTGTTTTATTGTTTTGAAGTATTAACCAATATGTGTTATTTTTTTTAGATTGATTTTGATATGTCCTCTTTATCTGCTAGGATTACATCTCTTGCTGCGTCCAGTTCAACAAGTTTGCAGGATTCAGTGCCGGTAAGTTTCTTTACTTTTATTGCTATCTTTGATTGATGAAGTTCTTTGGAAAAGGTATACTAGCCTGGTGGCAACTGTCCAAACTTGCCTTATAAAATTCTCCAATTCTCCTCGTATTGTTTAGAAGTTCACCACAAACATTGAAGACTCGGCTTGTACGCAAGCGGAACGGGAACTTGATAAGGCACTCAGGTATGTCTTTGACAGTTCTACTGGAATTATAGTTTTGTTTTTGCTTTTAAGCGTTAGGGTAATACCTGGGGCTTTTTCATTGTAACTCCGTTACTCGTGAATCAGCCTTTGAATGTTTCTTGTACCTACGGTGTGTTCTTGTTCTGTAAGGACTTACTCTGAAAGGCAGGCTCTGGAAAATAGAGTTCTTATGGTTCCAGTTACAGTACCGTTAGTAATTGTGTTCAGTAATGGACTCAAGGTACTGTACTGAAATTGTGCTCACGGTAATGTTATAATTGGGTCATACGTACAGTATCCATGAGTATGGGTCTAATGTTTAGAAAGGATGATTTCCTAAAAATGGAAGTGATCGGGCAATTCAACAGTGGTTTCATCATCACCCGATTGCAGTCTCATTTGTTCATTGTGGATCAGCATGCATCGGATGAGAAGTACAACTTTGAGAGACTTCAGAAGACGGAGAAGATAGGCACACAACGACTGTTGACGTGAGTTATATGTCTTGAAATACTACAATTTAGCTTGGCTCAATGGTTAAGCGTTCCTCATTCGGTAGAATGACGGAGGTTCGAGTCCGGCTGTCGGTGGTGTATTTGATAACTATCTGCCCTGGTGTGTTGATTCTGAGGAGCTATATTCTGGCCTTTCACTCTGTTGAGTGCGTTCGTCTTCAGTAGAGCGACGAAAGTTCGGATCCGGTTGTCTGCATGTGTGTGGTGTCCGATTTGATAGTTGTCATCCTGATTCTATTTCACTTTTCAGCTTTCTGATTGAATGCCTTACCTCATTTGCTTATTGTTGCAGTGACCAACCACTATGCATTGGAGCCGTACAAGAAGCAATACTTCAGGATAACATTGATATCTTCAGAGGAAATGGATTCGACTTCACTGTAAATGGTAAGCACTTCGCCAGTGCTCTTGTGGCGCAATCGGCAGCGCGTTCGGCTGTTAACCGAAAGGTCGGTGGTTCGAACCCACCCAGGAGCGAATATTTTGCAGTCTGTGCTAGAAATCATTTGCTTTGCTTGCTATTTGATAGAACCATGTAGATATTTCCTTATTTTCAGAAGAAGGCGTTCGTCTATGCTCCGTACCTGTTCTAAAGGAGTGGCAGTTCAACAAAGATGGTTTGTTTTAAATTATACCACACGAAATTAGGTGTCATTGCGAGGTGCATAAATCAGTTGTTAACAGTAGACTAGACACTGAACTTTGTTTATATGTTTTTTTCAGACATAGAAGAAATTCTGACCGAAGTGACCCAGTATCCAGGCGTTATGTATCGTCCGCAGAAATTACGGTAAACATTACGTTCGATGATTTTGTAAGGCAGCATATCACCAAGCAACAAATTGTAGGAGGGCTCATGAAAGTAAACAAGAAATTTAGTTGGCGTGCCAGCGGCGTGCTTTCGGCGGACACAACTGCACGCTGTTTTACTGCGGCGCGCCAGCGTTTTTCACGCGCTTGCACGGAAACTTTGTCTTGCAGTCTGTCATTTTTCAGGAAAATCTTCGCAAGTAAGGCGTGTCGGTCGTCGATTATGGTCGGCACTGGCTTATCGACAAACAAAATGAAAACAGTTGGTTTATTGGCTGTATTTTTAACCTTGATTTCCTCTTTTGTTCCTGAGGAGATGGGTTCTTCCCTACTTACTGTATTTATGAAATCTGCGTTATTTCGTTGCCTCTAGCGGCGATGTGCTTTTTCAAGCAATCGAATAAGTTAAATTTATGTGTTTAGATTGTGCGCAACCTGGCAACGTTGGATCATCCCTGGGTATGTATCTTTATCATAGTCTCGAGTTTACTCAGATAATTACATAACCTTATGGTGGTACGGAATTGTGAGCTACCGAGTTGTTACGGTTGCTTTGTAGAACGTGAACTAATAATAATTCACTCTGCATCGTAGTGTTGCGCACTTTCTTTATCGATATATGGTGTATTTAATTTAGCTGATAAGGTATACTTTTAATGCTGACTATTTGCGTTTGATTGTTTCAGAGTTGCCCCCATGGCCGTCCGACACTACGGCACTTGGTTGACTTGCAGAACCTTCGGAGAAATGGCAATGTAAGTCAGTCTCAGGAGACTGTGACAGCCGGTGACACCCCAAAGACAGCAAAGGACACCTCTTGTGACACACCGAAGCAAATTGAACCTGCACATGTTCAAAGTGATGAGGATCTATTTGACACTACTGTAGAGAGCGTTGTTGAGGAATAGGTGAGTGATTAGAATAAACATATAGGAATTGAATTATTGAATATGCAATGTGATGTATTGATCTATTTCGCACTTATATTATATTAAACTAATGAACTATATGGGCCGTCCTTTTAGTAAATATCAGTGCGCGTTCTTGTGAAAAAAAAAACAGAATGATCAATTACACGAGTTTTAGAGACACTTTCATTAGTAATGACGCACTAACTCTGTACTTGTACTATGCGTTGATGTTGACTGTACATACTTTCTCGTTTTTTTATGTAATGTAGTCTTTCGATTACGGTACTGAAAATGTAAAAAGTTAGCACTTTTGTGTACATATGCAAATTTGTTATAAAGGAAATGTTCCCCCATTCTCTGTAGAGACCTTGAGCGAATTGTGTGCGACCTTCTATTATTACGTGTAGTGTATATATGCTCTTGAACCGCACCTCGTTATAAGTGTCTATCAATCTCTCGCGTGTAGTAATTATTGTGTGTATGAGAGTGTTTTATGAGCTGAGGGGGAGGGTTTGGTTGTTTATATGAGTCCAAACATATACATGAAAGTAAATCTTTTTAAATTTTGAAACCGTGTGTATTTTAAAGTCCCTGCATTACAACGTGACATACGTCTACAAAACATCCGATATATGTGCATGATCTATTCGTGTGAAAATTACACAAATCTATTGAATCTTCGAAAAAGGCGCATTCATTTTCCCCGTCGATGTTCAAATTCAATGGAAAGCGAAAAAAATAACTGTTTAAAAAGGCCATTCATAGATTTGCTAGTGAGCAACAGTGCAGTGGAAATTTTATTTCAATTTCTACAAATGTACAAATATAAAAAAGTAACCAAGTGACCCTATTATGCAAATCCTGTTTAGTACAAGGCAATGATAAGATAAGATACGAGATAGGACTGAATTTACAGCTACCGATAATGTGTATTATGATTCACGATATCTACGTTATGGGAAGTTCTCCGAAACCCGAAATGACGTGTTTGTTCACATCCTTTTTTCCTTGTTCAGTACGCGCGCGGAGGAACGGAACAAGGAAGATGTGCGGCAAAACTATTCGCGAAACGCGGGGGGTAGGCCAGCGGGAATTATACGCCTTTCGTGCAATCTAGCTTTTTTCGCGGAGTTTAACGTTGTTCTGGAACATCTAGCATGATTGCGCATGATAGGTTGAATTTAAATGAGAAGGTAAAAGAAGATTCATAGATTTTGTCGCATAAAAATGAACGGATCACAGAGTAGTTAGGCGATAATATATGTATTACAATATTGGCAACGTGACTTGACAAAGGTGTCTAATACACATGATGTTTACCGTATGAGAAAGATGAAACTATGTTATCTCAAGCTCAAAAATCTATATTAAATAAGAGATAAAGAATTACAGTTACACGGCAAGAAGTATATTAAGTGAATCCCGGAAGCACTTAAAACTAGAATAGAGTGAAATACATAAATAGGGCAAAATACAAGGACATATTTTTAGAATAAGATTGCACATAAAATGATCTAATGAAATTTGCATCTGGTCATTCTTTCTCGAATCAACGTTACTATTAGACTAGGCGGAGGCGGACGATAGAAAGGTTTTTACTTGTGGTTTTCTGTAGGTTTTTACTTATGGGACGGGGAACAGAAACATAACGTATTTGTATCTTTCTTCGTCACTGTATATGTGTTATATTTGATGTAATGAGTAAAGAGTTGTATATAGACGAATCGATAACAAACTACGTTTAGTATTCATTCCGACATTCTTATGGGAAGGGAAATGATTAATTGTCATGTTATCCTCTGGGCATAATAGGGATCACGCACCAACCTCCTCCAAATAGGCTCAGACGATCCTTGGGAGCAAGTTTCAAGTTCAGCTCCGACATAAAGATCTACATCCGATTGAACCGTCCCAAATGCCTCCTACAAGCTGGGCAAGAGTGCACCACATCCAGACAAGAGTCGACACAGAAGGGCACACAACAGAAACACCTGAAATGTTGGGAATGCAGTACACGTTTTGGGAAATACTATTGCTTAAATGATACTGCATCTGTATAAGGCGAAACTACTAAAGTTACCACATAGCAATTACTTAGTTTACCGCTGACAAAAAAAATGAAAATTGTATTACAGTAAGAGCACTCGCGTTGCAATGCGGTATTTGTAAGGTCTAACACCGAGAGAAACGAAGGGCTAAAACAATATGAGACTAATGCTTACCAAGGAATACCGAGGAGGAAGAATCCAAGGATAATACAAGCAGCCATAATCACCCAGGGAAGCATTCCGGCAACGCGATCGATGTGTGTCACAATGTGGACCTGGAACATATTTAATCAGTTTCAGATAAGATATCTTTTTAGAAGTAAGTAGAAAATTCTACATCCACTGAAGGACAGGACGCATTGTAGAATCAAACGTACTCAAAAAGTAGCCATAAAGATTCGCCTTACACATGCGGCTGCAGTCTGTAGTGGGTGGCTAGATATTTAAAAAGTGACATGTTTCATAAAATTTATAAAGATGGTGTATTCCTGAACTGGTCATTATCGTTGCGCCCCAAGAAACTCTCACCTGACAATAAGGACAATCCATCTCGACTGGACAGGCACCGTACACCGAAGTCCGTGCAGTGATAAACATAGGAATGGATGAATGATTGCTCACGCCTCCGGTTGCTAAATTCGATGTTTTAATACCAGTATCCAAATGGTTACAACTATACGACTCTTATACTAGTCGCCGTGGGAGGAGATGTATAATTGAAGTATATATGCTAATGTAATCACTCCATGTACAATTAATGTTTGATAAACGATCTCGGCTCGGCAGAAAATTGAGTGGAAAATCGAATAGCGTAAACTCACGAGCATTATGGTTGACTGTGAATTCGGATCCAATATCAATGCTAGCTGTCTGTGGTCCATTCTGAATAAAAGTACGAATCGTTAATGAATGTTAGACTTTATTTTTTTTCCACTTTCAGATGGCACAATATACTATACGTCCCACCACGGGCAGTTTACGGAGGTACTCACGGTTCGTAACGGGCGTCAATAAACATAATTATAATAGCTTACCTGAGTGGGGGATATTGGTTCGGCTCCACCTAGCGTATTTTGCGTGCCAGCTGGTTGTGATGTACTTTCTGCATAACTGGGCGGTGGCCCATTCGCTTCAGCTGCTTTGTTCGAATGATCCTCCATCCGGGCAATTCCTAAACCAGCATTTATTTTTATTCATCTAAGTATTTACAAAGTGTGGACACGAGGAAACTAACATATTTTTAAATAAAAAATCTATGTATTCAATTGTTGTGGAAACTGAACTTGTACTAAAGTATAAGAAAACTAGATTCTGCACAAGAGCCTCAATGACATAATTGTAGGGAACTCGGATAATTGGCAGACCGAATTAAAGGGGCGGAGCCATAGTGCAAAGGTAGAGAAGAGGCACAAAAGACACGAGTGTGCTCACAATATTGAAAAAGCGACCGAAACAGAAATATGAAATCCTAATCAAGCAAGAAACACAGCGGACAAAAGAACAGAAGTTTATTTAATTATTAATCGCTGGGGCTACGTCCAAGTCCAAAGAAAAAGCGAGACTGTCCAAAGAAAATGCGAGTTTCTTTTAGTTTCCTTATTATTTGATTAGATTAACGAAAAGCTTACAAATTACAATTGCGATTAACAATCATCACAGCAATCAAGAAATGACGAGCAAGCGCAGAGCGCAGCCAAAAAAAGGAATAAATTTTTGGTAAATCGCAAAGTGTACTAACTAGATGCATCCGTAATCTTAAATGCATTAGTCCTCTAATAAAGAAGAGCAATAATAATCATTAAAAGAATAAAATTGAAGGCTTTTGAATAATGAATCGCGAATGAAAGAAATATTAATTTGGTTGTGAAATAATTTCGTTGTAAATGTGTCTAAGTACGGTGGATTGTGTACACAAACTACCGTAATTTAGCACAATTTCTCCTTTTTATTCATTTTTTTCGGATAACAAGCTTTTTCGATGAAGGGCTTTCAACACGTTTTACTTTTGTTATTCTTCGCAGAACAATAGAATTTCGTTTTTATATTGGATCACTTTAAGGACTATCCTCATTTTTGTTCTAACGTGGTTGCTACTCACCTCTACGAACAAATAAGGATTTCCAAATAATTTCAGTTACTGTTCTACATGCGCCCACTGCCACAATGTCTATTGGCCTAGTCTTTTCTGGCCTACTTATCCATTTACTATTGCTGTACAGTCCATTCGATGTGTACTACTCTTCTCCCGTGATAAGGAACCTTCCGGCGCACGAGATCACCCAAGGAGATGCTCCCGCTAAGCGGCTCTTCTTTATTTCTGCAGGTAATATGTAATATTCATTGAATTTATTATGATCCAGCTCTGAGAAACGACACCCCACCATCTTAGTGGGGAGGGTTACCAAGCGCTCGGATTAATGGAAGCATTCGGATTCATATTATCGGAAATAACGCTAAGTGCACGTGCTCTAATTTGGAGTACATTGTGATATTGTTTCAATTTCAGATGGTCTACGGCATGCGAGTTTCGTGGAGCATGTGGATAAGAGGCCATTCTTGAGTGATGTTATTGCGAATAAAAAGGTATTTTAAGCTATTAAGCTATTGCAGCCCTATGGAATTGGGCATTCATTGACTTAATATGTTAGTACATAATCAGTATCTTTAGTAAAAAAACCGTTAGTTGTGAGAATTGAGAATGAATAATGGTATACATTGCAGAGCGTTTGGGGCACGTCACTCTCGCACGTACCCACTGAATCGAGGCCAGGACATGTGGCTCTATTGGCAGGTATCAGTTTTTTTTAATGTTTAGAACTAAGACTTACATTAGTTGAAGAGTAAATTTTGCGAGTATGGGTATTTCGTCAATGTTGGATTGGGATATTTGTAATGATTCTTGAGCACTGCGGTCTCAGTACGTTACTTGAATTGTTTCCGGTGCAATACTCTATTTTTGGGGAATTGTTTACTGGTTCAGCGGATGTGTCTATTTAGCTGATTTACCATCAGTTTCTATGCTTTAGGTATCACTGAAGATGTGAGTGCTGTTGCAAAAGGATGGAAAAAGAACCCAGTAGCCTTTGACTCCGTTGTGAATAGGTACGCGTTCGTATTTATGGTTAGCCATGTGTGGTTCTTTACTGGCTGGGTAGAATATGCTCGGCGAGGGGTTGACTGATCTGTGAGAACGGGAAATGCTTGAATGAGCTAAAGTTTCGAACGTCTCGAACCTCTTTTTATTAGTGTACTGTATTGTATGCTCTTATATAGGTCAAGAAGTGGTGGAAATTGTTTTCGGAAGTCCAGAATTGGTGGAAGGGTACGCCAAAATTTCGTGGAAAAAGTGGGTAAAATCTGGTCCTCGTGGAAGTGTGTCTAAACCACGCCCCTTTTCTAACAAATTATAGGAAAATTCGTGAAAAGTGCAAAAATGATCGAAGGGTTGACCTCTCTAGGGACATAAAAGTGTCCAAATTTAGTGGAAGGGTACGAAAATTTTCCCCACTTCTTGACCTCAGATGCTCTATGGGTGGTTATTAACATATTCAAAGTGTGTGTCAGCATAAGTTGTGACTTTAGCAGCTGATTTCTTTTCAGATCGAAGGAAACGTGGGCTTTTGGAAGTCCGGATATAGTGCATTTATTCTCGGATCGACCACATGTCCATGCAGAATGCTATCACGAGGACGAAGAAGACTTTGGAGGGAATCAGGCACACAAATTGGACGAATGGGCCTTTGATAAAGTGGAGGTGGGTAGATTATTGTAATCGATGTTTAGTTATGGAGATACCGTAGAATTGGATACTCGCCGATCGATGATTATGTTTATTCACAAAGATAGGTCAGGTCAGAGTTCAGTTCGTTTAATCAAGAAGTTACTATCCCATGCATGATTATGCTATGCCGCTGTGTGTTTGCATAGTAAGGTATTCGTGTTAGGCGATCGTACACTGAGAGAGACGTAGACCCACTCTTAATGAGAACCTAGTGAAACATGTGGTGTTTATTTTTCATACAATTATCCCTTAAAGACGTAAAGACAAGGTTATTGATTACTCACCTTACGGAGCCAATGATTTAGAACTTGTTCAAAATGGCAAGTGACGATTCTCAGCTAAGGAATCGTCTACATGGGGATCGGCGTGTATTTTTCCTTCATTTGCTTGGTTTGGATACGAATGGCCATGGAAATAAGCCCCACTCAAAGGTGAGTTATGCTGGCCCTGATCTAAGATCCAATGAGCGTTTGCGTCTTTGAATGATTGCAATGCGAAAAAAAACGACTAATATAAAACACATTGTAGTGCATACTAGATGTTTCATGTATTTTATTTATACATACCTTTGTTTACTGGTGTGTAGCAATTGCAATATCATGTCAATTCCAGTCCGAGTACAATCAGTACAATACAAGTACCGTACACCTGAATTACTCGCTCTTTATAGTGTTCATAATTATTTTAACATAAAAGAAAACATAAAAATTGTTCAACAAACTAACATGAATATACCCTATGTAATAATTAACCCCAACATAAAAATTGGGGTACAACTCTCCCACAATTGACTAATTGTCATGCAATATTCTTCAGGAGTACGCGAATAATATTGCCGTCGTCGACTCTGGTATTGCCCGACTGCAGAAATTAGCTGATGATTTCTTTGGCGATGAAAAGAGTGCTTTTGTCTTCACTGCGGATCATGGAATGACTGACTGGGGATCGCATGGAGCGGGGAGTGAGCATGAGGTTGGTTGTCTTTTTAAGTTTTATTTTATTTATTTTTGAATACCTTACCTTACAATAGATACCTTACCTTACCTCTTGTTGAATTGTTACGAAGCATGTTTGCGAAAGGAGCCACCAGCGTGTTTTATATATCAATCGTAGAGGCTCAACAAAATGCGGAAAATATTGTCCTTTCTCTTTTGTGAAATTAAGACAGATCGATTAGTTTTGAAATGTTTTCAGTCCTTTGTTTATCAGTTAGATCATTTTATGTTGTTTGTTGTTAGGTGCACACTCCATTTGTTGCCTGGGGAGCTGGAATCAAGAGAGGAGGACAACAAATCACAATTAACCAGGTCAGTGTTTTGTACTAATTTTCCGATTCCGAGCCCATGTAACACAAAGATATTGGAATGTTTAAAGAATTATTTGCATCGATTGGGTTCTTATTTGTAGACGCCTTGAAACATGCATCCTTTTGCATTATATCGAAATCAATGAATTAATAAATGAATTAGTTTCATCGTTGCATTGAATTAGTGCCATGCTTTTACATATGCCTTGAAACATGCAACATTGTATTGTAGCCATGTCTTTTTTCTCATCAAGCCTGTGGGTGTGGGTGTTACATATTTGTATATTTTTGAGTAGCAAGAAGTTAATTTAAGTGTTTAGGTGGATGTCGCCCCACTGTTATCTGCACTGATTGGTGTGCCAGTTCCCACAAACTCCCTCGGTCTATTGCCCGTTTCGGTACTCGGAGCATCCGACCAATATGTATTCCAGGCGGCGTTTGCCAACTTTTTACAGGTATTCTTTTGTTTTAAGCATCTCGTGTGTGTGCTTCATCGCTCATGTGAAAACATTATGTTATATTCAAATGTGGAGAGGGTTACACGTTACAGACATGTTCTTCCTTAGGAAGACATTTTGCATTTAATCTTTATTACATTATTTGTTAAAATTGAAAGTGATCGAGTTTAGAGAGTGATTGTGCAATGCGATAGTGAACTATGGGCTTCTGTATTTGTTAGTGTGATAGACAAACCTCTGATTTGGAGTGTTGATGTTACCTAGATACATTTACGCGGCTGTCGTGTTCTACTAATTGTGTATTGATTTATAGCTGAAGGAGCAGCTTACTTATTTACGTGATGCGAAAGCGACACGACTCTTCTTCCGAGATTATGAAAAGTTTGGAGATAAAGCACTCGGAGCACTTCACACACAAGTGACAAGTTTGGCCAAAGCTAGGTGGGCTTAGAAAAAAACATGATGTTTTGACATGCACAGTCCCAGAAATGTTTGTTTCTGTGTTCCAGTTTATGTTGCTAGTTTTTGCGTCTTTTCTGGTTCCCGTGTATATACAAAGGACGAAGAAATTTTTAGCTCAATTTTCTTTGATTTTGTGTCTTTTACTTATAGATTACCTGGTAATCATCTTCATAGTTATTGATTATTCACCAAAACATTCAGGCGTTTTGCTGCTGCTTCAACTTTACTAGAGCAGCATGCGGCATCGTTGCGAGGGGCGATCTTGTACTACCACCGATATGACAGGTTGGGTTCTTTTCTTTTTTCGTTCGATTTCGTTCACTTATTTCACTTCAATTGAAGCGTCACTATTATTCACGATTCACGAGTTTCTTCACGAATATATATTTGTATTCATATCCCGAAAGCGAATCGATTATTAGCTAGCTCTGCTCTGTAACTGCGTTCGCTTTCCAGGGGCTTCCTGGGAATGTGCATCTCAAGCATTTTCATCCTCTGGATAGCTTCTGTTGTGTGTCACTTGCAGTGGTGAGTAAGCCAAACTTGGTTTTTTTTTTGTTTATTTTGCGGGATTGTTTTCGGAGTGGATTATTGAACACAGTGCTACTATTATATATACTACAGAGCATGAGGATGCCAGAAAACGGAGCTCAAAGGCTCAAGCAAAGTGAGAAGGTTGGAATTGGAATAGAATCGCATGAGATTTCACATGCATCTATCTTCTCCTGGATTTAAAGCAGTATTGTACCTACTTTGGGAAATTTGCATATGATACGCACATCCTATGTATCCTACGCAAACTTTTGATGACCGTCCGAACCTTCCGGCACCAAATTTACATAGGATATGCGTTTCATAGTGGACTAATACTTCAATATGTGCTCTCAAAGTAGTTTTTTACGTGGTAGTTATGATGTGGTTCTTGTTATTCCTTTGTGGTTTGCTAGAGCGAAGCGCTAACATTACATATTTTGACTTTCCATCACTCCCTTTCTTCAGCTTCCACTCCACCCTAATTTTGTTTATCTCTTCTAGCTCTGGCGGCGATGTGGCTACCCTGGATCAGCTGAAGCCAAGACTGGTGTTCCAAATAGTATTCGCTGCGGCTGTGCTCTTCTGCTACACTTGTGGATTACCTTTTTCGAATTGGGTGAGTTTTGTTTTTACGACTTCGGATTTGACTCACGCTTTCTCCATCGAAAATCCCTTTTTGCTATAAGGATTAGTATTTATACTGTAACCCGACAAGTTATTTAGTCATATGGTACAATACCTAAGTCTAAGGAGGAGGCGGCACTGTAGTACAGTATTGTGTAATTTACGTGATTGTTATGAATGTTAGGTCGGCTTAATGCTACTAAAACTTTACTTCTGTTTTCTGTGATATTTTTTGACAAGTTGTGCGTTTACATTTTGTGATTTTGTGTGCGTAATAAATGTTATATATATTATTCTTCCAGGTCTACGTAATGGTGCCTATATTCCAATCTTCACTGTTGTTGAATACTCTGCGGCATGATTCGATTGGGACGCTGCTGAGAAGGAAGGTTAGTTTTTCATTAATACATACATTAATTATAAAGTATATGTTCCATAAGCGGGACATGACCCTGACGGCACATTTGTAGCGTGAGCTGTGCGCATCCCATTAAAGTAAATGTGTGCCATTAATCAATGCGCATCCTTTGTTCGTATTTTCTGTGCTGGAAGGATGCATAGACGCTGCCATCAGTGAGCCTTGTTTCGGGTTATATTAGTTAGCTTGTGAAACATTTGGTTTCTTGGTCGTATCTCTGCTATTATAACTGTACTTATAAGAAGAATCGCCGATAATTAATTGCGCTGAATTCATTTTTGTATACAAGTAAATACGCACCGCACTTTCACCTCACCAGCACCGCGGCGTGCGGTTGAAGGCTGAAAACGTGTTTTTTGTAAAACGATTGAAAATCTTTTATAATTCTATTTGTTGAGAGTTTCTGGGGGAAATATTTCCTCATTTACAAGCTTCGCTTAGGTTGGGTTGTGTGGGGAATGTGTTTAACTTATTACCTCATCCAGTACTCTTTCATCGTCTCATTTTAGGTGAACGACGCGCAAAACGTGAAACTTTCATCGTTTGGGTGGGCTGGAGTCGTATTCTTGGCTGCAGGTTATTTATTTATTATTGTTTTCTTTATTTTTTGTTGTTGTGTATCAGTGTATCTATTTGCTATTTAAACTATTTGAGCATGTATTTTATATTTTGAACCTGGTGATGTACACAAATGTCTAGTTGACTGGTTGATTCGCTCTCCTCACTCTCTGTCTACTGAATTTGATATATATTTTTGTCGCGTAAGTTTCTGCGTTTGAGAACTGTTGCGAAATACCAGCCGGTTTTTGAAACGCATCTCAAATATCTGCATTCTTATGCAGTTATGCTAAGTGGGGTAGAATTGGGGTCTATTTTTTATTATAATTTATGCTCTTTTGTATATGATGCATAAGAAAGCAGAGGTACGCGATGCGTTTCAAAAACCGGCCGGTATTTTGCTTTAACATGGGTTTCGCGATTTCTGCACTGATTATTTTATGAGTTTCTGTTTTGCAGGCCTGTTTCTCTACTGTCTCGTGTGGGTGTTTGCCGACCGCCGAGCTTTATCAGCTATTTGTATTCTACTGGCCATCGTGCCCAATGTGTATAAGATTCAAAATGGACAGCTGTGAGTTTTATTGTCTTAATGCTTGCAGTATATATAATGGTTTTTTGAAAGAGTCCTCTTAATGCTTGCCAGTACCAGTACATATAATGGTTTCTTGAAAGAGTCCATGTGCAAGGGTGCGCTAAGATGGTCTAACACCTTTCTGGGCCACAGACTAGGGCTAGGGTTATTAGCTGGTATGGTACTGTAATGACCTGCTTGGCTATTGTAGAGTTTATGCCCGACTGGTGACCTGGTCGGTTACTGTAATATGATTGCAGAGTTCTTCTCTGGCGTCTAGCGTGTGCTCTCCTCTCCATCTTTCCCTTCCTTTCTACCGTAGGCCGGACAGAGTACCCATTGCTGTGTACTGTGGCTCCCCTTTTCACCTCAGGATTACTGTTGTTGGCGAGAAAGGTAAGGTGTTTTTCTTGGTTTTTTTTGCCATGTTCATATGACTATGAGACCAATTCCAAACAGAAATAAGTTCTTAACCTTAACGTGACCGAAAAATGGGATCAATGGGGGTTCGAGCGGGACTCAAAACCCGCCTCTTTCGTTTCCCATTTATGGATTTATGTGCACTGTGGTAACTCGTTATCGTTCTGAGAATTCGGTATTCAATACTCTACTAATCATTTTCGCTCGCTATCCTTCCACTCCTGTAATGGGTCCTGTTTAATTTAAGTGTTTCGGTCTCGTTTTACTGTGTTTACTGTTGTCTTTTAGCACCCGAATGCAGTCAGTCTGGATTCACTGCTGAGGATTCTGTCCTGTGCACATTTGACTACCGCGCTGATTGTTTTGATTACATCGTTTCTATTTGAAAAGGTAGGTTGCGGTGGTGCTGTACTGTAGATAGAGGAAAGAGAGGGGGAGATGAAGCATTACTTCTGTCTTATTATAATATATAGATGTTAGAGGGAGAGGTCTAAAGAGGATGGGTGCTGGTTCATTATAACATCGTGATCGTACCATTAGATGAGTGTTATACTAGTGATCCGGTGATCCGTGCTCCCTTCTCGAATCACATCCCTTACTTATAATTGTAATGTATTGTATTTTTGTAATGTACTGTATTTTGTAATGTATAAATTTTTATATATTTCAGACCCCGTGGTACCTGCGGCTCGTCTCTTGGGGTACGGTACCTCTTGTCGTGTTTGTGCCGCCTCTCTTCACTCCGCCTAAGTTGGCCGACCGAATGATCGCTTTTGCAGGTTTGAGTTTGATCGGTGGATTATTGTGTGGTTTGTGGCTTTTAAAGCGAAACACCGGCCGGTTTTTGAAACGCATCGTGGACAGCTTAATTCTTACGTTTTTATACAAAGTTGCTCTAATTTAACTCGATTTTTTATTCTAATTTATGTTCGTCTGCATGTGCTGCATAAAAGTGCTGATGTACTCGATGCGTTTCAAATTTTCAAAAACCGGCCGGTAGTTCGCTTCTTGTTGGTTGGGAGGTTGGGGGTCTATTTTCCCTGTATTTACAAGGGTTACGGTACTGGATTATTTGAACTATCTATTTTTCCTTTCAGGCGCCCTCTTCGTTCCCTACTGTCTCTTGTCAATTGCCTACGAGTCTCTATTCTGTGTGCTCTTTGGTCTAGTTCTGATACTTCTCATCCGAATAGAATTTGCACACATGTCCACCATGGCACTATTCAATCTGTCCGTGATCGTGAGGAGTGAAGAAGGTTGGTGTTTTATTAGTTATTATTATTATTATTATTATTATTGTTATTGTTATTGCTCTATTTTTTATCTTATAATATTCCCCACCTTGTAATGCTCACTTAACGTGACGTTTCACGCAGTTTTCTTCAAGAGGCAATAAATAACAACTTCGTTAAATTGTTGCGTGAATGCTTATTTCATAAACAGTTGGCTAACGCTTCATAGTGAAACTCCCGTATACATAACTTTCGATACACGGAAACGCATACTTTGAATACACACGAAATGATGTAATTATACCAAAATCCTGAAGCGTTTATTTTCGTAACTTGGATCCCCATGCAGACAGATAACAACATTCTCCTTTTATTTTTATGTGTTCCTTTAGAAGCGCCTCGCCCTGCCTCCACGAGAGATGTTATCCGTGCATCTGTCTGTGTGTCCCTTGTACTGTGCGCACTATTTGGAACTGGAAATTTTGCCTCACTAAACTCATTCAACCCGTCTACCCTTCATCGATTCATATCGGTATTCAGTCCGTTCACCATGGCCGCTTTGTTAGGTGAGGCCTGGTTTATTGCCTTTATTAGTGGTTAAAGTGGTGTCGTACGTGGTTTGTGAAGGGTGTACTCGATCTGGGTGCTTGTCATGTTATTTATCTCGTTTTTTAGTGATCAAGCTCTTGTTGCCGATTCTGATGCTGACGTTAACATTTGCTGCGATACTGCGATTCAATGAGGTTTGTTGTTTTTTATATCTGGTTCGGTACAGAGCGAGTTGCTGACGTAGTGCGTTTACTGGATGGGAAACGTCATATGAAATGGGAGTCAGATCAATAATCAGCACGCAAGGGGACATCGTGGGTACCATGTCCGTGGGTCCCATGCTCCGGGGAGGAAGGGACACTGTGGGTCCGTGTTTCCCCTGCTCCGGGGAGGATGGGGACACTGGGTCCGAGGGTCCCATGCTCCAGGAGGAAGGGGAGGACACGGTGGATCCCATGCTCCGGGGTTAATCCTCGTCGACAAGCGACTTAGACCATAATAACATGGGTTATTTTATATGAATTTCTTGTTTTGTATTTTGTTTGATTTTAGGCGGACATCTTTCGATTCTCTCTCGTCACCTTGATCATAACGGACCTGATGGCAATGGCAAGGGTTTTGTTTTTCAACTCAAGCTTTTCTTTTGAATCTTTCGAGATGGTCTTGTGGTAGTTTATGATGCATATATACCCGAACCAAGGCAATGTTTGCCAATGTGTTGTTTGGTTGTTACATTGCTTGATTAATGTAGTCACAGTCTATTACCAATTATACGGTTAGTACTCCGCATCTGGTGTGTACTCTCAGCCGTTAGCGTTGCTCATTGTTTTTGTTTGTGATTATTTATCTTCCTTTTTTGCAGTACTTGTTCCACCAACTCCGGGATACTGGCTCGTGGTTGGAGATTGGAATGTCCATCTCTCAGTACGTCGTGTCGATGTGTCTGTCCGTGGCTTTGCTCATACTCCTGCTCGCCTCCACGCACCTGATCGCTTTGAGACCCTCAGCTATCATACGGTATCTTTCTGGCACCGATCCAGAATCGAAACAGTACCTGTCGAAGAAATGGATGCCCGATTATAGAAAGCCAGAGTCGTTAGGAGCGTGAGTAGTTAGATTGTATATGTAGGTCTACTGAACTAGTCACCGTAGCCTGTGCCAGCCTGGATATGTTCGTAAATTTATACGCTTCCAATATTCCGTGCTTAAATCTATTTCACTAGTAACTCGAAAGAAAAAGAACTAACATAATAACGTAAAAGGGTTTATCGCATTAGGAAGGGTTATTTACTTCTTATGGACTACGGTAGGGTGGATTTGGTCACTTCGTGTCGTCAACTTTGTAGAAGCCCATATATATGTTATTTTGTTCGACCGTTGTGTTAGTGAATAATGTGAGATCTTTTGAAGTAATTTTTAACATCAAGTCTAATTAAATGACACAATAACTGTTTTCCATTAGGAAGTTCATCGTTTGATATACTTTCCCATTCTACTTTTCTTTGCCTCTCTTGTATCTATGTTCGTGCCTTTGCTTTAAACTTGTTTCGGGTGTTTGTTTTGATTTTGGATTTTATTTATGTACTCAGTAGTGCAAAATGCAACCGATTGCTTAACTTTAATAACTATATTAAATATATTAATTGCATTAAAGTCAACGTCAGCTGTAGTTATGAACTATCATATAGTGAGATTTTATAACGGTGTCAGTCACGGATTTCTTTCCAACATGTTACTAGACTTTCTTTATACCTAATGTTTGACCCGTGGTTTGTGAAGCGTTCCCTTCTATTATAGGCAAATTGGGTGACGTCGCGTTTATAGCATAGTATGGATGGAGCACAGTTTGCATATAATGGGGTTTGCAACTATGCCAAAAACCGCGAGTTTTCCTTGCAAGTATCAATTCGCAAAATCGTGTGCTTTTTACACCAATTTACCGTAACTTTGACACATCCACACTATAGAAAATCCGCCAACAAAGCAAATCATTTGCCGGAAAAAATGGTCCCGTGGCGATCGGTCGTAAAAACTGCCTGTAGATATGTTCGTGTAGTGCCAAGATACGGTGAATTTTTCGATACTTGCAAGGAAAATCGGGCATACTTGCAAACCCCATAATGCATGCATACAATGTAGTGTTCGAGTGGCCCATTGTACGTTTCCTCGCAAGCCACGCGTGCCGTACCGCTTTAGTGTTGCAAATTGCCACTTTATGCAGTCCGCAGTTTTCCATTTGTGTGTTGGTGCCATTCTTCTGTGCTTTACCTGTTTTACTTATCCGTATCTTCCATGTTTTGTTGGGTTTTTGTTTTTGTTAATCTTTATATTTAACGTGCCAAACAATTTGTGATAAACATTTTAATACTCGAAAATCGGTTGTGCAAAAATACTGGCATACATAAAGCAAACAAATAGCAAAGTGAATTGTGATTGACGTGAAACACGTAAAAATACAACGAAAGAACTTGCATTCAAATAAACCTTATGGTTAACAGGTATGACTTGCGCAATCAGTGACCATATGCACGAACAGCGCGAGCCTCCCCGTGGGAGAATTTGTCTTTGCTGCCTCTGAATCCCTTTTCTCATTCAATGTACGCTATAGGAAATAAATATACAGGCTAACAGACAAATAAAATACACGAAGGACAGATCTCAGGATTAGAATCTCCCAGAAAAGATACACAAGGACATCGATAATTCTAAGACCATTTCGGTTAACTGGGAGGCTGGGAGCATATTTGCATATTCCCGACGTTCGTGCATACTGCCATATAAGAGATGTCCTACGCGCAAGTGAATGCTTAGAATGTCATACGCAGCTATTTTAGAAACATATCACTGCAACATTTCCTGCAGTGTAGCAACTCTCCAAATAATTTTAGCATTAGAGACCCTTTTTATGATTACTAAAAGCATCTAATTTAGGATGCTCCCTACTGGTTAGCATATGACGATATAACAACACTTATTGTTAGGGGGAAATCACACTTGTGAGCGGGCGCTATCGTAGAATGTTAGCGCTTTTCATTAAATGGTAACTGGAAATGAGCGGCGCGGCTATGGCACGGAATTCAAGCGCGCCGCTATTATATTGCCCAACTATGGCGTAATGAATTCGCGTATTTTTTTCCGGGCGCAACGCGTAAGAGTGCCAAAAGAGCGCCATATTATTTTCACCAAAATCGCGAGCTAAACGAAGAAACGGTCTTTTGGTAGCGAGAGTTTGGATACAGTGAAAAATCGCTGCGTTAGCAAATGGCAATCGGGGTGAGAACTTGGTTTTCCATTCCCACAGGGAACGTGTGGTGTTGGGGATAGAGCTCCCTCGGGTGATAGCTCCCAGTAGCTCCCAGAAGAGTTCTAGCACCTTCCACCCGTTGAACAATTTGAACTGTACATCCGTGTCTAACTTTCATGTCAGCGAGAGTCTCGTCGTCATTGCGGTTGATGCGACCTGAAAATGTTTATTTTTTATTGGAAAACGTGCGAACGTTAGTTAAAGTGTGTCAAACAAAAGGTAAAAATGAATGACAGAGGAGGAATGGAAGGCAGAGTGAAGGAGATAATGAATGGGAGCTACCGAGGAAAGGTTAGAGGAAAGTGATGAAAGGGTGAGAAAATAGCGGTGAGAAGGGATGGATAATATGTGAGGAGGGATAGGGAAGAGCATACATCTACACGATGTAAACACAGGGAAATTTTTAGTTGATCATAGAAAAACCAACAAAAATTAAGCGGAACAAGGTCAACAAATGAAAGAACCAGGGAGTCATTTGGTTTCTCCATTTTTTATCAGGAAAAACACTGACCATTGTAGAGTACTTCCATCTGCTCTATTTGTAAATATGTGAGGCGTTTGATTTCCTGTTTCATTTGTCCGAACTAAAAATAAACTTATAACTATTCAAACATACACTGGCCCTTACATCAGTTAGAGATGAAACTTTCTCCCACCGATGCGTGGTGATCCCAGAAGGGTGCGACGGCCATCTGTGCGCGAACTGCAATATTCACACGCCGCGTCCGCACGACCCTCATTCTAGGAGCCACATTGGGCCTCCATCACTTGTTCTCTGTACTGTGGCTGGGCCTTTCTATGCACCCCAAATCAAATCAGAAAGGGAAACACACTCTTATTAGAAACTATCTTTGAAGCAGCATTGTACCTAGTTCGTGAAACATATCATTGTTGATGCCTGCGTCTCAACTTATCATATGCAAATTTCACAAACTAGACACAATACAGCTTTAAAAAATTCATACCGTCTGCGAGAGTTTCATATTCAGCTTGACGTTCTTATTGTTGAAGGTGCGCACGTAGAACTCGATCGGTCTTGGATTATCCTCCTGAATTGATAGTTAATCTAACATATGCTGGATTTGGATGATCAGTTCAGAAGCTCTAGATCTAGAACTCATTGACTAATGCTCAGGTCCTCGGTGGAGCAAGTTGTAAGCTTTGAAACCCTGCATTGAAAACCATTGTAGCGTAAAAGATACAAAATTCTTTTTATTACATGCCTAACTTTCCGGACAATGAGATTTAACAATGTTTTCGTCTGCTCAAGTCAAAAAGGCCACAATTTGGATTTACTTCAAAAAGAAGACCTACATCGATATGTTGCCGGCGCAGCAGCTCCTCCATTTGCGTTGCGGTGAGCTGAAGAACAGGTATCGAATAATGAGAAAATCAAGTCTCTCCATAATGACAGAAGCGCATGCACGGGAAACAAAATTGTGCTCGCGCACCTTGGCACACTCCTGGACAAGCGCTACACCAACTTAGTGTCGTTAAGCGTTCCCAAAGAAGGGTGAAAAGCGGGTGAGGGGTGCGCGGTCCGAACACGACCCACCGAGACAGGTGGAACTTTTACGGGGGTATGTTGAGCGAGGCGTGCTTGTTTCTTCACCGCATGCAAAGTTTCACAGGCACAGGCACAGGCTCAGGCTTAGGCTTAGGCTTAGGCTTAGGCTTACGCTTAGGCTTAGGTGAAGAAACAAGCACGCTATTAGATGTCTTACTTATCTTGATTGGATAACTTACGTCAAGATTTGGTCCACTCCCATCGTTCTGAAGTCTCCTATTTTGTTCGTAAACACCTGCAAAAGGACTTATACTTGAAAGATAAGTTAGTTACGGTGAAAATCGAGGGTGAAAACCAACCTAAAAATTAAGCGATTAGAGTTTTTGTATGATCACAGGGTGTGAGCGAAATCGGTGCGGCACATCAAGTGCGACGCCGAAATCGGTGCGGCACAAAAAGTGAAAAGGCGAAATCGGTGCGGCACATCAAGTGCGACGCGTTTCATATCACCAGAACCCTTTTTTTGTACTAATTAGTGAAAGAAAACCTACCCTCCAGCTCAGCCGAGAGCTTAAAGTTTTGCGACTTATCGTAGTTTCCATTGCACGTACCGCACTTGCTGTAAAGTGGACATTTATAAAATATGTTTTTTATGATATCGATTTATTTCGTAAAAACCGAACATCTGCATAACTCTCGCGTTTTACTAAAAGGAGAAATATTTGTAAGTTTGTCTGTTTGTGAGGCTGCGCGTTACGAGTGCTACGACGAAAAAATAACAAAACTCACGAATACGTCTTGCAGCAGCTAAGACACATAATGTGTCCGCATGGTGCAATTATGTGAGGGCGGACGTTCTCCGCGGGACTATCTGAAATTATCATAATTTAGAACGCTTATTTAGTATTCTTCTTCTTTAAGTTTATTATGTTAGGCAGTTAGGCTAGCTTAATGTTATCTTTATTTACATGTTGTGTCTTGGGGAATAGTCCGGTCAAACTATGGCAGTAGGCATTGAAAGTCCACGTTTTTTCAGATAAAACCGATTGTTATCAATCAGTCACATGGGACGTGAGAGGCAAACTGCTGCTTCTATACCTAAGCTGGCAATAAGAAATCAATAAAGAAGCCTTACAGACAGATATTATTCATAATAAAAATGATTTAATATGGCTAAAGTAAACTTGAAAGTAAGTATAAAGTACAGTACAGGTATTGGAGCAGAGTTAGTTGCTTATTTGTTTGTTGCAGTAATCTGTTCACTCTTAGTTATGTTAGTGCTACGTTACGTTACGTTACGTTAGTGTTACTTTACGTTACGTTACATTACCGACATTACCGTTAGTGCGGTTATCATATTCACAATCACAAAACTTTTCCCCGTGAACTATTCAATCTTTTTTCAATATTCAGAAAACTTACAATCCTCCATACAAATGGGACATCTCGGCGCGGGCATTCTTCCTCCCTTTTGCTGAAACTAGAATTTAAGCAAACCTTTTTGTAACTTAGAAAAATTCATTTCGAATCTTTATATAGCCTAAACGTTAACTCGGCTCACTTAGAAAGAATTCAGGACCTCCGCGGAACATGTCATAAGCACACTTTGAAATTGAAATTTGAACTCCCTTGAAAAAAGGTGCACGCACTTGTGGCGTAAAACATTTATTATAATTCACACGTGACTTAGCCATAATGAGCTATACACCGGCAGTAAAAATCAATGAAATGGAGTTAAATTAAGTTCAATACATGATATACAACACAAGATAAACCGAGGATTATAAAAAAACGAAAATGGATGAAAATTTCGCTCACATTGAGTTGACTGATTTGCACACCAGCCCTCTCCTGCTTTCTTTCTGTGCAATGATAACAATTTGCTTGCGCAACGATAAAAATTGGGCAAGCATTTTGTCCGCGTTTATGTGTAATTGATTATTTGTTATTAGTAAACTTGTAAATCTGATTGGTAGTACATAAATCGTTAATATATTGTTTTACTGTCTAATTACCTGTTTGCTAACCAGCGACAACACGACGAGCTATATACTACTTTCTC
This sequence comes from Pelodera strongyloides, assembly GCA_036852015.1. NCBI lineage: Eukaryota > Metazoa > Nematoda > Chromadorea > Rhabditida > Rhabditidae > Pelodera > Pelodera strongyloides. The sequence goes on from JAANDG010000012.1 coordinate 212,394, forward strand.
TTCACCAGTTCACCACACTCATTGACATCCATAGACACCAACGTACACCTTTGGACAACCTTGGACACCCGTATATCACAAATATCACAGTGGCCATATCCCTTTAAAACCGTGGAAAAAATGTCATAGTATCTGTAATTTTCTATCCTTTACTCTATCAGCTAGTGTGTAGTGTGTACAATGGAAGAAAAATCGAACAAAAAATGCATAGGAAGAAGATATTTATTATTTGTATAATACAATGAACAACATCTGCTGTTTGTGTAAGAAGAGAGTAGTGGAGAGAAGATGTAGATATGACGCATATCGGTGTTGAACAAAGCAGTAGTCGAGCCGATTCCTTTCGAAGTTCACCATCGTTGGATTGTAATTCAAGGGTGATGGCATCTGAAATCAATCAGTAAACACCAAATCACAGACCAACTTAAAGCGAAATACTGGCCGGTTTTTGAAACGCACTGTGGACACCAGGATTCTTATGCAGCATATGCAAAGGAACTAGAATGAAAAATCGAGCTAAATTCGAGAAAATTAGCATAAATACTTAAGATTTCAGTTGTCCACTATGCGTTTCAAAAACCGGCCGGTGTTTCGCTATAAAGCGAAAGAACGAAACGCATCTCAAGTGACTGTTCCTATAACTATACAAGTACCTATGCATTTATGCAAAGTGGGTTCAGATTGAGCTCAATTGTTTTATTCTAATAATGGTCATTTGCATACATATGGTGCATGTGAATGCAGCTATTTATCAGTCAAACACGTCAGATAAATTATTGAAAACAAACCTTTAGAGCAAAGTTGGAGTTCACAGCTGTCTGAGCAGGGAAAGTAGGCGAGAGAGGTTCCTTAGTTCAAGTTCAAGTTCATTCGTTTGTGTGATTGTCCGTTCATAGTCTAAACGAAAGCATAATATCACTTGATTGTCTGGAGACATTAGTTAGACAGTAGTAAAATATTAATGTGTACCCGTTTAAAGTATAACTAACTGTCATACTCACAATCATAAACCATCTATGGATACAGAACCCGTGGTTTTCCAAGAAGTGCGTTTACTTCCGTGTTTGCCGAACGGGATTTGCTTATCATATGCATTTCAGTTCTATACTCAACTCACAACTCATCATCTATATGGATACAGTACCCGTGGTTTTCCAAGTTGTGCGCGTTTACTTCCGTGTTTGCCGAACGCGCATTTTCCGAGCTCCGCCCCTCTATTTGCCCAATTTTTTCGTTTTCCGAATTCAACTTCCAACATTCTTCATAGTTTTGATTTTGTTTTGCTTCGCTTCTCGAGTTTTTCATGACATTTCTGGCCAAGAGTTTACATTCACCATTTCCTTTCAGGGATGTCGTTTAAGGACGTCATTAATAGTTTACTAAAACCCGCGCCTGCATTGCCCGACACGGAGGATATTGCAATTGATGGTGCTGTTCTTGTTTCCTCTGTTTATTTTAATTTATTCCCAAGAGAGGAGCGTCGACCCCACGTGAGCCAAAAAAAAGAGACTAAGACGAACCCGCATCCTAGCAAAAGTCTTCGTTCTTTCGATATTATAGCGTTAACTAATAGCAGAAAAGAGGTGAAAGCATGTATTGTTGTCTCACCCTCTTTATTATTTCCCAATATGTTTATTTTAGATGTACCGTTTCGAAAACAATTTACTGAAGAAGCGGAGGCAGAATTAGGCGAGGCTCCTAAACTGCGAAGACGTCTCGGAGGATGCGTGGAACTTTCAGATGAACGATATCAGGGTGAAAACGTGAGTTCAATCCGCATTCAATAATACTTCAGCTTAAAATATACATAATATTGGGGAAAGAATTGTAAAATATGATAGTAAAAAAATCCCTACCGGTAGGGGTTTCCGTCGGTATATTATAAAAGGTTTATTTAAGCAACGCATAAAGAGGTAAATGATATATTACATTACGTATATTGCATTACGCTCAAAGAAACATTTGTACTTGCGCGCCCTCCCCTCCCCTCGGATACAGTGGAAATAACCTTTTTTGCTAAACTATTTATGGAAATAATGGTCACTGCGTTGTGCGTTTTTCATAAAAACTGTTTATTGTTTAGGTGAGCTCGAAGGATCTATTTGGCGATAGTTCGGAGCCACGTGTCTTCACTGCCAACAACGGTTTGTCCATATTTTTTGCATTAGTCAGTCTTCCGTTTAGTAGTATTTGAATACTTTATTTTGATAAAGAACAAAGCGAAATAATATTGTGAACATGTATCTTTTCATGTATCTGTTCATCATAGGTTTTCTAACAGGTGGGCAGCGGTGATGAACAGATACATAAAAAATGTTAAGCGAAATATTTGACAACAAACATAAATGACAACCTATGATGATTTACACCGCTGCCCACCTGTTAGAAAAACCGTCGAAGTCTTGTTGGTTTCTTTAAAGTGGTATTCCATGTTGTTTTGTGATCCATATATTGGACTATGGACTACTGCATTCTCATTTGTTAAATGTTGCCCTATAGTTATGTCTTAGAACACATAGTATAACGCTTTAATGTTCTCGTTAAGGGTATCTCCAATCGGGATACCGCACCGCTTTAAATTTTCTTCTTTAGTGGTGCCGTCAAGTGACGAGGGGACTGACGATGAAGTCGAGGTTCAAGAAGATGGGAGTTCTGGGGAAGGAGAGTCAGATGAAGCATTAGAAGAAGAAGAGAGTGAGCAAGAGGACTCGGATGATGGACGACTGGACAGTGCAAGGGTGATGAGGAAGCTGAAGGAACAACAGTTGGGTAAGTGAGTTTGGAGAATTATATTTTTAAAGGGATATGACAGGCGGTTTGTGAAGACACCTAGAGGTAATCAGAGCTGTTATGTATAAAAGTCAGTGCAAGGGTGATGAGGAAGCAGAGGGAACAACAGCAATTAGGTGGGTTTGGAAAATTTTATTTTTAAAGGGATATGACAGGCGGATTATGAAGTGTATATTGGGCACCTTGGCACCTATGGGTAAACGGAGCCGGTGAGTATATGGAAGTTATAAAATCGTGTACGATTCTACAAATGATATATATTTACAGCTGTGTTCTTATCAACCATTAGGCGTAAGGTCGTAGTAGATAACGAATTTGGCATTAACTAACGAAATGGTAAAGCTTTAAACCCTTTCGCACATTCGTTGAGCATTGAGCTTCATCTCGGTTTACTCTGTTCAATTGATCGTAGGTCTAATATGGGTATTCTGTAGGGGATGAACATGAACATGTGAACTTTACTGGAAGTTTTATTTTCTCGGGCTCGGCAGGTGCCCACCGTACATTATTTAATTACTTAATTGTTCAGCTTCCGACGGTGATTCTGAAGAGGTTTCTAGTGGAGAAGAAATGGATGATGAAGACGATGATGACGAAACAGAGGTTCCCAAAAAGAAGGCGTAAGTTATTTGCTTTATTCTAATGTTATTTATTTGCGTCTAAAATTTATTTATTAAATAACGCTGCAATATTCACATTAACAGTATATTGTGATTAAGAGAAATACCGGCCGGTTTTTGAAACACATCGTGGACAACTGAATTCTTACGTATAATTTACTCTTCAATTTAGCTCGATTTTTTATTCTAATTTATGTTCATTTGCATAAGTTGCATAAAAATGCTGGTGTACTCGATGCGTTTCAAAAACCGGCCGGTATTTCGCTTTAAGAGAAATCCATAGCGCAGTAGTACTTTTTAATGTATGTGACTTTCTAAAAGTGTTTCTTTCTTAAAGTTAATGTGGTATGACACCTGACATATGGTTGAAAACTGTGTTGAACAACTGCAGTTCTGAGGATATGTGCAAATTGAATGTGCGAATGTAGTTGTCTCGCACAACATGTCATACCGCTTGGACGTTTTAATAAAACAAATGTTTTCAGTAAACTATCAAAAGCTCAACTTGCGGCGAAAGCTGCCAGGGCTGCTGCACTACGAGAGTTGCGGGAGGAAGAAGAGGCACTAGACGACGAGGAGGAGGAAGATGGAGGAGTGGCCATGCTGGAGGAGTCTAGGGCAGAGGCCGAGGGAGCCAAGGGTGGGTTTTTGTCGTTCATGTTTATATCACAACTTTATTCACGCATGTAATCAACCAAGTACATAGAACAAGCGTGGAAGGGTTCTAGCGTTGTGCTTCTTCAGTCCGTGTCCGCGGGGGAATGCGTGCAGGGGAAGTGAGGGAGGTTTTCTTCAGTTCAGATAAAATAGTTTATTATAATATTATGAATAGAAGGTTGAGAGTCCAATCACATTTGTACGAACAGTCTGCATAGGGCCGAAACATTGTGGATCAACCTAACTTTTGTCTGTATCATTATTTGTTTTATGACGTCCCGGGGTGAACTGATATTTAGACAGTCTTTGGTTGGATTCGTGATTGGTAATCTTCTCACTGACTGACAAACGTTATCGGGCTAATAATAAGTGTTTTCCAGCAAAATCTGTGCGCGTTCAAAAGACGATCTACGAGCAGTTGCTGTACCTGAAGATCAAGATGAACGCGGCGATGCGTTTCTTCAACGAACTTCCGCGCGGACAGCTGGCGAAGACTATGCTCAAGGAAGCGGATCCGGAAACAAGGAAGAATATGGTCACTGGGTTAGTTTTATCTTTGTTGTGGTGTTTATGCTTCATTTAGTACTTTAAAGCGGTGAGGTGCGTGGTTTCTGAAGCGCATATTGGGTAATTCCATTTCCATATATTATGTACGAATTTGAGTTAATTTATGTGGCCTTATGGGTATTTGCGCACAGAGCTTCACAGAAATGTGCACGTAACACTGTAACACATGATTTCAAAAAAGACCACGTTCCGTTCTGTGCTCGACACGTCTAATATTTGAAATATTAATTTCCTTATATTGCAGCGTATAAAAACTCGCAAAAGATCATCGCGAGACTTCTCGAGGCTGAAGAACAGTTGCTTCGCTCGAGTACATTCACGCAGGGAATCCTCCAAGGAAAGCAGATTAAAGGTAATTAGCTCCCATTTGTGCTCAATAATTATCCTACCTTGCTCAATAATCAATAGCCTTGTGGTTAATTACTAGTACCTTGTACTTGTTTTATTTCCTACTCGCAGTCAGACGACCAAACTAGATCGTTACATCATATTATACAGTAACAAGTGAAGGAAATGTTTTTTTCTGCACGTTTTCGAGCTCCCAGTTTCATACGAAAAGCCTAGGTACTCAATCGTTGCGTGGAAAATAGCATACCATATCTGAATTTGTAAATCAGCTAATCAGCATGTAGTAAACATTTATAAGTCCCCTACACGAAGTGGGTAGAGACTTGATGTTCTTGTGTTGCGTTTCGATTCATGCGGGCCCTTGTGATTGACATCCGTTTATTTCGTTGTAAGCACATAAACATACAATTCAATGCGGGCCCGGAGGCATGTCACATGTGGGTTTTGTGAACTTACGCTAACTGAATACTAGTCGTAATGAAAGTAAATATAATAAAGGATCAGGAGAATACATGGGGAATGGGTACTAGAGCTCTAGGTTCGTCGATTAGGATTTCTCCTCTTTTTATTTCTTGGTTTTCTGTCTTATATACTCCTTCGGTCTTCGGTCAGATATTGAGCTGCGTCTCTCGCCATTCCTGTTCTCTTGTCACCCGCCTCCGCTCTGTAAATATGTAAATCAGTATTTCATAGCGAACGTTGTAACAATTACATCGAAGTCATGGGACGTTTGATCCTATGGTCTATATCGGGAATTAATGCAATAAATGACGGTAAATGGAAACCATAATTGTTGCCTTTGGATATGAAAATGAGAAACTAGGGGATGCGCTATTTATTGTATTGAAATCTCTAAAGTGTGAAGTAAGGAGACCACTACAATGTGATGTATTGTAAAGGAATCACATTACCTATATATGGTACACCTTTAGATAATGGGAATCATTAGGAGTATGTTGTGCGAGTGCGTAAGTAAATGAACATTTAGTGCACGACGATGATGAGATCACGTCGGAGGAATCGGTGAATGAAGACGAAAGTGGAGATGAGGAGGGATCGTGGAAACGAGGCAGAAAGGGTGGAGACGAAGACGACGAGATGGAAGAAGATGAGGAAGAGGGAGGAGGGCAGAGGTGAGTAGACAGAATCTGATATTATTATCGACAGATAATGACTTAGTAGCGAATCTGCAAATCAGGACGTGTGAATCTGATCGGGGCGATGTGGAGACTGGTTTAGCTCACTTAGTGTCCGAAAGATACGTTATCATCGATGCGTTTCATTTAAGTGTATACATTTTTCATAGCTTCATAGGCCTAGCTGCCTAGCTGGTGCGTAATTTTTGTTTCAGAACCCCTGTGTGTCTGTCCAGATATGTACATAGAAAATGATTCTATAAAGCCGTGTACTTGATGCAAGATCCCTGTTATATTTGATAAACTTTTCTTTCAGCAGCGCTAACAAGATGATAAACAAAGCGAAGAACTATGAGAGGATGTCCCCCGAAGCGATCAATAAGAAATTGGAAAAGAATTATAGACGATTCAATGCATTTCGGTGAGTTTTTCGTATTAAAATGTGGATAGAGCCAGACTTCTTATTGATATATTGCCGCTTTATTTGTTTCATCGCTTTTGTGACGTGGCTTGAAAATTTGCTTTAATCGTTGTGCGCGTTGTCAGCTTTTTATAGCGATATGACATGTGGGTCTCGTGTTGAACAACTCCTGAATTCCCCTGAAAAATTTTCATGTCCATGTCCATGTCTGTACCGATGCGTCACAAATTGAAAACGTTTGGTCAGCGATGCATGAATGTTTCAGGCGTGAGACTCTTCGGCAATGGGACGACAAGACCCGGCTGCATGGTGCAGTGAAGAATTTCAAAAAGAAGGCCGGACAGAAATTTGGCGAGGATAAGGCGAGCCTACCAGCACTGAAGAGGATCGACGATGTAAGGCTGATCTTGTTTTATTGAATCTAATGTTGTTAGTCCATCATAGGGAACTAGGAAGTTTCAAGTGGTCGTTGACCGGTGACCGGTTTCAGAAAATGGTTCTGGTTCCAAATTAGGTACACTACGAGATTCGAAATTTCCCTAGCACAGGGATCCATGACGTTTTTTTACGTGTGATGTTTGGTAAAATAAAAATAAGAACTATATAGTACCCGCACGTATCTGTCCAACTTGCAGTTGTTGTATTTTTGGTTGATTCGTCTTCTTATTTGATCGTAAATAATTATCTATTTATTCTAGACTCTGAAAGAACGAGGTCGTTTGATCCGACGAACTCGGATCCGCAGAAGTAATGCGGGAAGAATTGGCGACACTGAGAATGTGAGTACTTTTAAATATTGATATAAATTATTACAATATATATCATTATATTATATTTACAAATCTTAATGATTACAATCAGTATCAGCACATTATATTTACAAATCATCCACGTATCTTTTTAACGTTGGCAGTGTGTTTTTCCTTGCCACGTGTGAAACAGCGTCAATCGAGGATGTTGTATTTGAATGTGTTATGAAACATTGATACAAATTGCTTCAAACTATTCGCTTGAAGGTTGGAGGTCTATCAACTATATGGGGTTGGTTAATAGACTTTTCCTAGAATTGAGTGGTCTTCAGTTATTTGTGCGGAGTTTGGTTTGTTTAATAATAAGCGTTTATGTTTTGTTGTTAATAGTCCTCATTTCTTCTTGTTTTTCAGCTCGTTGAAGATAGTGAAATGTTTGACGACCACGACTTTTACTTTGTACTTCTCAACGATTTGTTGGAGAAGAACAACACGGCTTTTGATCCAGTGGCTATGGCAAGGTGGGTTCGGGTTTACAGTAACCACTTTAAGGTGGCATAACGGCCGTTTTTTGAACGTATTATGGATAATTGCATTCCTATGTATTCATGCCAGGTGAGCTCGATTTTTATTCTAGTCATACTCATTTGCATATGATGCATGGGAATGCTGATTTCAAAATACTTCTCAAGAATGGGATGTTCTACCGCACTAAACACAATCGTACTTCAGCGAACTAATATTGATCATAAGTTCCACTGTGGGCTCTTTTATGCGTTTTAAAGAAGTATGGTATACGGTAAAAAAACTGATTAGAACATCGTTCTATACGGTAATAGAAGATTAGAAGTTTTTTGCTATTTCAGAAGTTGGATCGAAATCAATAAAGCGAGAGAATTTGTGGTGAAGAAGTCTGAACGCGACAATACAGGCAATAAGGTAATTCTTTATTTTATTTTGCCCCTGGTTCCTAATGAGAATGAGAAATGTATGTCACTACCGTAACATTTACAAACTCGAGTAAGTGCAGGCCTGTTTTATACTTTTATGTCTACTGCACTCACTGAATTTTGAACTATATTCGATTAAAGCGTTAGAACACGTGTGCAGAACACCTGTGTGTACTGATTATGAAAAAACGCTTGTCTGGGCGCTTCAAGCATAGAATAAAGCACTACATGATGATGCTCCAGAATGCGGGACGCAAAACCGCGTGCCATTCCGCTTTAAAAATAATATTTCTTCAGGACCGAAAAATCCGATACGTGATCATTCCGAAATTGGTGAACTTCCATCCAGCCGCTCCTGAATCAGTACCTTGGCAACATGAAAATAGGAATGAGTTGTTTAAATCACTGTTCGCCAAATAGGTTAAGAATAAGGCTATGAGCGTGTTAAGGATGTTATATGTGGTCTAAATGTCTTGAATGTCCTTTTCTAACCCGTAATTGGCTGTTTTTTATTGCGCAGGATTTATAAGTAATGTTATCACACACTTTTATGATATGGCTTTCTTTTCAGTCATCAATGTATGTGAACTTTTTTTGCTGTTGTGACGCATGATTATCATAAGTTTGTTTACTTGTTTTCGTTTAATAATAAGTATGTCGTTGGACAATCTAGGCAGACTTACTGAGGTGAAGTATCGGCTTCTTTATGCCTACGTTGTTAGTTGTTACCTTTTTGCTTGTTATGTTATTGTTGTGTTTTCTGTTGTTACTTCAATTATAGTCCATCATCATAAAAGTTTATTATTGATTAGATTAATAGTTATAATGAAGTAATCAAATACCCATAACTCGTTGTTAGAGAGCGACGCTAACTCTCCCCAGATTTAATAGAGAGCTTTCTACCGATCAGTATCACAATAATAGATCAGACGTATGGATCTTAGCCAATCCAAAATATGTATAACAAGAACAAATAGTAAATAATAAGGAAGAAGAAAGCAATACAAGAATATAATTACAATGCGCTATCTTACAGTACAAATAAAGGGATTACTGACACCAGGTAAAAGGCAAAGGCGAAAATTTAAGTAACAACAAAAATGGGTTATTTTACATGCGCTGAAGAGAATTTAAAAAAAGCGGTATTGGTTGGAAACGGTGGCTACATAAGTTTAGCTCTACAAAACAAAGTACAAAGTGAACGTTGTAGAGGAATGAAATACAAAATAAAGAATACAACTAATCCTAATTTGGTCGTTAGCTTTGGGCAATGGAGAACTAGTAGACTGGCTTAATATGTAATGTTAATTGTACGAAAGGGTTTAATGTTTAATTAGAAAAAGTGGTCACTTAGTGGCCGAAATTGCCTCACTTTGGAAAGTCGTGGTGATGCTAAGAATTTCCGGAAAGCAAAGCTCAATTAATATATTTGTGTGAAACACACCGAATGTAGAACAAATGCCGCGGTTACTAAGCTAAACAGACTATTTCTTTGGGCCCGGTATGTATGCCCAATAGACGGGAAACAACTATTGCTACTTACAATCTACCCTCGATTTCGTTCCTGTAGACATAAGAGCACACTTCGCCGTTGAGCTTCTTGTCACAAGTGGGCCAGAAGATACAACTATCAGTGTCACTGTAGCAGAGGAGACCGAGAGCCAGGAAGAAGATTATAGAACAGATGTGACATGGGCTGAAAGTTGAAACGAGTATGTTTTGGCATGTAGACCACGCTTATACCAGGGTACAAATTATGTGCGCTGGTTTGAGTTGGTCAGCTAGCTGAGATGTCGAAACGTAAGTATTTTTATGCATACCGTCGATCCATGAAGAAGCCGATGATGTAAAACCACATGAAGAGAGCCTGTTCCATTAGAAACATTGGATGAAGCCAGTGTTTTGGAATCAGAAGCACGGGTATTAACCATTGGAGACAGTACATGACTGGTAGGAATTACCTGAAATTGGGCAATTAGGTTACGTAGGTCACAGAACGGATTCGAAAAAGATGAAAGGTACTAGCAAAATATAAATATACGAGTTGCAGGTTGTCGGCAGGTTTGCTGCATAAAAAAAAATAAAAATTCAAAAAAAATTGTGCGATTTGCTGAATTTTTGTATCGGATTCTGCATGCACAACACGATCTACAGTAGTAAACCACATTTAACTGATTTATTTTACGGCCGCGCAGTTCTTTTTTTTACTCTTGATTGCGGCGTACAAACCTTGTTATTTAACCGATTTCTTTCTAATTATTTTTAGCGACTACTCGATGCGCTTTTGTTAACTGTGGGTGCCTTAATCTGTATAATTTCAGCATTTGCAAGGGCTAGAGAAGAAGCTTCTTGGAACGGAACGGCTTCTCGTGGCGTGGCAGGTTAGTAAATGTTTTAAAGCATGCTTTATGTGTGTTAGGCTCTGTCTGCTGTACCGTTCCAAACCTCAGTGTTTTTGAATTGAATTTTGTGTGTGTGTGGTTTTGTTGTGTGTTGTTTTAGTTTTGTGTGTTCTGGGTTTTTTTTTTTTTTTTTTTTTTTTTTTTTTGGTTTTTGTTTTTTTTTTTTTTGGGTTTTTTTTTTTTTTTTTTTTTTTTTTTTTTTTTTTTTTGTTTTTTTTTTTTTTTTTTTTTTTTTTTTTTTTTTTTTTTTTGTTTTTTTTTTTTTTTTTTTTTTTTTTTTTTTTTTTTTTTTTTTTTTTTCCTTTTTTCTTTTTTGTTCTTCTTTTTTTTGTTTTGTTTTTTTTTCCTTAGTTTGTGTGAAGACGAAAACCGATAAGAACGGGAGGGGAGCATTGTGGAGTTTTTTTGTTTTTTTTTTGTTTTTTTTTCTTATTTTTTTTTTTTGTTCTTTTTTTTTTTTCTGTTTTGAGGGGGGTGGTGGGGGTTGTTGGGGAGGCTTGGGGGGGGGCCTGGGAGGGGGGGGGTGAGGTTGTGGCGGAAGGTTAGGGGAGCTGGTTGTGTTTTGTGTGGTGTATGGGAGCCTGGATTGATTACGAGTGATTGTCATTCACCCGTGGATTGTGTATTTTTATTGTCATTATTAGGTGCTTGGTGTGGAGCTTGGTTTTTTTGTGCAGATATCAAGTCGCGGGAGGTAGGGAGAGAGGTAGGGGGAGGTAGGTTGTTGATTTTTGGGTTGTCGTCGTTATTTTGTTGTGTTTGTTTTTTTTGTTTTTTTTTTTTTTTTTTTTTTTTTTTTTTTTATTTTTTATATATTTGTAGTGCTGTTTTCAAGATCTTCCTGGCACTGTATGTGTTTTAGCATGTACATTTTGTAAGATGAAAACGAAAGTGCTAAAAATGTGAAAAATATTTCCCATAATTTTCTGTATACATCTTTGTTATTCATTGACTATTGTTTGTGATTAAAGCTTGTAAAACAATGGATCTTCCGTTAATGTAAGTAAGAGCTTACCAGGGTGCGTTGTCGCAGGCTGGGGATTAGTATAGTGTTTCGCATTACTTGGTATAATTGTTTTGCGTTGTTGCAATATACTTTTTATTATGGTAATTATTAAAGTACAATATAATATATGTAAATTCCAAATATGGGATCCATAATATGTTTTTTGCTTCAATTCTGTTTACCAATGCACTTTGCTTTCTATGACATCCCATCGGGGTCCCCCAGTACCCATATACCCTATATCCCCCATTCTCAGGGGTTTCCTCATAATGACCTAGTCGTATCCTTGATCTGTTTGCCCCCAAACATGTGAAACGTACTAGACAAGCACAACTACTTATATGTCTCGCCTCTTTCTTATGCTATGCTAATAGTTATGTCATTGAGTACATTGACAATAGCGTCATGCTTAGTTGTCCAACAAAATGACTAGGAAATATCCCAACCCAAGCGCCAGGGGAGCTCAAGAGGCATTACATGTGGTTTGGTGTACCCTAAAAAGTCAAAAAAGCTAGAGTGAAAAATGGTATTCATAAAGGTTGTCTTTAAGTTATTGCTTGCGTGTGTCCTATTTAATCTCAACGCTCATAAGCCCCGCCCCTTTTCCCGTGCGTATGGCCTGGGGTCCCTATAACCGAATAGATCCCAAATATGTTCTTCAATTCTTCCAATGCCAACACATCGTAGTAACATATTTAGCATTCAGTTTCTCTCATAATAGACTAGTCGTAAGCAAATATTGTTCCTTGTTTTGCAGTGCAGGAAATAACATAGGTCGTGTGGAATTAACTCACTATTTCTTCGTAAAATGGAATCTAATTACCGCCATTCCCGAGTTTCTGTGCTTCTGCTGTAAGCTGTAATTGAATTCGCAGAGCCAATATGATTCTTCCAAGATTTTATACTAAACTTTATTCCCTTCCTTTTTCTTGTATTATATTATTATTCAATAACTTTAGAGTTTCTGTTTACTGTATTTATCAGCAAATCATGAATTTATCATATAGTAGCTAGTAACTCAAAAGTCTGTTCTAACTGACGTAAGTAAACAACTGCTTTCCGTGTGATTATAATAAGTATTTGTAATTGCTTTTTAGCACATTTATTGAAATTGGAGATTGAAGTAAATCGCAAAATAGAATTGTTTACGTTGATATTCCGTAGCATATAGCCGAGAACCTTTATTTAGTTACGGGCATTTGTCTTATTTGGTTTGGAAGTGTTGTGTGTCGGAATTTAGAAGTCCAAGTCAATTATTTAACAACTAGTAATGTTCCCCATATTCCGTCCTTCGTCCCCAGTCATGGGCGTTTTCGCTCCTTTTCTACTTCCATTGATTTGAATATACTACATGCTTAAGTCTATGTGTGATGATTGTATGTCTGAATAAAGTGGTATTCACATTTTTTTTCATTTTCTATTTCCCCTTTGCCGGTCCGAATAAGTAAACGCTGCTCCTCATTATAGCGTTGGGCCCGTTAGTCTTTCGCTTTCAAGGTCAAGGGCCCTAACGTGTCAACTTCTGGGCATAAACCAATGCGTAAAATGACGCATCGACCGTCTCCGGAACCAATTTAAAACGTATATAATCACGTGAAACGTTGCGTTTTAACGCCAGAATACGCATCGAAATTATACCTTGGAACTTGCCTCGTCTCTTGAATACTTCAGTGTTATAATATTCGTTGTTTTCAGTTTTGAGCATGCGGTCATATTTGGAGTTCCCTTGTTTCTAGGCATTATTTTTTTATAGCGATTCACCCTATTAGATCTTCTTACAATATAGGATTGTTGTATATAAATCTAAGAGTAAGCTTTTTACTTTGAAGTCCTTTTTTGGGCTGAAATACGTACTAGTTAGTTAGTTGATTGCAATATGTATATGTTTTCTACTTCTCCATATTGGGGTTAGGCCCTTTTTGGTTTACTTCCTTTTTTCCGCGACGTTTTTCATTTTCAATTTAAACTCGATGGGATCGTGGGATGTGAATTTTGAGTCATTAGTGAAATTGAACAACGAGATGTCTAGACATAAGCCATAGTTTGCATATAATATCAGTCGGGGGTGCAATTGAAAACAGCATGTTACACCGCTTTCACTAAAAGTAAATACTCACTCTGAAATTTGCGTTGTCTAATTAACTTTTGGTATGTACGCTCTCTTCCTCTCTCTGTCTCGACTGCGACCCTTGATTGTCCGTGTTTTATTTATTTTTACTAGTCTAACCGCCGTTACCCTTGTAACTACAAAAAATCACTCATTGTGTAAATGCTCGTTCTATCTTGCAGTTCGTTGTACTTGTACTTCCGCTAATAGAGCGTGAACGTAAACTGTTAAATGGGCATTACACATAGCTGCTGTTCATTTTACTGCGGCGGGTGCAATGGTCGTGCGGTGAGAACTTTATCTACTTTATATAGAAAGTGCTTATAAAATTCGATATTATTATTATATTATATTTTAAAATGCCGGCAATAATGATCATTCGGATTCTGCCATTTAGTGCATGTTGACGTTGGGTTTTATTGCACCATAATTGGGCTTGAGTACTGTAATGCCCGGCCATGGGTCGTAGAGGTAGAGGTGCGAAAGACAATTTCCATATACGCGGATGCGGATACTGTAATACCTGAACCTGGCCGTAGCAGTGCGCAAGACCCTCTCCATTTACGCATGACTCCGATCCGATACAATGTCCTTTATTCCTCATAATGTTTTAGAGTGTGTCCAGCATCGATTCGAGTGCGTGGGCCAATGAAGAGAACGCTAAGGATAGCGGGAATAGGATGCTGAACGTGCCGTCGCCTTCCACCTCACTCACTGCGGTTAGTTTATTTCTGGGTTTAAAGTTGTGTTAAAGCGAAATACGGGCCGGTTTTTGAAAAAATATCCAGTAGACCAGCATTATTATGCAGCTTATGCAAATGAACGTAAATTAAAATAAACAATAGAGTAAATTCGAGCAAATTAGCAAAAGCACGGAAGAATGCAGTTGTCCACGATACGTTTGAAAAACCGGCCGGTATTTCGCTTTAAAGAGATATGTCATGTGGTTTGCAATTCTGCGACATCTGCACTACCATTACCATATGTACTAGATCTTTCCTACGTTTCACCCTTCTTCTTCTTCACTTTCAGAAGCCGGCAATAGGTCGAAGTGAATATGGACGAGTCAAGGTGGCGCTTCCAAAGGGAAAGGTGAATTGTTTTATGGTTTATGATTTTGTCCTTTTCCTGTTTACCTGTTTACCCAAAGGAGTTCTCTAGAAACAGTCAGTTTGGCCAGAGTTATGAGTTATCGTCAGGAATTCTGTAATTTTTACGTGGTCTCCGTATTTCCTATTATTCTGCACTAAAGCCATACTCTAGTTAATAAAACAATGTACATGACATGTTTTAATGGTTTCTAATTATCGTTTAGGGTCTTATGGACTGGGTCCGACTGACGACCGGAAAGGTCCTCGCAAAGAAACGGCTACAACACGTGGATCACGAAGAGTTGTCAAAACACTGCACACAGGACGACTGTTGGATTTTGATATTTGGAAAGGTATCTTTATTATTATTTTTGTATCTCCTTTGTCGCCTGGGAGTTGGGAGTAGTAACCAGGTAGGTAGCTAGCTCACTTTTGTTTGATGGTATTGGTCGCTGACTGCACGCTTGTATACTGGTAACGGTATAAAGTCACTCACATAAAACACAGCTAGGCCGAATCAGTATCTGAAAGCGTCCTGTTTTGAAACGCATGCTGGCTAGGGATTCCCATATGTAGCGAATGCAAATTTGCAAATGACTGTGCGATACCGTGTTATGTTTATAAATTATATTCATTTTCATACAACATATGGGAATACAGTCGTCCACACCTGCCGTTATCTCTAAGTTAAGCTACATGAGCGGATTTAGGTATACGACGTGACCGAGTACTTGGAATTCCATCCGGGCGGTATTCCCGAGTTGTTGCGTGCGGCCGGAACAGATGGAACGCACCTTTTCAATCAATACCATGCATGGGTCAACTACGAGAGCATGCTGAAGAGTTGCTATGTGGGACAGTTCTCGGGAGATTCCACTAAATGTGAGTGCTCGTTACTTGATTTCTTGTTAAAGCGGTACGTAACGTGGTTTTCGATGTAATGCGTATGCAACTTTATACGCATTGCATGTAAGATACGGGAATGCAGTTGTGCAGTGTTATTTTTTAAACCGCGGGGCATAGTGCTATCGTCAGTAGTCCTCCGCGGCATGTATCGAATCAAAATATCTTATTATATAAAGGAGAAGAGTTTACTTTTTTGTTTGAAGCCGCATGTGAACGCAACGAAAATTTGAATATCCAAAGGCTATAAAAGGCGAGCCGGAGCCCGGAGCCCCGTCTTGAGCAAGCGAAATTCGAATTTTATTTCATGATTTTTCAAGATACGTTGCAAACGTTTCACATAAGTGTGCTCACTGATGTTCCTGCATTTTAGGCTTTGAAAGTCGCCTCAGGCGGCGGTAGCCGTCTGGTATCATATAATCAAATATTGAAATATCGAAAAATATTCAAAATATCGAATAGATCGGCTTGTGAACCTTAATAGTGAGTTCGTTAATTTCATTATTTTTTTTGCCTACATTTGCGTTCTTTTTTTATCGTTGTGGATAGTTTAGTGAAGAAATGCGGTCCTCCGACATCGGACAATGTATCGACTAAGGACACGGAGAATGTGGAACTGCGCTCCAAGATTATGTTAGTGTTTGATACTTTTGTTAACTTTTTGGTTTTTTTTACTTCTTTATTTGGTGTTTTTTACCTTGTTTTTCTTAATTTCGTCACTGTCCCGTAACGTCAGCCCGGCAACAGTTTCGTAAGCTTAAGATATTTATATTATTAATGTAATAATTAGATATTCTCGGGTTTGTTTCTGTTTTCATAAGCTAAGCGCCTAAGGCAGATGAGCTAACAAGCCTCCCCCCCATATAGGCACCGTCGATACAATCGTTTTTGATAACAGAAATGTATCGTAAATAAGCAGATATGCAAATTTCGGATATAAACTCCAGAGCTCGAGTTACCCAACTATTTGTTCCATAAAAGTGCACACAGTTCACGACGTCTAGCTAGCTTCTTGTGTGATGCTTAATTGCCTATTTTGCTTCGCGTTCTGTTTATTGTCTACTCATCTGCTTTCTTTTACAGGATTTTCACTGCGGCCGACCGTCTCGTGTTGTGCTGCCGTGATTGGAAAGGTATTCAGCCATCTGATGTGATATTTGAATCGAAAAAGAACTCGTTGAGATTGTTGGTACGAAGGATGGGAGAGAAACCAGTGCAAATTGATTGGGGTCGGTACTTGTTTGACATTTTTGTACTGTTTGAGAGAGAGAGAGAGAGAGAGAGAGAGGAGAGAGAGAGAGGAGAGAGCGAAGGCGAACAGTTGAGTCGTTGTCCTACTGTAATTGGACAAAACCAGGCCATGGGGGTTTCTTTCCCTGAGTTAGTTGTTGAGTACATTTTTCTATGGTAAAGCGTTTAAAGCGAAATACCGGCCGGTTTTTGAGACGCATCTGAAGTACTTGCATTCCTATGCATTTATGCAATATGGGGTCTAATTGGGGTCTAGTTTTTATTCTAATTTTTGCTCATTTGCTCATGGTGTACCTTACTTTCAACTGATAGTAGACAAAGTGTGGTCCAGACTCGTTTTTCCGGTAGAAAATCAACTCTATAACATCGTGTTTCACGAACATGAGTTAAGCGTGACAGTAAGCATAATTTCGCTCAGGGACATCCCGATTTACGTGTGTAATTACAAGCGCGGTTGCAAACGTGACGTTATCCACTATTTAACCAACATAAATTCAGCTGGTATCCCCACTCCAATCTGCCAGTGTGACGTGGAGATCTCGACCGAGGTGGACATGATACGCATTGCATTCCAGTTGATAACAATATCATTGAAATCGTTGGAGTCACCAGGATTGTACAAGATTACACGTAACCCTCGTGAGTTTTATATATATATATATATATATATATATATATATATATAAGTTGTGAAGATTCAGTTTCCGACGTTCACTCCAAGGCAGACTCTTGGTAGTGCTTTGTAATTTGTGTTGTGAAAGAGAAGGAATGTGTATGCTTTGTTGTATACACGTTTAATTAAAAAAAAATGTAAAACTAGGTATATTCGATTGACTCGGAAGTAATGTTTCTGAAAATTTCTGACATTGTGAGTTTCTTTAGGTTTTCTCATGTTCTGAGGTCAAGATATACTAAATTTGTGTGTACCCTTCCTCCAGATAAGAGTGCATTGCTTAGCGAGAGACACGGGATCATCAGTGTAAAACAAAATTAAAGAGTGTGAAAAGGCAGAGACTTAAATACCCCAGGGGTACAATAAACATCTGCGATGCGGGCGGAAGGGGGGTTCCCCCCCCCCGGCTGGAGGAAGGGGTGGAACCCATTTTTGCGCGTGTTTCTTGACCTATGCGAGTCATGTTATTCTTTCAGCTGCTTCTTACCACGAGTGCAAGGTAGTCGGCGTACGTAAACTGACTCATGATACCAATCTGTTCACTCTTCGATTACCCCCGAGACTTTATATGCCAATCACTTCTACTTATCACGTTTCGTGGGTGATACGGAAAGGAGGTTGGGCTTTTGTTTGTTTATGGAGTTTATTGGGGGCGGGGTTGGATGGCTGAAAGCCAAGACATCTTTTTGTGTCTAGATCCTTTACACGAACTGATGTTCACTGCGGCAATTTTTTGAGCTTACACTGCTTATAGTACACAAAAAAACGAGGTGCTATTCGTATTATAAGTGCCCATCTATTTTCAGTTTGCATTTTGCATTCTCAGTGTCTCATTGTTCAGATAGGAAAGTCTTTAGAAAATTGGAAAGTGGTGTTCATATTCTCTCGTTTCAGCAGCCCGCCTCTATAGAGACTATACACCAGTTGGTGGTCCGGCCCCTGGTCTACTGCAGTTTATGATTAAAATCTACGCGGATGGGATATGCACACCGGCGTTGACAAGCTTGAAGGAAGGTAGAGCGACAGTCTTTCAGCCATTGAACTTGTGGAACTTGTTAGGAAAATCACGGCCGATCTTAAAGCGGCCTGTCGCCCGGTTTATGATCGGGTGCTGAACACCTGTATTCCGATGTACCATAAGCAAATTTCGGTTAACTGTGTTTGAACGGAACAAATTTGCACATAATGCATGGGAGTTTAAGTTTCATAAACCACATGCCTCTCCGCTTCAAAACTATATTGCAGGTGATACAGTTGAAGTATCCGATCTGATCGGCGATTGGGATCTTATGGAGTGGACCGAAGCATCCACACACCTTGTCATCATAGCGGCCGGAAGTGGATGGACCCCGATGGTCAGCCTAATCGATGACAAGTTGAGGGCCAACGAGACGAATGAGACTTACAGGTTTGTAAGCTTTGTTAGTTTATTGGTCACGTGGTCCCGTCCAATTTGTCACTTGGGTCCCAAAAAAGTACCCAATCGCCATTCCTTACCCACACAGTGTTCCATTCTCCAGTTCTCTTGTTGAATCTGGGTTAACACTTAACTTTAATGCTCACTCTAATTTTACAGGCCGGTTACTGTGATTTACTTCAATAAGACTGAGGAGGACATTGTTGACGATGAGTGGATGCCATTTAGTTGGACTGATGAGAGGATAAAGGTTTGTGGCTGGGTCATTGATCATAATAACTTTAATAACTAGTTATTGCTTGAAAAGTGTGCGACGAAAGTAGAAGCAGGAGAGAGAAACACTCACAGGCTAGACACACTCAAAAAGTCTAGCTTCTTTGTGTTGTGTTATGTTAACTCTATATTATCTGCTGTATTTGTTAGTTATGTTGTATTGCTAATTGCTCATATTTCCTTTTACAATACTATAAACTGCTTCCTGTTGCGGGTTCTGCGCGTGTGTTATCCCAAGCAAGGTGAAGTCCTTCTGTCTACCTAGGGTAGCTCTTCCCTCCCGTGCTCTACCCCAGTAGTCTACTGTAATTGTAAGAAAGAAAGTAACTCGTCTTATCTTGTAGGTGACTCACGTGCTAACCCGACCCGACGAACTGTGGAAGGGTAAGAAGGGACGGATTTCACTCGAATTGATGAGCGAACTTTTGGAAGCGGAAGCGAGCGAAAAGAAGGAGCAGCGATTGGCCGTGTGTGGACCAGACGGTTTTATTCAAAGTGCAGTCGGGTGAGTTGTTATATGTATTTCATAATGTGGGACGAATGTTGCGCGAACAAGCGGCCTCATGTGCCTCTTTCTGGTGATGAGAGAATAATTGTGGCAATAGCCGTCAGCAGGTCCCAGTTTATTTTCCCGCGAGGTAGTCTCCCGTACGCACAGCTGCTGAAGATGGAGCTTACTTTGGTGCGCTTATGATGTGCGGAAATGTGCGGCGATGATCAGGCCAAGACTTTGCGAGCGAGATTAACTGCTCAGCGGCAAGTGGTCACATGTTTCCGCACTAATGAGCGGCATGGTTCAAGTTGTTGGTTCACATGCACAGCGTGAAAAATGCTGAGTTTAACATCAAGAAACCTCTCAAAATGTATTTGCATTGGCACTTTGACGTAGCCTTGTGTTGCTGATGATTAGTATTGATTTCTTTCCAGAATATTGACCGAAATGGGCTACTCCTCGGATCATGTACACGTTTTCCAAGGATAATCGTCTGTATTTTGACATTTTTAATCTAATCAATATTAGATTTAATCATATCCAGTAATTAATATAGTCGTCATATATGGTGTAAGTTGAATGGTATCTAAGGGTTAGATATATGTACGCTCAATTGATTTTATGTGCAAATTTGATAGTTTGTAAATATATATATCAGATTATATGACGCTCTAACCTATGCTCTAACATTTGAATACATATTCTAGTCCGTCGTATGCTTAAAGTGTTGGTTATATCTCAACTGTTTCTCGATTTTAGGTTGATAATTTATGTGATGAAAACTGTTTGCCACTTACGTTTTAAACGGAATGTTTTGTTGTTATTATCGAATATGATTTTAAAGCTATATTCAAATTATGTAGTGCGTGCATAAGTTTAAAGCAGTATGACACGTGGTGTGTGAAAGTTTTTTTTTTTAAATAAACGGTGATGTTCTTCTGTTGAGAATTGTTGTCCTTTTTAAACTCGAGAAATATCGAAAACGAATATTTAAAAAAAATCATACCTCTTACTTGTGTAGTACTGTAGCTATCTTATTATATAAAGTTGGGAGCTTTGTTTGTTTGATTGTACGTTTGGATGATGTGCGTTACGCTCAGGAAGTAGGATTGGTTCAGTAGTTCATGTTTCCATGCACTGAGCCATC
This sequence comes from Pelodera strongyloides, assembly GCA_036852015.1. Lineage (NCBI taxonomy): Eukaryota > Metazoa > Nematoda > Chromadorea > Rhabditida > Rhabditidae > Pelodera > Pelodera strongyloides. Next base: position 233,395 of record JAANDG010000012.1, read on the forward strand.
TCACATCCCGAGTCTATTATAAGGAAAATAAGTAGTAATTCTAGGAGACGTGCCAGAAACTGATGATTTTAATTGGATTTTGCGTTTCTTTCTTTTGAAATTTGAAGTTTTAAGAAATTAACTTGTTTCTGTATTGTCACTATCTAAAGTCATTACTTATTTTCCAAACTATGCTTTATTTTTATTGTCCCCTTTACTATTTCGAATTCCTATATTGTCTTGTATCAGGTGACAGCCCGTGATTTATAGCTGTATTTAAATTTAAGCGCTAGGTGGGGTGCAGAAAAGCGGATTATAGCATTGGAAATGGAAATGGTTCGTTTTTGCAATTTAACGCTCGTATAGTTGTTTCGAACCCCTGATAAAAGTATGGGTAACAAATAGTGATACTCTTTTGAGCTTTTGATTTTTAAGTTTGATGCTTTGGAGCTCGTAATAGTTTTTTTTTATTATTATCATGTCTCTTTGATGTGCCGACAGTGCCACATTAACTTTTATGGACTTTTAGTGACGCGAATTTGGCGAAGTGTTCCAGTTTTTAAAGCGGCATGACACGCCAACGAAACTCAAGAGTTGCGCGCGGCAACAGTTTGGGGGTGTTTCCCGCAAAAGAATTTGATGCGCGCCGCAAAAGTTTTTCCACCGTCTCTGGTTGCCGTTTTGGTGCGGGAAACACCCCCAAACTGTTGCGGGAAACACCCCCAAACCGTTGCCGAAAAGGTGCGGAAACGGTGCGGGAAAAGTAGCAACTGCAAAAAAAAGCAGCGTGTTGGATTCGAACCCTACACTCTTGTTAGATGCTTTCTCTGAAGAGCGCCTTAGACCACTCGGCTACACAACACATGTGAGACCTATGCTTGCGGAAAAATATTAGTACAACAACTGCACTTACGGCAGATCCTTCGAGCGCTTCAAAAACGTTGCCGAAAAGGTGCGGAAATGGTGCGGGGCGCAAGTTGCGCGCCGCACCATTTCCGCACCGTTTCCGCACCTTTTCGGGAAACACTTTGCGCGCCATTTCTATTCCGCGCGCATTTTGTTTCCCATTCCTTTGCGGCGCGCATTTTGTTTCCCGAAATGGTGCGGCGCGCAACTCATCGGCTCTCAGTGGTGGTTTGTGATGCATACGCTGGACGATTACTTTTTTCCCTATGTATTGCATGCAAGTTGTGCTTGACTTCTGAGACAAAGTTGTACATTTTAACATACATTTCACAAAATGTTCCCTTCCTTTCACCGAAGAGCTTCAGTATGATTTTTTTGAGAGGCTGACACTTTTTTTCCCTAATTTTTAGCTTTTAGTCATTTTATTTTCCCCTGGTCATCTTTCTCGCGGCTCTCGACGTATCATTCACGTTTCATTCTCCCTTTTCCCATCACTTTCTCTCCCTTCTGATCTCTCTCTCCCTCTCTCATCATCTCTCTTTCTTTCTCCCTCCCTTTCTCCGCTTGTGTTTATCGATCATCCACGGGAAGCCATGCTTTGAGTGGACCTCAAGTCCGGAGTGGACCCGCCTCATATTAGCATACCATTTTGAAATTTGCATGTAAGTAGCCGATTTACTGTACCGTTCTGTGGCATACGTACATCTATAAAATTCATTCTGGCGTTATTAGTGCCTTTATTTTTCATTTACATTGGAAGCTTATAAAATTGTAGTAACTTAATTCTGACACGCAATTCGCAACATTTATTAGTAATTAATGATGAATATGTAATAAATGGAAAGTGATTATGCGGTTATTTTCACATTTGCCTTTTTGTCCTGGTGACTGCGCAAAATTTCCCGTTGTTTCTTACTTCACTATTGAAACTTTTGTTGCGCGCGGCGAGCTGCTGGCGTGGAAGTGCCGCGCCGCGATTGCCAGGCCAGAACCTAGCGCAGGTTTCCAATGAAACAGACTCGTTTCCAGAGAATAATAATTTATGTACTGTACGTCCCTGTATGTCTTTTCGTGTTAATTACTGTATGACAGCTCCCGACACTGCTTATACACTTTTCGGTGCCGCACTTGTATGGCACACAGACGGGGAGCGGCTCCAGTTTGGCACCAACTTTTGGGAATTTAACGCTTGTTCCGCGCATACCTTGAACTTAGTTTGCTGACCACTTTGTTATTATCTATTTAATTGATCTTTACGTATTTCTTTACAAAATTAAAAGGGCGAATTTTTTTGATTATTATCTCGTTTCAGCTATTTCTCCCCTCAATTTCGTCCACGGTTTTTCATCTCCGAACGCAAGGATTTTTGGCTGTTTTAGTGGAGGTGAGTGCTTTAGCCTTGTATTTTAGTTTGTTCTTGTTCACTAGGTTTTCATGATTTTGTATATTTAAATGTACTCTTTCCTCTTTCCATTTGTGATTTCTCCTTTTTTATATTAATTTTTTGGCTTTATATTCTGAAGCACCCAAAAAATCGCAATAGTTTTTTTGCCAATGTAAGATTGAAAAATTGCTCACAACATTCGAGAATATGTGATTTTCTCTCCCTCTCTCTTTTCCCTCGCTTATTCTCTTGTTCTGCTTATCTCTCTCTGTTTCTCTCTCTCTCTCTCTCCTGCCAATATCTCTTATACTTACTCTCTGTCATGTTTTATAGGTCATAATTTACACTTTATATTCCGAAGAGCGTATATGTAGTTTTGCCGCGAAAATCGAAAAAAATTCTCACAACACCCACAAGAAACCTATAATTACTCGCGCTGAAAAAAATATATTGATGCAATTTTTTTCGTGCATGACTGTAATTTTACTCCCGTAATCACGCGGCTCCTTCGCCAAATTTTGCACCACGTTGTACTAATGCTGCCGGATCTTCCTTTGATTAGTTATCAAATCACATCGTTTTTTTCCTTCTTCAAAAGTGCTTTTCCTGATATTGAACGCTGAAGTAAATGTCTACGACAGGCAATTTTTGGTCTACGGATTCCGATTTTTAATCGTCTCTTTCGTTGTCTCCCCTCTCCTCATTTATGGGGCTTGCAAGTATGCTGAAAATTTACCGTATTTTGAAACTACACGAGAATAGTTTTCAGTTTTCCATATTATATATGCAGATTTCGTGCAAGAATACGGTAGTATGGACAGAAGCGCACCGATTTTAGCACCTGCAGATTTTTGTTAGTTTATTATTATTCTTTTTTGTTTATTTTTATCATTGTTTACATATTTAATAAAGACCGGTCCCCTAAGAAATAGTGTAGTTCTACAAAGTGAATATATATGCAACCGTCATGAAACATGACCTGTTACGGACAGTAACTAACAAGGAAGAAACGAATCAATGTCTAAGGGAGCCAGTATGTCAGAACTGAGAACGTCAAGTTTCTAAGCCTTCAATTTAATATTTTTTGTTAGAATACAGTTTGTTGGACATCTGTAAGAGAGAGGGACGGTTCTCCCGCTAACCTCTTGCCCAGCTAGCCGTCTCTGACGCACCAAGCACTGTGAACGTGTGGTGATAACGAGGGTGAAGCTCATCTCTGTTCCTCAATTTCTCTCTCTCTCTCTCCCTCTCTTTCTCTCCCTCTCTCTCTATCTCTATCCTTCTCAAATTCACTCCGATTATGTCCCTCTCTATTCTCTTTTGCTTCGAATCTGTTCTGTGGTCTGCAGACCCCCCGTATATTTTTGATTTCATATCATAATTTTCTCTGAACTAAACTTTTACATAAAAATAAGAAGTTTGTAAATAGTGACTCCAGTTTTATACATTTTTTACGCTCGAACCTGAAGTAATGCGAGCTGAACTTTATGCTGTAAACTTGCATTACCATGCAAAGCTGTGCCGGAAGGGCACCGTATGGAACTCATTTGCATGTAGTACATGGAAATGGACTTCAGTTGTCCTTAGCATCACAACAACGTGCAATACCACTTTAATATTATTTTTCAATGCAGATCTCGAATCTCATACGCTGAGCTTTGTGATTGTTCTGATCACTGGTTTCTCACCCTGCATATGTGTAGTTCTTTTTGTTTAGCTGATGATCTTCAGTTACCACGTGTTGGGAGATGGTCGCCATCTCTCTCTCTCTCTCTCTCTCTCGTTCTCTCTCTCTCTCTCTATCGTTCTCTCTTTATCTCTCTTTCCATCTCTCTTTCTCTCTCTGTATTTCTCGCGCTTGAACTTTTTAAAGGATTACACAGAGAAAGCGGAGCATTCCTGAAAACAGATGACGACCATGTACTTGGCAATGTTTCAAACGAAATTTTGCAACCGGTATTGCACTTGGTTTTTTAAACGTTTACTGGGCAACTTAATTTCCCATTTTTTCTGGATGATCTGGCTATAATTTTGGAGTATTTTTATTCGTTCCGTTTGTGCCAGTTGTGTGCAAAGAAGATTATTTTTATGACCATCTATCACGTAAAGTTTCGCGCTGTGAGCATTAGCGGTGTATTTTTAATATGGATGTTTGACCGTAAAACACTTGCTAAAACGCTTGTTGACACTCGTGGACCACCTTGTATGTAAGCTAATACGTTTTGTGTGGTCACTCTGTTCTGTGTCAAAATGATCTTGAACTGATATGTTTATTCTTCTGCTTAACCCCTTATGTTGTTGTCAAAGTGAAGAGAGGTAGATAGAGATAGAGAAAGAGATAGAGATAGAGAGAGATGATAAGATATAGAGAAGGACTTACAATTAGTTAGAGAGACAAGGGAGAGATATAGAGCGTTAATAGGGGTGTATATTATATACAACTGTTGATTGTTGCTGTCCTTATATTCTAGTCGAGTTTGATAGGTTCAGCTCCTGATACTGATGAAACTGCGTCGCGCACCTAACACTAACAAAGTAATGTGAACAAATGTGCGCGGCGAAAACATGGCACACTTTCGTATTATCCCAGAAAACGGAGTGTGTTAGGTGCGCCGTGCGCCAGTGTGTCTCCAGTTATTTTTGCGCACCTCTAGCGCGCACCCTTGTTTTTACCACCAGTAAGGAGGAAGAGAAATATAAAACTGTAGCTAATGAGCAGATGTCCTCAGTTCAACTCTTTCCATCTTATATTTTTGTTCGCGCTCGCTCTAACTTGTTTAGGCTGTTTCGACCTTGGTATGTGTTTTTGAAGATCTATTAGCGTTGTAAAAGGAAGGATTGCTACTCCTTTAATTTCTGAGTATTTTATTTTGTTTTTTTTTTCACCTTTGTGGATTACTTGCTCCCTTGCTCGTACTAGTTCGCCTCTCTATTAAAGCCAGATAATAGCCGGTTTTTGAAAACTTGGTCGGACTGTGCACTTCTGTGTTGGCGTGATTATTTTTTTATTCTAATGGTTTTTATTCGCATACAACATACGGGGATGCATATGTATAACATAAGTTTCAAAAACCGGTACTTTCAAGTTATAACTTCTTCTTTTTCCTCCGCATTGATAGATATCCTATTTTTATAATAAGTTTAACGGAAGGAAGCCTATTTTAGTACGTATTTCCGAACTTTAGAAAAAGTGAGAAAATTTTCTCGCTAACTAGGAATTTTTGTTGATTATTGATTCCAATGAGCTGTTTTTTACTGCCCAGTGCGAGTAGCTGCTGGTTTAAAAATTTGTTGAAACATTACGAATATTTTTTGTAAAAAATATGAACTAGTGAATTTAAGTGGAATATTTATACTCATAATCTTCTTATGATCTGGTTTCTGGATATTTAAAGCTAAAACTCTGTGCTCCGTACTAGTCCTAGGCGTGCTGATAGCATGGGGTGTGCCAGTAGTAGGCGGGCTGCGGTGGCAACGTCGCGCTAGTCTTGCGTAATTCCACATGCACCCATATGATGCCGCGCGCACCGTTTTCCGTATTAGTTGTGCGGCACAACCGTTGAGTAAGTCAGCCTAGACCGCAAGCGTTTTTCATTTCAGATTTTCAACATTTCGTAGTAGATGTCTGCGGAAAGCACCGCAATGCCGGGCTGCGTCGACCCGGCGGAGGTGGTGTCGAGTTCACGCGGCAAAAAGGTAGTATTATACATATAAAGTTATAAATATTTATTGACAAAGAAACATATAAACAGATAACAGCTAAATAAGAGAGAATATGTAGAACACTAGTGTTAACAAAGAATGGACTTCACGGACTATCTCCTACAAGAGAGATATCTACCGGCGGGGCTCCAAGTTAAAGTGTACTCCGTTATATGAACCGAATCCGTGGAAACGGTGCGCGAGCAAATTTGAGCTTCCGGTGGCCAATCTGCTCGGGACTCCGATTTAGCTCTGCCAGAGCTTTGCTCCTGGTGCTGGAATTGGAATCGATCCCGTAGTCTAGTGACCTTTGCATGGGTGCATTATTATTTAAATTATTAATTTTAGATTGTTATTGGAGTATGTGCAATGCGACGAAAAGCCACGAGTAAACCAATGCGGGCGATCATGGCCAAAATTGTACAATATTATAAGGTATTTACTTTTGTATATTACTATCAGGACCTGGTTTCATGTGTTTCGTTTTGTAGAACATTGTATGTTATATTGGATATGTTCAATCTCGTCCAATATTTCATTATAACTCCAATTAACTCTAATTACAGGACTGGCTGGAGTACTTTGTCTTCCCCGAAGATGTGATTCTCAACCAACCGGTGGAAAAGTGAGTTATTTTAAATTTTAATTGATATCGATTAACTTCATTAGCTCTGGTGTTCACCATTGGGTGCCTTACACGGGTGTTGTAGGAAGAAGTAAACTTATGTTCAAAAGAACATCGAAATAACTTTCAGTGAATGGGATATTTTTAGTTTAGTAAAAATTATCAGAGAGAGAGAGAGAGAGCGAGAGAGAGCGAGAGAAGAGCTCGGCGAATTTCCTACAGTTATTTGGATGGTTATTTCCAGATGGCCTCTCTGTGACTGTCTGATCTCATTTCATTCATCTGAATTTCCCCTGTACAAGGCGATCGAGTACGTGAGACTCCGTCGGCCGTACGTTATAAACGACTTGGCACGCCAATATGACTTGGTGCGTACTTTAAATTTACATCGTTATAGGTTTTGAGGCACTGAGAATGTTGATAGCAGGATTTGTGCGTGCAATGTGCTTGCGGCGCGCGCGCATCTACCGCTGTGTTTGTTTGGAGTGATTTTGCTTGCGTCAAAGTTTCTAATTAATTTTTGCGGCATGTTTTCATGCCGCTTACATATCACTCATCGGCATAAGGGTAATTGATTTATTGTTAGGTAGATGGAGCGCGCACAGCGTGAACTGGTGTAGTACTTTATTCCAGTAGCAGAAACTTAGTAAAATTATTTCCATTTGTTTAGTTGGACCGCCGGAAAGTGTTCCACACCCTGGCAAAGCACGGAATCGAACACCCGAGACATGGAGTAGTTGTGCGAGATGGAACGGGAAATGGTAGGTCAGACTTTGTCGGTGTGCCAAAAGAGCGTCGCGCACCCTCTCTCATAAACACTCATTTCTTTGGAAATTTGTAGACGGCAGAAAATTGTGGACCGTTGGTGTGCCAGGAGCGCGAGGCTTATGACCAAAATTTTGTATCGGCGCACTCGTGGCGCAAATCCCGCGCACAGAGGTGAGTCGCCGTCGTGGTGCCTAGGGTGTGCGGCGGAGCCACTCGGAGATCAGTAGATTATCTTGTGGTTCAATGTAGATATTAATTTATTGATTACTTGATTGATTTGTTGATTGGCTGTTCAGAGGACGACCTTATCGAGTCAGCTGACCACATCGAAGTTAATGGAATGATCTTCAACAAACCGTTCGTGGAGAAGCCAATAAGCGCCGAAGACCATAATGTCTACATTTACTATCCGAGCAGCGTGGGCGGCGGCAGCCAGAGATTGTTCAGAAAGGTAGAGTATGATAATTAAGATAATTAGAATAATTAGGCGCATAACAAACCCCGCCCCTTTATTGTTTAATACGGGACTTATGCTAATTAGAAAGAATTTTTACAAGCCTCGTCCCGGCCTCTTTCATCGTTTCAATCTTTTGATTTTGAGCATAAAGAGGTTAACTTGTAAGAAACATGTTCGTTCCAAGTTGATTCCAATAATAGAAGGGTTTATGTCCAATAAAAAATAATAACACATGTTTTGTGGTGGTTAGAATATCTCATTGTATCACTTCTTTAGTTTGCACGCTAATTTTTAAATGATAATTATGGGCTTGTGGAAAATTAGGTGGTTTTCCCTGCGATCCAATAAGCGGGGTGCCCTTGGAATCGTGTGCCTGCAGTTGTGAGCAAGGACGCTATAGTAAGAAATGATAGAGCTTTTAAGTGCACGTTCGCGAACGTGGCAAGTGCGAAAGTGTAATTCAAATGCACGTTCGCCGAATTCCATGAATAGCACGGTGCAAACCCTATTTATACCTTCCCGCTCAAAGAAAAATCGGTGCAATTTGTGTCTTCGTGCTGAGACCCTTATTTGCACTCCTACTGTAGCGAGTTTCAAAATCCGCTTGCGAACGTGCACTTGAAATACACTTTCAAAAGTAGCCGCTGCCTCTAATTTCCGCGTAATTATTTCGGGTGTCTTCAGGGTAGATTCTCCCCCACAGAAGTGTTCCTAATAGGCGGTCGAGACGTAAGTATGGAATATATCGATTGTTATCTTTTCCAAAGCATTGCATTGCTAGAATTTAGTATAATCTAATCTTTTGTCCAAGGCTCGATTCTATCCTTTCGTTACCTTGTTTGGTGGCCGCTGCTTGGTTGACCGGCGCTAACATGTCTGATATTTAAAGCGGCAAACATGTGGTTTGTGAAACGGTTTCTGCATGGGAATCACAGGAATTTAAGTGTACTGTATGAAATGCAGTTGGCAATCGTTCGCTTCACAAACCACGTGTCAAACGGATTTCACCGATTAAATTGACTGCAAATAGGAGTTTGAGTACTATCCTCAATCGATGGAATAAGTATTTTATAGACAATTAACAACCTGATCCTTCAAAATGCGAAGAATAAAGGCAAACAATAAAGAGTCTTACGCTGCCACGCCACTCACCCCTATTTGTGAGAACACTAATGTGTGCCTAACCAAGTTTCTACGTTTGCTTTCCTTATCGTATATATGTTTCTTACGCCTAGTTAACGAAGTTGATGACTATCTAATACCAACGCTAACTGCTTAGTACTATTTTTTGTTTGTTTACACGATCTAGTAAGTAAAAAACAATGTAAGCGCGGTCGTTGCATACCTATGTACTTCTATAGATCACCCAACACAATTACTACTGTAGCTGAGCAGTACCCGAATATTGACAGTTAGATCACCATTTTTGGGATTACAGTGGCAGCGCCGCGCGCGGCGGAGTTCTTGTGTTTGAGCGGAATGCTCGCTGCGCGCGGTTGGTCTGATTGAGAGGACCACGCACCTGGTAGTATTCATAAACTCTATACCTCGGCTTATGGCTAGCTTAACTGTTCAATTTTTCCATGAATTCCTTACTAATGCTGAATTTTCCCTTCGTTTTTTGGTCTCAACTTGGAAGAACACATATTTAGTTTGTGCGAGATAAAGCTTGAGTTTTATTTTGTGTTTTTCGCAGTAAGGCGACACATTCCCTAACATTACAATGTAAGATGTAGGGGCGCTGGACATTGAGATATATGCTAATTAAGCATATGTTAATTATTGGTTTATGTAGCTACTAGCAGGACTTGGCCTTCCAGGCCCAGGCTCCACACGGAGTGGGAGAAAGTATAAGCAACAACACTGTTTAATCTAATTTCTCGGTTAATTAGCATATATCACAATCTCCAGCGCCCTCACTAAAAGCAGTATGGCAAATGGTTTTGAAACGTACACTGAACAACTTCATTCCCCTATGAGATTTGAGTCCCGTTCTGTGCCAGAAATGCCCAGAAGGGCATTGGTTTTGCATATAAAAATGGGAATGGAGTTATCCAGTATAAGCTTCACAAACAACGTTCCATATCGCTTTAAATGTAAATAAAGTGGCAAATTTATGCGTAAATTCCAGATCAACAACCGTAGTAGTTGGTACTCGCCGATCAGTGAAGTGCGGAAGGAGGGATCGTATATTTACGAGGACTTTGTGCCCGCAGATGGGGTGGATGTGAAGGTATGTCTTCTCTCTCTCTCTCTTTTGGTGCCTCTCTTCTCTCTGATTTTGTTTATCTCTCTCCGTCTTCTCTTCCCTTGTTCTGTGTACTCTCTCCTCTCTCCCTTCTCTTTCTCTCTTTCTTTTACTTTTCTTCTCTCTGTCCTTCTCTCCATCTTGAGATTTTTCGATTGTATCGTTCTCCGTAATAGTTACGCAATGTTTAGGTTTACGCCGTTGGTCCGTACTACGCCCACGCGGAAGCACGCAAAGCACCCGGGTTGGATGGGAAGGTACGTATATGGTGTACTCAACGTTTTTGGGCGCCTCAAACTTACGGGACAACTGCAACCAGCACTAGTGCGGCACCGAACTATTCAGAATTAAGAATCGGTTAAATGTGCTCGACTTAAATTTCTCGCTGCCTTGTATCTCGACTACTCTCGCGACTTCACATGTGTTTTAAAGCGAATTACCGGCCGGTTTTTGAAACACATCGAATAGACCAGCAATCTCTTGCAGCGTATGCAAATGAAAAAAAAAAAAAAAACTAACTTATAATAAAAATCAAGCTAAATTCGAGCAAACTAGCATAAATACGTAAGAATTCGGTTTTCCGTGATGTGTTTCAAAAAGCTGCCGGTATTTCGCTTTAAAGAAGTCGCTTGTTTGCCGTTACTTTTACTTTTGTTCACTTTCTCTACTTTCCCATTTCTGTCAGGTTGAGCGAGACGCAGACGGTAAGGAGGTCCGCTATCCAGTGATTCTGAGTGCACGAGAGAAGATGATCGCACGGAAAGTGGTGCTCGCCTTTGGGGTAAGTATTTTCAAAGATATCCACGTTCGCGCAATCGCCGCGCACAAAACGAGGATCTGCCGCAGCGGTGCGGCGGACTCTACAAATCGGAAGCGGTCTGTTACCGCACCCCCTACGCACCTCCGGCGCACCGTACATGAGATGTTCCGTCCATTGTAGAAAATTGTCATTACTCTATTTTAGCAAACCGTTTGCGGTTTCGATCTGCTGCGTGCCAACGGTAAATCGTATGTTTGTGATGTGAATGGATTCTCATTTGTGAAGACGAGCACCAAGTATTATGAGGTATGTGGTCGTAGAATATGAGAGTGCCTCTCTCTCTCTCCCCTCTCTCTCTCTCTCTCTCTCTCTCTCTCTTTATTATTTCAAATCTTAGGACACGGCGAAGATTCTGGGCAACACTATCCTGAGGAGGTTGGCGTCTACGATGGCCATTCCTGTGTCATTATCAACACTGGATGACGACCTGCCACCTTTGCTAGACCTCGGACTCGGAGGTGGGTGTTTATTGATTGATTTAGTTATCGATTAATTGATTGATTAAGTTAGATTAGAATAGTCTAACAATGAGGTTACAAATGTAATAATTATGTTTGAGATAGCACTGATACGTGTTGTTTTACTCCTGCACACATATTTTTCCCTATTTTTCCCTGTGTAGTTGTGTGGTCGTGGTGATTGAAGAATTTCTATATGTTATCACTCCTTCCGAAATACAGTAACTTTTCTTACCGTACAAACACATTAAGCATGTTATAGTGTTGTACTTGTGAGTGTGAAATGGTTGTGTTGATATTTTCGTGGTGATGATAGTCGTTATTGGTTATCGGTAGTCTTGCTTGAAGATAGTGTGTGGGTGTTGGCGCTTGTAGTGGTTGAGCAAGTACTTTTGAGGTGCTCTTATACCGGTCCTAGTTCTATGTAGTACTCCGTACTGGTGCAATTTCTGGTACAGATACTGGTTCGTGTCTTGGTAGATGTCTGGTACTGGGTTGCTTGTATTTTGTTGTTTGTAGTGGTGTAAGCGTTGTGCTAACATTGATACTGGTATTAGTCTTAGCACTGGTGCTAGTAGTACTGGGTCCGGGTGTATTTCGGTGCTGGTTTGCGTGTAGTTTGTAGTTTGTAGTGGTTGGTGTGGGTATCGGTTGGTGTGGTGTGGTGCCTATGTTTCGTTGTTGTGCTTCAGATGATCCACCACTTGTATCGACGCCTTCAGGCAAACTGATGGAACTGCGTTGCGTGCTCGCCGTCATTCGACACGGGGATCGGACACCCAAGCAGAAGATGAAGGTGAGGAAGGGAGAGGAAAAGATTTAGGGAGAGAGAGAGGGAGAGCTGAGAGGGAGACTAGGGAGAGAGGGAAGAGAGAGAGAATTATAGACAGGATGGGACGGAGAGAGAAAGCGAGGGACGAGAAAGAGGGAGAGTGAGATAGAGAAGAGGACAAGAGAGAGCGGCGATATCTTGTGATTGTGTAATTAAACCAATGCGCAGCGTCAAACTTGGGTAATTAAACCAGTGTATGTTTTATCTTGATTGTTCAGGTTGTGGTGCACGATCCCCGCTTCTTCACCCTCTTTGAGAAGTACGGCGGCTTCGCGGGTAAGAAGAACGAGATCAAGATGAAGAGACCGAACCAATTGATGGAAGTTCTGGAACTAGCCAGACAGTTGCTACTGGAGAAACAGGTTTACAATTGTTTATTATTTTTGTGGCACGCGCCGTAACTGCGCGAGCAATATTAATAATAAATATAGTGTATTGACACATTATATAAAGTAGGAAATTCTGCTCCCCAGGGGGTGGGCGACCATCCCTGGGTAGGCCGCGCACTCTGGGTGCGTTGTATTGTTATTGTTATTGTTATAATCAATTTATGGAATACTAGGCAAAGTGATAGACTGTTGAGCTAGATAGTGCGGGTTCGAGTCTCTAAACTTCTTACGAGCGTAACGCACATGTCACACCCAAACAAATAAACAAACTTTGTTGCTTTATACGTGTTTCTTCAGGAAGAGCGCAACCAACTGCTCAAGCGTCTCGAGCAGTGTGAGGAGGATGGACTGTGCTCCCAGCAGGTGGAGACCGACCTCGAGAAGACCGAGAACGATGTGAAGAAATGGGACCAGATGCGCACCGTGCTCGAGATGTGCGTGTCGGATATGGTGACAGTTGGCCCACCAAATCAATCAATAACCACCCTTAACCCCGCCCACTCACACGATCATTTTGCATGCTCTCACCGTCTGCTCCCTCTCTATGATTTCATGTCTTCTGAACTAATCTCTGCGTCTCCGTTGTCTTTTCCCCCTCCTTCGTTAGAAAGTAATGGGGAGGAAATGTTTATTTATGACCAGGTACCGATGAATGGTAAGCAAGTTGTGAGGAGCAACTCGGAAACTTCAAGTGATGATGATGCAATAGTAGGCGGAGTCAAGAGAGAACGACCGACCCTGGGACCACATGGATACGCCACGCTGGTCAGAAAGCAATCAATACATCTCAGCCAATCGATAATCGATCAGGATCAGCTGTTGTGCAACTCGGTCGAGGGAGGAGTGGGAGGATGCTGTCCAGAGCTGGAGCAGAGAGGCGAGCATGGAAAGGAGTGTCCAGAGATAAAGAGTCCCGAGAAGATGGTTTTGGAGGATACGGTAGAGCAGCATAAATCGATCGATAATTTGGCTGAGACCGAGCACGAACACTGGGAAGGTTACGATATAGAACTACGAATGGAGGTCGCTGCCGAGGAATACGGTAATCGAAGCTGTAGAGCGGCTACCAGTACGGATTCTGGGCTCGCTATTCCTAGTCTAGTCATGGATGATTAGGAGCATATGATGCCCATTTGATGCTACAGTGTTACTTTGAAATTCACTACAAAACGTGATGTGCTCGCTGCGTATACCTCTCTTACCGTACCGCACCTTTCTTCGTTCTCTCAGCCTTCCCGCAGGTTAAGCGCCGCGCGACATTTTGGGGCCTTATTTTCGCCGCTCGCCGACGTCTACTGTAGTCTATGCCTATCTACTGTATATCGGTCTTTGTACATCTTGCTTCACATTTTAAATTAATACTTTTTTTTGTAGAGTATTGAAATGCACAGGGTTGTTTTTGGATATATTAAATATATTTTTTTTATTTGCACGTTTTATTTTTCTTACAACTTGCATGTCTTCTCGCTTGCTTATTTGTTTATGATTTTCGCGGCTTCAGTACCTCAAAGTAAACACATTAGGGAATTAGGATTATTAGGAACCAATTTTGCGGGAGCAACTTAGCCCTCATGGCTCCTAGGCAACAATCTGGTCTATTGTGAAAAAACTTGGCGTGGAGCAGATTCGAACCCGCGTCACTTGCATGGCTAGCAAGCACTCACCGGTTGAGCTACACGCCCACTTTTTCACGCAACCAATACTGATTGTCCCTAGCCCGGGTTACACACAGAGGGGCGGGTTGCCTCATGCGGCGCATCTACCCGACTTACTAGCATTGTCAGATTTTATTATTATTTGCACCAAACAATTTCTTAATAAGAATAATAAAATTGAAGAAAATAATTTGTAACGTCGTCACTAAAAATTAATAAAACACCACACGCATGTTTGTCCCTTTTCTCTGCACGATTACACAGATTTACTGAACATTTTTGTTGATAATTACTTTTAAAGATAACTCAGCCTAGTGGATGTTTTCGTTTGAGAAGGAATTATGCTTGAGCGGAAAGTGGAAGAGCTATTTTCATACGACGAGCTAACTTACCTGCGCTTGCGGAGCTATGATCGAAAACTGGAAGAACAATAGAAAATACCCCAGGAATATTCATGCGTTTCGGCTTTTTGCTATAAGCTTGTTCAATTCAAAAACACCGTTGCGATGATAGTTTCCAACTTACATATGTTTTAAACTTAGGGCAAACTTATACTTTTGGGCATACATGGGCTTAGGCTGGTTTAGCTTAGACGCAAGTGTAAGATGTAGGTCTGGACCCTTCTTTAGACTTGTAGGTCTTTTAGTTTTTCAATTAACGGATCAGGAAGGATTATGAAGATCTTGTACGGTATTATCACTATACGGAACGACAGATACATCATTATTAGTGTTAGTACAGTAGCATCAAACGGACGAGGGATGAGACGAAAACACTGCATAAAGTTTGCATCGAGTACAATCTCATGGATTGAACTACTGAACGTGAAATGTAGAAAAGCAGTCGTTTTATTCAGGAAAAAATCTTTCTAACTGGGAGTTTGAAGTTTCAATTTTGCAATTATCTACATTTATTTACCATTAGAGTTCAGATTTTTGTATTGTCTGGAAACTGAGTTTCCTCATCAACTGATATTGTTATTGTGTTTTCATTTCTCTAGACTTATTGCTTCCGCTTTTTTTGCAATTTGCATGGGGGACACTGTGGTTGACGTTTACCCATAACAATAAATTGTCTCTCTCTTGCTATTGTGTCATTTCTGGGGTTTTATTAACATTTTTCACCGCTGGAGAGAGATGGGAGTAGAGGAAGAGAGGAAAAAAGAGTGGGAGAGAGTTAGGGGAAAACGTATAGGTTGAAGGGAAGGTGAAGCTTGGGACTGTCAATACTCCCACGTATTATTCATTGTTTAGGTACGGTCACTTTTCGGGGATCAATCGCAAGGTACAACTCAAATATCTGAAACCTCGAGACATAACAAAAGAGGGCGAGGAACCGTCACAACAAGAAGCAGCACTTATGCTAATCCTCAAATGGGGAGGAGAACTCACAACTGCTGGTAAGTGTAGCGGCTGCACCGCGCACCGAAGGAGCAAAAGAGTGCGGCGAAAACATGGCGCACCTATGGCACACTGTTTCTGCTCATACGTCGCACACCGAAATTGAAAAAGTGCCCGGCGGCGCACTTTTCTGGCACACTCTGAGGGTGCGGTAAGTACGCCAAAAGTCTCCTTTTTTTGCGCATTGACTGAACGATGTTTCGTGTTGTTGCGCTGACAATAAACATTATTTTCAACAGTTAATTAACTAGCAAATGAGTGTGCTGCGCTTTGATCGCACTTTCCTAGACTTGGATTCGAAGTTATATTTATTTATATTTATTTCTGCTAATCATCAACATCAACAACATTCTAGGTAATCTGCAAGCTGAGGCTCTGGGCAAGCTCTTCAGAACTCTCTATCCGGGAATCAGACGTGCAGACGGGAAGAGTTCC
Organism: Pelodera strongyloides; assembly: GCA_036852015.1. NCBI lineage: Eukaryota > Metazoa > Nematoda > Chromadorea > Rhabditida > Rhabditidae > Pelodera > Pelodera strongyloides. The sequence continues at coordinate 249,453 of JAANDG010000012.1, forward strand.
CCGGAAGACACACAGGGGCTAGGATTTCTCAGACTCCACTCGACGTACAGGTACTGTTCATGGTTGCGCGCCTTCCGGGTGAATCTTATTGTTAGTGGTGGATCCGGCGCCGCGCGATGGTCTGAGATCAAGCACTAAGAAACTCAACAAGTGCGCCGCGCAGCGCATCTAATTGTAGTGAGACGAAAAAATGGCGCACTTGGTGGCTCGCGATGGTGTTCCAGCTGGTTTTATTCTCCTTTCATTATTGAAACAGCACTTTCAGACATGACTTGAAGATCTACGCAAGCGACGAGGGAAGAGTACAGATGACTGCAGCGTCTTTTGCCAAGGTAGACGTGTTAAGTTAACCTTGCGTCTGGCGCGTTCATCTGGCGCGTTCATCTGGCGCCCTTGTTGTGTGCCCGTTGGTTGCCGCGCGTGAATGCTCCCTGTACGGTCTCATAGTCTTCAGTTTTTGTTATTACATGTAATCTAGGTTAGTGTTGATGATTTAGCTTTGCTCTTTCTCGTTATCCTGTCGTGTTTTAATACAATTATTTTCGAAAAGCTTGAGCTGCTAGTAACGTTTCACAAATCACGTGCTCTATCGCTTCAATACAATTCTTTTAAAGGGTCTGCTAGCATTAGAAGGTGAATTGACACCCATTCTAATGCAAATGGTGAAGAGTGCGAACACGGACGGCCTTCTGGACGATGATTGCAATGCGAGAGACTACCAGAATGAACTGAAGACGTATCTACATCAGGCCCTACAGGTATTTGTTACTGCAAAAAGTTCGCTCCTGGGTGGGTTTGAACCACCGACCTTTCGGTTAACAGCCGAACGCGCTGCCAATTGCGCCACAAGAGCACGTTTGTTATATCCAAACTCTTTGATTGCAGGTCGACCGCGACTGGACGCCAAACGATTTCGAAGCATTGAATCCTGATGGACTTCGTTCGATTCAGAATGCGATGGAATTTATTAAAAATCCGAAGACAATGTGCCATGAAATAGCTGGATATGTGGAGAGAATGTGCGAGATCATCAACTGGCACAAACTGAATAAACCGAGTGAGTTGATAAAAGGATTTTCGTGTGGAAGAATTTTATTGCTTCGACTAAAGAAGTAAAACTTAAGTGAAACTTGCATAAGGTAAACAATATAAACGTTACTGTCTTTGGTTGTACATATTCGTCAACATCGCTTCCGAACGGCCACATGTGTGCCATCGTTCCGCCGCGCACTGTCTAATATGCGCTGCGTAACCGCTGACCATATGAGATGCATCAGTGGAATGGTAACTTGGTGATAAATGAGTATTTTAGTTACCGCACCCATTGCAGACCGTAGCCTGTATCTGAATGAGTCATGGGACCTAGCGGAACGGCGGTGGAGTAAGGAGTTGAGGGAATTCAGAAGAACCGAGAAGAAGAATGGGGGAGTCGAGTTCGATATCAGCAAGATCCCCGATATATATGATAATATCAAGGTGAGGAAGGGGGCAGTGGTGGTGGTGGGCCGCGAGAACCTGGCGCGAAAATGTCGCGGGACGCACTAGTGAAGCATAGCGCACCGAGAGAATGGCGCGAAAATGTCGCGGGACGCACTAGTGAAGCATAGCGCAGCGAGAGAATGGCGCGAAATGTCGCGAGTCGCGCCAGCGAAGCCTAGCGCGAAGTCTGGACGAAGTGACGATTATGAAATAATCCCATAGTTTTCTCTACTTATTAGGTCTGAACCTTCTTTAAGAAGATTTTTTTATTTTCAATCTACTTTAAGTACGACATGGAGCACAACCCCGACCTGTGCATCAACAACGAGGGCGAGTTCGAGAGAATGTACCTTTGTGTGAAGGCCATGGCGGATATTGTTGTGCCTCAGGTTTGTAGACTTTTATTTACTAATATATTTCCATATCCAATATGTACTTGTCTCGTTTCTCTCTCTGTCTCTATCTCTCTCTTTCGTTTCTCACGCCTCTCATTATTTCATTATCTTTCTCTCTTTCGCCGTTTGACCTTTCCATCGTCTCTCTCTCTCGCGCAGGTATCGGAGGGATTCCCTGCCCAACGAATTTGACTAATACTTGCTGATCTTCCAGGAGTACGGTATCAAAAAAGAGGCCAAGATCCAAGTCGCCCAGCGTGTATGTACACCTTTGATGAAGAAGATAAGGAATGACCTTCATAGATGCATAGCTAATTCGGAGGAGGACGAGAGTCAGACAAGGCTGGATCCAAGGTACTGTACGCTGGTGAAGCTAAGGTGGAGAAAACATGGCACAAAAAATATTGCGCGGTGAGAGATTGGCGCGAATACTGTGCGTATGTGCGAAATCCATGCTGGACCGAATAAAGAGCGCTCGCAGACTTTTCCATACAAACAATCAGGCAAGATTTGATATTAGATACGATAGTTGGAGCAGATCTTTCGTTTCAAGAGAAACGGTAAAACTCTAATGATGCTCGACGAAAAGAAGCAGGTGCTTCTGCCTCTTGCCCCCACGTCGTCCAGCCATACTGTTGCGAGATTCTCGCTGTCGATGACTATCCCTACGCGAACTTTTAGGGCGAAGTCGTCGCTGCGTTTCTTTTCTTTCGTTGTATCTGTCTTTACATTTATCCTTGTTTCAGGGCATCGCAAGGGATTGCCACCCCGTTGAGACATGTTCGAACTCGGCTTTACTTCACCAGTGAATCGCATATTCACACGCTCATGAATCTGATACGATATGGAGGACTGTGCTCGGTGAGTTAGGACACGGTATCGGTATCTCTTGGTACAGGATCAGCATATCTTACTCTATTCAATTAAGACTGGGCTGTGTCACTTATGTGGCACGAATCAGTAGTTGTTTATCAATTGAGCTTCGGTAGAAAGACATCAGCGCTTGTAAATTTACTCAGTCTTGTTTTTGTCGGTGTTTTCATTCTTTTTCTAACTTTTCCTTTATTTCCTCATTTAGGTCGACGATAAAAAGTGGCAACGTGCAATGAATTTCCTTTCAAGCGTCACCGAATTCAACTACATGACGCAGGTGGGTGGTTTCAGTGCGAAACAATGCGGCAGTGCGAAATACGAGTGCCAATTTAGAACGGCACCTCACAATTTGTGCGATATGGGTCTTCATGTCAAACTTGTGGACACTGAACCCCCGGGTGCGATGCGTAGATACGCGAGCTGGGGTCGCACATCTTTCGCGCATCCCTGGCACACCTCCCGCACTTCCTATATCGCAATTCATCTCTCACATTCAGGTCGTTCTAATGGTGTATGAGGACAGTAGTGCCACGGGAATGGATCGATTCCACATTGAACTTCTATTCTCCCCGGGACTGTATCCTTGTTTCCTCACGGAGAAGGAGAGGATCTACGAGACGAGATTCAAGTACGATTACAATATTTGCGTGAAACTGTAATGGTCTGATGAGAAACTGGCCGTGCGCTTCCCTAGTTATTTTTGGCGAAAACCTGGCGAACATAAGGCGATGTCGCCGCGCACTTCTTTTATCTGCTTCGCCGTCTGCTTTTCGTCCGGTCTTGGCTTCCAGGAAGTTGATTTTTGTTGCAAGTGACCTTTTTTACTTTACCTTCAGTCATAAATCAAACGGAATGAAGAAAAGTGATTCGAAGGAAATTAACGGATCGAATTTGAACTTGAACGGAGTGGAGAAGAAAGAATCGTCCAAGGTACGGATTGCGTGGCTTGAGAGAGGGAGGGGAGGGAAAGGAGAGAAAGAGAGAGACAGACAGAGGGGAAGATAGAGACAGACAGAGAGAGGGGAAAGAGAGAGAGAGAAAGTGGGAGAGAGAGAACCACAAAGAGACTTATTTTTCAGCCCCTGGAGCGCTCCTCTTCCCCTCAGCTAGTGGCTCCGATACCTGTGGAGGAGGTCGTAGCTCAACCTATCAACGTTTCAACACAGCCTGCACCGAGTAGGTCATAATGTTCACAAAATCTACGATAGAGGTACAGACGAAGTATGGCAAAGCGAGAACCTGGTGCGAAGACCAAAAGTAGATAGGAAGTGCAGGACTATCTTCGCCGGGTTCACGCATACAGATACTCAGTGAGCTCGAAAGAACCTTACGAGAGTCTGGTGAAAGCTGGACGAGATTCAAAGGTTCACATTGTCTTACGATACCATCTTTGCAGCTCTTGTCAACAGTACATCGAAGGGTCGTGATGACTCGGAGGACGACCTCAACGATTCCGAAGCGGTGAATCTTGTGGTGCTCGATGAAGTCAACTCGAAACAGTTTGGTAGGTTTTCTGATGTGTAAACCTTTTTGCCTATAGTTTTACATTTTGTTTGTAAGCCTGTACCACGGAGGCGGTGCTTGTTAACTTGTTTGACATAGGTTCGTATGCAAACGTTTGCTCCTTCCAGAACCTAGCGACAAACCAAGTGCGCGGCGACATCGCAACGCCGCTGGTAGCGAGAAAGCCAGCGAGGAGGGAGATGTGCCCCGAGATAAGGTCAGTTAGCGTTTTATTTTATGTTAGCAATAAAAAGATACTAGTATGTGTTGGTGTGCAAGGTTGTGAGCTATTTCTTGTCCACCCAGAGCTTGGGATGGGACACACTCACTGGGGCTGCCAAACTTTTGGGAGCTGAACGGATGATCTCTGATAGTCGGCGTTCTCTCTTCGCTTTACACTCCTCTTTTTCTCTGCTATCTCTCTTCCTGTCTCTCTGTGTCTTGAGTAGCATAACATATATGCGCAGTGGATTTATGGCTTCATTAATCAATATATATGTAACTTATCTGAATTAAGAAATAACATACTTTACCAGTCGGCTACAGCCGCCTGAGGCGTCTTTCCAATATTCGCTGATGGTCGCTATGTTTCACTGGGCTATATCTATAAGTAGAGGCAACTCTTTCTCGCAAGAATAGTTTCCTGGGGAAAGAACTTAGTTTCTGTTGACTATATTTCTCCTAAATTGTCTGCAACTTGCTCTACTCTAGGACATCGAAAAAATTGCCAAAGCCTAAAAGCAGCTTAATATCGCGTGGCTGAGACGCCGCAATGTTTCTATGGGCTATATAAGTTAGGAGGAAACATTTTATCCAAAGAGTCTCCAGTCTATCTTTTTCTTTTTGAAACCCACACCAATATTGAACACGGGTTAGAACTTAGTTTCTGTTGACTATATTCCTCCTAAATTGTCTGCAACTTGCTGGACTCTACAATATCGAAAAAATTTCAAATCCTAAAAAAAGGAATGTGCCTGGATGATACGTCGCAATGTTTCGCTTGGGCTATATAAGTTAGAAGCAAACATTTGTCGAAAGGAAATGGTTTCACTTTGTTATTTTCCTTTTGGAACCTACACCAATATCAACCACGGGGATATAACTTAGTTTTTGTTGACTATATTCCTCCTAAATAAGGACCGGCGCCACGGGGAACATCAAGTTGAGCACACATCGATGCCATTGACAGGGAATTATTATAATTGCGAATATGCTTCTTGAATTGCATGGAACAGGGATCTCGGCCTACTTGCCGCACAATCGCTCGAACGATACCCCGCAAGCATTCTGTATATGGCAGCCTTTGTAGCGTTCACTGGGCGTTCCGCAGTGGAGGTGCCCTGCAGTGGGTGTTCTTTGAACTCTATCGCTCGGCATGTACTCCGCGCCCTTGGTGTACATGCAAACTTTTGTGTGGTGCTCATGTGAGCGCTCCACAATGGCGTTGCACAGCAAGTGGATGTTCCTTGAACATTATCGCTCGGCCGATACTCCGCTTCCTTGGAGTATAATGCAACATTTTGTGTGGCATTCGTGTGAGCCATCCGCAATGGTGTTGGTGAGTATTGAGTATATGCAGTGAGTATATGCAGTCTGCGAGTGCGTAGCTCAGGGCTGGATTCTCGTAGGTAGCTCAAGGTGAGGATAATCTCACGTTGAAAGGCAATACGGAAAATTTTTGTAAAATAAGAGTAAATAAAGCATTAGACGAAAAGCGTGATTTCAAGTTTTCAAAATTGGTCGTTCTTTGAGTTTTGTGCCGTGAGTGTTCTTTGAACCCTTTGTGCCGCAGAAACGCCCGAACGATACACCACACATATTCCACATATGCAGCCTTTTTTGGACGTTTGTGAGAGGGGCGCTCGGGAAGTGAGATGGCTCAGTGCACGGGAACGTGAACTACTGAACCAATCCTACAACCTGAGCGTAACGCACATCATCCAAACGTACATTCAAACAAACGCACAAACAAACAAACAAAGCTCCCAACTTTATATAATAAGATAATCGTAGCACCAATTACCTCGCAGAAGGATGTCTTTTTATTAACTGAAAGTCATTAAGGCTGATGTTGCGACTAATATTTGGCTTCCGCATTTCTAGCGTAACGCGCATAACAGAAACAAACAAATAAATAAACTTTTAAGTTTCGTTAAGTAATGAGATTATGGGTAGTATGTATACAATCAGATTATCTCTTGGAGAGATAGCGAGAGGGAGCGTTTTGAAGAGAAGGAGAGAGAGAGCGTTCTGAAGAGAAGGAGAGTTAGAGTTAGAGAGAGAGTGAGAGCGAGTTAGAGAGAGAGAGAGAGAGAGAGAGAGAGAGACAGAGACAGAGACAGAGAGAGAGAACTGACGCTGGAAGGCAGGTGCTCTAATCTAATATCATTCGCTGTTCCAAAAAAATTGCACCAATAATGTGTAATCAACGTTGGTGGGCAGCCACAAGGCGATGCGCTCCAGAGCCCGCCCCGTCACAGTGCGTAGCGCGAGCAATTTAAGCTTTTATTCGCGCGCATGCGGCGCACTCCTGGCCCGCAATGGCCCACATTGGGCACTAGACGAGTGAGGGACCCGCCGACAAAGCGTCTTTGATGATTTGCATGCAAGTGTATTTGTTGAAGAATATTCCGAATTCTTCGTTTGTTGCAGGAGGAGTGGGATAAGGACTGGCCGACGCGTGGGCCCGGAACACGTAGTGGGAGTCATCTGAGTGTGGGAGGAGAGGAAGAATATCAGGTAGAGAGGGAGAGTGGGAGGGAGAGGGAGAGGGAGAGACCATGGATAGAGAGAGAATTTGGAGAGTCACAGAGAGGGATAGAGAGAGCCACAAATAAAGTTAAAGGGAATATCAAGCCGAACTTGTACTTATGTGATCGCACGACTTTTTTGAACTCCCGCTCGCCGCAGCGCCTCGAAAGAAATTAAATACGTGAAGAGTAGCAGACAACCAGGTCTTTTCGACTTTTTTTTGACAGCACCTTATAAAATTCAGCTGGATATTCCCTTGAAAGACATACAAAAGTACGGCTTTCATTCCTTTCCCATGTGCCGTCTTTCCCTGAGTTAACCGCATGCTGTTTTCTGTTGAGTCTTTATTCTCTCTTCCTTCTTCTTATTTTTGTAAATTGTTTCAATTTTCTAGAAATCTCAACAGGACGACACTTCAAATGCACGTTTCTTTTTCGCCTCACTGTTATAGAATAGAGTCATACTGACGCTTGTTTTTGTACTCTTTATTGGCTTGCTTTGTGGAACGCAGTTGCCGCACAGAAGCATGTTTTCGCGCACGCCTGGCGAACCGCTATAGCCTACCTTATTGCTTTGCACGGCGTCTGCGCGCTGATTGTGTGGCATGGGATTTGATGCTTGGTCATGTTGTCGTAGGTTCGGCAAACCATTAGTGCAGAATTAGGATAGTATTACTTTAATGCGCATTCCATTTGGTTTTCTAAAGCAAACTACACGTCGACAGGCTTATCACCACGTCATCGACTGCACGAAAGGTCTAGAATGTATACAGTTGTGTAGTGTAGTTGTTCTTAGTTTTTCACATTCCGCACTTCACATTATGGGGTGTACAAGTATTCCAACAAATCGGTGTGATTCTGTCAATACTACCGTATTTCTGCATGAAACGTGCATATGAAAAATTAAAAAATATTCTCATGTGGTTCCAAGATACGGTAAATTTTCAGCATACTTGTAGACCCCGTTATTGGTGTTGTTGTAGTAGTTAGTTATTGAAATTGAACCACTTGGTTGGTCATTTTCGTGGTGACAGTAGTAAGCATCTTTAGACAAATTTTTTTGCTGGGAACCACTCACACGCGCTTGAATAAACTAACAGTTTTGATTGCTGTGCTATTGCCTGTTCGTCATGTCGTGCTTGTAGACAAGCCTTCGTGGTTTAAGTATTAGTACCTTTTTAGTTAGGAGTTTAGTTAGCAGCACGTTCTTTTTGCTCACTTTTAGTTGTTGCTAAAGCGGTAGGATAACCGGTTTTGGAAAATGGTGGCCAACAACGTTACTGAAACACAGTTTTGCGTATAAAACATGGGAATTTGTTGTCCAGCATACATTTCACAAACCACATGTCAAACCGATTGAAGCTGATTTAAGCCTTTACGGTTTAACTATTAGTAACAATACACTTTAATGTTGCACTCCGTTCTCATGCTATTTTATTACGGTATGCATAGATAGGAGTACAGTAGACGGGTAGACGGTTTTTCTCGGCTGTCGGAAATCTAAACCATGGATATATCTTGTTTAGAGTACGGTAGGTCATGGGCGTGGCAAATGGGCCAAGGATCTGGTGGCCGAGACGAAGAAGGCCATCCAGGCCCTCAAGGAGGGAGAGACACCGATCAAGGAGGAGGAGGAGCAGAAAACAGGTAATTGTAGTTTGTAGTCTGACGTTTATGGGGGAAGATTGTAGTTTGTAGTGTGTTACTGTATTTTTAGTATTCGGTACAGTTGGGAAGTACACAATTAGATCGAACTGGATCGTTATGAAACCCGTAGATTGAGGAAGCTTGGCGTGCAAGCCGCGTGCAAGTGGCATGCAAATTGCACGCGGAATAACGTTCGTTTGCAATTTTGCTTGCCGATCTCATGCCGCTTGCCCGCCAAGGTTGCATTGTAACACTTGTTTAGTTTCGTTAGGGAGCTCCTAAATATGAACTCTGTCCGGCTTGAAAATATGTTTGTTTACTTCTGTGTGGTAGTGCTCAAATCCCGCTCATTTACCCATTTTTTGTCTGTTTCCGACCCCGTAGAAGAGCAGAAATGAAAACGAAAAATCTGTCGTATGAATATCAGCATAAAATGTCATTTACGACTAAATATAAAGTTCACTACCTGTTGCCATATGCACAAACACCGGGAATGTGCTCCCATCTCCCATTGGGAGGTGAGAGAAAGAGAGTGATCAGTGATCACACGAATCAGAAACACGCAGATACAAATTCTCCCAACCGGGGAGGCTCCCGCTGTTCGTGCATACGGCCACTGATGCATGATCTAACCCGGATGTCGTATTCAGCAACACTCAGGGAGCTCTCCCTGGCCTCCCCAGGGAGCTAAAGAGTGCGAGAGCAGAAGAGATTCAGAGCGTTCGTGAGCCTAGGGAGGGCTCCCTGCCTGTGTGTTGGTGAATACGGCCTCTAATTTCTTTCCAGATATTGACTTTGAGTCAATTTGTACTTCTCATTTCATCTTGTGCATCCTAACGTTATATGTTAACCCTTCCATTATATAAAATGACGATTTGTTCCTGTTTTAGTAAAAAAGCGTGATTCGACAGATGAAAAAGCGGAGTCAGGTTTGTTTCACCAGATATTGCGCTTTCGACCGAGCATAGCACTGTTATGTTTAGGCTTAGGCTTAGGCTTAGGCTTAGGCTTAGGCTTAGGCTTAGTCCTAGGCGCACTCCCTAATGTGGGTGTACTATGTCGTGCTAGGCGCACCCTGTTTGTGTGGTAATTGTGCGGGATTTCATCAGTGATAAAATCACCATGCTCTATTATTTTATCTATTATTTTGCTAGTTGCACGCTTCCGCTACACAAGCACTGCTTATAGGTTGAAGTAGATCGTTGAAGTAGATCGTAGACTATGTAGGTTGAAGTAGAAAAGGTACTGTAATCTGACCGAGGAATTTAATAGTGCACTGAGGAAAAAAACGACATTGTGGTGCTTGTTCATTGTTTTTGTGTATGTGTTTTTGTGTGCATTTACATAAGCCATTCAATTTTGGTTTACAGTCGTTATTATAGGGTTCAGAGGGAGATAGTGATTGTAGTATGTGGTTGTTGCGTGTGCTTTTATGTTTCTCATTTTGGTTGAGTTGCACATTGCTTTTGGGAAGGTCATAGGGCACAGAATTGAATAGTTGACACAGCTGTTTCACATTTTCGTAGTATTGTACACTGAGGTTACAATCTCGAACCAAGGGAACAAACATCATGAAACTTGAATGGAGCGCGGCCAAAATCATGCGCACCTTGCTCAGTCTTCGCGCTAGATTCTCGCGAGTTTACTGAGTATCCTTTCCGCGGCAATCTGGCGAGATGTGTCCATTTCGCATTTTTTTAGCCTTTGTGCCAGGCTTTCGCCGCTCACCATCCGAGTTTCATCAGTGTTATGCCTGGGGAGAAGACTGTTTCGGTTTGAAACAGTCTTACATAAGTGCAGAAATTGTGGACCAGCCCTGCTTGATTCGTAATTATCACCTCAGTGTTCGTAGTTAGATTCAGTGGTATTTTCTTGGAATAAGTAAATTGATATTCCTATCTTTCAGCGTCTCGTCGTGGCCGATTCCCGTACAGATTCAAACATCACACGGTCAACTTGTTGACAGGTAAGTGTTGTCATGGTGGCGCAGTGGTTAGCGTTGGCGTGTGCCAGGAGATAGGTTAATGGTTCAGTTCCTACCAGTTCATACTTCACTAAATAAGCGAAGTGCAAACGGTAGCCTTTCTGACTGTCGAGCGAGAGTTTACGTTAATCCCGCTCCGTAATTTGCGCTGAATATTTTTGCACCCAAAATTCGACGTAACGTGAATCCTCACAAACATACAGACAAACTGTTCTTTGATATAACAAGGTATTTTGCAGGAGCTGAGGATGTTGAGAATCGTCTAATTTCCACCAATGTCCTGATGGGAAGGTTCACTGGATCGGTCGATGATAAGTCGGCGAGGAAATGTATGAGCAATAGTGGGTGATATCTTAACAGCACGACGCATTCAGTTGCGCCTGTCTTGCCGCACAACACGCCCAGTCGTCCCTCCCCAGACTCTCCGAGCTCACTGGCGGTCCTTACACGGGAACCTGGCGAAGTCGCCTCTTTATCTGCCCTGCTTCGATTTTCGTGTTTTCATGTGCCAAATTGTCGCCGTGCACGAGTACTTTGCAAATGCGATGTTTTTCCATTAACTAAGAAAAGTTGGAATTAAAAATGTGACTGTGATTAAATTGTATCATATAAACATCGCGTTTTGCTTATAGGTCCCGCCGTGCTGTCCACAGCGGTGATTGCGCGCAGTTCTAGCGCTCCACGGCTCCAAACTTACAAAGCGGAGGATGAGATAGCAGTCGGAGGTAGTGTTTGTTTTTATATTTCTTAGGTTTTATATTAATTGTGAAAGAGAAAAGCGAGGCTCTACTTTGCGCACATAATGGAACAATTAACTTACTCCGCGAGTAAGCCGGTGCGCCATAGTTTTCGTGTTTATACTTTATTATAGAAATCAAACGTTTCTGGCCGCCTCTTCGTTCATTGGAAACCCTGCACGACAACATTGAATTCAACCAATTTGACATGTTTTTGGAGACACTTTTGGGGAAGACACCACTGCCCTCACCACCAAAGACACCGTTACCGCCGAGTAGCGCTGATGGTAGGATAGAGATGAAGTTGTTTTTGGGTTGGTGTGAAAGTTGATATTGGTAACCATTGTCATGGGTACTTTACATGGGGTTAGCTATGCGAGAAAGAGGGGATTGAGATATAAAAAAAGCGAGGGAAAGGTATTGAAGCGACCGAGAGAGGGAGAGAAAGAGAGAGAGAGGGAGAGAGGGATGGAGAGAGGGAGGGACAGAGAGAGAACAAAATTGAAACTATATTTCTGTTTTCTTTTGCAGGAACCCTGAGTCCGAATCCCAATGCAACTCTTCAGGACACTGTCGAGCGGTTGTTGGAATTATCTTGAAATATTACGGAAATATTATCTTTTTGTCTTCGTTTTCATTTTGCTTGTTATCTGTAGTTTGTAGTTTGTATTTCTAGAATCTGTGGTCTGGTCCTGGCGAACCGGTATTCCTTCACTTCAGTTTTGTTTTGTTGAATTTTGGGCTTTAGTCGAATCGTTTAAAGGAGGAGGCTCACGAGAATGAAGTGCTCGAATGGTTTCCTTTTATCGAAAGATGATGGTATTAAGTTCCGAAAGACATGCTTTACAATGCAAAAGCTTTTAACTGGAAGGAGTAAATCAATATAAAACTATGAATTCTATCAAAATTTTGGATCGTAAAAAATAGTTGATTTCCATAGTGGGCATGCAAATTTTGTGCTGGCTTGCAAAATGACTTGTAAATTTGCATGTTTAGCTTTGAAGTCTACCTTGCATACGATAGGTTATTTTATTTGACTTCGAGTTCTTAGATTAATTAATTCCTCCAAACTAAAGCGCTGAACCTTATAATACTTGTTTTTTGAAAGATAAACCCATTATCCTTCGATAAAATGAAACTATTTGAGCACTTCATTCTCGTGAGCCTCCTCCTTTAAACACCGTCCACCTAAAAAGGTTAAAAAGATTTTTATGTTTTTTAACCTTTTTTAAATTAAAGGCGATAGGTTTATTAATCTTTCTTGATGTTTATGTTCCTTGAGCTTCTCTCTATGTCTTTATTCTCCCTCGTTTCATTCCTCTCCTCTTCGTTCTTTTACTGTGAGCGCGGCATGGCATATGGGTTTGAAACTATACTTGACAACTGTGCCCCCTTTGCATAGAATACTCTGAACTGCCGTTGTACTGTGTCTTTTTCAAAACCACGTACCGTACCGCTTTAAATTATTTTCTTCATAATACTTTAATAATGCGTTCAGTATCAACCCTTCTCATCCATAATGAGCTATGCAATGATTCTCGATTTTTTTTTGATGAATTCTAGCTTTTTTCGCAGTTTTACTTCTTAATTTTGTTCATTTATGTGAGTGTTTTTTTACGGCGTTCATTCCATTTTGAAATGATTTTTTTTGTTATTCGAATATTTTTATTGTTTATTCATAAAGATGTTTACTCATTATTTTTTTTGGGTAACGTGAGTACAGACCCTGCTCAAAATATTTACGCATTATCGGAACTGCATGTACTGAAATTTTGACTTTTTAAATGTAATTGCTTCGATTAATAATGGCACTTAGAAGTTTCATAGAAATAAACGTTCAATAAAATAGAAGTACTAAAAAGATTCTCAATGAAAGACAACAGGTTTTCTGTAAAAAAAAACGTCATTTGGCTTGAATCGTACATTCTCAATTGTGCCTGCGCGTTCGCTACACTTTCGCAAATAAATATTTTTGTCACTATGTATGACAAAAAAATGCGGGTCCCATAGTGTCACCCCTGTATACGGTAAAAAACTGCGCTCATTTTGGCACTTTTTGAAATTTTCCGTCGGTTTTGGTTTTTTCGTTCGCGTTCACGTTTGTTTTGACGTCAAACTACGTTTGTTCTTTTGATGTTTTTTTCTTGCCTCTGGGAAGAGCATATTGATTGGTCATCGCCCGTGTGTTCATTCTGAATTATTGAAACTATAAAAACATTTCAACTTTTGAGTTTGTTCCTTTTTTGAAATCTATTTTGCTTTCATGTAAAGGGGACGGAAATACGGAGTGAGCCAGTCAATTGGTTATCCATACCCACGATGCTGTATTTATCACTACGGCATTAGAATGTTGAATTAGAAGTATCTTAGATTCCAAAACGTGAACGTACGTGCCCTCTAAGTGAGAGGTTTCTGATTCCAAGGACGTTAGACTGAACCTGGATCCTACATTCACGAAGCATTACGTTGATTGCTGTCTCGATTTTTTTTAAAGAACGGCTCATATGTGAAAAATGCGAAAAGCTATAATGGGGGTCTCCAAGTATCCCAAAAATGTCCGTGTTTCTGTTGCGCGCCAGCTGAGTATTTAATATGAAAAATAAAAAAAAGTATGATCGTTTATTTCCAAAATACGGTAAATTTTCAGCATACATGGAGACTGCATAGGCTTGTTCCCCAAATGTGCGTTAGTACGACGGCTTTAGAAACCCTTTCCCATTTGCATATTGTTTCGTCAGTCCCCTTTATATGTAAGAGCAAAACCGTTCGCTTTCTCCATCCTCATTGTGAGTTTGACGCTGTCAATTTTTAATGCTTATTTTCGTTATTTTAGTTGGGTCCCAATGGAGTTTGGACAGAGTCCCCTCGATTCCGACGTCTTCATTTATTCAACACTTGCAGCAAAAGATCCAAGAATTGCATCGAAGCTGTTCAGCAATGACAAGCTGCAGGAAATAAAGAATCGCGTATGTTTTTTATTGTTTTAATTTGTGAAAATTACCATTCGATTTGGAAAGTCGTCTTCTGAGACAGTGTTTGATTTTTAATAGCAATAATGCGAATAATCTATTCATACATAATTATTATTTGTAAGATTGTTATTTGTTAGGGAAACTGTAGCACCGTATTTGTCGTCGATGCGCACATCTTTGTGAAGTATTCCACTACTGACAAGCTAACAATAAGTAACAAATTAACTTCTTTAGTATGTCTTGTTCTCGTAGTTAGAATGAAATGTTGACACATTAATAGTTATGGTGGAAATCAGGCATCGTGAGTATGTATGTATTATTATTATTATTTCAAAAACATTCAAAGTGCAAGGTGAATATCCCGCTCATATATGTAATGTTTCAGCTTATACGAGCCTACCGTTTCCATCAAGACTGAAAAATTAAGATAGTTCAAGTACTACCCTGCTACCTTATAACCAGGAGCAACACAAGCGCTAGAATACAGAATATAGCAAAAAAAAAATCCTTTAATTTACCTTTGATGATTGATGTTCAACTTTGATTGTACTTTAGGCTGCAGCAATTGCTGTTCCATCCGCAAAGGAAGTCGTCGAATTGTATCGCGAATCAAGGAAACGTGGTGCAGCATTAGCACCTTCTGCCCCCTCTGCGAAGAAAGCCGCCGTGAAAGAGTCGTCTTCGAGCGATTCAGACTCCGATGAGGAACCTTCCAAGAAAACTACAGCAAAGACGGTGACTCCTAAGAAAGTGATATCCAAGAAAGCTTCCTCTTCGTCCAGTGATTCCGATTCGGAGGTAGGTTCTTAGTTCAGTAGATATCCTGTCCACCTCAAGTCGTTTTCTTTTTACGTCATACTAACTCATTTATTTATTGTATTCAAAGCCTGATTGAGCACATTATATTTGTTCGCCCTCGTCTCGTGGAATTAGCTGTTTATGCGTTCTCCCTCTGCGCCGAATTCCGTGTTTTTAAACCGGGGTACAACGATGTCCATTTTTTAATTAACCTAATACGTTTTACATTTGTTTCTCGATTCGACCTTTTCCACACAATTGTTTTGTGTATTAATTAATTATCTATAAACAGTTTTATCTAGGACGAACCAGCGGCTAAGACGCCGGCAAAGGCAGCAGCGAAAAGTGCGGCCCCTGTCGCCAAGAAGGCAGCGTCTTCGTCTAGTGATTCCGATTCTGACGATGAATCTGCTGCAAAGAAGGCACCTGCTAAACTAGCAGCAAAGGCAGTGACGCCGTCAGTTAAGAAGGCTTCTTCGTCTTCTAGCGATTCTGATGTGAGTAGCTATTTTTGTTAGCTTTATGCATGTACTTTTTAAGTTGTTTTTAATGCCCACAATCGCTTCGTTTGGGTTTGTAGAAAATTTCCTAATTGGGGGCCGGGTGCCTTTTAGTCTGAAACGAAATTTGTTTTGTTTTAAGCCAAATTTCGATGTAAGTTTTTTCTGGTGTGTAACCCCGTGTTTTTATTTATTTTTGCTAGTATTTATCGATCATTAGCATTTTGGAAATATTAGGGGACTTCACGTCTCAAGCCTCCACATAATTAACTTTGTTAATATTTCGGGGCGGCGTCGGAATTTTAAAAACAGTGTTTTAGGATGAACCACCGGCTAAGACACCTGCCAAAGTAGCAGCAAAGCCTGTCGCTCCTGCGTCTGCAAAGAAACCTGCTTCTTCATCCAGCGATTCTGACGATGAGCCTGCTGCGAAGAAAATCCCTGCCAAGCCAGTAGCTAAGGCTGTTACACCTGCGGCTAAGAAGGCTGCTTCGTCTTCTTCGAGCGATTCAGAGGTAGGACTTTATATGATGTGAGAACTTAGTGTGAAACTAGAGTTGAATCTTACTTTGCTATGTGCGAATTTCGCACTGGCAACTGAAACATCTTTTTTTTGTCTCGTTCATAATAGCGGGGTTTTATAGATGTATATGAGCAATCTGTTTTAGGACGAGCCAGTTGCAAAGACTCCAGCAAAGGTAGCTCCGAAGGCCGCTACACCTGTGGTCAAGAAGCCTGCTCCATCGAGCGATTCTGATTCGGACGATGAGGCGGTTCCTGCTGCGAAGAAAGCTCCTTCCAAGCCTGTTGTCTCTGCAGTTAAGAAGGCTGATTCTTCTTCCTCGAGCGATTCAGAGGTATTACTTTTTTGGGTGAAATTGTTATTGCGAGTCTTGTCTTTTATATATAGAGATGTTTAAGATATATTCATGTCTGCGTTGTTTTACCGTATTTATATTGTTTTATCTCTTATTAGGAGGAACCGGTTGCCAAAACTCCGGCAAAGGCAGTGCAGAAGACCGCTACACCTGCAGCTAAGAAGGCTGCTTCATCTTCTTCGAGCGATTCGGAGGTTGGTACTTCCTTCCGTTGTTACCTTTGTTACCTCAAGTTATGATAATATATCTATGTAATGACGCTTGTTCTGACTTCTGAGTATTGTACATATAGAGAGGGAGGGTGCAGCGAGATGCTATTTTACCTTTGATTTCGTTGCTTCATTTTGAGGTTTGGGATGAAGATTTTAGTTGCTTTGCGATCGGATTGCTAAATTCCCTACATACATATATATTCCAACGTGAAGCTGAACAGCGGCAAAACTCTATTCATGATACCTGGAACTTTAGTTTTGAAAATTCGTTAAGCAACAAGTCACAAACGAGTAACCATAGACCTCACAAGGGAAAAACGAGGCTCATCGATGAGCCATGGTGAAATCTTCGATACCACATGTTGGAATACATATAAAACTAGATTTTAGAAAACTATTTTTGACCTAAATATTTTCATGAAAATGAGTTTTGGTTGGCTAGTGTGTTAGGTTGAAAGCACGTTGATTTCGGTCAATTGGAAAAGCTTTTTCATCTTCCATTGGCTTAGTGGATAAGGGCTTGTACTTCCAGGATGAAGGTCATGGGTTCAAATCCTCTAGCTGTTAATTTTTTGCATTTTTACGCTGTTATTTTTTTACAATTTCAACCTTGAATAATTGACGGAAAAATCAGTTTCTTCAAGATTTAACCACTTTAGTAGCATACATGACTCATTTATACACCAGTCAATATAAAAAAAACTAGATTTGAATTTTCACAATTTTATCACGAAATCACTGATGGTACCCATGGGGAAAATTTCATTCGAAAAAATAAATGATGAGAAACAATAACAACTGGCTCCGCAACATAACTTTCAGTGTTTCAGAGATATACAAGATAGACAATATTGTGTATTTTATGTTTTATGCACTTACTGGTGTTTCTGAATACAAGTTTCTGATGCTAATGATCGCGGAGTTCATGCAAGACAACGACCTATACGTGACCTTCTGCAGAGTGACCTTCTCACCTTCAAGATGACACACATTGACACCGAACGACACGCAATTTACAAAAAAAAGGCAAATCAAAAGAGAAGCTATGATGTCATGACGTCGGTGCTCCCTGACTTGACGATGGTGCTAGCGTATTCAAGGTTGTGTATCGTTATGTGTCGTTCTTGTCAATGTGTGTCATCTTGAAGGAGAGTTTTGCAGAGGTCACGTATAGGTAAGGTCGTTGTCTGGCATGAACTCCGCGATCATTAGCATCAGAAACTTGTATTCAGAAACACCAGTAAGTGCATAAAACATAAAATACACAATATTGTCTATCTTGTATATCTCTGAAACACTGAAAGTTATGTTGCGGAGCCAGTTGTTATTGTTTCTCATCATTTATTTTTTCGAATGAAATTTTCCCCATGGGTACCATCAGTGATTTCGTGATAAAATTGTGAAAATTCAAATCTAGTTTTTTTTATATTGACTGGTGTATAAATGAGTCATGTAGGCTACTAAAGTGGTTAAACCTTGAAGAAACTGATTTTTCCGTCAATTATTCAAGGTTGAAATTGTAAAAAAATAACAGCGTAAAAATGCAAAAAATTAACAGCTAGTGGATTCGAACCCATGACCTTCATCCTGGAAGTACAAGCCCTTATCCACTATGCCAATGGAAGATGAAAAAGCTTTTCCAATTGACCGAAATCAACGTGCTTTCAACCTAATACACTAGCCAACCAAAAACCTTCGAGAGACCAAAACTCATTTTCATGAAAATATTTAGGTCAAAAATAGTTTTCTAAAATCTAGTTTTATATGTATTCCAACATGTGGTATCGAAGATTTCACCATGGCTCATCGATGAGCCTCGTTTTTCCCTTGTCAGACCGAAAACACCCTTGAATAAGCGAACGAGTTACTTACAATTGACCTGCCCACCAGCCCTTCAAAATGTGAATGATAATTGTTAGTCCCTGCCCAAGGATTAACCGCGAAGATACGACAATAGTTCAGCGTATAACCGTTTATTCAGAGGTAACGGCAGCCAAGAATATGAATGGTTTAGAGGGTTGACGGGGTGCACAGTTGCGGGGTCTTCCAGGCCAGCTCCAGAAGGGAGGAGGGGCACACCAGACCGAACGGTAGTACGCGGCTTCGAGAGTTCTGTCGTGGAGTACTGTAGCAGAGGTGGGGGGCCTGATCCCCAATACTAGGCCTGCAAGTAAGACAATGATTATCGGGTGGGCGCATGGCCCTTATATTCGCTCTAGTGAGGTGCTAATCCAGCACTATTTACATATAAAGACGAATATAACAAACTATCGTGTTACATAATATGATTCACAGTTGTGACGATCGTATATTATTACGAGAGTTACAACAATAATCAATAACCACACTTATTGATATTACTTGATAATATTTAGCTTTTTCAGGATGAGCCGGTCAAGAAGAGCCCGACTAAACCAGCTGGAAAGGCCCCTGCTGCCAGGAAGGCTTCTTCATCATCGAGCGACTCTGATTCTGATGAAGAACCCGCAAAGAAGACTCCGGCGAAGCCAGCAGCTAAACCTGCGACTCCTGCTGCCAAGAAAGCTGCTTCATCGTCAAGCGACTCTGATTCTGATGGAGAACCTGCCAAGAAGACTCCGGCAAAGCCTGCAGCCAAACCTGCGACTCCTGCTGCCAAGAAAGCTGCTTCATCGCCAAGCGACTCTGATTCTGATGGAGGACCTGCCAAGAAGACTCCGGCAAAGCCTGCAGCCAAACCTGCGACTCCTGCTGCCAAGAAGGCCGCTTCCTCATCGAGCGACTCTGATTCTGATGAAGAACCTGCCAAGAAGACTCCGGCAAAGCCTGCAGCCAAACCTGCGACTCCTGCTGCCAAGAAAGCTGCTTTCTCTTCCAGCGACTCTGATTCCGATGAAGAACCTGCCAAGAAGACTCCGGCAAAGCCTGCAGCCAAACCTGCGACTCCTGCTGCCAAGAAGGCCGCTTCCTCATCGAGCGACTCTGCTTCTGATGAAGAACCTGCCAAGAAGACTCCGGCAAAGCCTGCAGCCAAACCTGCGAATCCCGCTGCCAAGAAAGCTGCTTCCTCTTCCAGCGACTCTGATTCCGATGAAGAACCCGCAAAGAAGACTCCGGCGAAGCCAGCAGCTAAACCTGCGACTCCTGCTGCCAAGAAAGCTTCATCGTCGAGCGACTCTGGTTCTGATGAAGAACCCGTGAAGAAGACTCCGGCGAAGCTGGCAGCTAAGCCTGCGACTCCTGCTGCCAAGAAAGCTGCTTCATCGTCAAGCGACTCTGATTCTGATGGAGAACCTGCCAAGAAGACTCCGGCAAAGCCGGTAGCAAAACCTGCGACTCCTGCTGTCAAGAAAGCTGCTTCATCGTCAAGCGACTCTGATTCTGATGAAGAACCTGCCAAGAAGACTCCGGTAAAACCAGTAGCTAAACCTGCGACTCCTGCTGCCAAGAAAGTTGCTTCCTCATCGAGCGATTCTGATGAAGAACCCGTGAAGAAGACTCCGGCGAAGCTGGCAGCTAAGCCTGCGACTCCTGCTGCCAAGAAAGCTGCTTCATCGTCAAGCGACTCTGATTCTGATGGAGAACCTGCCAAGAAGACTCCAGCAAAGCCAGCAGCTAAACCTGCCACCCCTGCTGCCAAGAAAGCTGCTTCCTCATCCAGCGACTCCGATTCTGATGACGAACCCGCCGTGAAGAAAACTCCAGCAAAGCCTGCCACTCCTGCGGCCAAGAAGACTGCGTCATCGTCGAGTGATTCTGTGAGTTTATTTTTGTTGAAAATTACATGCACATTTGATCGTTTCTAGAGGAATTTTGTCTGTTATTGTTTTCATTGTGAGTGTTTGGGGATGGTTGTTTTACCTCTAAATTTTAGGATGACGAGCCAGCTGCTGCTGCGAAGACTCCTGTAAAGGCAGCTGGTGCAACTAAGAGAGCCGCCCCTTCAACTTCAAGCGATTCAGATTCTGATGCTCAAGTCAAACCAGCAACAAAAAAGTCGGCTCCTACGGCACCTGCCGTCAACGGGGTATTTTTTTTTTCAATTAACAAAACGTGTTTTGCCGATTTCTTGAGGATGTTACATGCATGAGTTTTTATTTCTATTGATACGGATTGATGGATAGGATAGGTTACAAAATATTAGTGGGGAAATTGTGAGGTGAGCGCCAGCGCCATTAATTAATAGTATTTGGCTTACCTTTATTTCTGTATGCTTTCAATTATTGATTTTCAGATGGAGAACGGCGATGATGCAGATGAATCGCAGTACCAGGACTCTGTGAATACTTCCCAGCACAAATCGGTATTTTATCCACTATTCGAATTTTACACTAATTACTTACGCACTTTGCAGAATTGCCATCTAACGTTTTTTTCTGATCACATTGAAATGTGCTGTTTCAGTGCAATTCTTTGTTGTAGAATTCCATTTGTTATGGCTTTTATTATATACCTAATGGTAAGCGTTCGTGTAATGCTAATAATGAGCCGTAAAAATGTTGTGTTGCTGTTTTTTCCACTATTCACGAATAACCTTTTAGGAGACCATATTTCTTTTTGTTTAGAGGAAGTCAAATGAACCGTTTAAACGTGTGAAGATGACGAGAGAAGAAGTTCCAGAAAAATTTAGGGACAATTCATTTCAAGGAGTCAGTCCCTTTTTGTGTTGCTACCGGTTTTAGTCTTTCACTCGCGCATGTTTTATGTATGATTTGATTCTGCGTGAACCTCGCCCGTAACTCTGGAGGTGTATCACCTCTCAATTTTTTCTCACGAACTTTCTGCAATATGCAAATAGCAAACGGCTCCGACTTGGTCATTCTGTTTTATGTGTATGGTATTTTGTGTTTAGATTTTACTCTTATATTTAATGTTTATTGTCCAGGGACATGATCAATGGGGACAGAAGGCGTACACAGATCTCGTGAAGACTCAAGGAAAGGGTTTCCGCCATGAGAAGACAAAGAAGAAGAGGGTCAGTTGCTTATTCATATTTTTTTTCATTCCTGAGTGTTGTGGTTGCTGTACCATGACGAACTTCTTTTTTCCACCTTTAGAATAGACATAGGCTCTAGGATACATTTGACTGATTTTTTTACCTGACACTGACACTAGGATTTTAATTGAACATTTTATTATTTTAATGTGAATAAATAAATGAGCGCGAGTGTGGGTTCTTCTCGATTTTCTGATGTTCATTGATCTTCCTTACAGTTTAAAATCAAGCATATTTGGTTATTGATTATCTTCTTTCAGGGCTCATATGGCGGCGGTCCAATTCCAATGGGAGTTAATTCCATCAAGTTTGACAGCGACTAAGTTTTTTGGACCAGTATAGTTTATTTTTTATTGCTGTTGGTTTGATTTAACTATTTTATGTGTTTAATGCTTTATTCTTCTTATTGTCAGGATGTAGATCATTTGTGAATTCCCTTTTGGCACACTTTCTCTCGAATTGTATTCCTAAATTTAGTCAGTACTATAATCTACTATCCATACTCCATACCGTAGAATCTGATTAGTTTTGTATCGTGTCTGATAAATGGAAAGTACATTAAATGTTATGTAAAGAAAAGTAATAGTCCAGACTCGTCTTCTGTGCTAAAATGACGTTGCTAGATGCTAAGGTTTTTCTTTTCCCAATAGCCCTATCCATTGTTGTCTGTTATGTGGAAATTTTCTGCGTTGTTGGTATTGTTGAACTGTTAGGCTGTTTCAGAGCGTTGTTGTCTAAGCCAGAATGTTAAGTTTCCAATGTTGCAGTATTTATCGTTTTATTTCCCTAGTTACCAATATTGCAATTGTTAAGCGTTCTATTTTCCCTAGTTTCCATTGTTTTGTTGCGTTTGTTTTTAAATTAAATTTTATTATATATTTATATTCCAATGTCTGAATTTGAAGAATCGGTTATTTGCCGGCATTCGTTATATTCAAAACATTTCCATTTTTTTTATTGTTTGATTCCCCATTATTTTTTTCCCAACTTACTGTGTTTTTGTTTAGGCAGATCTCAATAATGGGCAAGAAGTCGATCTCTCTCGATGACTCCGCAATGGACACTTCTGTGGTAACTGATGAGAATGCAGTGCCTGCACCTTCCACCGAAAAGGATGTTTATACTGAGCAGTGTTCAATAGTAAGTTGACTTTTTTATTTAATTTCATTCTCCTTACCTGGTGCCTTCTTGACATGGAATTTAGTTGGTGGGTGATAAGGGAGAATATGTTATTATGCAGATTATTATTCACTACTTTTTTGTTTGGGAAATACAGCTGTAACACAATAGGCAAGCATGGTATAAAATTACTGAAATATTTGTTCTTAATACCCCGATTTAAGATTTAATTCACTTTTTTTTACCGGCTTTGTTTTCGAGTATTCTTGCTTTTGATTTGGTTGTAGTGCTGCATTTTCCAAACCGCGATACATATAATTTCTGACGTGCGTACGTTGTTACATAAATTTTTAATTTTCAGGTAAATGCGATTGCTTCTCCATTGGCTGACCGAAAACTTGCCAAGAAGGTGTACAAAATCATGAAGAAGGCCTCCGCAACCAAGAACCGTGAGCTGCTTTTCAAGGGTGTCAAGCCAATCCAGAGGGCGATTCGCAAAGAGAAGACCGGAATTCTGATTCTTGCTGGTTGGTTTTTTTTTGCTCATTTTCCCATTTAAGTTGTGTTGAATTCTATATTATGAAAGGACAAAGTATATACTATATACCACCAAAAAGAGAAAATCATTTAATCTTTTTTCGCTGTAACTGTAATATATTGTTTTTTTTCTGCATAAAGTATAAGTATCTTTAAAAAATGGGAAACTTTATGTTCCATTTTCATTTACAAAGATATGTGTATAGAGTATAGGAGATGTTTTTCTACATCAATACCAACAATTTGTTGCTTACAATTCCTATTTAGGTGACGTCACACCCATCGATCAATATTCTCACTTTCCCGCTCTGGCTGAGGAGAAGGGCATTCCCTATGTCTTCACTCCGTGCAAGCATTCGTTGGCACTCGCCGGAGGACACAGAGGAGTGTGCGTCTGCGCATTGATCATTAGAGACGAGTCATATGGGGTAAGGTTTTCGTTTTATGAATTTCACGCACGAGTACGATTAGTTTTCGTTTATTTTAAGGCACACACGATGTGGATCTTCAAATTCACTTAGAGATAAAATGCTATTTGTACCTGGTTTCATACTTGCTTGACAGCTGCATTGTAATGTATTATATGTATTGTTATCTGTGCTGTGCTATTCATGTTCTGGTTCAAATGGGTACAGGAAATTTGCATAGAATGCAATCCATTCGAAACCACATGCAATACCTCTTTACGTAAACGTGTAAAGAAATGAACATTTTTGAATTTCATGCCTAATATTACTTTCCCTTTTCTTTCAGGAACTGTACGACGAATTGTTCGAGGCGATGAACCTTCTTACCCCTAATTAGATATTTTTGCACTTTCAAAATTGTTACATTGTTGTTATTCGTTGTTGATATCCTTGTTGATTTGAATTATTATTGAGGTCTCAAATTTCTAAATCTTGAAAAGTAGTCCGACCGTTGGCTGCGGAGTTGTTGAGTTGTTTATTTTGTATTACCGTTTTTATGTGAGAATAAATGCGTTGTTCTTCGGTTGATTCGTATGTGAAATGATTTATTAATGAAAG
Organism: Pelodera strongyloides; assembly: GCA_036852015.1. NCBI lineage: Eukaryota > Metazoa > Nematoda > Chromadorea > Rhabditida > Rhabditidae > Pelodera > Pelodera strongyloides. The sequence goes on from JAANDG010000012.1 coordinate 273,837, forward strand.
TCAGAGCAGGTGTCAAGCAAATACAATAAGAAAAAGGAATGCAGACTGTGTGAGATTTTCTACACGAAGTCACGCCTGTAACCTATAAACTCCCGTGCAGAGTTAATCGTGCACTGAGCTGCAGGTCAGACCAGAAGATAGAAGGAGGTGCTTCTTTCACCGTAGTTCTTCGCTGTTGCGTAGAAACGCCGCCGCGAAAATTTGGCGCTGCGATAGGTTGGAGCGACCACTGAAGAAAACTCCTGGAGGTTTATGCCTAAACAGCTAAAACATTGCGCGAAGTCTTCGCCATGTGTTCGCCAGGTATTCGCGAACGGGAGTTCAGTGCACTAACGAGAACCTGGCGTAGATACACCGCACAGATATTTCGTTTTGGTATAGGGTTCCACACGTAAATGTTCCAACACCTTTGTACTGCGTAAGTGGTATACCAATTACATACGTTGCAGTACAAAGGAGTGGTATACCAATGCAATTGGTACACCACTGCAACGTACAACGTATGCAATTGGCGTGTGATGCTTTATTTGAATAGTCATTTGATTTTCGTCCTGGATCAGCTTTTCCAGCTCCATCATTGTACTCGTTTGCTACTTGTCGTCCCCTGCCTACTTCTTGATTGGATACGACCTATCTCTTCATTTTTATTATTATTCTCTCTTTACCCGAATTAAGCGATGATAGAATACATCATTCTGGTGATTGTTGCTATTGCGGCGGCGATCTTTCTCTATAAGAAGGTGGGTGGGAGAGTTTACATGATTAGGATGAAGGACTTGTTCAAAGAATAGTACCTCGTCCTAATGTTTGTCGAGTTTAAAGTGGTATAACAACCGGTTTTTGACTAAGTGACCTCTCATTGAGCATTGATACTCCGTTTCAATAACCGGCTGTTTGACTGCTTTAACGAGCACGAGCAATTCAGTGAATGAATATCCCCTTGTTACTTTAGAGTTAGAGCTACTCTTCTTGATAACATAGACTACCCTAGCATAAATCCACCGCACAGGTATACAATATGTTTCTTTCAGCAAGCAGCAGCCTCTTTGGAAGCTGGGACTCCTGCGGTCGGCACAGGACGTCCACCGACTAGAGCTGGAGACAAGACACCGGCTGGGATCAAGTACTTGGCAAGTATTAATAATACTAATGTTCCATAATGACCCTTCGTAGAACAACAGATGAGCTAGGAACTCGGACTTTGGTAGAACAGCAATGATGACAACGTGAAACGCCGCGTACAGAAAGAGGTACGCGGCGTACCCCCGCAAGGAGCGTGGCGGGGTATCCCTTGGCGGCCATGTGGTGCACCTGCAGCGCCTCGCTTAATCGTTGAGTTGGTGTGCCCCAACTCGGATTGGAACCTTGTAGTACTAATTCTTTGATTCAGGTGGCCAGCCCCATTGACAGTGCGGTCGAGATGAAGGCGATGCGGCCGGTTAGTATAGGAAATATATTTTTGATTTATTTATCTAATGAGCTAATTGTTCTAGTGCAATCTACAATGTAAAGGTGAAGGGGTAAAAGTGAACCATATGTGATCAATTTTATGGTATCTGAAGTGAAGAATTGGGTGGTATCTCTCATCTGCTCCGTGTGTTTTTTTATTATTATGGGGTTTGCAAGCATGCTGTCTTGGAACTACACGACAATATTTTTTGTAATTCTTCATATTATATATGCATGTTTCGTGCAGAAATACGGTAGTTCTGACATAACCACACCGATTTTTTTGGGGTACTTGCAAACAACAAGTAGGAAACCCAACCTATGTTAGCGCTATCGCACTAACAAAGGATAAAGGTATGTTTCATGAATAAAACTTATTTGTGAAATATGAATCAATTCATTTCCATGTTGTTTAGAGAGCGGATCACAAGGAAGGAGCGAGAGAAATGAAGGAGAGCTTTCCGAAGGTTTGATATTTATTCTCAGAAATTGTATACTGTAGTTCTGGTAGTCCGTATTACTCAAGATGAAAAAGAAAAAGACGAAGGGTAGTAAACAATCTACACTTGAAGCGAAATACATCCGGTTTTTGAAACACATCGAGTACATAGGCATTCTTATGCAGCGTATGCAAATGAACATAAATTAGAATAAAAAATCGAGCTAAATTCGAGCAAATTAGCATAAATACGTAAGAACTCAGTTTCAAAAACCGGCCGGTATTTCGCTTTAAAAAGTGTGAGTAACATGCTTATATTGTGGTTCCACTCAGTTCCCAAATGAAATTGTTTCTTTCTTCACGAAGCTTTCTAGATTCTCTATATTTTGACTATGAGACTGGCTAAGGCTGTGACGCACATTTAATACTATAACTCTTTCAGTATAATATAGCCTAACCTTACTTACCGTACAAGATGCATAAAGAACAAATTGAGCATTTTCTAGAGTTTTCCTTTGATCTCATTGACTATTCCCGGCTGATAATTAGATTAGAGTACAGTAGCGGCGTGACCCTAAGTTTTTTCAAAGACTGTCAGGAAAAGCACTCTAGTAGTTACATGACGACCCATCTATTCCTAGTTAGAAAACCATCCCTGTCTTTGCCTGAGAAAATATTCGTTTTCTAGAAAAAGGATAGAAAGAAGCGATCATCTTGAAGGGAGCGATTTGGCAACGAGATCCTGTAGCGAGAAAATAAGCATAAAAATCCTCCCCATCCCCGGTTATCTGAATAAAATTTTGAGCTATTTGGTGTTTTAGCTGTGATATATATCGAAAAGAAGGGGCTCTACTGTACTATAGAGAGACTAACGCCGTTAGCGTGAGAGCAACTCCCTTACCTATTTCTATAGGTGTAGGTAGGTTAGACGAAGAAATACTTGCAGCTGTCCTGTTCCTGTTCTGTTTTTTTTATATCAAGTCTCGATCTCTGACAACTAACAATATGTTTGTGATATAAGTATGTATTAGCTTCAACCTTACATATGATTATTGCGGGGAATGAAAGAGTCAATTTTACTTTGAAATTCTTTTTCTTTGTCCATGCATAGCCTTCTTACTGCTTGATGCAAATTGTAAATTTGCGGCAGCGCGGCGCTCAAAATCATATCAAACTCGGTCAAAATCGGTCTACTCTGTAGCTAATGTATTGTATGATGTGCTTTGTGAAATAAGTAAACATAACTAATGTAGTCGATCACCGCGAAACCTTGACGATCACTTTTCGCCGGGCACCTCGCCAAGCCCTGGCTGTAGCAGTGTTTTCGCGAGAACCTGGCGAATATAGGGCGATGTCGTGGCGTCAGATTTTTGCGCCGTGCACCATACATCAGTGTTGCAGATGTGTTCGTAATAAGTTTCAAAGAAGTGTGGAAATAATACTTATAGGCGTAATTATGAAGGAATATTTCACCTTCCTATTTGTTCCAGGGTCACGGTGGAGGCCGTACGCCAGCAGTTCCCACTCCAGTCGAGGTTCTTTTTATAATATTTATTTTTTCCTAATTTATTTATTTCTTGCTAAAATTGATAGTTCGACAACTTGCCACATAGTATATTTATTTTCAAAATACAAATATTCAGTACTACACATATGATTTCGGGAAGTAATTTAGTTTACGTCCACCAATTTTCAGGCTCATAAGAAGCGACGCATAGTCGAGGAGAAAATCCACCAAGGAATTGTGAGAATTTTCATATTCATATATGAAACATGTATACTAGCTGCCAAATACCCGTATTAGTAGAAGTTCATCCTCAAAGATGAAGAACCTATCTAACGTTTTTTGCCAAACTATAATAATGTTAACAATCTGTTCACTTAGTTAAAAAACTATTTGCTAACTGGTTTCTTTTTTCAGAAGCACAAGTCGGAGGAGGAAAGAATTGCAGTTGTCCCTGAAAAGGTAGGTATTGTTTGGTATTTACATACAGTAGCCATGGCTTGCCTAACTAGCCCATTCTTGGTCTATGTATGAACCATGTCATGTCTAATTGTAAGCCCAGTCCCAAGTATATGACAAGTTCTGAGTCTAACAATAAGTCTAAGCCTAAGCATAAATATAAACCTCATCCTGAGAATAAACCTAGGATCATGTCACGGGTTAAGTAATCCATGATTTCCAAAATCAATAAACGTGTCCTTTTCCAGAAACACCACCCTTCTGCACATCCCCCACAGCCGCCGTCGTCGAGTACTTCGAATAGCGTGGTGGGGAGCTATATCTTTTATAACATTAGAAAAGGGCCATTTTGGTCCGCTGACACCTATCGCTCGTCGTTCTCAAGAGAAAATTTATATTTCAGTTGCCCATTTAAATGTACTTCATTTTGTTAATAATATACAGGTAGCGTGGCTATATTTAGTCGGGGAATGTTCTTACTTTGATTGATTTATATAATTTAATATTTCCAGAAAACAGAACTTATTCAAGAGGCACTGAATGACAGCATGCTGGGCTTGGACCAAGCGGTGAGCTTACTGTAATAAGATCGATTACTTTCGTTTCTTAACTTGTACCTTACTATTTTCAATTCTCTCACACTTGTTCGTTCTCACTTCATTTACAACGCGAGACCGAAAGCGCCGCAAACATCTGCCCTGCAACTGTGTCTCTTCACAGAGTGCGCGGCGCCCGCGCAACATAATGTTTTGTGCTGCTATGGTTGCCCGCGTTTTCGCGTGAAGTTTCATTACTGCAGTTGCAATTTCACCGTTTTAAATTTTTTTTTGATTTTGTTTGAAAACCTAGTAATAAACTTCTTTTCAGTATGAGAATGCAAAACACGCAGAGAAATTGGAAAAGGAGCATAAGAAGGAGCATGCGGTATGATTATAATGATAAATTCTTATTTGAAGATGTAATTATTATAATTTATGGGCACGATATCTTGAATTTGTACCTATTGAACAGGTTGCCCTAACAGTAAACCATTTCGAGTCACACAAGGGTACCTGTGTGCTAACGTTAGTCTAACAATAACTCTTGTATTTCAGAAGAAGAATGAAATTGCTCAAGCGCTCGCCGGCGAAGTTGTGAGTTTCTCGACTTTGCGTCTACGTCTACTTGCTTAAGTACTGTGCAGGTGTGCCGCGTGTACGTCACCACCACCACCCTGTCTGCGTTGCGCACTTATGGCACACCCACTCTTTATGGCGTTTTTCACTGTGATTGCGCGTAACTTCATTAGTTGCTTTTAGACTGTTCAATATGTGATATTAACTTTGATGAGCAGGAAAAATAGCATACCCAGCCTTATCGTAGGGTTAACTGTGAAGGTGAGGGGAAATAGATATCTCCGTTTCCAGGTTAGCCTGTCAAAAGAGGATACGGATACAACTGACGAGGACACGGAGGAATCGCCCCATCAACCACATCATCCACATAAGGAACATAAAGAACATAAGGAACACAAGGTGGGAATTGTTATTATTTACCTTCACCCTGACTGATGGTTATAAAAATATAAAGACACACAACTCTACAAAATGTAAGAAGGTAGAGCATAAGAAACGGTGGGTATCTAGCAAAACGAAATACTGATAAAAAAGAGATCTTGCTTATAGTTACCCTTTGCATTACTTTTGAGTCACGTATTTAGTCCGAAAAGACATGGTTATGTGGTGACGTACAAAATGTGCGCGGCGTACGTGTGGCAAGAGTTTTCGCTCGCCTCTTTTGCGCCGCTTGCACCACCACCACAACCTTCAGTTTTTTGGTCTCACCACACAATTATCCTCTTTCAGGAACACAAGGAGAAGAAATCAAAAGAGAAAAAGAAGAGACCAACTGGACCCAGGGTTCCGTAAGTGCTTGGAAAAGATGTGTTTGTTTAATAGACTCCGTCTGGTCTTCAAAATGGTGGGTCTACTTCTACTGTAGTTTATACGCCATGTGTGCCCGCCACTGGAAATACGTACACAACAACATAACAACGCGAACTCGCCGCCGTCGCCGCGCAAGTGTTTCGGCCACAGTGGCGCGGCGAACGACACCAAAGCTACGAGCACAAAGATGACATGCGCGCAGGGTATGCGCCTCTTTGTATAACCCTCTGTTTTCGATTCGATACATTGTAGATTAGTAAAAATCTAGATTTTACAAATCGTGCTATAATTTAGAAAGAAAAAGAAGAGCAAGTCGAACTCACTAAAGAAACATAAGAAGAAGAAGTCCAAGGATCACTGAAAAGAGAATAAACTGAAGGAAATTCCATCCTAACCTATAATAACCTACCTACATACTCGTTTATGAATAAAACTGGAACTTTATGAAAACACGGCTTCTCTTTCCTCCTTGACTTCACAAATTTATCGCTCATTTTATTCCTCAATTTATACCCTAAGCATGCTTATCATATCGTTGCAGCACCTCTTGATGAAGTAAAGTCTGTTCGTGACCTTGGCATTAAAATTCAGAATAATCTACAATTCAATGAACATTTGAATTTGGTTTATAATTCTGCTATCTGGAAAATGCATATCTTATTACGCATTGTTCATATTCGTGATCCCGCTATCCTTGTTCACTGCTTCAAGACTTGGGTTCTTCCAAAACTTGAATTTTCGAGCTCAGTTTGGCGTCCATTCAAAATGAAGCGTGTGCAATCTAGCTTTACTCGTATTGTTTATTTTAAATGTTTTGGCGTGAGGTGTTATACTGATCTTCCCAACTATAGGGATCGATTACGTCGTTTAGAACTTGTTTCCTTGCAAGAGAGGAGAATCGGCAAGGATTTAGTCCTTGCATTTAAGATTATTTCAGGTGAAGTTCGGTTGAGCCGAAGTAAATATTTCAGGCCTAAGCCTACTAATGGGCGAACGAAGTTTTACAACTTCCATATTCCGTTTACTAAATGCAGTGCATTTAAAAACAGCTTTTTTATTCGAGCGGCTGTCTGGCTTATGAAGCTTCCAAGTGATATTCTTAAAGGGATGGGCTCACTACAAAATCACCTTGTTTTTATGCTTTCGTTTGATTGTACAAAGGTAAAATAAAACAAAGAGCATAAAAAAAGTTTCTTGAATTACTCCCTAGGGAAGATATTAGGTAAAAAGGGTGCGTATTGATCTTTTTTCCGATAACGTGAGTAAACAAGATAAACTAGGGAAGCTAAGAGATATGGCTGAAACACACTGTTTTGAGCAAAATAAACTGTAGTTTTCATCGTTTATTTACTTAAAACAATGAAAAACAGTGTGTTTCAGCCATATCTCTTAGCTTCCCTAGTTTATCTTGTTTACTCACGTTATCGGAAAAAAGATCAATACGCACCCTTTTTACCTAATATCTTCCCTAGGGAGTAATTCAAGAAACTTTTTTTATGCTCTTTGTTTTATTTTACCTTTGTACAATCAAACGAAAGCATAAAAACAAGGTGATTTTGTAGTGAGCCCATCCCTTTAAAGCACAAAATTCCATTCAGTTTCAGGCGGCTCTTGAAAAAATTGATTTAGTGAGTTTCTTTCAGCTTCCTTGTGTCACTTAGGCCAAGGTTTACGCAATGGTCCTATGGCCAAACGGCGCGGTTTGCTAACTCCTTTGTGTTTTCAAGTCGCAAAGCATTTGTGGCGAAACTTTCGCACAACAACGGCAAATTTCCGTTCCGTGTCAAAACGCACGGCATAAAAAGGTTGTTCCAAAAGAATGAAATAAATAAATATTCGCTGGTTTTTTGTACGTTCTTCTCTGCATTTGGTTGTATAGGACAATTCCGCTGTTGTAACGCTTGGGGAGGCCTTACAACACATATTTTTTTTGACATGGCAGTTTCGTTTCTTTCAATCCCTCCAAGTTAGACGTGGGCAGGTCTCACTTGGTATCACAGTTTTTAGCTGGTTATCATACAATTATACACGTTTTTTTTCACTCATGGTAATTCAGAATTTCCTTGTTGTATTGTGGTTGAATGTTTATTTACCCTTGCTATACTATTTTATTTAAAATGGTTATCATTTTAGTTTGTGCATTGTTTATATGTTATGTTTCATTTTCCACCTGACTGGTGTGTGCTTTATTGCTAATAAATGTTCAAATGTCCAAATGCTCATTCGTTGGAATTGTGTATCGTTCAGTATATTACTTGTCCCAAACCTGGCATCAGATTTACCACACAACTCTTTTCTTTTTCTTTCTTGAAATACTAGATTACAATTGTAGTTGGTATGCAATTGAAGTTGTGCGAGGACAAGTATGCTCCATGATATTTAGTGCTCCAGTACCGTATCCTAACCGAATTTGAAATAGGCCTACTACTGTAATAATACACGATAATACAGTAATTACACACATTTTCTTTTCTTTTTTTTATTGCTCGATCCTCCTCGCGATCGATGAGCGGATCGGGATCTCAAATCGTTTTAACTTTTTAAATATTTTAATTAAGAAGAAGAACGTTATGAGATTGTATGAGATTCTTGACGTTTACCTACAACCTTGCCTATCGTTTCGCTTGAAAACATGGTTGTACCACGCCAATTGTATTTACGGTTCACATTTTAGGCCTATGTCGCTGGGTGACTTTCCAAGTTTGTTCGACGATGACCTCCACGATCCAGTAGACTTCGATGGACAAATTTTGTCTCGAGCCTGTTCGGAGCCCACCGAACAAAAAAGTCGAACCAGCGGTGTGCGAAGAACGCCTCGTTTTCGCGTTACCCCGTATTCGGAAGCTCCAAGTATGTTTAATTACCGTTATTATACTATTCAAACCAAAAATGGAGGCTAACATAGCATAATCGGCTGTGGTAACCTCTCCCGCTCCCAGTGCTTAGACAATCAGGGCAGGGATATGTGTTCAACTTGGGGTTTCACTAGCATTGTGAACTACTTACGAGGTTGAAGGTTGAATGTTACATTTGCCTAGTTTTGTCGTTCGTCCCGTTAGTTGCGAATGGGTGTCTGTCTTAACGTCATCTATCGCTTTGCAGGTTCTTCTTCATCCGAGTGCAGTTTTTCAACAAAACCGGTGCAAAAGTCCAAGAATCCGCGTGCGTTTTGATTTTCTTTCCTAACTGATCACAACCATATCACTAGTATTCTTGATTCTTTGAAATTTCTCTACGAGCCTTTCGCATTCGATCCTATCTATTAGGTGTGTATGGTGCCAGTGTTTAGTCTGTATGTATTTCGTCACATCGTCCTTAGTTTTGTTCCCTAATCTGCCCCCGTTAATTTTAGGCGCAAGGCGTAGTGCCGGCAACGAGCGACGCTTCGATCGGTCCTTACTTCATTTAACGAAGGACTTCGTTCAGATTCTCACTAAGGAAAAGGTGGGCTTCTGGTATTTTAGTTCGTGGTGAACTTTAAAACAAGTACTATTGTCACGTGGAATCTAATTTTTTTTATCTCATGTGAATGAATAACTACTCGTTTTTAGACTGTGTGTCTGAGGAAACTTTCCACAAGAATGGAAGCTTCGATGCGAAGGCTCTACGATGTGACGAACGTTTTGGAAGGGCTGGGTCTCGTGGTCAAGGATCGGGGAAGCAAAGTCTACAGATTGTACGTTGTTATTTGTCATGCTAAGGTTGGAAACCCGGCTGGCACGCTGGCAGTCGCTGCTCTAGTCTAAAAGGGAGATTCGCCATTGGTAGCTGGCATACCACGTCCGGAAACTGTACCAGCTTAAATTCACGTCCGTAGCGTGAGTAACAGACTCAACTCATCTCCTGATTTTTTTGGCGCGTTTTAACATGTCTGCTAGTACTAGACGGGCGGTTCGGTCATTAATTTCAATTTTACTCACTCACAACACACTGGGACGAGCAACAGGCGCATTTCAGGTGTCATACTGAACGTGAACGTGAACCACAAACTTGGTCCGATTTGACACCTTTGCGGGAGAGCGATCTGTTTCTAAAGGTAGGGGCACAATCGAGATGGGCATTTTTTGGAAAATTTTTGCATGCGCCCTTAAAAGTCACTTGGTATGTTGGCTGGTGGATTACTAACATATGTGGTGGGGGGGGGGTGCTGTGCTAGTTAATTGTAATATTAGTTAATTCCTAATCTCCGCATTTTAAGGCAGACGCTCTGAATCAGCGTTCAAATGAATTGGACAACTGCATTGAACAACTCGAAAAAGTGGTTCGAGAAGAAAAGGAGGCGGAGTGGAATCGACAGTATAGGTTAGGTATACAGTTATGAGGTTCACTTATTAATTGAAAATTTGAAGTAAGGTACATTGATAGCACAACCAGACCTGAGACCAGTAGTGACATTTTCAATATCCATGTGTATTTCTGCTTGACGGCTTGACTATCCTATTTCCTGTTTGAGAAGAGTGAAGACCGTGCATGGCATAAATTCGTTGACGCTCTGACCGACGAAAAAACCACCACCGAATTAGCATTTTGCATAAATTTAGACGGTGGTATTAGGCTCGGAGCCATACCACCCACCGTCGCGATTAGAATATTTGGTATGGTGAAAATCAGAAACGTATCATATTTGGATTTGGAATTTGGATGGTGTTTTTGAGCTTTTCCCGACGAGTTTTATGCCCTGAGACCGTGTAAGATTCTCTCATTGCGGCGGGTAAGGCGCACTTTATTACTTCAAGCTAAAGTTGTGAACGCGTTTGCTTTGCCAGCATAACAATATTATTTGTGGCTTGTTTAATGCAGTGGCTTTCCTATATATTTTTTTACTTTTCCAACAACACGCATGTTTGTTTTCTTCTTGTTGTACAGACTTACTTGTTCATTGCAGCTACATCCCACGCAAAGAACTGGAAGAGCACTTCCCCAAACGTGTATTGCAGGTTATTCAAATGCCATTGGGCACCGAGCTGGCAGTAAGTATTAGTAATTTTTTTTTTTTTTAGTTTGCTGATTATTTTGTTTTCGCTCGTAGTTGGACTGCTGAACGTAGGTTGGTGGGTAAATCAGCTCGGAATACCAGTTTCGCTCAGACCACGACCACCACCGGAAATTATATTTCAGCGCTGATTTAGTGCTGTGGTTATTCCTCCTTTGTGAATTGGCAAGAGGCTCTATTCTCAGGTGACTGAAGTTCCGCACATTGATCAAAGCAAGAGGTTCAAGAAGGCTGTCCATGTTGCAGTGCAGGGAGTATCGCAACCACTTTTGGTCACAGCAATTAACAACAAGGAGCGGGTCCTCTTGCAGCCGACGTTGTGGCAGCAGACTTCTTGGAAGGTGTGGTCCTTGTTAGGATTCCTATAATAACATAAATAATACTTCATATGCAGCATTGCAGCAACTACATAGAACACAAAAAAAACGATATATACAAATGAACATTCTAAAAATCAGGGAGGCAGTTAGATTTTTGCTCGTTTTGAAGTGAAAGTGGGTAGATTCGTAACATCATATATGATGTGGGGTGATCCTCCTGTACTTATAGTATGCTACGAGCATTTTGGTATTCTTTTATGTACAGCGTTTTTTATAAGCTAGATTGTTTTATTTTCTGCAAAATTGTATTTTTAACTTTGACTTTGACAGTACTTTAGGCGATAGCGTGTCTGCCAAAACCACAGCAGATACATCCACCCATTCCCATTCTAAATGTGCGACCTCCTTCTGTGAAGGCAAGGATTCTGGCTTCCAGTCGTAGTGTGAGTTATTTATTTATTATAGTTAAGAAAATTGTATGTAAATTTGTTTCAAAATTGTATTGATTCTATTCTGTGGATATGTCCGGTATGTTTGATAGTGGCACATTGGTACATGGTACCATATGTGGTTCTGTAATATTATTCAAATATGTGTTTTTCTTTTCGTTTCGTGGCTATTTTGTATAGTCAGCGAAAATTATTCTGCGCTGCTCGAAATATTGGGTTCTCGCCTGCCATCTACCACCCTAGTTTATTATTCTTTTCATGTATTCTCTTTATTTTATTCAGTCTTTCAGAGCCACGCCGCTGTGCGACCAGCTAATTGTACACAGGGAAACAAATTGGACACTGTCAGCAATGACAGTAATCCTGCCCCGGTTAAGGATACTTCTCATGGTGAAGAAAAGGACGCTGAACTGAAGCCTTTGGTCAGTGGGATATGGTTTTATTTTTATATTTAACATTCCTCTACCTTTCCCGGTCCTTATTCTGTGATTATTAGGCTTAGCAGAAGTGATTGAAGTAAAACAATAAATTATTATTTTTTTTAAACTTTGTTATGGTCAGTTCAGATTGATTCTCCGTTGACGGATAGAATTGAACACGGGCGTGATCTGTCCCTGTATTCCCTCCCAGTGTCCCCTATGGAAAAACGGGTTGATTTCGCCGAGCTTCTGGATTCTGAAGAGGTTTGTAACGTTGTTCTTTAGCATTCATTATGAAGTATTTATGGTTCCCATAGTCCGATATTGACTGGTCGGCCCGGTGGTCTATTACTGTTTGAAGCTGTCATGCCATCATGCGCCCTTAATGGGTGCTTTCTTAGAATTGAACTTCCGACTTTCCACAGGACAGAATTCCCTGGTTTGATTGGTTGACTGAAAATTGAAAATGGTTTTGAGGTTCGTGTTCGTGACATCATGCTGTCCACTTCGTCATCTATGGATTCTTCGCAAAAGGACATCCTTTATGGGAACACTTCGGGGTCTCTGTCTGATTCGGAGCTTCTTCCTACTGTTCCGTCAATGTTGAGCCCCTGGTACTCGCCGTTGAGAGGTATTCGTTTTTTTTTATGTTTCTAACTCTTCATTATGTATCAATGGAAACATATGTTATTTCGTAAGTTTCGTAAGTTCGTATATGTTTATGCAGTAAAAGTAGCATTTATATCTTTATTCCGTTTGTATTCTGGTTTATTTTTCTAAATTTAGTTAGGGAGCCTTTTTCTAGAAAGAGGATCAGTTTCGGATGACTCGTGCATGGATCCCGATCTGTACTTTGCTAACAACAACGATCTTGGTTTGGGTATGTTGTGCGACTGGTAGGTTCCCAGGCGTCTTGATAGGTTCAAACTTGGCTTAGGCTTAAGACGTGGCCACCTTCGTCAGAGCTGTATGGCATGTGGTTTGTGAAACTTGCAGTTCCATGTGTTATATGCATATGCAATCTTCTGTACTACTCGACTGTATTTCCGGCACTGAATAGAATATACTTTGCATATACGTGGACACCCAGTGGCCTTGACGGATGCTAAGTTTCCAAACCACGTGTCATACATACGCATTGTATATTATTTTATTCGACTTAGTGGTAGGTAGTCCGATTGATTTCTTCGTCATTTTGATACGTTCGCCGAATGGGAGTGAATCTTGTAATACTTGTTTAAAATTGTTTTAAAGTGTTTATAATGTCAATGTGCAATGTTGAGGAATTAGTATAGAGGTATTCTTTGGATAGATGTTTATGTTTATAGTTTGCCCTAGTTTTTTCCCTAGTCGTCAGATTTAAGATTTAGTTCGGTGATCTTGGTCATTTTTTGGTGTTTTCAGTTTTGGTGTGCATCTAGTTTTACGATCCTACCCATCTCAATCTTTATCTCCCATGCAGGTACCCTTTATTGGCTTTATTACGCATGTTTCTGTTTTCATCAAGCCGAGGATCAGTTCCGAGGGTTTAGATGTGATTTATATTATGATCAATTTTACCAGTCTCATATATTTATATTTATAGGTTTCTTCATCTTTTGATGTGTTTGTTATTTGATGTGCATGTTAGTGATAGGTGGTAGTGGGCTTAGTGGCCTAACGGTTCATTTTTATGTCGTACTTTGTTAGGTTAGGTTAGGAGCTAGGGGTTACTTTTAATTCTTATTCTCTATTCTTTCCATTTACGTCCATGCGTTGTCGTTATATGCGAGTCATTATTATTATTATTAATTGTCTGATTTTCATGTGATGATAGTGATTCACGTAATCATCGCATGGCCTTCCTTGAAAAGATTTTTTTATTATTTATTTAATAGTACGCGATTTCTCGCGTTTTTATTTCTGGATTTCTGGTTTATGTTATGTTCAAAATTGTATCTTACATATCACATGTTGCGTGAATTTTATCTCACTTTGAACAAGTTGTTTTACTCATTTGTTATATTATATAAAAGTTTGTGTTTTTGTGGATTCCGTTGTTGTACTGCTTGTTTTCAGCCGTTACTTAACGGTTATGTATTTTATTGTGTGATTCTTGTTTGTAATTTTTGTATTCTTATGTGGGCGATTGAAAAATGCCTATTTTGTGGTAAACTTTTTTGTTTCCTTTTCACACGATTTGTTTACTGTAAGACTTATTTGTGGGCAATAACATTGCTCCCATTTCTTGGGTATTGTAAGCGATGTGGACTTTGATCTTGTGTAGTATTTCTTTGAGTAGGATTGATACGGTCATATGTTCTGGTTGTGTAAAATTGAGAAATGCTGAGATACTTGTGTTAGAGATCTAGAGGGTGGTGATTTCTCTCACTTTGGGTTCTCGTGTACTCGTTTCGTTATTAGTAATCGAGTTTGTATTAGGTACTTCATGTAGACTACCAAAAGGTGAAGCATGATCCCAAATGAACTCTCCACACCCAATAGTGGAAAGCTTTTTTCTGTGCGAAAACCGGTTGGTTGCTATCATTTTGATCATTTATCGATTTATCAGTGTGTATCCATCCCTTTTGTTGTCTCGGGATGAGAGAAATCACTGTTTTACTGCAATGGTTAGTTGTGAATTGCTTCGGTTAAGCATATGGGTGTCATTTTTCATGAGTCGCCATGCTATAACAATAAAATACATTTTAGTTTCATTTTCATTTTTGTCTTTTTTTTGTGAAAGTTCAATGTGGTTTTCTAGCGCTAAATAAGATCCATATAAATATACTTGTGGCCGGCTGTACTGACAAGCTGGCGCCTCTCATTGCTATTGCGGACAGTGGGCGTTGTAAAGTGCCGTGCGGTCTGCGCAGGCCGCTTTGTCTCAGACATTTTTGACCCTTTATGCAAATTGTGACGTCCTTGGTTTGGTTTTCCCACGGTTTTTATAGGCGTAAATATTGTAGGTACTTTTTGAGGCGGGGCATTGTCACGATGACATTTGCAGGCCTTTAGGACGGCTGTTTGGGTTTGTGTTTATGAATGAGAATTTCTTTTAGGCTGCCATTGCTGGCTCGTAACCTAACGTGGCGGCTTGTGTAGGGTTGATCTGTGAGCATACGCCGTAGATCATATTTTTCTATTGTATGAACTGTTCACATTTGTGAGCACTAAGTTTGCCTTAGACTATGAAAAAATAGAGTGAACTGTTCAAAATATTTGGCGAAGTAGTTTCTGAACTGTTCAGTTATTTCTGTTTGTCATCTTGGTCTTGTGAGTTTGATTTTTCCTTGTTGACGGATACTTTTTTGTGCCCATTCAGCGACACAGTGATATGTTTGTCATGTTATATTTGTAGGTAAACTGTTTGCCTGCCTGAGTTTTAAATGTCTGGGCGTAGCGATTCGCTATAAGAACATTTTAAACAGTAAACCAAATAGTTGTATGTGGTTTGCTGTAGTTCGCTGAGGGACATTGGGAGATTATGCTTACTCATTGTCTTTATTTGATTCTTGGAATTTGAAATGTATCTATGTCTGTAACATTGTTTGGCGTGTTTTGCATCAAAATATGGTGTCTGGTCTCTTTTCGTCTGTGTATACACATTGTTAGGCAATTTTTCTATGATATAAACATTGTTCTGAACTCTGGGAGTTTTTTTTATCGACATTATCATTTTGGCTATCTCTATCTCTTGAGAACCCTGGGAGTGCATATGTACTGCAGCTGCACCGAACTATCATAGTTGGAGAATTCACGATTTTGCTTTTCACTAGATCTTTTTAGTTCTTGTGAAGTGGAACTCATTATATCTTTGTAGGTATTTTTTCGAACTGGCGCTTATCGATTGTTGTCTGTATCCAAATTGCTCATTTTCATTTAATCGTATACTTATTTCAATTTCAGGTTTGTGCTTGATATTGTGCATCGGTTCCGGAACGAGGGACCGCGTTAGAAACAAATACTGCATTTGTTTACGATTTGCCTTCGCTACTGTATGCTTTGGACGTTCAGGTGAGGGTTTTAGGTCATTTTTATGTTATTGTTCGTTAGTTATTGGTGGGTAAAATGTTTTCTACGGCGGCTTTTTGTTTCGGTAGTTTGAGATATGCTTGACCCGTTTTGCTTGTTTGTATTTCCTATTTTAGTAGATCAGTAACTGGGAGATATAAAGAAAGATGAATTGCTTGCTTAGTTTGTTCATATAGGAACTGTTTCTGTTGCGCCGAGAATAAGGCAAAGCTCACATAGAAAGTGAGAAAGGTTTCGTGTATGGTCGAGTAACGTTAACCTTGGATCGGGGTCCGATTGTGCTAATAATAGACCTTATTACCTTAAAGCGGTATGACAATCGTGAATCGTATGGTATGTAAGACGCTGTATTCCCATGTGTTGTATGCAAATGAATATAATTAGAATAAAAAAAAGCGCAGTGATTTACATACGCTACACGGGAATACAACGTCCAATATGCTTCACAAAAAAACAGCTGTTATAGCTAGCTCTTTAACAAAATAACGACTCTGTGCACGAATCGATTGTTATCAATAAAAATTGCAAGTACATCTTGATCGGACACCGGTCCTGTTTTCTGGTAGCTGCTTGCATATTTGTGAAAGTGAAAAAAACAAAGAAATACTTGGTGTTTGTGTGATCTTTTTTTCGTTCATCTGAGCTGCGCTCCAAATTGGCTTTTTTATAAATGTTTTTTTTTCTTTCTCTTTGGGCAGTGTCTGTCTCGATCTTTCAATTTTGATTACAGCGAGACAGGCTTGTAAGGTGCGCCTTAATTTGCTGTAGAATTGGGAGTGAACTCAATTTCAGTTGTTTTGTGCAAGACTTCAAAATCTTCTCCTTTTTTGTATCTTTAATTTTTATCTGTCTGAGGGTGGTATTACTGTCGTTACCAATTAAGTAACCTGTAAGTGATTAGTTGCCAGGGGTCATATTTCCTTTTTTTCTGTAATTAAGCATATTAGCCAATCATATATATAGCCAATCTTATGTAAAGATATTTCGAAGGGGAAAATATTTTTCTTTTTGCATGTTCAAATGTGCTTTATTCAGCATTATTTGACGTATATTATTAATTACACATAAGATGAACCTCAAAACCTGGCTTAAATGAACCGGATTTTGAGCATTTCATGCGTCTAAATACTGTACAATAGGAAGTGTGTAGGTTGGGTGTAGTGAATACAGTAGTAAAATAGTAATGTTGAAATACATATATTTTGAAATGTAGCAAGTGCAAGAGTCCGTGAGTGGTCACAATTGTGAATTTATGTAATGGTTTCTCTTCTTCATGGGTACACCTCATAAATTAATGATGTTATTAAATTATTTAAAAAGAGTGAATGCGAGTCTGTAACCTGTAAAATGGGTTGGTTATGGTGGGTCTGTGCACTCTTTGCAGTTAACGGGTAGACTGCAAATTTGTGCGTATGAGTTTAATCCACACAATCGGCTTATTGCCTTTTATTACTGGTTTACTGATGCATGTACCGAACTACTCTATACTGGAACTAGTTGTTTTCCAATGTCTTTTTGAAAATTTGTGTGTTTTGGCTTTGTTCACAATTGGTTTGAGTAGAGTTTGTAGTTTGTTTTTGTTTATAGGTTAGTTGATAGGTTACTGATTATGATTAGGTGATATTTGCTTATACGCTTAGGTTAACGAAATCGAAATATAAATAACGATAATGGAATTGTTATTTGTTCCAGGGTGAAAAGGTCTTTCGAAAAATTTAGTTTTTTTTATTGGAGTACTTGTACTTTACAAACAGAACGTGGTGCCATTTCTGGTACGTTTTTGTGAAAGCTTCAGAAGTATTTAGTGAAGGCTGTACAATTGCATTTCCATGTAGTTCTCTGCCCTTCTGTGCAGTGCAAGCTTCATAAACCACGTGTCATACCGCTTTAAATCAACTTTTTGTGTGTGTGTACTTACTTTTATTTGTTTCAGGCCACCTTAGTGTGGATATCCGTAAGGTATCGTCTGAAGTGTGCGAACGATCGACCCTTTTTTCTTCGATGTAATTTGCTTTTCATCTTGGAAGTCACTTATACAACCGTGCTACTTATGGTGAGCCTTTTTTGGATGTGTTATTTTGTTATTGTTAATATTTGGGTTACTCAAGATCATCCTAAACTGTTTTTTTTTTCACCCGGCTGATTGTGTAGTGCATAACACTGCTCTGGAAAATGCATTTTTGCTAGTGTTTTGTCTTTGTGGCTTTAGCAAGGCTGGAAGTTCACTGGTGGTATTTATATGTTTCAAAACAAGGTAATAATTTATGAAGCCGGCAACGCCGCAGTCCTGGTAATGTCAAGAGTAACCAGTAAGCGATTATACCATGACGAGGATAATACTCTAATTCTAATAGCACTAGCGAATGGTTATCGGTAACTATTTTTTTTGTTTGAAATTATAATAATGTAGATTGTGCTGTCATGGAGCTCAGAGAGTTGCCAGCAAAAGAAGGCGGAGATGCTTCTAATAGGGCGACCACTGAAGGATTGCAGGTACGCGCATTTTATTTCTCTTACGTTCTTTTTTATTGATTTTCTTGGTATATGTTTATTCCTTGGCGTTTACATTTAGTATATCCTGTTGTGGTTTTCTGTGTACGTTTATTGGTTGTTATTATTATTGTTTCTGTATGTTTGTTGATTGTTTGTAAAATCAGGATTTAGAATGTCTGAAAAACTGTCGACGTGTGTGTATTAATTATGTAATTGCGTCAATTGCTTGTACTTGTCGGTGTGTATGAATTATCCGTTCAGGCAACCGATGGCGGCAGTGCAAGGGGTGTCCAAGAGGTCAATCCACTGCAGGTTGGTTCTTTAAATTTTCCTTTTTTCTTTTTTTTTTTGATCTTCATTATGTGATGTTCTGAACTTTTATGTTTTCGCATTCTTGTACCTAGTCCGGGATGCGGGGAAGGTAATCAGGACGAGCAGAAGTTAAATGATTGCGCATCTGTTTATTCTGCCCGTAAGAATGTGTATTCTTTTCACTTTATTTTTTCACTTCTGCCCGTGAGAATGTGTATTCTTTAAAGCATTATGTCCCGTGATTTATGAAGCGTATAACGAAATGTGTGTTTCCATGGTATGTGCAAAAGTGCGCCATTTTGGGCAGGAAATGCCCAGAATGATAGATAATAGCATGCAATTCATGGGAATGCAATTATCTAGTGTACCCTTCGTAAACCACGTTCCATACCACTTTAAAATATTTGTTGTAATTTTATATTCCGTACCTGGCCGTCATTACGTAAAGAATATTAGCTCTTTACATTGTTATTACACAAATTAATGCATTAAAGCGAAATACTAGCCTCTTTGGAAAATTTGCATATGATAAGCAAATCCTATGTATCCTATGCTAATTTTGTACGATTGCTGTGGACGATCGTACAAAATTAGCATAGGATACATAGGATTTGCTTATCATATGCAACTTTTCCAATGGGGCTAGCATTTCGCTTTAAAGGATTAAAACAATCCTTTAGTCCTTTGAAAGAATTGTAAAGGGATGACTTTGGTGGCGAGAGAAACAAATTACAATTATGCAGTGCTCGGTCTCTTGCCTTACATACACTGGCGTTGACGTTTACATTCTGTTTTACGCTATGGAGAGTATTTTTTGCCTTTTTGCCTGATATATGCTGTCTGCACCGTTTTTCTATAATAATACTGAGTGAATCTTAGATTTTAGTCGTATTTCGGGTTTTCATTATGAATGTTTATTCCTTTTCGCCCCAATCCATACATTCGAAAATTTTCGAACATCTGCCCTTTCTGGTGTATTAGGTAGTGGTGTAGATGGGGATGTGTGTGTCCTTTCTAAAGTATGGCCCGGCCATCGTACTCACTCTCTGTTGCCTCCGCCTCTTAGAACACTATTTCGTCATAGTCTCCCTCCTCTCTCGTTTCACTCTTTTGCTATTTTGCAAAAGAAAAGCTGTACACACGTAGTGCCTGTGTTCGTCATGTGTCTGCTTTTGAGCCTGATAAAATTTCAATATTATTTTTGGGACTATCGCTGTTTACTAGCCAGTGAGCAGTGAGCCTGCAACATAGAGTTCTGCGTTGTTTGGCGTTTTTTAAATCGCCCTTTCTGAAATTCTACTTGACTTTTCAATTGCTTGCTTTGTGGATTAGAAGTTCTTTGGGATAGTAAGTCATACTCGAGAACGAGAATAGTAATCGTAAGCGGTGTGCCAATAGTCAATGCTTCAACTATAACTTCAACTATAACTTTAATCTATTTTAAATTTTGACTGTGATCGAAAAATTGGGGTATTGGACGAGCGGGAATCGAACCCAGCGTCTTTGGATTGCCGGTCAACTGCGTTAACCACTACGCTACCGCCACCCACCACCAAATGTTTCAATCACATACCCGTATGGGAAAATTTGGCTCAGGGCTGCCATAAAAGTCCCTTGTATTATTTGCATTCACTTTGGCATATATTAATCTATTTTGATTGTTCCTTTTTATTTAGCCAACATTCGAGAAATGAGTGAACTTTTTTATACCTATGAATTAGTGTTTTTATTAAAGCAGTATTTTTTTAAACTTTGCTGTTTCACACAGAAATTCCATCAATTTCCGAGAAGCATTCATTTCTTTTTGGTTTTGTAACATCAAACTGCTGATTAACTGTTCATACTAAATTCGGTTTGTTACTTTTTTCCATTTACCTTTCTTGTAGTTTCATTTACGTCTTTCCTTTGAAAACATCAAACTGCTGATTAACTGTTCATACTAAATTCGGTTTGTTACTTTTTTCCATTTACCTTTCTTGTAGTTTCATTTACGTCTTTCCTTTGAAAAATCCTAACTAACTAATGCCATATTATATTTTTATTTCATTCCGAATACTTTATTTCTGGAAGTGTCTGAGTTTTTCGTCCTCTATTCACTCGTTTTCTTTCCTTCTGTTCCCATCCAGCCATAGCTCAGTTGGTAGAGCGGAGGACTGTAGAGTCGCAGCTATCCTTAGGTCACTGGTTCGAATCCGGTTGGCTGGATTTCTTTTTGCACATTTGGAAATAAGTTGTTAACGTTATTTGGACAGTGTGAGCCTTATTCTGTGTGAACTAATTGTTTTAGAGTTTATTTTCACGAACAGGATGATAATTTAGTGCTTGAGTGTTGTTTATGATACACTTTTGGGGCCGTACGTGTTGGTTTTGACAATATCTAGCGGATTTGTTTTCGATTTATTTATTCCACTTTCTCTGTTGATTATTGGAGGAAAGTGCGTGCGGGATCGAGAAATGTCTGACTGACATAAGTATATGAGTAAATATTTATGCAAAAATAGTTCCCAGACATAGAACAGAAGGGAAGAAATGCCTTCCTCGTTCCTCGTATTTGCATGTGAATGGGACAATCCGACGTTTTTATCGGTGAATATCGTTAGAGACGAAAGAAGAGATCTTTCAAAGAACCCAATCAACGAGTACAATTAAACAGTCATTAACAGCCACTACGAAGGTTTATTTTCCATAGTGGCTTTCATCCTGCAGTGCATTGCTGCTAATCTTCGTCTTTCTTCTCAGCGCGCAATTGATTTATCCTAACAATAAGATTTCACCCCAGGCTCCACTCGATATTATCACTTTCCTTAGTGTTCGATCTTTGATGGAATTATAGTAGCACATTATGTTTGCAAGATCTTGTTGAAAAAGCAATCTTGGAAACCTCTGTACCTAACTAGTCGTTATTGTTAGCAGTTTGACTGCTCTGCTCTGTGCTGTAGTCTTTCTTTTCCTCAATATTCAGGAGCAAAACATAACTTATCATAATCACCATGACAATACAAATTTGATGTTCTTCCAGTTCTATGTAAAAACAAAGCATCTACTGCCGACCGTATGACCTACTGTATTTCGATGCTGCTAATTGATGCTCTTAACCAATGTCGACTATTTCTTTTAGAGTTTCGGAGAATAAGTGAGACGACTTACGCATGCATATGTTATACCATATTATATTTGCAGGCTTCGAATGCACTTGATGTGCCAAGAATGGATCGATCACGGATAGTCGAACAGAGTGAGCACCTACTGCCGGATAGTGGACAATCCTCTCCCGAAAGTGGAGGAGGATCGGGAGCAAATGGAAGAGCTGATGCTAGACGAGGAGGAGGTAATTATAGTTACATGTAGCAATTATAATTATCTTATTATATAAATGAACGCGGTATATCTCTCTTTTTGAGTGTGAGAATTTACGTTACGCTGGAAATGATACACCCCAACCTGATTGCGCAGCTTAACTTTGCATGTTAACGAAATTTTATTTCGATATTAGAAAGTCGCCTCAGGTGACGACCGTCAGAGGGCTTTAGCCGACTGGTTATAATTTTTTATATGTTATGTGTAAATTATATAATATTACAGCAGGTCAAGGAGGTGACTCCCGACGGTCACCACGCCCTCGACTCCCACCCTCCCCACTGGCTAGGGTGGAAGAACATAGAGGGGACATGCCGGTGCCTTTCGCAATTAGTAGCCCGGAGAACTCGCCGGCACAATTGAGGGTTGGTTTTTATACAGTGATTTGTTTATTTGTTTGTTCAAGTTATTATCTTTGTATTTGTTCGGCATTTTCCAATGTTCAGAGTGTTAGGGCTCTTTCGCTTTTCGGAAACCACCTCCGGATCCGGACTGACGAGGATTATGCCCGGAGTGTAACTTAATTACCTTTTTGTATTGTAGGCCCTTTCTCCACTGGTTCTCGATGTGGAGGTGCCGGAGGAAGTGATGGAAGACGGGCTCACATTCACTGTGATGCCAATGCTGAGTGCTTCGAATGGTGCGAATCGCATTGGAGGTGGTTTAGGAGCTGGTGGAGCTGGTGATGGTGAGTTTAGGCTGAGTAGTACTTTCATAATTAGTATAGATATTGTCACTGTTGAATATCGATTTAGAAGTGAGATGAGGCAGATGTTTTTAAGTGAGTTTGTTAGTCTTCTTGGAATCACAACCTTAGCCTTAGCCGGTTGGCGAGATGGAAATTGTCACCGAACAATCTGCGATTATTTTGTATTACAAAATTTGCTGGGCTTGAATATTATCTGATGCCACATACGTTTGTTGGGCAACTATATTCGTCGAGTTTTTCTTCTAATCATCTTATTCTCGTTTGCGTTTAATGCGTGGGAGTACAGTTATCCACTCTATGTTTCAACAACCTGTTCTTATTATGCCGCTTTAAAGCGAAATGCCAGCCTCTTTGGAAAATTTGCATATGATAAGCAAATCCTATGTATCCTATGCTAATTTTGCGCGATTGCCCTGGACGATCGCGCAAAATTAGCATAGGATACATAGGATTTGCTTATCATATGCAAATTTTCCAAAGGGGCTGGCATTTCGCTTTAAGGCATGCTGAATAAATATGCAAATGGTTGATGTCACCCGCCGGCAAGGTTATGTTGATATGACAATGACAGTGACATGTATCACTTTACAGACGACGAGGAGCAGAATGATGAAGCGGACGCTGAACTTGAAGCCGATGACAAGTACCGTAAGAAGCGAAAGCACAGGAGGAGAAGACTGTATTCGGGTGAGATTTCGGTTTGAAATGTCCCTTTTTGCTTTTAGTTTTGTCTCCGTATTGTTTGACAGAGACCGTCTCTGGAGTCGTTGAAAGTTTGCGAGTGAAACGAACCCTGAACGACACAATTTACCGATTTACCCCTTTATACCCAGGAGATTTTGTAGCACGGTTTCGTTTAGTGGTTTTGTTTGTGTCTAGGTTTTCGTTTGGAATTATGGAATGAACAAATGATTACTGTTTTTTTTCGTGAATTTTCTTTATCATCTGTTGTCGGGAGGTTTCCATTCCATATTTGTTAAGCTGATAATTGAGTAATACGTACTAAATAAGCATGATTAATAGATAAATTGAAGCTTGGAAGTCAGTAATGTACAAATATTTACCGTAGTTTGAGTTTGAATATGCATCATGCAGATTGTTTGCAAAATAGCGGCTTTCTCTATCAGTCTATAATGCTTTTCCTTGAGTATTCTAAGTAAAGTACACACACACATGCTGACTAAACCGAGTATTTGCTTACGGAGTGTTTTCTTGGTTGCACTTGATTAGTGACTAATGTGTCTTTAAGCTAAGGTAATAGTGGCATGGAAGGTATATATTGTGGCCAAATAAGGCAATTTGATGCATTCGGAATAGCTAGTATGGTTTAGTTAATATTAGTATTAGTATTTTCATGGAATATTCAATGGTTCAGTAGCGATGTACCGCATAGACATAGGGATTAGTGGAAGACTGGGAGATGTAATATTATTTACTATTTTAAATACTGTCACTTTAATTTTTCTTATTTTTTTCTTCACTCTTTCCAAAACGATTCTGAAGAGCAAAAGAGATTGCTAACTGCGATTCACATTCAAGTGATTCAAGAATTATTTGTGTACGCGCTTAGTGGAACGGCCGCAGGGCGCGAGACTCAACACCAGTCTCCAGGACCAGGGTGCTAATTGTTCTCATTCAATTCCTTTCTTGTATTCTGTTCCATTTTGATCCTTGCTGGGTGTTTTCAAGAATCAATGTTTATTGATTTTTTGTGGATGTCAGACTCTTACTAGACATATAGTTACAATTGTATTACTGTAGACAGGAGAATACTGTAGGCGAAATTTTGAGGAAATCTAGCTACCAATAAGTGCAATTTGTTTTTTTTTTGTTTTTTCTGTTATTTATAGTTTTAAAGCGAAATATTGGTCGGTTTTTGAAACATATCGTATCGAGTTCTTATGCAGCATATGCAAATGAGTACAAATTAGAATATAAAACCGAGCTAAATAAACTTTGCATAAATACTTAAGAATTCAGCTGTCCACGATATGTTTCAAAAACCGACTGGTACTTCGCTTTAAAAAAAAAAGAGTTGTGATGTGGGTTTGGAATAGTGGTCTTGTATGCACTCCTAACAATATGGTAGTTTAGAACATGATTTCGTGTGTCTGTAGTTACCTGATTTGGAGTTTGGAATTTGCTAAGCGGCTTTGTCTGTAGACAGTAGACTCTTGCTGTTCTTGTTTCTCGGATATTTGGATCGTGACTTTCTATCATCGCATATTGAGTGTACTTATGTCAAGGCAACTATGTAAGTCTGTCTTTTAGAGATCGGCCGCCGGTTCGCCGCTTTTATGTTTGTCTATTGTCGTTGTAGTCCACATAGGTTTCTTGTACAATTTGCAAAACATATTCCAGCCTACGGTATGGTATCAGTGAGAATAAATTCCTGTTTTGTAGCTTGCATGTTCGTTGTTTTGTTTTCTTACGGCTAGGGAGTTTTGTTTGCATAACGCGTAACAATGTTAATATATATATTTTTTGCTGGGTGTTTGGCTATTACTAACTAGAATTAGAATATACATCCTGCTTTACTCAAAAGAGAGTAATTTACTCTCTTTGGTATTGATAATAAGACGTTCGGGTATAGCATAGGGCATAGAGTACCCAGTTCGTGTCTTTGGTTTATTGAATAATCAATTGAAGGATAAAGTTAGATAACCTATGTGGTATGGTAGTGTTCCCTGGTACACTTGGTACTATGGTTGTGGTACTCTATATGCTATACCCTTTGGTCATTCATAATTCATAATTGTTCTGTCTCATTATCAGTGTGTTGTCAGTCAACGTTAACCGCATTAAAGTGCAATATTTTTTAGCATTGGGGGTGGACATTTCGAAACTTTTCTAATTGTTGTATTGTTCTTTTAGGTAGCGCTTCGTGGGGTGGCGCAGGACACTGGGGCTGCTTAGTGCCTCCAGAGAACGTGCACACCGGAGACTGGAGGGATATGGTAGCACTGACACAACATGGCCACCATCCCTATGGAATCAGAAGTGATACGAGTCAGGTGAGTGTTAAAAATTTTCTTATGCAGAGGCTTTAAGCTTTTTTTAAAGCGGTAAAACATCCGGTTTCTGGAACGTATATTGAGTAATTGCATTTTGCACCAAACCCCCATTCGACCCCAAGATATGCAAAGTACTTTTGAGAAACAGGATGTTATTTCGCTACATGGAACAAGACGATTAGCTGTAATCTATCCATGCGATAGGTTGTAGCTGTCGTCGAAATAATGGAGAGTGGTAGAATTAGGGTCAGCGTTTTCATTAAGTGGTGAAGCAATGTTTGACTAAGGATTCATTTTCTGCCGGGGTTTGTTCCCTACCCTTCTTTATATATCCTCTTTTTACGGTAGTTTAGTTATTACTACGGTGCTTTTATTAATTGATTAAGCTATATACTTCCTTCCTACCCAATGTTTACCCGACTGTGGTGTTATAGTTCGCGAGTTCGCACCTTTTACGTTCGCTCTTGTGCGCTCATTGCCGGGCGCGTTATCGCTTTTGAAATCGTTTTGTCGAGAGTTTTCGGTGACTCGCAAAAAATAGGGAACATACTCTTTTTCTTTCTTTTATTGACCCCTCGATGAAATCATCTGTGATCTCGTGAGGAGGAGCATTGGAGACTGTGAGACTGATGTTGATGTCCAATTTATTGATTGATTTTGGTTCTCTCAAATTGGTGGAACTGTTGGGACATTGATTTGAGTTTGCAATTTGCTTGCTAATCTTATTAGTAGTCATCATTGTTGCCTGCGATTTGCGATGAGATTTGTGGGTGTTTACGGAAGTCGTAGGTTTAAAGCGAAATACCGGTCGGTTTTTGAAACGCATCGCGTCGCGGACAACTGAATTCTTACGTATTTATGCTAATTTGCTCGAATTTAGCTCGATTTTTTTTATTATTGTTTATGTTCTTTGCATATGCTGCATAAGAATGCTGATGTACTCGATGCGTTTCAACTATTGCCACAGTAGCCGTCCGTCGGTTTGGTTAGTTTAACGTTTAACTAGTCCGCCCTAATCCACAGTAATTGGCTACGATCTTTAAAAGTGTATGGTTGTCTGATCTTACTGACGTCTTTGAAAGTGATGTTCTATCCGTGTTTGACGCTATTGCTGCTGCTTTTATGTTCCTTCCTTTCTCTCTTTGCTCTCCTTTAAAGATCTTTGGTTTGGCGAACGCGCGGACCCAACTACACAGTTTTTTGTTTGTGCCTGCTGTCTGTGACGGTAAAATTTTGCTCGACAACGTTTGAAATTTTGATCGTATCAGTTTGTTACTTAAATCTGTTGCCGTAATTGTGCCTTATGCATCTATAGTGCTCTACTGTGGAACTTTAGTAATGATCACACTCAAGTTGGCGGACTCCGACTAAACCCCTGATTAAGTTGTAGTACGTATGTACCCGTGGATGTTCATTGTTAGTTCGCGAGCTAAGACCGCCCTCTGCTGTAGTAATGATCATACCCAAGTTGGCTCAACTGTCTAATGGTATTTATGGCCTACTTTTTTCTTGGGCGATTATAACAGACAATTTTACTTTAGTTGAGACCTACGTACAAATTGCCTTTAACAATACGAATACCTATGTGGGAAGCGTTCATTTTTCTAACGAATTCGCACTGATTTTTGAAAAGGAACGGCGTCAGTGATCCATATCATAAAGGTGTCGAGTCAATTTTGCGGAGATAAAATCACTGGAAATTTTGATTCTAGGTCTCATCATCTTGTCTCGCGCAATGGGGCAAAAAATGAATTGGGGAACATTTCAGTCTTCAGTCATAATCTTGGCGGTGAAATTTTTAGAGAGAATTTTAGAGACGCTTTGACGACTTTGGTCAACTTTGGTGATTCGTCCCCATGTCATTTTAGATTTTAGGAATCGCTTTTTAAAAGAGAATGGGTATTAGATGTGCATTTTGTAACTGGATTGTCGATTGACTACAGCTTTCTCTGTTTTATCCTCCTTTGTTTCAACGGCTCAAACCGGAAGACTAGTTTTAAATGATGTTAACTACTTCCCTTTTGCCCACGGGATGTTACTGATAGGTTCACAATTTCTTAGCAAAAACGTAAGTGTAGCGCAGTTTCGTATGATTGAACACTTAACATACGGTAGAATTTGCCTCTAACCTCAAACTTGCCTCTGATCGCAACCGCACCCTTCTTTGAATGGAATCGAAGCGCGTGCTTCCCGTCTTACGTACCATTCCTATTCCAGACGGCTAACCGCAAGAGCACGGACCAGTACGAGACACCGACGACCGCTCAGCAGTACCTGCCTCCTTCGTCAACTGCACCCGCGCCCACTTTCCAGCAGATGCGATTCAGTGGATCCGATCTGGTATCGATTGATTTATTGATTGTCTTTGCTCCTTGCTTTTTTTATGTTGTACGTCACCCAGTTCCACACGGGGGATTCCCCGCCCTTTTCTATGCGTGTATAACATTATAATGCTATTTCCTGTCCCCCCGGGAATATTTTACCGAGGGAAACGGCGTGGTGAATATGGCCTCTGGAATGTCTGTTCCTGAGTTGTCCCATTTAGTATGCATTGTTTGTGTGTGCAGTGTAGCGCATTGATGTGTTTATCATTTCATTGCAGTCACTACAACGACAGAATTGGATCAGCGAAACGTTTGTGCGACGAGAGTGTGCGAAATTTTTACCCACATCCAAGGATCCTCAAAAGTGAGTGGCATACTTCATTTTATGTTGTTGCGTGTCGTGACTGACTTCCATAAACCACTGCGTAAGATGACGGACGCATCGACCATCTCCGGAAACCATTACAATTTATATGTAATCGGTGAAACACATTGTTTTCATGCCGACCATCTCCGGATAGGACTTTGACCTTTGCCTCAAACTCCTACCGTCATTACTTCTTTCTTATGCTAAATGCAGCTATGTATGATGTATATCTTGTTTATTGATGTGTTTTCAGATGTGGATGTGGTCGTCTCCGTGACGCGCACATTGACTTGAAGTCGTTGACGTCGACGTTCTTGTCGCAAAGGACCGACTACACGGACAGGGACAAGCAGACGGCGAGGAGCGATGAGGACAGCGCGGCCAATGAACCACAGCCGCATAGGAAGGTGGGAAAGGGAAAATACCTATATATTGTTTGGTTTTATTTTGGAAGCTGCTTTTTTGGACGTCATAAGTGAAAGACTTATATTCATGCTGCTTTACTATTGGGGAGGTCATGAGACAGCACGCCTAATGAACGGCTACCGTATACCGTATAGGAAGGTGTGCAAAGTGACTAATTTATGGTCTAATATACTTTGCTTATTGTTGACTTTCTTATGGGGTTGCTGTTTTTGAATGTTGATGTCAAAGCGTTGTGGCGGTATTATCGACCTGACATTATGGACCTAGCTCAATTCGTAACAGATCATCAACACTTTTACGGTTATGCTTTAATTCAAATTTTACAATTTAGTTTTCCGATGACCAAGTTGATTTTTGGGGCAAGGTGAATAGAATGCATGCACACGAGTGTTTTTGTTTGTGTTTTTTGTGTTTCTTTCATTTTTTGGTTCTTCTTCTGTCTGCACCGAAAATTATGCATGCTATTTTATGCATGATACTCGTTGTGACTCTTGCATTCTCAGCTTGTTGTTTTACTATGGCACATTGGTTTGTCCAATTAGCGTGGTGCTTTTTAGGTATCGAATACCGTCGCCGCTACCGTATCACGGCGTACCGGACGGGCTGTTGGGGAACGGTGGAGCATCAGAAAGCATACGATGAGTCTACCGACCAACGCTTTTGGACAGATTGAATTTCAAGGTTAGCTACCTTTTTATCTTACTTTTTATTATTATTGCGATCATGGCTCATAGAGCTGACAGATGAATTGAATAGCTTCTTCTCCAGTTTAATAGTTTATATATTTATCCTCTACTAGCGATGTTTATCCTGAGACTTGCATAATTCTGTAAAATGTGTTACTATGTTAGTTAGAGGTTTGTAACACTGTTATGCATATATTATTATCGCTGCATTTTATGTTCGTAATAAATGTTATGTTATGTTATAGCAATGCTACTCATTTCCAGGAGGTCCCCACCCGTACAAGGCGCAGTACGTGCGTCTGTCCTTTGACACGGATCCCATGCAGATCATGTCGCTGTTTGAACACGTCTGGAATATCCAACCACCCAAGTTGATCATTACTGTTCATGGAGGAATGTCGAACTTTGAGTGGGTTATTTCTTTCTTTCTGGAGCTTGGGGACCTGCTTTATTATATGTCCCGTTATCGTTTTCTGACTCTGTGGGAGCATTGTTAATGGTTTATTAATGGATGATCTTCGTGGAGGTTTTTCCTTCTGACTTCTGGCTATCGTATTGTATATTATTGCAAGACTATGACGAATAGGAATAGGCTGTGTTTATTTTCGTACATATTTTCGTACGTTTCGTAGATATGTATAGTGGTTAATAGAGGGCGAAATACTACAGTTCCTACTGTTTATGGGTCTTACTCTAAAGATCCATGTACACTGCTCGTTATTGTGCTAATCTATTTTTTCCAGCCTGCAGCAAAAATTGTCCCGAGTGTTCCGGAAAGGTCTTTTGAAAGCGGCGAAGACAACGGGTGCTTGGATTATCACTAGTGGAGTGGATGCGGGAGTAGTGAGGCATGTGGCAGCGGCTCTTGAAGGTGAGATTTGGAATTCTAAAGTTTTCAATTTCAATCGCCGTTAACATCTCTCTTTTCGAGCCCTTTCAGTATCATGTGATAATTGCAAGTGTAGGCTTAGTTGAATTGATGTGGTTTATGCAGTGAGTGTATTATGGTCAACGGTATTCACGAAATTGCGGCATTATGTGCTGTAGAATGACAGTAAAGTCAATAAAAAGGAATGCATGTATCCAGATTACGTTTTACAAACCACATACTATACACTATTACTATACACCATATACAATACAACAATTTTGCTTTGGTGAATATAATTTCGTAATAGACGCGGGTGCTGTACGGCGATCTGTCGCTAACTTGGAAGGTAAGCATTCGTCGTGGTTGTGTTGACCCTAGTTGGCGTGTAATTTATAATATTGGCAACCTGCCTGAACACTAGGTGCCAGCATGTTGGATGTTGTTTTCTGTTTTTGGTCTTTCAGTGAAGTAACTGCGTGTGGATAAGTATGATGGTATTTGTGTTATATGGTAAATGTGTAATAAACATTTAAACATTTAAACATTAGTAAGTTATTAATTGTTCAGGTTCTGGCACAACGGCTCGCTCCAAGATTGTTTGCATTGGAATCACACCGTGGGGTTTGCTGAAGAAGCGAGAAGATCTTGTTGGTCAGGTTGGAAGTTTGCATTTGTCTCAGTTTAACAATAAATTATATGTCTGAGGTTTGTATTACCCAGTACGTTCTTCGTCGTTTATTTTTGGGATTTTTGTAGTTTGTAGTTTGTAGCAGGATTGAGAAATGTATAGTTTTGATCGATGAATCAATTCATGTTTAGGACATTGTCGTGCCCTACCACCCGCACAGCTTCCACTCCAAGTCGAGATGTGCAGTTCTGAATAACCGACACTCGTACTTTTTATTGGTCGACAATGGAACTGTTGGGAGGTAAGTGCGTATTTATTTATTTATTTATTTATTAAATAACACACACCGAGGTGTGCATCAAATAATATGATGAAGAGAAAGCAATGTAGATATAACGAAACCAGTTGTACTGTAGTCGATAAGTATCGACGGTTTCCATATAGTACTTCCTTTATATCTTTCCTTCCTTTCATTAGTGTATGTGTGAATTTGGCTTGCTGGGTAGCCTATGCTTCACGGTATCTCAGCGTATGAATGCTGCTGATGTTTTTTGGTATTGTATGGATGTCGGAAGGAATATTACACTGTACATTGGACGTCTTTAGTATTCACCTTACTTAATTTTATCCAGTACTCCAGGAAATGATGACTTTTCTTTTTGTGAGAATATATACACCATTTGATTATGCTAGAGGTTAAAATTCGAATGCAGGTACGGCGCAGACGTGATTCTCCGCCGTCGACTGGAGATGTACATCTCGCAGAAGCAGAAGATATTCGGAGGCACCAGATCTGTGCCCGTTGTATGTGTGGTGTTGGAGGGAGGAGCTTGTACAATTAGGACGGTTCTCGACTATGTTACGAAGTTGGTGTTTATATCTAAAGCGAAATACCACCCGGTTTGGGGTTTTTTTCACCAAAAATAGTTTGAAAAAAGTTATAAACGAAAATAAACATAAAACACAAACAAATAAGTGCATCTTGCAGAAAAATGTTCACAAACAACCATTTTTTGCGATTTTGTATGGGAAAATTCGCTTCCCGCGATTTGCCGATTTTAATACTTGCACGGCCATGAAAGAATCGAGGGATGGTCTTTTCAAATGATCACACAGTCCGCAGCATCCAAATGACGAAACGTTCACAAAATATTTTGAATTTGGCTAGTAAAAGTCCAAAAACACACGGTTTGAAAACGGTGGTCAACGCACGGTTGTTTACTCCTCCTCTTTTTGTATTTTTTTGTTGAGACCGAGTAAGTCGGGTAGATGCGCCGCATGAGGCAACCCGCCCCTCTGTGTGTAACCCGGTGCTAGGGACAATCAGTATTGGTTGCGTGAAAAAGTGGGCGTGTAGCTCAACCGGTGAGTGCTTGCTAGCCATGCAAGTGACGCGGGTTCGAATCTGCTCCACGCCAAGTTTTTCACAATAGACCAGATTGTTGCCTAGGAGCCATGAGGGCTAAGTGGGGGCCGAACCGGGTCCCAAGAGTTGTTGGGAATGGTACACAGTGGATTATGCCTGTGGGACCAGGCACTCTTGGGGAGAGGGTAGTAAGTCGGGTAGATGCGCCGCATGAGGCAACCCGCCCCTCTGTGTGTAACCCGGAGCTAGGGACAATCAGTATTGGTTGCGTGGAAAAGTGGGCGTGTAGCTCAACCGGTGAGTGCTTGCTAGCCATGCAAGTGACGCGGGTTCGAATCTGCTCCACGCCAAGTTTTTTCACAATAGACCAGATTGTTGCCTAGGAGCCATGAGGGCTAAGTCCATGAGGGCTAAGTACCGACCGGTAATTCGCTTTAAAGTAACGTGGGTAAAGAGTACTGATGATGTATTGTAAACGTTAACCGGACTTGAATCTAATTTTAAGTTAAGTGTCGCGCCGCCTGTGGCAGCACCTAACGTTTCAAGCTACGCATTTTACTCACGTACAGTTATGTGATCTGCTGTTTGTGGGCCTGACCTTGTTTTTGTCGATGACGTGTACATTTCATTTCAGTGTGCCGCGTGTGCCCGTTGTCGTGTGCGACGGTAGTGGACGTGCTTCAGATCTGCTCGCTTTTGCGCATCAGGAGGTCCAAGAGGATGGGTAAGTGTTCTAACGCACATTGGATGAATTGTTTTGTTGTGTGTTTGCGCTCAAAATTCAAAAGTATGCCCAAATGTTTTTTTTTAAATGGTCACTACTTTGTTCACGCATACACTTGACAAATAAACGTATGCATGTAGGATGTAGAATCCAGGGTTTCGTTTTGTTTTCTCGTGCTTTCGTTATTCTAGTTTTTTCCCAAGAATGTCGTACAATTTTGACTTTTCAATATTCATGTTGCAGAACTTTCCGCGATGATATCCGTCCTCAACTACTGCAACTTGTCCAAAAGACATTTGCATGTGACGAGCGAACTGCGGAGAAGGTGATGCGGGAGTTGAGCATGTGCGCTCAGCAGAAACACTTGGTAGGTGGATTTGGTGTTGGTTTGGGCTAAGGATTTAGACTTTGATATACCTCACCTTATTGTTCGACACCTGGAGGATTTGTCTTGACTAGCTTATGGCGAATCGTTCCTTTTACGTGGATTGTTATCAGTGATGGTTCGGTTATCGTTATAGTAGTGATGGCTATTGAGAAAAGACACAAAATGTTGAGCAAAATAAACACAGGGTCTTGCGGAAGTGCATATTGAACATGAGTGAACTTGTTTGGTTCATGCACGTGTGCGTTAGAAAGGTTCGTGTCTCTTAAATAACTAACAAACTAACACAATTTGTTTTACAGATGACCGTGTTTCGGCTTGGTGAGAAGGGCAAACACGATGTTGACTACGCTATTCTGACTGCTCTGTTGAAAGTGGGTTGTTGCTTTTAGTTTATTTTGTATATATGTTCTTTTTTTCCGTGCGGTTTACTGAATATCTGTGTTCAAATGTTTTCAACATTGAGTAGTTAGGTTCCTAGTTCCTACCATACTTTGTAAATCTTATCGTTCCCTATTGTAAGTAATAGGGAGAGATAATATTCTCGAAAAACTAAGCCCTTGAAAATCCCTACGATGATGTTTGTTATGATTCGGATAAGCTGATATGTATCTACTATCTACTGTCGTTTTCCTTTTAGGGTCAAAATCTGTCGGCGGCCGATCAGCTCGCATTGGCGTTGGCTTGGAACCGTGTGGATATTGCGAGGAGTGACATCTTCGGCACGGAACAGGTACACGTGGATCCACATTCGCATCACGGGGAGGTGAATTCTTACGGCGACGCACGGTTATGCTGTTCGTGTGTGCTGGGTTGTGTAGTTTGTAGTCTGTAGTATGAGGCTGCACTATGAAGTGGTCCTACATCTAACAACTGGTGGATACTATACACTAACAAGTAGTTTATTGTGGTGATAACGTTTAGCTGTGGTACTGTGGTAGTATAGGCAAGGGGGTGTTGGGAGAACCATTTGCTCAGGGAATTTGTATTGCCTTTCCATTTCACATTTGACCAGTTCCCATATCCCCTAACGGAAACAGTTTGTTTGCGATGTGGGGTGTGCCGTCCACTATCACTTTAATGTTCTATGTCTTATCCATAGTTGTGTGTTCAGACTTGGTCGCAAGCTTCATTGCATAATGCAATGATGGAAGCGTTGATCCACGACAGGGTGGACTTTGTTCGTCTGCTGCTAGAGAATGGTGTCAGCATGCAACGATTCCTTACCATTGGAAGGCTCGAGGAGTTGTTTAATACAGTAAGTCGGATATTTTGCCCTACATATAAGTCTTATACTTTACGTTTTCATATTTAATTTAATGTATCATGTACTGCAAGCGAGCCTACTGTATGTTTAATTCCGTAAGTCTGATGGTGTGAATTTACATATTATAATCACTGATTTTGTTATTTCCCTTTCAGGACAAGGGTCCACCGAACACACTCTACTACATCGTGCGCGACGTGGTCAAGATCAAGACGGGTTACCATTATAAGTGAGATTTAAGTCTTTTTTCGTTAATTCCGGAAATTCCGTCTTTATTTGTGTACCTTTCCCTCTCAAAATCTCTGGCGTCCAGCTCATGAAGTTAATAGTGAACTGCTAATTCAGTTAGTGAAGTAAGTGAAGCGCTGAATCTGCATCTGAATAGCCATTTTGTTTTGGTTAAAATACTACGTACTGCACTAAGAACTACGAACTCTGTGCTAAGAACTGTGTACATGCCTGGAGTCGAGTACATATAGTTTATCTCCACTCCGCTTTCCTTTCCAGGCTTCCCCACATTGGAATGGCAATTGAAAAGTTGATGGGAAACGCGTATCAATCCCACTACACGACCACCGAGTTCCGACAGAAGTACGCGGCGTTCATGAAGAAGTTTAAGGTGAGAATGTTGAATGTTCAAGTTGAAATTACAGGTTTTTTTTGGAAAACAACGTTTGCTAATACTGAAAGACTAGTGTTACTCATTATTCTTACTCGTTGAACACCATTGACCAAATAATATTGAAACTTGGGTTGGGTTTAAAAAAAGGGACGTTTAATTGGTTTATTCTCGATTCTTGTTCTTCAGTGATGAAGAGTTGATACGGGAGTTATGTGACTAGTATTTTTATGTGCTAACCTCTTAATAATAAGCCTTTGCAGTCGGCACGGCTAGCTTCCACCGTGGCTGCGGGCAAGTCTTCGCGGGTCGGTAGCACGATCTTGTCACGGCAGAATACGGAACCGGTGCTCAACTTGCAGGTAGAGATTTTGTTAATCGTTATTAGGCAAATGTACCTGGATAGTTCATAGTTTGTCAATATGTTTGGTGCAAGTATCTAATGTTTCCTGTAAATCTTATTGTAATACCCACGGTTCCTTGTTTATGATGGTGTCTTTACTGCATCACATCTTAGGGTACCTTTTGGCTTTCGAGTTGCTAGATTTTATTTTAAGATCTTTCCAATGTGAACTTTTCGACTCGGTGAACCAATAACTATTATTATTATTTTATGAGCAGTTTCCATAGCTATCGTACTCAAAGTTGTTTTCACAAGCATATAATTGTTGGTATCGCCGTGCTTTGTTTATGTTTCAAATAAGTTTTATATACATGCTTGTTCAAGGTGGTTAATTATTGTTTAGTGTAATTCTCCCCAGTGTATTATCCTATTGTTATTAACCGTATTGCTACCACACACATTTTTTTGTAATATCGACTAGTGTAGTGGATGGGGCTTGTGACTTCTAAAAGAATGGTCGCTGGTTCGAATCCCCCCTGCGAAATAATTATGGTGGTATGTGTTCAGGGCCTGGGAGCTGGTGACACCGTGCATAGTGAACATATGATGCCAGCACCTGCGTTGTCTGGTAGCCGCGCCCTGTCAAATCATATCCTGTGGAGGAGTGCGTTCAGGAATGTGAGTTTATATTTCTTTTTAATTCGAAGTATTGGTAAGACGGAATCGCGCGCGGTAAGGAAATGTATACATACGTGGTGCGCGGGCAACAGATGTGAAGGTTTCATCGTTTCTATAGTTAGCTGTACCTTTTCTTTTAAGGTCGTTAGTTAAGGCCTCCTTTATGGGATAATACCAATTAATTCAGGATCTTTTAGATCAATTAGTAATTAGTATGTTCGGTGACGTGATCATAGCTTATTTTTAGAGGTTATTTATTTTTTCTTCTATTTTTTTTCCAGCTGAACAGTCTTGCGATGCGTCCTCCAAATCTCACCGAGAGCAAGGAGATGATATTCGATGATGAGGGTGAGTTTTAGTGGGGTTGAATGTGTTCCTGTTTTCTCTTTGTTTATTCTGATATGAATCTAATGGAGCAGTGGACCAACCAGGAGAATTTGCATATTGGTTATGGTCTCGGGAGATTATGCTTACTGATATTCATGCTCTATTGGCTTTTTTCGCCTAATGCACACGCAAACACATACGCCGCCTTAAAGTGCTAGTGGTCCAGATGAATTTTTGCTCTGTTATTAGATCCATCGTTTAGAAATGTCGACTTCGGGCTCGTCGTCTGAGAATCGAATGTCGGAGTTTGAGTTCCGCTACCCTTTCTCGGAGCTCTTCCTGTGGGCCGTGCTCACAAAGAGACAGGAGATGGCACTGTGCATGTGGCAACATGGAGAGGAGGCATTGGCTAAGGTAGTACGGTTACATCAATTTCGGTAGTCACTTAATCTCTAATGTGCTGATATGTCGTGTAGTGTGCAGTAATCGAATGTACGTTCTTGATATTGCTGGCATTTTGCAGTTTAATATAAATTACAGTAAGTCTGCTGCCGTTCTATAGTTTATTAGTAAATCGTAATACAGTAATATAATGTACGTTGTTGATATTGCTGGTGTTTTGCAGTATAATATAAATTTAAGTATATTGCCGTTCTATATTTAGTAGTAAGTCGTAATATAAATTAGAATGAGAAGTCCGTGGTGTACTTCGTTTACCAGCCTCTTGCATGTCTTGCTACTTGCTATTCTAAGAAGTTTGTTGTTGGTCTTCTTTTGGGCCTCTAACATGTATTTGTGTTTCTTAACGTTCGAATTCTTGTATCAAATTTCATTCAGTCACTGGTCGCTTGTCGTTTGTACAAGAGTTTGGCGAAAGAGGCAGCGGAAGACTATTTGGAAGTGGAGATCTGTGAGGAGCTGAGGAAATATGCAGAGTGAGTTGGTGTATCTAATTTATGTTTTTGTATATACCATTATACCATAGCTTTTTAGTTCCTTTGATCCGTGTGAGGTTCAGTTCCCTTTCATACTCAGTTTTGCTTTAAATGAATAATTTATTCCAAGGGTTACTTTTGTGTAGTTCTTGGGTGTCGAATCAGTGATGCCGCTTTCCGATATTGTGACTGACATATGGTAAGGTTTGGTGCCATGAAAATCGCCGGATTTCGACATCCTATCTAACGTGTGCCTGTCAAATCGTGGCATTTGATCCTGTCATTTACTCTTGATATTCTTGATATTCTTGATGCTTCTAGGGAATTCCGTCTTCTCTCACTGGAGCTCCTTGATCACTGCTACCAAGCCGACGATGCTCAGGCCTTACAGGTTTGTTTTAAACTTTCGAACTTACGATTCCTTATGTTTCATCTATTCTGTAAATATCCTGGCCCTAGTGATGGAAGATGCTTATATGCATGTTATAAGTTCTTTTAATATTAGAATTTCGAATAACATAGTCGTTGTTGGTCACCAAGCATACCTTACCTTACCGTGCCGTAGTGATCCTTAGCTTCTTAGTACACTACCTTGAACGTAAGCTGGAGTATGTAACCGGTGTATGTCGTTTACTCAAACATCTAACGGGCTATTGTTTTCAGCTGCTCACATACGAACTGAAGCAGTTTGGGCATCAGACGTGTCTCTCCCTAGCGGTGATCGTCAACCACAAACAGTTCCTGGCACATCCGTGGTAAGGATCTTTCACCGTTTACAGTTTAAGAATGCGTATAGTTATCAAAGGTATCATTGATTTTTGAGGTGAGGAGAGGTTAGAGACTCATAATCAACATAGCTGTGCTGGGTCCTGTTCCGTGTCTGTGTCTGAATTACATGATTGAATTACCATTTGACAAGTGATGTCTTAGAAATGTCATGTTTATTTTTATTCATTTAGTTGTCAAATACTTCTCGCTGATCTTTGGCACGGAGGACTGCGCATTAGAAGGTGGGGTTTCTTTTCTTTTCCATTTTGATGAAAATTTGAGTTTTAGGTGAGATCTCTGATCTCCAGTCTAACTCCCTTCTTGCATTCCGTAATTTTCGATCTACTGGTTGTGGGCATCTCTGCAGAATTTCACTGTGTTTAATTTTTCTCAGTGTGTACACCACACTACAATCAAATAAAACAAATATTGATGTAAATAATGTTAAATTGAACCAATACAACAATACTAATATATATATTACTGTTTTTTTACTCTTGCTTTTTGTCGTGCAAAGGTGCAAATTGCACATCGAAGTGAAATTATTGAACCTATTATTATTTTTTCATTGGAGTGAATACATATCTACTATTCCACTATTCAGTCATTCGAACGGCAAGGTGTTGTTCTGTCTCCTCTTTCTCCCGGCAATCTTTTGGTTGGAGTTCAAGACAAGGGAGGAGTTGTTGCTGCAACCACAGACAGCTGCTGAGCATGAGGTACGAGTTTTGGATTGTTCTGGGGTGTCGGGGTTTTGGTATACGGTAGCCTTGTCTTCCTAAATTCATGTCTTTAGAAAGCCTGATCGGGGTCCTGGTATACGGTAGCCTTGTCCTTGTCTTCGTAAAGTCATATCTTTGGAAAGCCAAGGAAGTGTTATGTTTTGGGCTTCCTTCAGTGCCCTAACTCTTTCGTATTCAGACAGAGATCTAAAAAAAACTTCCCATTTAATTTCAGCAAGACATCAACGAAAGTTCGTCGTCCAGTTCGTCATCATCAAGCGATGAGAGCTCGTCGAGCTCGTACTCTGACTCGGATGAGGAGGTTAGGGTTTCTGGTATTGCGTTTGGTTTCCATTTAGGAGTGTCTTATGTACTGGGAATCTGTAAGTAGAATATTTGTTTGACCTAGCGCCCTACTGTAATAATCACTCCTTTCAGAATGAAAACGCGGCTGGTCGACGCACGTCCCATGGTAGTGTTCAATCACTGAACACGATTAACCTGGCTGGGGTTGGTTTTGTTTAGTTGTTTTTTTTTGGCTACTTTGACTTTGAGACCTAGGATATTCACTCTGCGGCGGGGATGTGCTGTAAGGCATTTTGTCCGGCTGATAGGTTTGTGGTTCTTCGCATTCTTTAGCACGTGATTACGTTCAAGGAATCAGAAAACTGTGAAAATGTATTCTGTGATAACCTTCCTTTACTGCAGTTGTTCCGAAGTCGCCATAAGAGCCGCCGACCCAATAACAATAACAACAACAAAACAGATGATGCAGTGGCGACAGTGGAAGGAGGATTGCACATGCACAAGAGCAGTGGTTGGTTGTTTTTGTTAAAGCGGTGTAGCAGGTGGTTTGCCCTTGTCCGGCGCGCAATGGTGCTATGAATTGTAGTAGTCTATAGGGTGACAACGGTCTTCACGTGCGCAGTTAAACTTGTACCCTGGTTCGTTCTTATTAAGTTTTTGCCCACTTTTAATCGTTTGATTGTTCCAGCGATGACCACAGCCGCACACAGTCCCCAGCTAACGCGGCGACGACGCATGACTTCATGGCGCGCTCCCGGCAATCTTCAACGACAGAGTAGTCACACGAGCAAGCAGAATATTGTGAATGGATCAGTGAATAAAGGTGAATGTCTGCAAATTATGATTGTATTCTACGTATGGAAAGAGCAAATGTTTTACAAGGTTTCGTATGAAAATTATTGAATTATCTAGGTCAGTGGTGTGGGAATTGTCATCGCTAGCCTAGAAGTGCACATGCATATTCGATGTTTGCTATGTTGCAATTGTATTTTGTGTCTTGGGTCTGTTTACCTCATTTTCTGCGTTTCCACAGCATTTGTTTGTTTTTGTTTCCAGAAAAACTGGCTGGTTCGACGGGAACTCTCTCGGAAAGGGCATCGCTTCCTGAGGACTTCTACGTGAAGCGAACACCACTCGAGACGTTTGCCATTAATTTACCGCGCATGGTGGGTGCTTCTTTTTCATTTTCGTATTCATTTTCGTCCTAGTTCTAAATAAGGTCCAATTGTGGATAGAAGACTTCCGAACTTCCGACGACAAACAACATGCATGGTTAAAAAAAAGTGGCCGCCATAACGGGGTTTTGCGGGAGGTGCGCCAGGGATACGCGAATGGATGGTTGTGTGCACAATTTAGTTGATGTTGAGCACTTTTGTAAAAGGCTTGGCAGATGCGGGACAGCTGATATGGTAACGCTTCACGCATACCTTGCGCTGCTGCGCTGCAAGCGCTTGAAGTTTCTTGTTGACGTGAAATGAAGTCTTGATCCTCGTTGCTGTCGTAAACTGGTCGTATTAAACCTTCAGGATATGCTGTCCATCTTGGAACAGGGCAAACAGGTTCGAATATTAGTCTGCACCATTCTTTGTAGTAGAATAATGATTCTTCAATGTGTAATCCATGTTCACTGTCGCTATTTGTCTTACTGAATAATTTACGTGTACGCGAGATTAACAACTAAACAACTGGGATGTAGCTTGGGGTCTTTTGAGGTAAAATGTTTGCTCAATTCGAACTTCACGCCCCTTCACTTTCAGAAGATACTCGATTTCTATTTTCTGAAACTTTCCGATTCGAACTCGAAGCCCTTATAAACGTGTAGAATTTCTTCTTCATTCTTGTATAAATGAATTTCTGCCAGCACATATGTTAATGCTTACTGGGTAAAATGAAGCGAATTATAAATTTCTTCTCGGAGCATGACCATTTTTCTAAAACCTTTACTTTAGTCTATGTTCAGATTACCCCCAAGTACGTATGGTATGGTGGTACTTTTTGTTTTCAAATTTCTTCCGTTTTTATTTCGTTCCAAAATTCAGAAACAAATCCGCTACCGCCGTCGGTTTTACGAGTTCTTCGCGGCTCCGATCACTACGTTCTGGTCGTGGACATTGTCATTCGTCGCCTTCCTTACTGTATTCACCTATGTGCTGTTGGTCAAGTGAGTTTTGTACAGTATTCTTAACTTTGAACTTATCAATTACGGTTATATGTTGTGTCATATAGCGTTGGACCCATGGCTTTGTTTGTGATTATATTATGTGTTATGGCCACAACGTCTTAGGACAACATGCTGTAATAGTAGTTTGAGCTATATACTCAATAAAAAAAGAATTGTATACTTATTTAAGCTTGAAAAAGTTTGGCGACCGTGGTTTTCATAAATTTGTTTTAGAACCCAAAACAGGCCGCATTGGACAGAATGGTTTCTCCTTGCGTACGTGGTCACTTTTGGAATGGAGCATGCTAGAAAGGTACGGAGGTTGTGCTGAAATTGTTTCGTTGTTTTGTTTCTTTCTGTGTCGACTTTTAGACATCGTGTCTCTTTCGCTGTGACACCATCCTACCCACAATGACACACCCTATCTGTCCCCGACTTGTTAACTTGATCGCATCAAACTAAATTGAATACTGTGGGTCATTTTGGAGCCCTATTCACTTAGTTTCATTGATTAATTGTTTCAGTTCCTGATGTCGGACCTGAAACCCTTTTCACAGAAAGTGAAGTATTTCTTCTTCAACTTTTGGAATACAATCACGGCGTTGGGGGTGCTGACCTTCATCATTGGATTCATTTTACGGTGCACAGGGTGAGTGGAACTTTTTTCTTTCTTCTAGGCTTAGGCAGGCAGCGCTGTCGCCTCGGCTTCTGTGGTAAGAAACTCTTGGTTCCAAATTTGCAAAGATATGTGCAGCATTAAATTGTGTATGGTAAACTCGCGCTCGTTAGCATCATGTTTCAGAGGATACTGAAAATTGTGAACATATGCGTAATTTATTATCTCCTGGAAGTGGAAGTTACTGCTGTTCTAGAATTTGAATGAGTTTTGTGCTAAATAACCATGTTTCATGGAATATTGAAAAATGGGCAATCGTTGAGTGGTTTGTTAATCCCTGTCGGAAAAGCCGTCAGATAATGACAGTTGTTTCTGGCGGCAGATCTCTATGTCGTGTAGGTTGAAGTGGAGGATAATACACCACTGGACAACTTCAGCTAAACATGTGCCAATTTCAAAGATTAGGTCGAAATACGAATTGTCATATCATCATTAGCATATTTACATTGTTTAATCTTAACAAAATACTTCATTTTCATGCAAAAGTTAAAGGGGTGTCCAATGGTGTCCAGTGGTGTCTGGATGTCCATGGTGTATTATCCAATAGGCCGTAGATGTTAAAATCAAGGGATGAAGATAATTAATTATCTGTTTTTTTTTCAGGAACACCGGCTGGGGTCGTGTGGTGCTCGCGTGTAACAGTGTCCTCTGGACAATGAAATTACTCGACTACATGAGTGTGCATCCGAGACTTGGACCCTATATCACTATGGCGGGGAAGATGGTAGGGTTTCCGGAGCGTTTTTCATTTTTGTGATAATTTACTTTTGTGTATTGTATTTGTTTTGGGAGTAGTGTTGGAGTTTACATTATTAATATTAACTATTAATCTTACATTATTGGTGATCGTGGTCCATGATACAGTTGGGTATTGAATGTTTCCTCTTGAACTCTATGGGCTAGCTGTTCGTGGGTACTTATTGTGTCTGCAGGTATGACATAATATATAGTCTATATACTGTATTATGCATTTCTTGAATGTTACCTTGGAGTTGAGTATGAGTAACAGTAACATTGCAGGTGTTGAGCATGTCGTACATTATCGTGATGTTGGTCGTCTCATTGCTATCCTTTGGGCTGGCTCGACAATCGATCACATATCCAAATGAGAATTGGCACTGGTTATTGGTTAGGTGAGATTTTTCGAAACTTGATATGCGGTTGAGTCCACCGGGTTTATCTTAGGGCTGTTTATGTATTTTGAACTTAACTTGGATGTCTTCCAGTCTTCCAAGGTGGTAGAGTTGCTCGAAATTACTTAAGCCTTTTGCCCTCCCCTTGTCTGATTATTACCAGCCGTGCTATGACCTGTCTGTCGTATGTTTTCGTTTTGCGCAGTGCCATGTGCCACAGACGCGAAGGTTTGGGTTAAATGATTTTACTAAAACTTTCAGCAATACTTATTTAGGAATATCTTCTACAAACCGTACTTTATGCTGTACGGAGAAGTGTATGCTGACGAGATTGACCAGTGTGGCGATGAAGGTTTTTATTATTATTTTATTTGGCAATGTTTTTGTGATTTGGAATGTTTTGTTTTGTGGTGCCCCTCGCTTCGGCTTTCGTTGTAACCTACCTTACCATCTCTGCTAGCATAATTTGGTTATGTTTATGTTAACCCTTAGCTACGGTGCTTTGCTTTTGTATTTGCTGCTTGTGCTACGAATAGTGGTCGCGCTTTTAACGCTGTTGGATTATGGCGTGTGGGTACTTGCTTTTTGTATCTTTCAAATAACCCGGTTAACCATGTAATCTTGCTAGCCCTGATGTGGTTTGCCAATTATTACATAGGCTGGTGTGTTGCAGAACCTGGGTTTGTGGTGGTTCGCATGCACGCTAAGCTAACCCTAGCCTAATCCGAATCTTAATCGCTTTAGCCTGGGAGCAACACTTGAAGACATCGCGGCCTCTGGATGATGTGCTGATCTGTGAGAATGTTTTTTTGCTTTTAACACGAGTGGTTTTCTTACTATGCTACCTTGCTTATTATGTTTGTTGATGCTATAACGTTTGTCCATGTCACGTACATCTGCCTGGTCCGCTCTATGAAGAAACTCCAAACGTCAGTATGCGG
Organism: Pelodera strongyloides; assembly: GCA_036852015.1. Classification (NCBI taxonomy): domain Eukaryota; kingdom Metazoa; phylum Nematoda; class Chromadorea; order Rhabditida; family Rhabditidae; genus Pelodera; species Pelodera strongyloides. Next base: position 318,346 of record JAANDG010000012.1, read on the forward strand.
AGAAGCTCAAGAACTACAATACATGAATATATTATGTGATATGAACATGAATACGATTTACCTGTCTCCTTTGTCCTTACATTACTGTAGTGATATCTTTGCTATGCATTTATGCGAGTATCTCAAAAATGCATGATGTAACGTTTGTGATTTCTTCCGACTGTCTATAATGATATCTTTGATCACTACTAAAAGTGATGGTACATCGGTTGGAATGGCAGATGTATGAATTTCGAAATCTTCTGAGTACTTAACCGAGGAACTACCAACTGAGTACTTCGTTTTCTAGCATGGGACCAGCACATGGAGACTGGAGAGCCGTTGAGCAAGTTCCTCTCGCAGGAGCACTGTGTGCCCGGTCATTGGATCCCTCCCGTGCTCATGACCTTCTTCCTCCTCGTGGCCAACATCTTGTTGATGAGCATGCTCATTGCTATTTTCAAGTGAGTACAAGAGTTTTAATTTCATATTTTTTCTCAAACACTGTAATATGTTCATAAATTTTGACTGTGATTTATGAAATTTGGCTCAGGGCTGCCATAAAGTCCCTTTTATTATTTGCATTCACTTTGGCATATATGTGTATTATGTTGTTCATGGGCGTTCAAATTCATTTCAATTGTACAGTGTGTGCTGTGTTATTAATATGCCTTCGAAAATTTTCCCATTTCTATGCAGTGAATTATCCATAATAAAAATTTCAGTAATATCTTCGATGCGACTGAGGAATTCTCACGGCAAATATGGCTCTTCCAACGCTATAAACAGGTATGTTACCTTAGATTTGTTTTCTCAAGTTTTGCGCACGGTGTGGATTTGAAACTTGAAAAATACAATGTTTCACCCGTGCGGTATATTTTCTGTCTAAAGAGAAGCGAGTGTTATTTTTTCTTTCTTATAGCTCTTCTTTGGTGATCTCATAATCTCAATCATAATAACATTGCTTGTTCAATAATGGTCTGCGCAATATAGCCAATGATGTGAAGTGGCTGTAGTGGTAGTTTTCCTACTGTAGCTTTTCTTACTCTAGGTGATGGAATACGAATCGACCCCCTTCCTCCCTCCCCCCTTCACCATTTTCTACCACGCTTATATGGTGGTCAAGTATATCCGATGGCAGATCAAACACCGGAAAGATAAGGAGAAGGGAGTGGTGAAGCCGAATAGGAAAGTCTTCGACTTTTCACTCAGTGGGTTTTGACCTGTGTTTTATTTATCCGACGCCTTAATCTTTAAAAGTAGAGGAGCACATACAAACGTGTACTTACCCACTTACTACGTACGCTAAATAGATACACGGAGAGATACCGCGATTATGCCACGTGACAGCAGTGTTACAGAATTGCAGCTAGACTGAGCGATTTTGCGAATGAGAACTTTGAAGGGAGATTTGACGGTTGGTTGTTGATGCATATTACAACCTACTCATTGCCTTTCCTTCCAGAGCTCTTCCTTTCGGATGACCAAGTGGAGAAACTGCACGACTTTGAGGAGGACTGCATGGAGGAGTTGACGAGGAAAAAGGAGCACGAGAAGAACACGAGCAATGAGGAGAGGATACTCAGGACGGCCGAGAGGTGGACATTTACATATTTACATTATACTCTTAATAGATGGATGGAAAGGAACCATACATCATGGATGTAATACGAATTTAACATGGAAAAATTTGGGGTGGAAAGCGAAAAAAAGAGGGGTCGGATGTAACTCAAACTATGTTAACAAAGGATACGAAAAGGAGCTCTGTTTTGAAATGGGGTTTGGATCCTTCTGAACTAGTTGACGCATAGAGCAGTATGTTGAGTTGTTTGGTTTGACCACATGGTATTAACACATTGGTGGTACTGATAGGAAAGCAAGAGTTGTTTTATCGATTGGTGAACTAGAGTTACGTACACGGATGAGCAGAGGAGTACCGTGGAATACCCTATGAAGGTATGAAGCAGTGGTGTAACATTATGATTCTTCCCGTGACTTCCCTTCGTTCCCTTGAAATCCGGGATTATTTAATTAGTCTAACAAGTATGTAATTTAGGACCGAAATGATCGTGGCACGGCTGAACGATTTGACGAATAAGGTTAGTTTTATGGCTGTTTCTGTGTGTTGTTAGCTAAGCCTAAACATTCTGCTAATGTAAATTCAGATGCATTTTGATTTTGGTTATGTTGGATGGCTCTGTCTCCCTCTATTTTGTCGTTTTTTGTCGCTTAACTAAAAGGCTTTGAGCTTTTTAGGAGTCCCTAATGCGTGAAAGTATCCGCGAAATGGAAAGCCGAGTGGAACTAATTGAGAGTCAACAGGTGAGTGTTTTGATGTGATATAATCAGGGCGTCTGTCCTTACTGACTTATGACGGACAGCCACTCCGACAACGGCGATGGGAATTTGATATACAAATATATTAGCTTCTGTTCTGGGACGTGCGTCGTTTTTGTGTTTGGTTCAGTGAAGGATTCGTAGCTACTCTTTTCTTTTTCAAGTTTATCTTCGTTCATTATGAGAAAATGTGCAGTAATTTTCTTGGTTTAGGGCGAAATCCTCGATTGTATGCGGCAGGTGGCTGCCACTATGCCAGTTATTCTATCACAGCTTCAGGTAGTTTTATTTTGCATTTTTTTGTCGCATCTCTATAGGTATTTTGTGTTTATTCATCCGGAGACGCCCTTGTATTGAGATTATTCAACAACAAGATGTAATTTAGTTCCAACAACAGATGCAAGCCACGCAAACCTCCATTCCTACATCGTTTGTGTACACGGGAATGCCGGTCAGCTCATCAGCGGGGCGGATTTCATCGCCGACATTGCTGGTACCGTCGAGTCAGCTGTCAGCAGGAGCTGGAGCGGTTGTGACCAGATCGGACAGCTCAGAGGAGGTGGGAACCTGGGAACCCTTTTTTTGTAGTAGTTTACTCGCATACGGTAGTTTTGTGATCTAGTTTATTGAGCCAATTCTGGGAGAAACAGTTCTTGTTGGAAAGTGCATTTGAAACGACGAGCCTGACTAGGATCGCATATGCCTCTTTTTGTGAGGTGGTTATTGTATACTGTAATTTTTCTTCTTACCGTAATCGTCTGTTCCGTTCAGGCTGTCGTTGTCGATACTCATCCGCATCCGTCACATCAACAACAGCAAATGATGCAACACCCGCATCACCGATATAGTGTGAGTGCAGTGGCCGGACAACATGACGGGACACAAGGAGGACATGGGGATCTAGGACCAATGCCCAGGAAGAGGACCTCCACTATATGCGGTATGTTACAGTTTTCAGAGAGTTGGTTTATTGTTTTTGTTTTACTTGGTGGTTTTCTGGTCGGCTGGCAAGTAAACATTTTTGTTAGTGTGATATGTACCACAGTATTATGTGTTATGTTTCAACGAGTTGGTTTACTGTGTGGCTTTTTGGCCATGCACTGCGTCCAGGGTGATCTTTTTGTATGGGTTTTGTGCCAAGTATACCGCTGCTAATGAACGCTGCTAATTAGCACGGTGAACATTTAAAGGGAATGTGTAGGCACTCAAAATGAGCAAAACAACTGCGAAAATAGAGTTTCCACACCAGACATGAATTTAAGTAGGCGACTGAATATGTAAATTCGAATATTCTCATTTGCATGCAAATATGTCGCTGTTGCATGCTATATGCCGACGTCTGCACATATGCTAAATTTTTTGCTCCATCAGCACTGCCGTGTAAGCCAGGGGGTCAAATAAAGCGTTTACTATGGAAAAGATGAACTTTGAAAATCATTTTCTTTTAAATGGGAAACTTTTAACAATTTTTGTTGTTGTTTCCTTAATGAGGAACACACATTCTATTAATACAGCTTAACTTCAAAAAGGGCATACATATTCCCTTTAACTGTGGGATGACAAATTGAAATAGAAGTTCGTGTGTTTGAAGCCTTTGTACGATGTGCATTTACTTTTTAAACGTACATCGTAACAACAAGTTCGAGCTCCAATCCATAAAATATGTGCGCGTGATCCAGCTCTGGGTTCTCGCAGAGACCAATATTTCACTTTCATTTCAGGTGTTGAGGACTCTCACCTCCTCTCCCCGGGAGTTTCAAATGCCGGAGTAGATCCATTCAAGTATGGATCCCTGTCCAACATTACACACAACCTCGGAGCCAGCACCCTGAACATTTCCAAGAAGGATACGAGGTATGAAGGTGTTATGAATATTGTTTACTGTACCCGGACGCTGAAACGTAGTTAGGGAGCCGTAGCGGTGTTGATACTGTACCCCGTAGATGCCTCACATTTTGGGCAGAGTCGTGAGTATGTATACTGGTCAGAAATAGGGTGATGTACTTTTAAGCAATGATCGAATACACCGACAATTGATAAGTACTGTGTGTATGGGTACTTAGTAAACCAGTTAAAAGGTTAAAAGATACCATCTGACATACTAACAACAGAGTATTGCCATGTCTGATTGTGAGACTAACATTATCGTTATCTTTTCACTCTTCTTTTTTTATCTGTAGAGCCGTATCGCCTTTTCGTCTGGGAATCTGGTAAATGATATTGACTTTTTAATTAACTTATGTTTCGAACCTTATGTTTTATGTCCATGACAGCTTCGTATTGTGTTGTGGTCGTCTTGATGTTATGGTTAGCGTTAGAGTTAGGCGTATTCTGCTTGATAGTGTGTTTACTTACTTTACCAACTGTGCCGAGACTGCTAATTAGGGCAATTAGGCTAATTCCCGTGTTTAGCCTTGGCGTGTTCAGTCTAAGGCATTGTGCGTAGGGTCTGTGAATGTTTTGTGATTGTTAATCCAGCGGATCCAAATGATTATCCTGCATCTTGTCTTGACGCATGAAGTTTAGTCTGACGTCCCTTCCTTCGTTTGTTTAACGTATTTTTAGCATTTATATCCCTTTTCGCTTGTGATCTAGCGATATAATTTGACATGCATTCTGGTGTCAATTATTCCGAACGTACAAACTACCTGAGACCGTTTTCACCAGAATTTACTTCTGTCAAAAAAGGGTACTTCACTCAAAAGCGCGCGGTACTTCCGGTTTCACCAACATTTACTTCTGTCAAAAAGGTACCTAGGTTAAGTATCTTTTTGACAGAAGTACGCCTATAGCATGGGAGGCGTACTTAGACCAAAAATGTGGAAGTATCCCGGTTCGGTTTTTTCTGCATTATGAGAGCTGATTAACTCAACTTTTTAATAAGTGTATGGTTTTTTTATGGTAAATAAGCTTTGTAAACATTAGATAACAATGATTTCAGTTTTTGAATCACATTTCACTTATTAATAAAGTGATTACATACTTGATTATTTAGCTATTTCTTGTTTTCGTATGGTAAACTTTTAGTAATTACTTAGATCGTATTCGTTTTAAAAAGTAATCTAACTGTTATCCAACGTTTTCCTTCAAAAAAGTAAATGTTGGTGAAATCCATCAAAAAGCGTGTTGCAGCGTACTTCAGTCATAAATTTACTTAACCTAAGTACCTTTTTGATGGTCAAAAATTTATGACAGAAGTAAATGTTGGTGAAAACGGCCTCTGATGGCCACCATTTAGTTTGTGTAGTAGACAAACTGAAACTGGCTGCCATGATGTGTTGTATTGTGATGAGGTTTATGTTTATCAGCAAGATATCCTCGACCGCTAGGGCTTAGCTTGAATACCGGTGCAAGTGTATTATACAATGAACGCAGCATGAAGAAGTTTTTAAAAATAAGCTATGTGGCTGTTTTAGTGTGCGTCGCCAGCAACGTCACGAGGAGTACACGACGATCACCGACACTATTGCCATGTCAATGGCCGAGGCGGGAAGGAAGAAGGGAGGCCAGGACAGGGACACCGACGAGGATAATGTAGGGGTTTGAAAGTGCCCATAAATGTAGATTTAGTGTTTTTGGAGGTTTATGTGAAGGAATTATAATTGCGAGTGAAGTGGGTGCACGATGGGATGTCATGCCTCCACTATATTGCGTTTGGCAGTAATTGAGTAAGGTCATTGGAAGGTGTGGTTTTCCAGTTTAAACAAAGGTAAAATTAACAGCTTTTCAAGGTTCTCTCCTAGGGTGATGCCTACGTAGTGATGTTGGAGGCCCGGTTTAGGAATGGGAATAGAGTTTTATCTAATACCAGCCGTTCGAAGAGCCCTACGGGCTCTTCTCCGACTGGAGGAATCGGCCTTCGGCCGATTGTGTCCCTATTTAAAAAAAGGATTGCTACAATTTAAAAAGTTAACGCTCGTCTCTTTCGCCTCCCACACATTCACACGTCTCTGATTGTGGAAACGTATAATAATCAGTTTGGATCACCACCTGCCTAATGCTACCATGCAAATTTGCTATTGAAGGTGATGTATGTAGGGCAGAGGATTATCCTTGTGATAAGCTAGCATAGCTGCATAGCTCAGCAGGTAGAGCGTTGGACTGTGAAGCAAAAGATTGTGTGCTGCTGTGGGTTCGAATCCCGCCAGCGGCAAAGATTTTGTATGTTCTCATTCGATTGTGAATAGAAAATTTTCTTTATGAAAGGATTTCGTTGCGTGCATACAAACAAAAGACCAAGTAAACTCTTCTCCTTTATATAATAAGATATTTTTCAGCGAATATGAATACTTTAGTTTTAAAGGGATCGGCTCACCTCAAATCGTGTCTGTTTTTTCTGTTTCTTTATTTTCTACCAGTCGGCTACCGCCGCCTGAGGCGTCTTTCCAATATTCGCTGATGGTCGCTATGTTTCACTGGGCTATATCTATAAGTAGAAGCAACTCTTTCTCGCAAGAATAGTTTCCTGGGGATAGAACAGTTTTGGTTCGCCCATTTTAGGACGTTGACTATATTCCTCCTTAATTTCCAAAACCGAAAAGCAGCGGAATAAGTGCGGCGTGGCTGTTACGCCGCAATGTTTCGCTGGGCTATATAAGTTTCTCCTAAATTGTCTGCAACTTGCTCTACTCTAGGACATCGAAAAAATTCCCAAAGCCATAATATCGCGTGGCTGATACGCCGCAATGTTTCTCTGGTTAGGAGGAAACATTTCTATGCAAAAAGTCTCCAGTCTTTCATTTTTCCTTTTGAAACCCATACCAATATTGAACACGGGTTAGAACTTAGTTTCTGTTGACTATATTCCTCCTAAATTGTCTGCAACTATGCAAAATCGTTCAGTAAAGTATTTCGAAAAAAATAAGGGGGAAAAAATAAATTGTTGATTAAAACTTGTCAAAATTTAGGACAAAAGTTGTTCAAAAATCGATGATCTCGGCCTACTTGCCGAACAATCGCTCGAACGATACCCCGCAAGCATTCTGTATATGGCAGCCTTTGTAGCATTCACTGGGCGTTCCGCAGTTTAGCTGCTCCGTAGTGGGTGTTCTTTGAACTCTATCGCTCGGCGTGTACTCCGCTCCCTTGGTGTATATGCAAACTTGGTGTATATGTGGTGTTCATGTGAGCGCTCCACAATGGCGTTGCACAGCAAGTGGATGTTCCTTGAATATTATCGCTCGGCCGATAATCCGCGTCCTTGGAGTATAATGCAGCCTTTTGTGTGCCATCCGCAATGGCGTTGCTGATGGAGTGGGTGTTCTTTAAACACTCTGCCCATACGCCTCACCCTTGGTGAGTATATGCAGTCTGCGAGTGCGTAGCTCAGGGCTGGATTCTCGTAGGTAGCTCAAGGTGAGGATAATCTCACGTTGAAAGGCAATGTTGGCCTAAGGAAAATTTTTGTAAAATAAGAGTAAATAAAGCATTAGACGAAAAAGCGTGATTTCAAGTTTTCAAAATTGGTCGTTCTTTGAGTTTTGTGCCGTGAGTGTTTGTTGAACCCTTTGTGCCGCAGAAACGCCCGAACGAGCCTTTTTTGAACGTTTGTGAGAGGGGCGCTCGGGAAGTGAGATGGCTCAGTGCACGGGAACGTGAACTACTGAACCAAGCCTACAACCTGAGCGTAACGCACATCATCCAAACGTACACTCAAACAAACGCACAAACAAACAAACAAAGCTCCCAACTTTATATAATAAGATAATTTCAATCGCAGATGTCGCCACCTGCGGCGGCCATGTCAGATGACGGCGACGGTGACTTTGCTGGCGCTGCGGCCGCGTCGACTTCGCGCTCCTTCCAACCGACTTCGCCTATTCATCGCCGATCGAGGCATAAGCTGTCGACTTTGATGCCGAGCACACTCGATGAGGAGGTTGGTGTGGTTTGTACGTTTGTAGTTTGACCTATGTCATTGTGACAACACCAAGGATGTAATATTTTTTACCAGTATTTGTGTGAGTTTCCGCGTATGTTTTGGGTTTTTTTGTCGGATGGCTGAGAGAGAGCGCGTGCAAATCTTATTTATAATTGCTACAAAAACGAGATACATGTAACAGTATCCATTTCATTTTGTAATTACTTTTAAAGTTTAACTAAATTAAGGAGCATGATCGAGATCACGAGGAGGAGGGACTGGCCGACTGTGAGCTGACAGAGATGGAGAGAGATGATGAGAATGTGGACACGCAGGCAGAGGAAGACGAGGGAGAGATTGGTGGTTATGGGGAGAACAGGAGGAGGGAGCAGAGAAGAGTTAGTTTTCTCTTCTTGTGACTTTGTGATATGCGTGAGTTACTGTATCTCTTTTGGAGTCTGTGACTCAGGGGCGTCGATATTCACTGGCTGATTGCTGATTTGATCAACTAGATTACGATATTTGGGTGTACACCGGCGAAGTACACGAAGAAAGGACGAAGTATCTCTTGATTTGCGTAGTCCGTGGAGTCCCTCTGGATTTGCGTTGACCATATCCGGATGCTATCGCGCATTCATGTACTTCAGTGCAATATATCTTTTCCGTGTTTCGGTCCGTGAGCAAGTTAAGCAGCAAGCTCTGCCATTGCATGGGATTCATGTAGATCTGTGTAAAGATTGTGCAAATTATACTATGCTGTACATTTTACTCAGCTACAAATGAATTCTTTTCAGTTGCGACCGTTCCGTTTCACTGACCTGATGGCCGGACTAAACGAGTCATGTGCCTCCGGCGCGGACACTCCGGATGAGCCACACCCCTCGCCCGCACCGTCGCGGTAGTTGGCGTACGGTAGCGTTGCACCCTGGTGACAGATGAACTAGGGTAGCTTCACGAGTGTATGTTGAACAAACCCCGTCGTTACAGTATTACGGAATTGACTCGCCATTTAATTGGAGTTTATCTCATTAAAAAAAAGTAATTTTCATGATGTTTCTATACTACAGGGTGGTCCAATAGTTTTAAACCCTGGCATTTCAACCGCCAAAACAATAATATTGACGCAATGAACACGCGATTCGTTTTATTCAACGCGTTATAATGTTTTGCAGCATAAAACAAATAGAGTTTTCAAAATATCCCTCCTATTCCTTCACACAGTCCTCCAGATGCTTCTTAAACGAGCCCTCCGTGGAACGCAGGTATTTGGCGATACTTCAGTCCATAACTTCAGAAGGAGCGTACGGAGTGAGGTCAAATTTGTGTGAGACAAGGAGCAGGCCTTCCCCTCCAAGTGTGACCAGGTGCGAAAGTCGGAATAATTCAGTTCGGACGAAAACTGTTGATCTTCCGCATGGCTGCAAATCCAGAAAACACGGGCACGAGAACGGCCCTACACGATCGTCGACTCATGAGATGATGTTACTTCTTGTTTGAGGGTCAACTGTATTCCATTGCAATAACTACTGCTCCGTGGAAGCAAAGACACCATCAACACGTTTTGTAGACAATTGTGACTGTGCATTTCGACGCAGTTAGTCACAAATACCCGTGAGGTCGTTTCCGTCGACGTCACAGCCGCCCAGCTGACGATAGCGACCGGACGTAGGACTCTTTCGTCTCCGTTGGCATACTGGACCGATTTGCAAAGCACGTGCCGATTTTGGTGGCTGCAGACCTGCTGGTTCGTGAATAAAGCTCGTCCGAAAAAAGGATACCCGAGGCGCGTTCCTCACGACGAATTTTATCAAGCTGACATGTTCGCTTTCCGACATCATTATTCAGCGAGCAGAAAAGATATCAACATGGTACTTCGCATCGCCTTAGATAACAGTATAACGAACCGTGGTGGAAAATATCACATCATTTCAATGAAAACTCATGAAATTATTCAATTTCGAAAAAATTTCTTCCAGGGTTTAAAACTATTGGACCACCCTGTACAATAATAAATGCACTTTACTTGCGTACTAATCTTATATGAATACATCCCTCCTATCGTTATTTTGTGTGCTTGATGTTTCTAGTCATCTTTTGTATTAGTTTGCTCAGAGCTTAATCAGTATTTTGTTTAAAGTGGCATTGCGTGCGATGTTTGGGGCTGTACTGGGCAACTTCTCATGGTAGGCAAAAATGGCGCGAAATGACACATGCTTTGCAATTTGCATACAACATTTGAAGAAGGGGATGACAGTCTCACGCTCCGCGCGCAATATCGCTTTAAGAAAAACGTTTTTGATCTCCCGATCGATAGTTATACAGTGGATTGCATTCGTTAACCTGTAAGAAGATGGTTATGAGCTGTCAGTCATCAATTAATAATCGAACAGTTGGCATTGAGAAATTTACAATAGTCCGTACACGCTCAGCTCACCGACAAATATGTACTGTAGTACTAGTAACACGCAATGTTTTTGTTTTTAGGAAACTAGTTGAGTTTTGTTTATTTATTCTGCAGTAAACTAAAGGAGTCACTTAAAGCGGTATAGCAGCCGATTTTTGAAATGTATTTTGGATGCTATATTCATGCAGTGTATGCAAATTGTTTTCATAAACCGGATGTTATACCGCTTTAAGTAAGTTAAGTGGGTGTCGATGAAATGGTGTTTCGTTGGTCTTTGCGTGTCTTTGGCCTAAGTGTTGTCTTTATTTTTCTTCGTTACGGAACTCTATTTTTGCATAAAGAGCAAAATTTGTGATCAGTACGGGCATTTTTGAAGAATATTATCTTCGTTTTCTATTTTCATGTTTCCAAGTATTGAGTTGAGGGTTGACTAATGTTAATAAGTTCCAAGTTGTCAGAATTAATTTGTGAAAACGAGGGATACATAAATAATTTGAAATATATAAGGGTTTTATTTTGTTGATGCTTCGTGAATCATTACATTCTGCAGCGTACCTCAACAAATTTAAAGCGTACGAGGGAACACATCATCCAGCACATGTTTCAAAAACCGGCTGTTATACAGCTTTAACGAGGTGGCCTCAATCTCAGGTAGTCCCAGTCCCAGCTAGCCTTCAAAACAGCAGTCTCAAATATTAGACAATGTGGGTTAAAAGTTATGTCTCTAGCCTGGGAACAGGCCTTCTAAAGGTGTATTGTGTACTGTTCAGTGCCACAATCTCAGTCTCTCTCCCGCTAAGCGGTTGGGCATTTGTTTGCTTTCCCTGCGGTGTCTACCCCTAGAAAGGTCAACCCGGGAGGTAAGACCCGGCACCGACTTACCCAGTAAATAGTAGATTCATCTATGGGTATGCATTAGGTTTATTGATTTTATTTAATACTACATGTATGTCTGGAATACCGCAGATTTTAGTAAATTTATTTGTGGGTGTGCTATTAGTTTAGTTTTATTGATTATATTTGTCCGTAAACGATCGAGATGTTTGGTACGTTTTGGTTGGTGAGACTGATTCAATCCACAAGTATGCATTAGGCTTATTGATTTTGTTATAATAGTATACATTCATCTGTGGGTTTGGGTCTCATTGATTTAAAGCGTTCATGTGTGAGTAATGTGTTGTGAAAGCTCTAAGCATTTGGGCTTATAGATCTTTGTAGTTTCTTCATGTGATGTATGTATAACAATAACATGATTTTTGTGCTTTATTCTTGTTAACTTGTAGGACTGTGTTTATTTGTTTTGCAACATTTTCTTATTGATATGGCCGAAAGGTGGTATAATTAGGCCTTCTGCCGACTCCCAATATAAGATTCAAACACACGAAAAAGTGGTTCGTGTGTTTCCGTGGCTATATATTTCCGTGTGATCCCTGGCGCCAGTATGGCGCAGGTAGGGCGAGTTCCCCGCGCACCTTGTTTCTTATGTTTGGGCACTTTTTTGGTAATTTTTCCCAGTTTCGCCCAGCCTGCGCCAGGGTCCCGCCTGTATATCGCCGCGCGGGAGTTCCGCGCCAGGAGCTCGCCGCGCGCAACCCAAGTTTCATCGGTGTTTGTTCGGCCGGTCTTTTACTGTTTTTTTTTATCTTGCAATTGTATAATGTTTCATTTTAATATATCAATGTTTAGATGAATTCCCCTGTTATTGGAGGGGTGTTGGGGCTTCTCTTCGTATTTGGACTCAACTTTTTACTCAATCAGCACTTTCCCAGGCCTCCGCCAGTTATAGAGAAGGTAAGTATTAATATTAATGCAATTTATTACTATGTAATATAAACGAATAGACAAACATCAAAAGATATAGACTGATGAGGTGTGGAATTACACAGGAAAACGGAATAATTGCCGAAACCACAGAAAACCCGTCACTCATCCCGTCCCCAAATTTTTTTTATAAAAAAAAACATTTGGTGACTGGTCATTAACCATTTGGTGGCCAGTCGACGACTATGTTTGATGAAACTTGGTCACCACATGACCACGAAGTGGTCATCAAATGGGGTGGCCCACAAAAAACCAGTGAACCGTCACCAAATGGGTTCACCCATTTCCTATGTGTCCGTGCATTATGTGAATTTATTTTAGTTTATATTCCAGGATGGCTACTTTGGTCCCGGTGAGGTTTCGAAAGATGATACCACTGTGCACGATTTCAAAATTGATGTGCCAAGCGAACGACTGGAGGATTTGAGGGTAAGGGTCTTTACTTTTACAGTTGATCTCTCTTAGTGACTATGTACTTCGTACCCTTGTAGGATTTTGGCTATGTTCTATATATTATTAAAAATTCATATCCTTTATAGGATTACTTGAGGATTACCGTACGCTAAATTAGAGATTCTCCTTACTACAAATGTACAAATTCTCATTATTATAAGTCAGTGAGAGATATAGAGTTGCGGGAAATACGTAAAATTCCGAGATTTTAATTGTGATATGAAGTGATGAAGTACGACTACGACCAAAAATGGGCAGTATTCTGTATTCTCTTCAGGAAAGTCCTTGTGATATTCATTTGATTTTAGTTAAATACCTATGAATGTTTTCAGACTCGTATGATGAATCCTCGTCATCTTTCTGCTTTGGAAGACGGTGACAATGAATTGATGCTCCACTTTCTGAGTACTGTAATGGAGATATCGGACAAATTTGACTGGAACCAACATCAGTATTTCATGAACACTTTCAAGCAGTACAGGTTAGTGCTTTGTGATAATTAGGTTCCTTTAGCCGTATTATACCTACTTTGGGAAATTTGCATACGATACAAATATCCTATGTGTTCTAGTTAATTGGTGCCGAAAGCTTCGGACGGGCACCAAAAATATGAATAGGATTTTCGTATCGTATGAAAATTTCCCAAAGTAGGTACAATACGGTTCTCGAACGTGCTTCGCGACGGTGTTGCGGTTACGAGTTAGCACTCACGAGAATGAAGTGCTCAAATAGTTTCCTTTTATCGACATACGATGGTATTAAATTCCGAAAGACATGCTTTACAAAGCAAAAGCTTTTAATCGGAAGGAGTAAATCAATATAAAACTATGAAGTCTATAAAAATTTTGGATCGTAGTAAATAGTTGATTTCCATAGTGGGCATGCAAATTTACAAGTCATTTTGCAAGCCGGCAAAAAATTTGAATGCCCACTATGGTAATCAACTATTTACTACGATCCAAAATTTTTATAGGCTTCATAGTTTTATATTGATTTACTCCTTCCAATTAAAAGCTTTTGCTTTGTTTTGTAAAGCATGTCTTTCGGAACTTAATACCATCATATTTCGATAAAAGGAAACCATTTGAGCACTTCATTCTCGTGAGCCTCCTCCTTTAAAGCGAAATAGCGGCCGGTTTTTGAAACACATCGTGGACAACTGCATTCTTATGTATTTATGCGAAGTGGGGTCTAATTGGGGTCTATTTTTTATGCTAAATTATGCTCATTTGCATATGACGCCTAAGAATGTTGGTGTACTCGATGCGTTTCAAAAACCGGCCGGTATTTCGCTTTAACGCAGACTTTTGAGAGTGCCTATAGCAAGCTGCACCGCGCGTTTATAGCCAAAATATTGAGGTAACTGTAATTAATTTTAATTAATGTGTGAAAAAGGACCGAAAGAGGACAACATTGACACATCGCCATCTGTCATATAAATCCATAACTTGAAACGCATTTTTGGAACCGGAGTAAACTGAAGCTCCTGAGAAGTTCCTGAGAAAACCAATTGGGTAAAACCAAGGCTAAATCTAAGCCTGAGCCAATGTTTTCGTTGAACATCGCTGGGGAAGCAAAACAAGCAAAACCCCAATATACTGTAAATTTACCGTACTTGTAGACTTTTAAAATTCTAATTGTTAGCATAAGTTGGAATATTAATATAATATATTATGAGATTTCAGAACAGAGATCGAGGGCCTTCAGATCCACTTTGTCCGGGTGGCCACCCCTCCCTCCAGTGGAAAACAGATGATTCCATTGGTTCTACTACACGGATTTCCGTCCAGTTGGTGGAATTTCTTCAAGGTTGGAATGGTTATTCACAAAAATTATTACCAATTTCCTTACTGCCGGGTCGTCGTAAATTTGCTGGGCACTCCGGTGGTGAGGGGTGATATTCGACACTGAATTTGACCCTATACCAGATCGTCATACTCAACCAGACTTTTAGATATTCAGTGTTGTGGTGAGCTTGTAATTCCAACCAAAGGAAACAAAGTGTGTGTTTAGCACATTTATTCCGACGTTTCGGCTTTCGCCATCTTCAGGGAAAATTACCACAAAGTCACTACCAAGTCAATCCTCTCGTCCCTCTGTCACTCACACTCTCTCTCATCCTTAACTCTGCCAGTCACTCTGCCTCTCACTCTAACTCTATCACTCACAGTTAACATACCACTCGGTTATTGATGAATGTCGCTTGATTTGCTCATATTTTTTATACATATCGTTCCCGTTGTACGTTACATATATACTGTCTTTTCCTTGTCCTAATCCATGTGAATTCGTTTTCTGGCCTATGTGTGTAGTCGTGTTACGTTGATAGTATGATAGTATTTGTGCTGTGTATTGTATTGTGTTGTATAGGTAATTTTCCCTGAAGATGGCGAAAGCCGAAACGTCGGAATAAATGTGCTAAACACACACTTTGTTTCCTTTGGTTGGAATTACAAGCTCACCACAACACTGAATATCTACACCATTCCAACTTCATGGAGCGTGCATCTGTACAGACTTTTAGAATTTCCTCTTTATAAACTACTGTTTTCAGGTGGCTCCAATCCTTTCAAATCCCCATAGATACGGATTCGATTTTGGCGTGAAAAAGCCGATTCTGTTTGATGTGATCATTCCATCACTGCCGGGATTCCTATGGTCAGACAAGCCAGCACAGAAAGGTTGGGAGAATCTTTACTTTATAGAGTTGGCTGTATTTGTAGTTTATTCTGAATTTATAGTTCTACTTGAGTGTAAAGTATCCGGGCGAGAGCTGAGCAAGTGCGGACTTAGGAAAATAATAAAAAAAGCAACTTTGAGGAAACTATAAATAAAGATATAATATGCACATGACATGAGTTTCCAAGTTGGGGCTTCTAATTTGAACTTTTATTTCTCTGTTTTCAGGCTTGGGTGTCGCTGAGAGTGCTCGAATCCTCCATTCACTGATGAAACGATTGAATGTGAACAAATATTTTGTACATGGCGGAGAGGGTCTTGGGGCGCAGATGGCTGCAGCACTTGCCAGTCTCTATCCTACGGTAGGCTTTTGGCGAACTAGGCATTGCTACAGTATCCTCCAGCTGGTTTACGACGACCCAAGCCTTTCTACCCTATGCTTTTACAATGCCTTTACTAGGGTGTGATATGCTATGGTATAAGACGGCGATGGTGGCACACGTGGAATTCCGTTTCCGCAATAACTTATTAGCTGATAATGGATCTGACCTTACCACAGATCTTTACTTGGCACTAACTCGATCAATAGTGATCAATAACAATGGCGGACGCAAATTCTTCGTTTTCATGGGGGATAAATCAGAATAATTTGCAGGATGTCCTTGGTCTTCACATGTCCAATCCGTTCCTCCCACCACTTTGTGATGTACAAACGACTGCTTTGTATGGAGTTGCCCAAGCTGCCGGTAGGTTCTTAAGTCTTACAGAGTAGATATAAGGTACAGGTACCACCGATATATGCTTCTGATTAGTTCTTGGTTTACATTTACACACAGGCCTTTTTATTTTATGCACTGCATGTATTGAATTCCATAAGGTGTGCATCACTAATGATATGCACACTGTAGCAACGCAATTCAATTGAGTTGAGGATCGGGGAGCACACTGTTTGATATTGTATTCTATGGTTTCTTCTAGGTAATATTATCCCATTTCAGGCTTTGGTGAAGATGAAGACCGTCCCTCGACAACAATAGCCGACTACCTCCAGAAACCACAGTTTCAAGTAGAACAACGACCGGATGCAGCAGGTATTCACTTTAGACGCTTCAAAATAAAATAAAAATACGTTTCTTTTGTATAGGATAGACGACAGACTTCATGTAAAGCAATTTTAACCAATTATTACGCTGATTATGACACTGGCAATTTGGCTCACTTTTCGACTAACTGTAAGGTGCACGTCGACTCTTCGGGGAGAAGGTAGCGCGGTACTTTATGCTTATTCAAAAGTGCAGTATTTGTTAGGCAGTTCATTAAAACACCTTGAACCTCATGTTCACACTTAGTTCATACACACGAAACATGCTGAATTTTGAAGGTTTTTTAGCTTCCTGTAGTTCTGCACACATTTCCCAATAAGTTCTGTTGAATAAGCGAATTCATAAGTATTAAAGTCAATCCGATAAATAGATTCTGACAGACACTGAAGAGTCAGGCTCATGATAAGATAAACGACACCTAACACACGTGTCCTGCATTAAATAGTAAGTTAGCTATAACAAAGTATTTCCACTTTCAGCCATTCCCCTGTTGAATACTCCCTATGGTCTGGTGACTTATATCCTTGACCGATGGCATGTCTATTCGAATGGAAATGAGACGAGTCAAGAGAGACTTTTACATCAGATGTTCACCATTGATGAGCTACTCACTGAGGTAGGCGTAGGCTTAGTCTTAGTCTTCGTCTTAGTCTTAGACTTAGGCTTAGGCTTGAGGTCAGGCTCAGGCTTAGGATTGACATACTGGCATATTCAAGTTCACCATTCACATGGGTATGTAAAGCTAACAAATAAGTGCTAAAGTGTAGGCTTGTAACTAGAACTTAACTGCGCAATCCTGCGAATAGAGTAATATACATATGTTAGTTTTGCGATAATACTACTCGGTTTAAAGAAATTTAGTTCCATGAATTTTTAATTAACCTTATTTCTAACAATAAGTTGTCAGTATTGACTGTATTGATTTGATAGTATTGATTAGGTGTTTATTGTCAGGTCCACCTCTACTGGCTCACTGATACCATTCCTCACGCTCTGCGGCTCATGGCTCAAGCACACTCTGCCGATATTCGCTGCCAGTTAGAACTGTGAGTGATTATTGATTTATCTTTTTGTGATAAAAATGTAAAGATAAGTTTAGAGCGTGAGACCCAGAATCAGCAGACGATTCAACTCTGCATGCAGCTCTTTGCATAATTTGCAAGCTTTGTAATACTTATGTTGTAGATCCCACACAAACATAAAAAACATCCTTTGGGACTACCCCATACCTTTAAAGCAGTATTATACATGATTTGTTAAGAAAGATACCATCGAAATGACACCCAATTTGCATATTTTACACGATAGTGATTCGAAGACTACTTATATCGGTCCGAAAAATGCAGATTTCCAATAATCAACCTTGATTGGATTTCTAGGACCCATTGACCGATTTTTGTATTGCTGTATGGCTTTGTATTGTATTGGCCCTCTGTTGGGCCCTAATGTCTTGTTCATTAGTGTAATTAGTGTAATTAATTAACTAATTTTCATAATTTGCATTGAAATGTAAAAACACAGATAGAGCTCACAAATTTATTAATTACTTATCACCAAATCGAATTTTAATAGATTCCGCATTACATGCACCACATTGGTAGACAGTGTAGGTGCCGGCACCATTATCGTTGCGCATCACTTCCATCTTGTTCTTGCAATCTTCACGCGCGTAGATTACAATTAGTTGACGAGCGCAAGTTACAACCTGACGTTTCGTCATCGTCATTCGTTGCTTCTTTTTACAAGCAGCCCCAGTTTGGGGGACCGACTCAAAATTCGTATTATTTTCCTCTGTCAACTGTGGGGGTAGTCGGGGAGGGGGGATATATGATAGGTATCGTACCACATGTTGGCGGGAGCACCGAGCTGCGGCGGTACAGAAGTACAGATGACATGATTGGCGTTTTACCAACCCGTGCCAAACTTACATAACTGGTTCTGTAGTCTTCAACCCTTATAAGAAAAAGGATAAGCTGGCTCTCGAAAGAGTCCAGCATATGTTTACTAAGCGTATTTTTATGAGATCTCACTTGCTTAAGTATAACGAAACTCCCTCTAGTAATGAAAGAAATGTTGCTTTAAACTTGGATTCACTAGTAGATCGAAGAAAGAGTGCTGATGCTAAAATGCTCCGGAAAATATTGGCCGGTAAGTGTGGAATACACTTACAAACAATGTACAAGTTTCGAGTTTCTATCACACGTAGAGGTAGATCAAAGGTCATTATTTCCAGAGTAATTAAAATGGTACGCAGACACTCATTCGTACATCGAACCTCGTTAATGATTGAGAGCAATCCGACAATATTTTCCCATTCGTAGTCTTCAGTTATGATCTCCTGTATATTGTTGTATTTCTTTTTGTTCGCTTTTTATGTCTTTGTGTATTTATCGACAAACTGTGCGTGTACATTTTTGTGTGCGTAATAAATATTATATTATAACTCAGAAAATAGTGGGCGTTACCACCGAAAACCAGTTTTTCATATATTTCGAAAATGATCTAGTCACCATTTTTTACTGATTGCAGAAATTAAATTAGAGACGCCGACTTGCTTTCAGTTCATTTCTCTGCATAGCAGGCTTATTTTTTTTCTAATAAACAAAATTTTTCGAGCATTAATTTATCTCACCTAATTTTTCTGACTCGTCTATTTTTACTAGTCATGACTGACTTTTACCAACACAAACCAAGCTTACATAACATAAATGGTGGGCGTGGCCATTCAAAGCAAGTTTTTTTCACTATATTTCGGAATGAAATAGTCATTGTTTTTATTTTTTGAAATAAGTTAGAGACTCAAACTTACCCCCCCCCCCCCCCCCCCCCCCCCCCCCCCCCCCCAACGACTTTGATCATTTCTCTACTTAGCCAGCTTATTTTTATCCTAATGAACAACCAAAACATGTTTTTCAGCTATAATTTATCTGCCTCATATCTATTTTTACTATTTTTCTAAGCAATTTTCTATTGTCATTGAGATCCATCGTATTGTTCTTGTACCCTCTTTCGTATTTCTTGAGGCAATATATCCAAATTCTTATAATATTATTTATTAAGTCACAAATACCTTTATTAAGACACAATTGGCGTGACTATCGAAAACCGGTTTTGCATAATACTTTATTTATTGGAGAAATCGGATCAGGTGCTTAAGCTTTCATCCCTTACTTATCTCTCTTATGAAACAGCTACAAAAAGTACATACCACAAGTGATCGTGTTCGAATGGATGTTTGTAACCTACTTCAAGCTGACGCAACTTTAACATTTCCTTGTTAGTACGATCTATGATGGTGTCCTTACTGCACCAGCATCTTAGGGTACCTTTTGGTTTACGAGCTGACAGCAACCACCCCAAGAACTTTCTTATTTGTTCCTACGACTCGTTGATCCAATAAGCATTTATTTATTTATTTATTTATTTGAAAATATACAGTGACTCATCATCAACACCAAAACTCAAAAATTTTAAAAATATTATACGGTGATTCATCACCGACACCAAGACTATCAAACTAGTACGCTTAGCCAACATCTTCATCCAACAAATGCAAACGTTTTCCCATGTACTAATTTAACTTTACTACATATAAAATTAAATTATATGTTATAACGAGTCGTAAAAATAATAAACTGGTTTTCATTATTTATTTACTGTTTTCGCTCGAATATTTGCCTCATGAATAAAGGCGAAATATAGAATTAAATGTCAAACACTAATACAATAGATATCAAGTGTTGGAAATATAATGATAAAGAAAATGACAACGATTATTAAGGAAATGCTAATTAATGATAATTAAAAATTATAATGGGAAAATAGTTACTCGTATGGTAATCAATGATAATGATAAATACATGGATAATTAATGTAATGATAATTAAGGTTAATTAATATTAATTAGCGAGAATGGTAGCAGCCACCAACAATGGTAATTAATGAATTGGTAATTAATGAAATGTTGATTATGGTAATGATAATGTTAATTAATGGAATGATAATTAAAAGTAATTGATGATAATCAATGATAATGATACTGATAATGATAATTAATGAAACGATAACTAACCACAAGTAATGATGAGGATAATGCTGAGGATAATGTTAATTTTTAATGAATGATAATTAGTGATAATAGGTGATAATGATAAAGATAATTAATTAAATATAATTAATGAAATGGTGACTGATGACAATTAACGATAGTAATAATAATGCAACTGGTAATTAATGAAATTGTTAATTAATGATAATTGGTGATAATTTCTGATAGCTGGTGATAATTTCTGATAATTATAGTGACAATGATAATAAATGGAATGGTAATTCCTGATAATTAAAGCTAATTATAATTATAATTATAATTAAGGATATCGTAATTAATGGTAATTAGTGATCACGGCAATTTATGTAAGGTACCTAATAATAAAAATAATTAATGACAAGAATAATTATAAAGATTGATAATTAACGACAACAACAGCCAACGAAATCATGTTTAAAGAGATTTGACCTCGTAAAGGATTGACAAAGAAATGGCGCTTCGTCAACGTAAACTTTAATTTATGGCTTGTTCACTAACAGATTACCCCACTTTAATTTACTATTTGTAACTAGACATATATTTAGCTGTTAGTATGTTTTAGTAACTTTAAACCTTTTCCTTAACTACTTTTTATCCTCGTGGCCACGGAAATATGTATTATCACTCTATTTTTTCTTTACATTGCAAATGACGCAAGTTAAAAACATTTTTATTAATTTAAATTTAAAAAACACAATTATCTAAAATATGACAAGCCTACACATTCATAATTTTATGAAAATTTCGACAAATTATTTTTATTATTTGAACTCTCAGTTATTCATAAAACCGCTCGATTATTATTTTCTAAAAATTAACAATCTCAAAAATTGATCTAATTTTCAGGATATTTATGGTTAATAGCTGCAAGCACAACGAATTTGCTAGTCTTATGATATGTGTTCCTTTCTACCTATTTTAATTGGTCTCATCGTCGAGTCATTTCAAGTTCTTCAATAGAACCTCAGCCACATAGCATAGCAAATCAAATTTTGTGGGACATTTTACAACATTTACATATATTTTTTTTTTACATAGAACCGATTTACGTAGAACCGCTTTATTCTTTGTCATTTTGGGCCACGACAACTTTTTCACATATTTTGTAAGCGAAGCTGCCACATTTGGAGCATATATATTTATTTATATTCAATGGAACTCTACTTTTTTCAGGGGCTTTCACTAACCTAGTCGAATAATTATCCTGTAAACTTCCGTTAGTTCTCCTCGCAATTAATTTTCCTCATTAGGTGCTATTTCGACCATTACTTTTTTCTCTAATTTAGTCATAACTTTAAATAAAAACTCCAGTTATTTTTCACCTTACACATTATCTCCTTTTTTACTTCAATCACGCACGTTAAATGCAGAGCTTAATTTTTTAATTTGCCATGGAATTGACTTCTGGATTGAATGCACGAATTTTTATGAAGCTTTTCCTAATTAATAATTTTCCCGTTAAAAATGTTTCTTGATCAACGCATAATTTCTTCTAATTCTCCTCACAATTAGTATACAGAATTGCGATCTTTAACTTACCTCTCTTTCTCTAGCTTACCCCTGTTATCTAAGGGTAAGTTTCACACCACTCTAGTTATCTTTTTTACCTCTTATGTTTTATACTTTGTATTTGCATCTCTTCATTCAACTCTATGGGTTTATTCGTAGATCATTTTGACATTATAAATTGGTAAAGGTATATTGAACGTAAAGGTATGCATATTTTGTTCTGTATTTATTACATGAAAATGTTTGAATTAATAAGCGTTCGTCATTTGGGTCAAATACCCTATATGTTTATGAAAAAGTATTTACATTTCTTTATTAATTTAGTCTTAGCTACCTCAGCACGACAACGAGGAAATTGATAGTGTACTTCTAAAGTATCGAACTCACTGGTGATCAATATTAAAAGTTTACTTTTCTATTTCACACCACAACTTCAACAGGTTATTGTAGCCTGAGCTTATGTTCATTATACTGTAATTGGACTTTTTTCATAGCATTTTTCCATTTATTATTATTATAATTAAATATGTAGTTAATCAATAACTGCAATTTTACAACAAGTATTTAGTAAAGCGGAGAATTTTTTCTGTATGTTGGTAGAATGTCTTCCAAAAAGTGCAACATTCATCCCAAAGACAATTTGACAAGTTTGTAATTTCAACAAAAAATAAGACTCTTACGTAAATGTAAAAAAGCACACTATAGTTTAGAGGTTATACAGCATATGTAGATAGCATGCGACATGTTTATAAATTCCATTGGTGTTCTACCTCCTAGTTTTGAATGCCTTATTCTTTTCTAGTTAGTTCCTATAAGGAGGTTTGCAAGTTTATTTATTTATTTATTTATTTATTTATTAGATAACACCGAGGTGTGCATCAAATAATATGGTAAAGAGAAAACAATGTACATATAACAAAAACATTGATACTGTAGTCGATTAAAGAAAAATGAAAAGTTATATCATACACATGCATAAATATGTAGTATTTTCACCCTTGAATAAAGGTGCGCGCTCTTGAAGCGTAAACTACAGTATCAATGTTTTTGTTATATGTACATTGTTTTCTCTTTATCATATTATTTGATGCACACCTCGGTGTTATCTAATAAATAAATAAATAAATAAATAAACTTGCAAACCTCCTTATAGGAACTAACTAGAAAAGAATAAGGCATTCAAAACTAGGAGGTAGAACACCAATGGAATTTATAAACATGTCGCATGCTATCTACATATGCTGTATAACCTCTAAACTATAGTGTGCTTTTTTACATTTACGTAAGAGTCTTATTTTTTGTTGAAATTACAAACTTGTCAAATTGTCTTTGGGATGAATGTTGCACTTTTTGGAAGACATTCTACCAACATACAGAAAAAATTCTCCGCTTTACTAAATACTTGTTGTAAAATTGCAGTTATTGATTAACTACATATTTAATTATAATTAATAATAAATGGAAAAATGCTATGAAAAAAGTCCAATTACAGTATAATGAACATAAGCTCAGGCTACAATAACCTGTTGAAGTTGTGGTGTGAAATAGAAAAGTAAACTTTTAATATAGATCACCAGTGAGTTCGATACTTTAGAAGTACACTATCAATTTCCTCGTTGTCGTGCTGAGGTAGCTAAGACTAAATTAATAAAGAAATGTAAATACTTTTTCATAAACATATAGGGTATTTGACCCAAATGACGAACGCTTATTAATTCAAACATTTTCATGTAATAAATACAGAACAAAATATGCATACCTTTACGTTCAATATACCTTTACCAATTTATAATGTCAAAATGATCTACGAATAAACCCATAGAGTTGAATGAAGAGATGCAAATACAAAGTATAAAACATAAGAGGTAAAAAAGATAACTAGAGTGGTGTGACACTTACCCTTAGATAACAGGGGTAAGCTAGAGAAAGAGAGGTAAGTTAAAGATCGCAATTCTGTATACTAATTGTGAGGAGAATTAGAAGAAATTATGCGTTGATCAAGAAACATTTTTAACGCGAAAATTATTAATTAGGAAAAGCTTCATAAAAATTCGTGCATTCAATCCAGAAGTCAATTCCATGGCAAATTAAAAAATTAAGCTCTGCATTTAACGTGCGTGATTGAAGTAAAAAAGGAGATAATGTGTAAGGTGAAAAATAACTGGAGTTTTTATTTAAAGTTATGACTAAATTAGAGAAAAAAGTAATGGTCGAAATAGCACCTAATGAGGAAAATTAATTGCGAGGAGAACTAACGGAAGTTTACAGGATAATTATTCGACTAGGTTAGTGAAAGCCCCTGAAAAAAGTAGAGTTCCATTGAATATAAATAAATATATATGCTCCAAATGTGGCAGCTTCGCTTACAAAATATGTGAAAAAGTTGTCGTGGCCCAAAATGACAAAGAATAAAGCGGTTCTACGTAAATCGGTTCTATGTAAAAAAAAATATATGTAAATGTTTTAAAATGTCCCACAAAATTTGATTTGCTATGCTATGTGGCTGAGGTTCTATTGAAGAACTTGAAATGACTCGACGATGAGACCAATTAAAATAGGTAGAAAGGAACACATATCATAAGACTAGCAAATTCGTTGTGCTTGCAGCTATTAACCATAAATATCCTGAAAATTAGATCAATTTTTGAGATTGTTAATTTTTAGAAAATAATAATCGAGCTGAGAGTTCAAATAATAAAAATAATTTGTCGAAATTTTCATTAAATTATGAATGTGTAGGCTTGTCATATTTTAGATAATTGTGTTTTTTAAATTTAAATTAATAAAAATGTTTTTAACTTGCGTCATTTGCAATGTAAAGAAAAAATAGAGTGATAATACATATTTCCGTGGCCACGAGGATAAAAAGTAGTTAAGGAAAAGGTTTAAAGTTACTAAAACATACTAACAGCTAAATATATGTCTAGTTACAAATAGTAAATTAAAGTGGGGTAATCTGTTAGTGAACAAGCCATAAATTAAAGTTTACGTTGACGAAGCGCCATTTCTTTGTCAATCCTTTACGAGGTCAAATCTCTTTAAACATGATTTCGTTGGCTGTTGTTGTCGTTAATTATCAATCTTTATAATTATTCTTGTCATTAATTATTTTTATTATTAGGTACCTTACATAAATTGCCGTGATCACTAATTACCATTAATTACGATATCCTTAATTATAATTATAATTATAATTAGCTTTAATTATCAGGAATTACCATTCCATTTATTATCATTGTCACTATAATTATCAGAAATTATCACCAGCTATCAGAAATTATCACCAATTATCATTAATTAACAATTTCATTAATTACCAGTTGCATTATTATTACTATCGTTAATTGTCATCAGTCACCATTTCATTAATTATATTTAATTAATTATCTTTATCATTATCACCTATTATCACTAATTATCATTCATTAAAAATTAACATTATCCTCAGCATTATCCTCATCATTACTTGTGGTTAGTTATCGTTTCATTAATTATCATTATCAGTATCATTATCATTGATTATCATCAATTACTTTTAATTATCATTCCATTAATTAACATTATCATTACCATAATCAACATTTCATTAATTACCAATTCATTAATTACCATTGTTGGTGGCTGCTACCATTCTCGCTAATTAATATTAATTAACCTTAATTATCATTACATTAATTATCCATGTATTTATCATTATCATTGATTACCATACGAGTAACTATTTTCCCATTATAATTTTTAATTATCATTAATTAGCATTTCCTTAATAATCGTTGTCATTTTCTTTATCATTATATTTCCAACACTTGATATCTATTGTATTAGTGTTTGACATTTAATTCTATATTTCGCCTTTATTCATGAGGCAAATATTCGAGCGAAAACAGTAAATAAATAATGAAAACCAGTTTATTATTTTTACGACTCGTTATAACATATAATTTAATTTTATATGTAGTAAAGTTAAATTAGTACATGGGAAAACGTTTGCATTTGTTGGATGAAGATGTTGGCTAAGCGTACTAGTTTGATAGTCTTGGTGTCGGTGATGAATCACCGTATAATATTTTTAAAATTTTTGAGTTTTGGTTGTTGATGATGAGTCACTGTATATTTTCAAATAAAATAAATAAATAAATAAATGCTTATTGGATCAACGAGTCGTAGGAACAAATAAGAAAGTTCTTGGGGTGGTTGCTGTCAGCTCGTAAACCAAAAGGTACCCTAAGATGCTGGTGCAGTAAGGACACCATCATAGATCGTACTAACAAGGAAATGTTAAAGTTGCGTCAGCTTGAAGTAGGTTACAAACATCCATTCGAACACGATCACTTGTGTTATGTACTTTTTGTAGCTGTTTCATAAGAGAGATAAGTAAGGGATGAAAGCTTAAGCACCTGATCCGATTTCTCCAATAAATAAAGTATTATGCAAAACCGGTTTTCGATAGTCACGCCAATTGTGTCTTAATAAAGGTATTTGTGACTTAATAAATAATATTATAAGAATTTGGATATATTGCCTCAAGAAATACGAAAGAGGGTACAAGAACAATACGATGGATCTCAATGACAATAGAAAATTGCTTAGAAAAATAGTAAAAATAGATATGAGGCAGATAAATTATAGCTGAAAAACATGTTTTGGTTGTTCATTAGGATAAAAATAAGCTGGCTAAGTAGAGAAATGATCAAAGTCGTAAGTTTGAGTCTCTAACTTATTTTCAAAAAATAAAAAACAATGACTATTTCATTCCGAAATATAGTGAAAAAAACTTGCTTTGAATGGCCACGCCCACCATTTATGTTATGTAAGCTTGGTTTGTGTTGGTAAAAGTCAGTCATGACTAGTAAAAATAGACGAGTCAGAAAAATTAGGTGAGATAAATTAATGCTCGAAAAATTTTGTTTATTAGAAAAAAATAAGCCTGCTATGCAGAGAAATGAACTGAAAGCAAGTCTGCGTCTCTAATTTAATTTCTGCAATCAGTAAAAAATGGTGACTAGATCATTTTCGAAATATATGAAAAACTGGTTTTCGGTGGTAACGCCCACTATTTTCTGAGTTATAATATAATATTTATTACGCACACAAAAATGTACACGCACAGTTTGTCGATAAAATACACAAAGACATAAAAAGCGAACAAAAAAGAAATACAACAATATACAGGAGATCATAACTGAAGACTACGAATGGGAAAATATTGTCGGATTGCTCTCAATCATTAACGAGGTTCGATGTACGAATGAGTGTCTGCGTACCATTTTAATTACTCTGGAAATAATGACCTTTGATCTACCTCTACGTGTGATAGAAACTCGAAACTTGTACATTGTTTGTAAGTGTATTCCACACTTACCGGCCAATATTTTCCGGAGCATTTTAGCATCAGCACTCTTTCTTCGATCTACTAGTGAATCCAAGTTTAAAGCAACATTTCTTTCATTACTAGAGGGAGTTTCGTTATACTTAAGCAAGTGAGATCTCATAAAAATACGCTTAGTAAACATATGCTGGACTCTTTCGAGAGCCAGCTTATCCTTTTTCTTATAAGGGTTGAAGACTACAGAACCAGTTATGTAAGTTTGGCACGGGTTGGTAAAACGCCAATCATGTCATCTGTACTTCTGTACCGCCGCAGCTCGGTGCTCCCGCCAACATGTGGTACGATACCTATCATATATCCCCCCTCCCCGACTACCCCCACAGTTGACAGAGGAAAATAATACGAATTTTGAGTCGGTCCCCCAAACTGGGGCTGCTTGTAAAAAGAAGCAACGAATGACGATGACGAAACGTCAGGTTGTAACTTGCGCTCGTCAACTAATTGTAATCTACGCGCGTGAAGATTGCAAGAACAAGATGGAAGTGATGCGCAACGATAATGGTGCCGGCACCTACACTGTCTACCAATGTGGTGCATGTAATGCGGAATCTATTAAAATTCGATTTGGTGATAAGTAATTAATAAATTTGTGAGCTCTATCTGTGTTTTTACATTTCAATGCAAATTATGAAAATTAGTTAATTAATTACACTAATTACACTAATGAACAAGACATTAGGGCCCAACAGAGGGCCAATACAATAAAAGCCATACAGCAATACAAAAATCGGTCAATGGGTCCTAGAAATCCAATCAAGGTTGATTATGGGAAATCTGCATTTTTCGGCCCGATATAAGTAGTCTTCGAAGCCCTACGATTCACAAACCACATGTCATCCCTCTCAGCTAATCAATATGTACATCTAGAGCTACGGTATCTGTCCCGACTGCCATCGTACAGACTCCCGACTCCCCATGGCGTACTTCGAAGTCTATTCTGGAGCATAAGTACCAGAACATCACTCGCTACAGTATCCTATCAAAGGGCGGACTCTTCCATTCGTTGCAAGACGCCCACGCCCTGGCTGCCGACATCTTTAGATTTGTGGAGATTGAAGCAATAGGAAAGAATTGGTAAATTTATTCATGTGGGTTATGCTTAGCCTCGGGTCATATTGTTTAGCATAGTAAATTTTGGTTCGTTCATTTTAAGTGAAATACCGACCGGTTTTTGAAACACATCGGGTACACCAGCATTATTATGCAGCTTATGCAAATGAACATAAATTAGAATAAAAATCGAGCAAATTAGCATAAATACGTAAGAATTCGGTTGTCCACGACGCGTTTCAAAAACCAGCTGGTATTTCGCTTTAAGCAAAATGTCCTCCATTTCGTTATTGATCACTGTCCCTGTTTTATGAATATCGCATTATTCATTTTGTAACCCTTTATTCGTGTAACATATTGGTTGATTTTATTCTTTTACTTTTTAATTT
Source organism: Pelodera strongyloides (assembly GCA_036852015.1). Taxonomy (NCBI): domain Eukaryota; kingdom Metazoa; phylum Nematoda; class Chromadorea; order Rhabditida; family Rhabditidae; genus Pelodera; species Pelodera strongyloides. Next base: position 347,406 of record JAANDG010000012.1, read on the forward strand.
ATTGACTATTATTTATCTAACGTGTGTCTTGCAGTTCATATTTATTGTGATCTCCTCCTATTCCTTTTTATTCCTTTAGAACTTTACTAATGAAAATGTATTTTTAAAGTTTTCTTGTCTCGATGCAGCAATGCAACAAAACTTATTACTTTCTTGCAGAAAAAATTACTTTCTTCAGGCGTGAAAATAATAGTTCAACTTTACACCGAAGTAGTTGACATGAAAAAGAGATATACATGGAAAAGGCATAAGAGTAACATCGAAAATTCAACAAAAAAAGTAATAGTAGCCCAGATGCCATGTACAAGTACTACTGCGAATAAGGGGTCCGACATTGCGGTGCGGCAGACCCTGCCTACGGCTCGCGTAGGTCTGAAGCGTCTGTGGCGCAGTCTTTGGAGGGAGCTCGGCAGGTGCGTCAACTAAAAGCAACAGGTAGCACACCCCTGGCGCAAACAATAGGCGGGGTCCCACGCTGGCGCAAACCTGGTGGACACCCATGTGAGAGGCGAGTGCTCGAATTAACATGGTCGTAAGGCTCGCAATCGTATGTGAGGTAACTCCCTGTACATGAGTATTTTGGACACTGTTTAATAACTACTACTACGGATTGCCGTAAAATGAGATTTTTTTTGCGTAACTAGTCGCAACTTTCTACGTATATTAATGCTTTAATATCCCTGACAAAAAGAGAAAATGTAAAAAAAAAAGAGTTTGACAACTGGTCTATGTACATGACAGACAGATGTATGTTACCTGCACGCAATATGAAAACTTACACATAATTTGGATATTCTAATGAGAATCTGAAATGTAATTAGTGGATATTTATCTTACAATTGGTGTATATTTATCTATTCCATGGCAAATAGTACACGCTTGGGTGAAGTTACCGGTGGGAAACGATGCTTACTTTGGAGACAGAAAATCGATAAATGGATTTCTCAGAATCGATTAAATTGGAGTGGATTTCAATCAATCGATAAATCAATATCGGGGAATGAGGCGGATATGCTGGAGGCGATGTTTTATGCTATAGAAATCATCTAACGACAATATATCACTTTATAAGGTACAGCACAAGCGCACACCGTATACTGCCGTATACTGTATATATTGTGCTATACTTTGCTTTGCAGTATCAGTTAGCTACAATATATCGTGTGGTTCTTTTACCGTATATCCTTTATTAGTTAGTTTGGGTTTTCATATAGTACTGCTACATCAAGTACCTTCTCCTAACTTCCTTGAGTGGAGATTGTTCCCGAGTGATAACACTACTAGTATTCCGTAAATTACCGTGCATTATACTGTGGCCTACGATATCATATACAGTAATTTACAGCATAATGGATATTCCTACAATATAAAGATACTGTACACTACTTTAGGGTATATTCTTATATACAGTCCTTATTGTATATCAATTTACTCGATATTATCTGCTCATTCCTTCTGCCAAAAGTTCCGATAAGTGAGCACGAGGTTGTGTCCGAGGTTTGAGAATGAGCTTGGTCTGGCGGGCGGGACGGCCGAATGCCTCCCGTCCCCCAGGAGGTCTTGTGTCGGACTCCTTGTCCGGGAACGCCGCTCACTACTCCGCTCCATCGATCGTTTGATACTAAAAGGGCAAAATTATGCACAAATTAGATACTATCAACGTGGCGTGCAATTGGCGCGCTAACGGCGCGCAATTGGTGCGCGCTCTTTGGGCGAGCATTTTGTGCGCCGTTTGTGCGCCGTGCAGGATGCCATTGACAGACAACGAGAGTAGTCGCTAAACATAGAACATAGAAGTGAAAATGACGAAGAAGGAACGCGTAATGGTGTGTCTAAATGGTGTGTCTGGTGTGTTAATCATGGCTAGACAGGACATCTAGCTCTAGAGAGCGTTACCGTACAGTAAAGTGTTAAGAATTTGGAAGAACACAACCCTTGGGGTGCTACTCGAACGAGATTAAAGGATCCAGACATACATGCTAGGAAATGGATGAACCCATTTGATGATGGTTCCCTCGTTTTCTTCGTTGGCCAACCCATTTGGTGACCAATTGGTGATTTTGTCGTGACCAACTTTTAAAGCCTTCATCAACCGGTCACCAAATGGTCATCAAATGGTCATTTACCACTCACCGGACACCAACGCTTTTCTGTGGTTTCGGCAATTATTCCGTTTTCCTATAGATCATCCAGACATTTTTACATGCTCCCTCTACTTAGTGCCCTAGCCCTATTGCTTTGTAGGATTTCAGTTATTTTTTGAAATAGATTGCATATAGTGGGTACAAAAAATACTAGGGCACTTCGCCTATCTCCTTTCACTCTGCACTACAATTTTTAAGCGTGGGCCTGCATGTATTATCTGATTTACTACAATCAACTACAAACAACATTTAGTACTGTAGTACTACACGAAGTACTACAACGACAAAGTGACTACAATAATAGAAGAGAGATTTTTCTAAGTATAAATAGAAAATTAAAGTTATATGGCACATGGTTTTGAACGTATGCTGGTCAACTTTACCAAAGGGCACATCAATTACCAAGCAAGACCACGTGCCATACCGCTTTAATTTCAAACAACTGCATGCGCATTCTGAACAACGCCCGAACTACCGTAGCAGTGGACTGAATTCAAAGAAGCGGTGCGAGTGCTCCGGTCGATAACGCGGTTGTTGTACGTAACGACGACGTCTGAACACGTGTGGGAGAGGGTTAGTGGGAGATCTCTGCCGGGGGTGGGAGATTGAACCTGAGGCCATATTCACCACCAAATTCCCCGATGGACTCTCACTTCAGCACGCTATTTTCTATCCCCAGGGAACAGTTCCCCGGGGAATCGTAGTGGTGAATATGGCCTCTCCTCTGGTATGGAATAAATACATGCGCTCAGTATTGGGAGAGAGGTGAGATGTCAAAACGGGGAACGGGGTGGAAGGTGTGATAACCGAGTATCTGATCATTTCAGTGTTGATGGTGTGTTAATCTTGTACTGGTGCGGAAGTTTGGTGTGTGGGTGTAGAGGCGTGATAATAGCAAAGCTTGTACCCTTCGTGATCGTTTAGTGGTTAGTTAACGCTTAACGGCATATTTAAAATAAACGGTATGGTTAACGCTTAGTGGTAAGATAACGGTTAGGAGAAGTTTTGTGCTTATTGATATACATTTGTGAATTTGTGTGTCATTGTGGTGTGCAGTATAACACTGTTACTGAATCTCTACCTCATTGCCTCATTGGGGCGCCGGGCTTCGAGACTGCTACCAGGCCTGAATGCGATGCTTAGAATATGGTTTCATAAGATATTAGCTATCTGACGATCGTAAGTGGAGTACTGTATTGTGGGTTTCGGTTATGGTTGCCAAAGTCTAGGTTTAGGCTAAGGTTAAGATCGCATATGGTTTTTCTTCTGTTTCTATAAAAGCAAACACATGAAACCTCCTCACAAAAAAAAGCTGACGGCTAATATGTCATGATGAAAGCCTACATATTATTGCAGCACAGCAAACCATAACGAACAGATAGCCATTCTAGCGTTCGCAAAAAAAACCGCAAATTAAAAAAGCGAAAAAATTATGCATAGATTGGACCCAGATGCAAAGCATGTTCGCGTAACAACGATAATGAATTAATTTACCAAGCCCAATTAATTAACGGTAAATAGTTAACGGTAATTACCCAACCTCATAGTCCTATCCACGTTCTTTGTCTCCATAGAGCTGGTTGTTGATCCCTGTTCTAATGAGCATGAGTGCATATAATTCTCCAGCCATGACTGTCTGCGCCCTCGCTGACTTTGACAACTTTCGTCGGAAGCATCGCTACCATTGCCTGAATACGGCATATGATGGTATGTACCGTAGCTGTTATATTTACTTTGCTTAGTTCATATGTATGTACCGTAGCTGTTATATTTACTTTGCTTAGTTCATGGGTCGGGTACGGTTTTATTCTGAAGTCGTCACCTGGCTGTTCTGTTATTTAAATTTCGAACCAAGGTATCAGAACTATTTGTATTTGTCGTTGCGTGCCAATTTTCGAGACAGAGACAGAATGCATACCCAAAAACTACTGTACCGATACAGTAGTAAAGAAAAGAGACAGAGACCAAATATTGAAGCGTGTACGGTGCAAGAAATGGAAAGAAACTGACACAATAATTGCAACGCTGGTTACTCTAGTTCCCCTACTTCGCTTTCTTTATGATTACGACTAACAGGCTTTATAAATAGTCGGGCGCACGATTTTCATTTTCTATTGTCGCATACCAATCCATAATACCCCATGCAATGTGCTTATTTGTGCAGGACAGCTTTCATGGGTGCCAACACGGTAGCCGTGGGTGGCTACCGTATATTACAGTAGCCCCCCACATGACTACCGTACACCCACCTATCCGCCACCGTCGCTCTTTTCTATTTGACAACTCATCTGCGGTCGTACCCCAACCGGCAATCCGTATGCTGACGTCACTCTCCAACGATCCCCTGCTCTCTTTGCTCTCGCGTCTGCTCCCTCTGTCCTCTAACCGACCATCAGCTGAGAGGAAGGACATCTTTCTGAAACTAAACATTTATAATGTGATGCTAGAAAAGTTCGGAGGAAAGTCGGGTAGGGCGGCGAAAAAATCGCGTAAAGCGTCGCGTGCGCGAACCCAACAAGAGCGTGGCAAACATCAGAACGGTGCGCGGACAGCAATAGGCGTTCGTGTGGTTTTCGCCAATTCTTAGCTGCTCACGTCGAACTCGCGCCACTGTCAGCATAATACAGGTTAATGATGACTGTTAGAACACAGTTTATTTGCCGCCTTCGACCAATAGCTCAAGTTTTCTTGCAGACAGTGGTAAACCATACCTGTTATCGTTGGAAAAGCTCGGTCTTGCAGCTGAGATCATAACCCTCGGTAGATTGGTACTGCTCATCGATACGCGGCGGTTTCCCAATCGTCTGCAACTAGAAAATACGAATTATTCGAGTTAATGTAATATTTATTAAAGCGGTATGGCCCCTAGTGGTGGACATACGCAAATTTCGGTGCCCGTCTATGCTGGAAGGGCACGCTAGGAGTCAAATTAACATATAATGCATGTGTTTCAAAACCGTTTCATACGCTTAGAAATCACGTGCCATACCGCTTAAATATAACAAGTAGTATAAGGTGGTCTCATGGACCTCAAAGAACGATCAACAGCCAACCCCAATCCGCCAACGACGTGCTGATGATCCCGCTCCTCGTTTTCGTACCGTAGCTGTTCCACAATGTCCAACAGTATCCGAATACTCGACATGACGTCATCAAAGTGGGCGGGGCTCAAATCCTAATAAAGCAAGCCATTAGACAAAACAAATAAACATTTTAGGCATAGAATAAAAACAAGCTAAGTTAACCATAATGAGGTGCCAAAGCCTGAACTACTGGTTGTCTACCAAATCAGCTTACAGCACATTCGTTGGCTTACCGCACGAGTAAACACTGCACTTTAAAGCAGCATTGTACCTACTTTGGGAAATTTGCATATGATACGCATATCCTATGTAAATTTGGTGCCGGAAGCTTCGGACGGGCACCAAACATTTGCATAGAATGCACAGGATATGAGTCTCATATGCGAATTTCCCAAATTAGGTACAACACGGCTTTAAATAATAATAAAAAAAGTTTATTTTCCAATCAACAAACCTTATTCGCTATTCCTAATACAAGCGGGTTCAATAGATGTAAACATATTTCTGAGGGATTTCGTAGTCGGGCGCCATCCTTAGTAACTATCCTTTGCACTAGTCCTAAATAATATTTATGTCGGTGCAATAACCTGGCATTCCCGTACAACCTTAATCACACTAGGAAAATCAGCTGGCCACCAAAGCCACAAAAATAAAACCAAAAACCAAAAAGGCTGTGCCTGACAAAACTGCTGGCTTGCGGGCAAAAAGGCTATGCCCATTAGTGCATACACACCCTGTTTCATACGTTGCAACTTGAGGTGAGCGCACCTATCGCACAATCTACAAATTCGCGATAGCTGAGCCCAACGCACAACTCTTGCTTCGTGTTGGAGGACCACTACTCATAAGAACTTCAGAATGGAAACCCACTTGATTTGGCATGTATAATGACAGGATGCGTTGAATTGCATATGCTAATTGCTGCGCAGAGATGTGTTAATGAGACGTGATCACATCGGTCGGAGAGGTTCGCCAGGGCAGCCAGCAGGTCCAGTTGGCGCTGAAAGCAGATTAATAGAAGATTAAACCAGGTTCTACAGGCTCAGGCTGAGATCTACAGTCCAAGCCTAAGCCTAAGCCTAAGCCTGAGCCTAAGCCTTTCTATACGCTGATGCGAAACGATGAGACGAAACTCGGCTTGTCCGTACCATTCAGTCTAGGAGATGTTGCACGTGACGTTACTATATAGGGGTTACTGCAGGTTACTAAACAAGAACTATACCATTTCGGAATACAGTAACTCAGAAAATTGATAAATATCCACCTAAGCTAACGCAAAAAAGGTATAAGTACATCTTTTACTGTTTCTTTCTATGAATCCTATCCGCTTACCATTTTTTTATGCACTTTATTTGGGAACAGAGCTTAAAGATTTAAAACAAAGTATACAATAAAATCAACCGACCGGTACATTCTCGTTTAGGTACGGAGGTAGGGTTTGCACAGCGGGAAGGAGTCTTTTTATAATGTACTGAACTGGGAGGAAATCAGCTACAGCCGGCACTCCACGGATTGCAGAACTCTACAAAGTTCACATTATACCATATTTATTTACCTACTAGAAAGACTTTTGAACGGTCACACTGATGAATGAACTCGCGATTATCTGGCGCCAGTCCGGCGGAGGTTAGGCGAGGTGTGCTGCTAGTTTAACTTCAACTCGTTCAAATTCGCAGCGCATCATTGGAGATTGGGGTGTTGTTGCAATAATGCATGCGCCATAGCGGATGAAAATTAAAATTAAACACAACAACGACAACATAACGTAAGACACAGACAGCCAAGACTATCACATATCACAGCCAAGAAAATAAAACAGCAAACAGCACAAGCGCAAACATCGAACAAACATCGGTTAACTCAATCCAACTTCAAAAACACAACATAAAGAACAACACGAGCATCGAATACATATCAAGGCAATAATGCGTCAGGACCACAGAGCACACTCCTATCGCCGTTGCGCGGCGCAGCTAAGGCGAAGATAGGCGCGAGGCAATATTATGGCGTAAATTGTACACATTTCGCATGTCCCCTGGAGTAGCAGAAATTGTTCGCCGCCCCGCTCTGGCAGTGAGCCCTTTTGCGCCTTTACTTCGCAGAAGTGTCGCGTCGTGGGCGGCAAACAATCAAGAAAATATATTCGAAAAAAAAAACAGGCCAGACGCATCAACAATCACTGTGCATGCTTATCAAACAACGAACCTGCATACTGGCGTCGTCGCTCGTCAGCGAGTACACTATCAAATCCAGGAGTTTATCCTCAACCTGAAGGATATAAATCAATGAAACCTAAGCCTAAGCCTAAGCCTAAGCCTAAGCCTGAGCTTCTATGTAAAATTGTATGAAGTATGTGCATTTTAGGTATGGTGCATCGCGCTCCCTTCGCACACGATTAGTTGAGCGGGCAGCATTCACGTGGTGTTGCCTCGCCGTGCGCACCAAACAAATTTCTCTACGCTTACACAGCGAAGTATCATTACAATGTAAAGATATGTTCGTGGACCTGAGCTGAGCCTTTCAGAGGCATCATTCAAAACAATTTACTTGTTAAATGTTTATTAGACTCTTAGGAAGAGCTAGAATACTTATCATAAAGATTTATAAAGTACGAAGTACATAACTAATACAAAACAAAAAGAAAGTATTGCGCTTATTAGTTAAGGATTAAAGCGAAATAACGGCCGCTTTTTGGAACAAATATATATTGGACAACTGCATCCACGTATGTTGTAAGCAAATGAATATAATTAGACGCACTACGCTACATGTGAAATACAACGTCCACCATACGTTTCAAAACCGGCCGCCATACTGCTTTAAATGCAAAAAATATGAGTATACAGTAAGTGATGATTCATCCTTAAATCAATAATTAGTATAATTAGGCGTGTCGTTTGCATGTTATATATGCAAAGCATACAACAATGCATGGCGTCTCCAGGACAACACACGGAAAATCACCACATATTTTTGGAGCTCTCGCCTCTGGGAATTGAAGGCCCAAATTTATGTGCTAATTCGTTATTTTTAGTAAAATTCTTATAAAAATATATTTTCAAGACCACCAATAAACTATAAACGTCATAATTAGCATCAATAAAATAAGAGAATGGTAGTCTTTGTAGGTGGGCGGTAGGTATGCAGCGCGCGATCCGTTGAGAAAAACGCGCGAGCAAAGAGTGCGCCAGCAGCGCGCGACTTATTAATGTGTTCTCGCGCGCTCTTGGCGCAAAAGTGGCGCTCACGAACGGTTTCAATTCCTTTCTGACTCTTTCCAGATTACTTTGTTAAAAAAAGACTAAAAACTCATTACTATTTTAATCTTTTATTTCATTTCTTTAAAGGGATAGGTTCATCTCGAAATTCATCTCGAATTGCACCGGTGCAGATATTGTTGTGATAGAGAGAGGGTGATAAGGGGCCCTGTATTTTCTAGCGTCTCCAGCCCGGCTGCGCTATTTCCCACATACCATGGCTGCGGTACTCCAATTGTTTTATAGATTCGAGGTAGTTTAGCTTTTTTTGAGCAAGCTCTCCTACTACGGGGAGCAAAGGAAATTTACTGCAATTTTCGAATTTTGAGCGTCATATAGGTCATACTATCAACATAAATTATAAAAAAAGGTGCAATTCGAGGTGAACCTATCCCTTTAATTCATATTTATCATTATATTCGTTTAAGATACGCTTCAAAAATCGGCCGTACATTGCGTGCGAAGCTGAGCCTCTTGAATGTACCCATTTGTGTGTGTTTCTCTCTTTCCAATTTCTTTATATTTTTTTCACTTCTTTTATATATATATATATATATATATATATATATATATATATATCTATAATCTATATATATATATATATATATAATCTTATATATATATATTATATATATATCTATATTTAATTTGATAGTTTCTAAAGAAAATTCTTATAAATGAGAAAGTGGTACCTTTTCGTCGGACAGCCGTCGAAATAACACAGACATGTTGTCGAGAACGAACGATCGTAACTGAAAATTATCACTCAATTTAATACACTTCAATTTTTCAATAGATATTGATAAAATCGATAATAACTTTTTTCGGTCAATAAATCAATACGTCAGCTTACGTTTATTCTTATGCCAGTATGGCTATCTTACCTTGGTCATAGACATAGAGTAGAGGTTCCATAACCTTTTATATGTATATTTTAATCACTTAAAAAAAGTACATCTACATAATTGCAGTAGCATGAGATGTAGTTCTTACTTCTTATTTTTTAATTATATAATTATCGATATCGATACGACTAAAAGCGTTCACATAGGTATGCATAATCTAGATTCTGACTACGGTTACGGTAGATAGACCGTGGGTGGGTACTAGGCGAAAGATAGAAATAACAATAACTACGAAACTACAAAGTCAAGCGACAGGGCAGAATATATATATATATATTTGGCACGCATTTACAGATACAAATTTGGTATTAACGGTGAAGAAACTACGCTAATAAAACCAAAGAAACTCGAATAAAGTACAATTTAAGCGTAAAACGTAAGACAGATAGAGAGAGAGAGAGAGAGAGAGAGAGAGAGGGAGAGAGAGAGAAATGAGTATCTAGTAGTTCCCCAGGGAAGCAAACTTTTGGAACTAAAGTAGAATCAAACCCCCTCTAACGTCATCGGGGCAGACCATTTTCGCGTAATATTTAAATTTACGCACTTGCTTGCAAAAAGAAAGCTACCCGTACCTAGACATAAAAGAATTGAAAGTAAAGAAATACCAGGAATTCTAAAGTTCATTGACGTCTGTGGACAATTATGCCCGATTTAGCTGTTGGTGGAAAACCTTTGTGCTGGCCAGGAAAACTGTGATACTTAGCACATTCGCCGCGCACAAGGGTTGTCCCGTAGCGGAGTGACGGACCCGAGGGTTTGCGGCGGCACATCTAGCGCGCGCCAGGGATGCACCACAAGGAAGCAAGGATGCAGGTGGCGCACCCGTTACTTTTTGGAAGGAGCGCGGCAGTCCCGCGACAGTGCCACAAGTCCCGCCGCGTTCTGGCAAACCACCTTTTTTTGCGCGGCTATTGTGCAAAGTTTCACACAGCTAATGCCTGAGAAGCACGACTATCAATAAATTATGCTCATTGCTATTGAACTTTGCGGATGGATACTTACGAAATATGAAATACCAATCCAAAGAAAACTTCAGAAGTTAATTGGAAGTCAATGAGACACGGAATCTGAAGCGATGAGCAAATAAAAGTGGAAGAAAGAGATACAGACGCGTGTGAATAAGAGGAAAGACAGAGAGAGAGAGAGAGGGGGAGAGAAAAAGAGAGAAACAGACATAGAGAGAGAGGCTATGGAGAGATAGAGATTCCAGGATTTCATTACATTCTTGCAAAACGAAAAAGAAAACAATCAATGGGAATACAGGGAGGTAAGGAGGGGAACAAATATCATTAGAAAGGGAACAGATTCCGATGAAAAGTAGAAAAAATAACGAAAAACACAAGGAGAAACCGAGTTGGAGAAAGACAGAGAGAGAGAGAGAAGAGACAGAGAGAGAGAGAGAAAGAGAGAGAGAGAGAAAGAGGCAGACAGAGAGAGAGAGAAAGGCAGACATAGAGAGAGAGAGAGAGAGAGAGAGAGAGAAAGAGGGAGCCAAAAAGAGGCTACTGAGCTACACCCATGCAACTACTTTCAAACAGAAGGATACCCACTGATTTCTGATTGGTGTGCTCCATTAGCCTGCGCATCCATAATTGTAATCGATGTATGTTGTGGCTCTCGCAGTGCTCCAGCATCAAAAATAGAGGTTTGGCGACTGCGGCGTATAGCTCGTGCGAGTCGTAAAGTTGCTCTGTGAGCCGCGGTAGGACACGCGAAAACCAGAGAGGCTGTAATTACTTGGATCAAGGATGAGCATCAGTATGTGCGGAGAGTTGACGTGCATGTGGTTTGTAACCTTTTGACGCCGCTTGCGCGCCTATTCAACGCAAAACTACGATGATGCGTGACGAATAAATGCAGGTGCGCGTCTATTCAAAAAAATCTTCACAACGTCACGCAAGTGCTTCAAGCAGGCAGGTTAACTCCACCCTTGCGCGATCCCCCGCCACGTATCCGGGGATTCGAGCGTAGTTTATCATTATCTTTGCCTTTGCCTTACCTCAGGTATTTGTGGCAGTGTCTGGAATAGTCCCTGTGCCAGGAAGTGTGCCTTGTTTGTCGGGTCGAACTCCTGTCCGAGATCGTCCAATTGACGAAGTGCGGACACACACGGGTCGTCGAAGTGCTTGATCTGTAAATAGGAGAAATAGAGTTTGAGCAAGACCGATAATGGCGGAGAGCGACGGTAGTGTAGTGGCTAGCGCAACGGGCCGGTATTCCAAGGACGGGGGTTCGAATCCCGCTCGGACTGCTTGTTTCTGTCACACAATGCAAGGAATGTGGCGGGTGATAACTGCTATGGGCAAGATGCGCAACCAACATCTAAATGCCTACTAAAGCTGCCTACTAGCACCACCACATAAGTGGCTAGACCTCTTAAATATGCCTAGCCTGTAAGTGTTGCTCTCTCTTTTGTTTCTACATATCTGCATTTTTGTTTCATGAAATAAAGGTTAATAATAAAGCTGAGTGGCTATTAAAACTTACGAGAGCGAGTAGTTGGACGCTGGGTCTCACCACGACTTCCATACTGAGCACCTTATTGAGCGATTCCTTCAGATTTGAACCCAATTCATCGCCAATACAGCTGAGAGCCTCGCTGAGCTGAACGCACATCGATTAAGGACATGATAAACCGTTTCCTTTTGAAAACAAGCGGTACCTTACCGCATTAAACTCACTGTTAAACCCAACATAGAACGCTAGTTCTAACCATAAGGATAGCGAGGACAAGTTCAAAATTAAACTTCAAAAAAAAATAAAGGAAAACTGTAGAAGCAGAGCGAAACACTATTGGAGATTTGCTCTATAAGCCTAAGCCGAAGCCTAAGGCCTACTATAGAACACAGGTCTAAATCTAGGCAATACACAATCTTTCTCTCTGCAAACACTGAGGGCCAATTACTTACGAGGCCATTTTTTCACGAGATTTTAGATTTTGCAAAGAGATATATTGGATGTAAACCATAGAGGAGGTAAGAGAGAGGGAGAGAGAGAGGGAGAGAGAGAAAGATATCCAAAGATTCATCACACTGATTGCCTCTATGCTACACTCTCTTTCTCTCTCTCTCTCTCTCTCTCTCTCTCTCTCTCTCTCTCGCTCTCGCTCTCGCTCTCGCTCCCGGTAAAGTGGGTAAAGTCCCACTTATGGCAAGTCTAGGAATGCCCACAAGCCTAAGCCTAAGTTCACACCTAAGCCAAGAAATGTAGAGTACCCAGATCCCATACCCATGGAAAATAATTCTAGAACGAAAGTAGATTTTGCAAAGATATATGTATTGTACCTGTCCACACACAATTGCATGAGTCTCCAAGTTATTTTTCGCGTCGATCAATCGTTTTCCACCTAGAAAATACTATTGTATCATATAACAAACTGGAGGGCGGGGAGCCACATAACTTGCTCAACTAACTGAACGTAAATGTCTAATGGTAAGGTGCGTAAACTAGACGACACCGCCGGCGTTTCCTGAAAAAAGATCTATACCTTAGTAGCACCACTCGACTAAGTCTCCCTTCATAAGGATATCAATTTACCTGCATATATCCAACATATCAACACTCCCAGTGAGAAAACATCAGCTGCCGATGTTACAGTATGCTGATTAGGGGCCAGGTATTCGGGAGCCAGGAAGTCGAGGTCGGGTTGCAGAGAGGGAGGCAGTTTCTTGGTCCATGGGAAGCAGGGGTAGGTGTTCTGGAAAAATAAATCAATGTTTTTAATAACTATCCAACTATCTACGCTACGGACAATTATTAAAACAATCAATTGCTTGATTACAATGATACACCCTCTAGTTCAGATAGAGATACATTATTGAAGCTTGATACACTTGACAATCGACGTAGGAAGGCAGATGCTAGAATGCTCAGAAAAATATTGGCTGGCAAATGCGGCCATAATCTACGTTCAATGTACAAATTCAGGAATTCTAATCTGTCCTCTCGACGTGGTCGTATCAAAATCATAATCCCTCGAGTGACTAGGAATGTTCGCAGACACTGTTTTGTCCATAGAACTTCACTTATGATTGAGCGTAACCCTCGCCTATTCCTGTAAACATTATGTTTTTATTTGATGCTTTTATTTTAATCAGATTTACATTTTCACGTTTCATAGTTATTCATTGTGGTATTGCCTTGACAAAACTTGTGCGACATTTTATGTTCGTAATAAATGTTATGTTATGTTATGTTAATTCTATTTTTATTGATGGAATATGATAGAATGTGTAGAATGTCTGTGAGCCACAACTTATGTAGCCTTGTTGTGCCAGCGTGTGCGCCGGGACAGCAGACCCAATTGGGCCCAATTGGGCGCCTGTATGATCCATATAAGGTGCGTCGCGCGACTGGGTACAAAAGGTGAAAATGTCAGCAGGCACACCTACAGCGCACTTATACCGAAACAAAATGCGTAAGCCGTCGTGGCCCATGATTTATCAGATAATAATCTCACCGGTTCTTTTGCCGCGACGCTGAATGAGAATCCAGCAATCTTCCACAACCGTGCGTTCGTTACATAAACCGAGGAAGGGGTGAGGTTGCCATGAAGGATCTTCGCCGAGTTGTGGAGATAGGAAAGACCGTCGATCAACTAAAACGAGGATCATATACAGATATAGAATCATGAGTCAGGGTATGAACGTGCAGTCTGTCTTTTTGTCAGGACAAGCATCCTTGTTTTATCTTTACCCGGTCTCACTAATTGAAGATATCAAATAAGCCTAAGCCTAAGCCTAGCCTAAGCCTAAGCCTAATCCTAAGCCTAAGCCTCTTGTTTCTATAATAAGTACAACTTCTTATTTTTAGCACAGTACTTGAAAACTATTCCTGCGCAAATAATGCTCACAAGATAAAGATATATTTTATTTAAAATGTTATAACAACCGGATTTGAAGCGGAATAACAAAAGGCCCAGTTCGATTCCACTTGTCATGAACATAAAAATACAGTTTTCAACACAAATTTAAAAAAACGAGTGTTATATCGCTTTAAATGTTTCAATGAAAGCAGACCTGCAACACTCCAAGTTTCATTTCCAACTTGTCCAATCCCTCATCAATAACAATGTTGTCAAGACTCGCGTGGACTGCTTCAGAAGCAAATGCCATATATTCTCTGAAATTATTATGGGGTGACCGTATAATTCTGGAAAGCGTCAATAAATTGCAAGGTGGAAGGAAAATATTGTACCACAGCATTTTTCTTTGCAAGAAATATACTTCTGTAAATAGACTGAAACACTGTGATATTCGATATTATACAATATTATGTTTCTCGTATTGTCCCTCGCAGTAGCTGTGTCTTACAATTAGGATTCCCGTGTGTCGAGCAACGGCAAAAGGGCATACATTACAAAGGCGACTTATAACTATAACTGGATGCCTATGTATAAGAAACAACACCATCCTTTAAAATTACCCTCGGATGAAGGAGCAACTAGAGGCTCTATCCATGTTTATTTATAAATCCACCAAATTGCCTACTTTGTCTCTTCGAGTCCATGTTGTACGTGAAGTATCCGTGGATGTTGTAATGACGTTAATTGGGTCAAATCATATTTTATCAAATCACTTAGTGCAAGCCGGTTTATTCGACCTAACCGAGGTGGAGCCTGGAATTTTCTTTATCATTATCTTAGTGTTTGATTTACCCAAGTTCGTCCTATAACAAGCAAATTTTGCATGGAACAAAACAGACTTCGCGTTATTGTACTGTACTCGTTATACTGACGAAATGGCGTGCAAGATGGGTATGTAAAGTCGCCCTCATGGATGGGGCCCGGCATGCGCGCCAACGGAAACTCTACGCCTTCGCACACCCCTGGCGTACACGGCCTGGCTTTTACGCGGCTGTTGTGCAAAAGTTCGCCTTGTACAGGTAGTCGCGCTAGTACAGAAACCCTAATTTAATAATTGTGATATGATGAATTTTTTAGGAATAAGACTCCTATGTGATTCATGTCTGATTACATAAATAACATACCTTCACATTGTTCTTCTTTTCGAATAAAAACACCGACGCTTCCTGAACGATATGAGATTAAAACGGTATAACAGCCGGTTTTGAAACTTATTTCGGACACTGTAATCTCACGTAATGCCATGTAATGCATGCAAATGACCATGCGATACTGCACATTTTTTATTCTAATTTTATTCATTTGCATATAACATATGAGACTGCAGTTGTCCAACATGTGCTTCAAAAACCGGAAGGTATTCCGCTTTAAAGTCGAGAAATCGTAGCAATAAAAAACGAAGTGCCCGAAACTTTCTAAATGGTTGTCTCATTTCCGAATACATCTTCTTGGCTTTGTTAAAGTCAAATTTTATCTGTGTCCCTTTGACTGAGAAATTAACTTTCTTCAGTAACCTACTGCTACTCCTTGATTGCCCTTTTTGGGAACTCTCTGTCTATTCATTTCTTCTCCCTTTCATGCTTCTCCCATACGTTGGTTTATTTTGTATCAGAGAGGAGAGAGAGGAAGCGAGGGATAGGGAGAGAGAGAGAGGGATAGGGAGAGAGAGGGAGAGAGAGATGGAGAGAGAGTCCTTCACCCTTCCAAAGTAATTAAGTAGAGCATCAGGTAGAGATAGTGACTGACTCCCTCCGAGGGCTGGATTTCAATGAAGCAAAGAGTCACACGGTCAATTGGATTACTAAATTATTTAGAAAAGAGCGAAGGCCCCACTCTTCGTTGAGTAGGGGAATGAAGAGAGAGAGAGAGAGAGAGAGAGAGAGAGAGAGAGAGAGAAAAGGGAGATAGAAAGATAGATAGAAAGAAGGGGGGTAAATAAATAAAAGCCTATAGATACACAAGTTCTTCGGGAGTAAATCTACCAAGTCCGACGCAAAGTACTGTAACACAACGAAACAACATTTTAGACGTGATATGCGTAGAACGTGTATATTAAACATTGAATAGTGGTAAGAAATAGGCAGGAAATTGAGCAGATATCGAAAGGGAATAAGCATAGAGGCTGGAGAAAATTATGCGATTTGAGTGTAACTCGGGGCCTGTGCCGCGAGAGTCTGGCGTGAAAATGTCTCCCGGCGTGAACCTGGCCTGAAAATGTCGCGCGGCGAGAATCTGACGTTAAAATGTAGCGCGGCGAGAGTCTGGCGTGAAAATGTCGCTCGGCGACAGTCTGGCGGCTAAATCTGGGCGACCAGTTTTTTTTTGCTGCGTACCATATGAACTACTATGCTGGGAAAAGGTTCGTTAATTTTTAGAGGTTGAACAGCTACATCTATAAGCTACAGCTATCCTCCCATGAATGACTCGCATTACCCATGTTTTGAAATCCACAATTGCGTACAAATTAACATAAACAAAATTATGTAATTAGCATAATGTGATGAGCGTAAATTAATATAATTAGCATACCTTATTCCCAAATGTACTTCTCGCTGAGAATATCTTCCAGTGTTGGGCAGTGGCATGCAGTTCGAGTTGGTGGTAATGCTTATCCAGGGGGGCCAGCTGGGTGGCCGTGCCTGTAACATGGATTATGATTAAAGCGACATAACAACCGGTTTTTGAACCGTATGTTGGGTAACTGCATTCCCATTTGTAGTATGCAAATGAGTATAACTAGACTAAAAACTAGCGCAGTACGCGCAGTTATTCGCAATCGCTACATGGGAATAGAGTGTACGGCAACTTTTCAAAACCGGCTGTTATACCGCTATAAAAATATCGTCCGGATTTTCTATGCGCTTTTTCCGGGTGTTGCTTTCTTGTGGGTCCGACAACGAATAACAAACGCTTATAGTTAGATGAGGGTTCAGAGGACAGAGCACTGTTGAACTGTAAAGGCAGAGAGGCAGAGTACCGCGAGAATTGAACTATTGTCTATTGCTTTATGTCAAGTTTTCCAAACGTTTGCGCGATAGCACAAGGACTACATTATAGGGTCATAATTTATTATCAGCAGCTTCAAAGCCGTATAATAACCGGTTTTGTAACGTATGCCGTTCGCTGTATTCCGATGCCTTGTTTGTAAATTACCGCGCGTTACTTGAGTGACTTTATATTAATTTGCAGACTACATATGAGAATGCGATTGTCCAAATCAGTTTCAGAAACCCGGATGTTATACCGCTTTAAGATTTTTCAAAAAAAAAAACACAGCACAAACTAAACCGATGACTGCCTACCGTATGGCGGCGGCGACGTGCTCGGTCGGTTCGGAATGAGGGAAATCTCACGAGGTGACGGCTGAAACATGGATGATTTAACATACTGTAACATATTTCATTAGTGCTGGTACACTGAACACTCACACCGACACTTTTGATTGTTAGTGGCAGTACTGATGCCTAACTCTAAAGGTATTGACAGGATAACCTCTACGATTATTTTCACAGACTCTGGCTCATGAAAATAGCTTATTCTAGTATTTGTTTTGCTCGTGAGTGGTGAAGTTGGCGTGCAAGCGGCGCGATCGCTGCAAAACTGGGAGGAGAAAAGAGACATGCCGCTTGCACGCTGACGTTTCTTAATGTATGAACTACGGCATACTATCATTTAATTAGTCAATTAACCTTGATCAATTCGGTCCTGTCTTCACTCTTTATTTTCACACAATTCCTATGTTGAAACACACAACAAGATATCATACAGCATGTAGAAACGCTGACGTTTACAGTCGTCTTAAACGATCAAAACTATAAATGTAAACATGACAAAAGTGGAGTAAAACAACGCAAAATAAAGTAACTTCAACGAAACAATAAAGTAAAGAAATCAATGATATCGACACAAGTAGATGAAAAGAAAGAGATTTGCAGAATTTATTGTGTGCAGATGAGTACTGTAAAAACGCTTAGGAAATTAGCAACTGTAGCCAAAAGTACTCAAGAAAAATATCAATTTCGCTTTTTTTTCATTCACAGAACATAATAAACTCTAAGAGGGAGAGAGAGAGAGGGAGAGAGAGAGAGGGAGAGAGAGAGAGAGAGAGAGATAGGAAGAGGGAGACAGAGAAAAAATGCGGTATGCTTTCCTCCTCCAGATTCCAAATAAAATAGAGTGTTCCATGAGGTTTATAATACAAAGCTACAAAAAAAAACAGCCGAGTGTAGGGAATAAAATGGTTAGAGTCGGAGAGCTCTGAATAATTAGTAGTGTTACGGAAGGAGGGAGAAAGAGAGGGAGAAAGAGAGGGAGAGAGAGTGAAAGAGAGATACACGGAAAGGAGAGAGACAGGGAGAGAGAGACGGTAAATGGAATGAAAAAAGGGCCTTTTAGGGGGCGATGCCTTAGGGTCGGCGGCCAATGAAAATAAATGGACGTTTGGGTGAAATTGAGGCAACCCAGCTGCTATTCCGACGTACACAAAACGAGGGCGAGAACGACGATGGAATGCTCTATCTTCAATTAAAATATTGCACCAGAATCCTAGCTGATGGAGAGAGAGAGAGAGAGATGGAAAGGGAGGAAGGGAGATAGAGAGGGAGTGAAATAAAGAACATGCTCCTCTTGGCGTAGCGGCAACCACGCGCAAGCGGAGTACAGCGTTTTCCGCGCGCACGCTAGCGTTCACGCCATATCCACAAATAAAGAAGAAATCGGGGGGCTATTGAAAGAAAACTGGAACTCGTCGTCTACCTTACGCAAGATATCTGGCCAACCAGTCCTAATTGTATCGAACGAGCTTCGAATAATGGAGCATACCACGCACGGCCGAGGACCGCGCGAGGGGTGCGCGGCCCCCTCAAGGTGTGCTCAGAAAGTGCAGCCGACTGGTGAAGTTTCCTGTGTTTTGTGATTTATTTTTAGGAAGCCGTTTGTTATCTTGAGGCCGCAAAAGAGACATATTATATGTAAGATATCCATTTACCAATTACTTGCCACGCATGTGAAACAAATCCCTTTATAGCAAAAGAAAGCAAATATGATAGCCATTAAAAATTCTAGGTACTGGACAGATAAGTCCCGACATAGCCACTGCGCGCTGCGGTGCGACGCGCACCGCGCACCCAGCTGCCCTCGCCCTTCTTTTTGATGCGCTGCGCTGTTGGCATTTCTCTAGGAGAGCAAAGAACCTTGTGAAACGTATTCTCGGGAAATACTAACCACAAAAGTTTAGATATTGCAGCGCACCGAGCCGAGTAGTACAAAGTGCAAAGCATAGTTGTATGAAATTCGGATGTATGTTAATTGGGAAAAATAACTCTGTCTCAAAGGATAGAGCCGCTAGTACGAGTCTAAGAATGTGGGAGCAGAAACTAAAACAACCCACATATTTGTAAGTAGATTTGGAATTACTGTGACTATACATTTCGCAGTCACTGTCCTATCAATACCCTATCTATTTCTCTCGCTCTCTCCTTTACCTTTTCTCTCTCTCAATCTCTCTCTCTGCGTATCTCTCTACGCATCCCTCCTTCTCTCTTTCCCTCTATCTATGATATGTTTTTGACTGTTATAAATCATGCAGGGTTTCTCAGTAGTCGCCGGTTCGGGCTTCTCAAATTATAGTGTCAAAATGGAAAATAAAACAAGGAAGACAGGAGAAGGCAAACATCCAAATAAATAAACCATGAAAAGACCAGAGTTAGTTGCATTTTCGTCGGGAAAGTTTTGGCGTGCACGCGGCATACAAACGACGCGCAAACTTCACACCTCGGGCCCCATCTTCACGCTGCCAACCCGCTCATTTTCCTCAGTGTAAGGTTGATCGATGCTATGTGTTGTCTCAAATAGTATAAAATTGGGAACTTGTTGAAAAGCCCAGTCAAAATAGATGGTAGTGCTTTGGAATATATAAGCGTCTAAGAAATGCACATAAAAGTAAAAAGCAAAACAATGTGCAATTTTAGAAGAAAGTTTCGAGAAAACAACAACCAAGATCCCTTGGGACCAAAACAACTAGGCTTAGGATTGCAAAAAGATTAATCATAAAGGTTCGCACTGCGGTGATGGAAAGTGACTAGATTGTTGGAGAACAAAAACGGTGCCTACTCTCACTACTCACTGTTGAGCATATACGCTGACGAAACTTGGGTGGTGCGCGGCGCGGCCAGCGCTAAACCAGGGCGAAACCTGCGCGAAAATGTTACGCGGCGAAAGCCTGGAGAAGGTGACAATGTTTTTTCTTTTTCGCGTGAAACGGCCATGTGAAGTTCAACAAGCCAAAATTAAATTTTGCGTTCTGTAACATAAGTGGTATACATACTTGAGTTATATACGAAATTGAGATTTTTCAAGTGAAAAGTCGAATATTTGATTATGAAACAGGTGTAAAAATGTAATAAATAGAATAAAATGCAGGATTTTAAAGTTCAATATTCGGTAGAAAAAAAAGAAAAAGAAAAGAATGACTGCGAATATATGTATATATATGTATATATATATATATATATATATATATTAAATCTACGAAAAGAGCCAATAATTTGAATAGGATTCTATAAAAAGTGGACAATATAAAATATAATATCCTCCTGAGCTTGCGCTCAAATAAGGCCTTTTCATTACCCAAACTGGGTCATTTCTTTTATGCCATTAGTTTTCCTATTATGAACTGGATGGCGCGCTAATCTGGAACACGTTTACCGTCTATTCTATTCTAAAAGCCGCTTCAGATAGTAACACATACATTTAGTACTGAGAAGTTAATTTCTGTAAAAATCGAAGACTGATTGCATTAATGAAATGCCCCAGTTTGGGTAATGAAAAGGCCTTATTTGAGCGCAAGCTCAGGAGGATATTATATTTTTATATTGTCCACTTTTTATAGAATCCTATTCAAATTATTGGCTCTTTTCGTAGATTTAAAACAAGATGAAACCCAAACTTACCATTCAAGGACTCTTTTCCACGATAAAATATTGTCCTCTTTTCACATGACCTAATTTACATCAAAATTTTGGATCGTAGTAAATAGTTGATTTCCATAGTGAGCATGCAAATTTACAAGTCATTTTGCAAGCCAGCACCAAATTTGCATGTGCACTCTCTAAAACAACTATTTACTACGATCCAAAATTTTGCTAGAATTCATAGTTTTATTTTGATTTACTCCTTCCAATTAAAAGCTTTGGCTTTGTAAAGCATGTCTTTCGGAATTTAATACCATCACCTTTCGATAAAAGGGAACTATTTGAGCACGTCATTCTCGTGAGCCTCCTCATTTAAGTGAGTATACTGCGTTGTGAAGGGTGGTATCTTAGGGTCACCTTTTGAGATGTGTTCATTACATATCCTCAATAAACCTTTATATATAAACCAGTTAAAAGCTCAGGCCCATCCAAAAAAGGTCCCACTCATCCTATTTTGCATATTACAAAAGGGTTTCGCAGTCTCGCCGCACACCTCGCCCATTCGGCGCCAGACTCTTGCTTGGTTCTATTAAGCTTCCTTTTGGTCATTTACAATCTAGTTCGCATTTTTCGCCTCATCTACAGTGCAGTACGAACGAAAGTATATAGGCGCACGCACCCCAATAGAAAACTCGTAAAAAAAATTTCGGGAAAATTTTAACACGGCCAAATTAAGTATGGCGAAAAACGTAAACAATAAACACTACCTTTTTCAGCACAAAAATTAAAGCAATTGTGCAAATATACTGACTTGAGCTAGTTTAATAGCAGTTCTGAAAATGAACTCCTGAATTCGACGGACATCACGATACAAAAATCACCTTGTTGGGCGCATTTTAAAGGAAGTTATTGTTTGGAGTACGCGTATTGCGAAGTTTAGAAACGGCGCATTTATACATATTTCAATACTTCAAAACTTCTTTCCGAGTAAGTTTAGAATATCCTTTATTACTTACTGTAGGGTTAATTACTTTTTGCAGGTAAATATAGTTCTTAAAACAAGCAATATATCGTTCGTGACCGCGGATAATATGAAAAAATATTTTGAAATGGGCTCGAACGTTTAATTAAAGCGGCTACATTCGGATTTGAACTGATTTCCGAACACTACATTCCCATGCAAATCAGTATAATTAGAATAAAAAATTCGCGGCAATCAATCAATAATGTGCTTCAATCATGCCTCACTTCCCTTCATAGGCTTCATAGTTCATAGGTAACCGGAAATACCCACTTCGGATGGTTGCATGTGCCAAATAAGACGTTTTAGTTACTATTAATTTCAGACTGCACAAACAAATTGCGGTTTCTTAAAATTATGCTTTGGTTTTGCAGGAATTCCGTACGTGCTCCCATAAGCCGAGATTCATGATTTTCAGATAGAATTTTGAAAATATTTGACAACCACTTCCCCGGACGACTTAACTTTATTCGCTTTGAAAAGCTAGGCAACATAATAATAATAATATTTAGTAACTAATAAGCACTTTTGCCCTGAATAAATATACCCCTGAAACGTTGTATAGTGTTTCCACGGCGCGCACTGTTAGCGCGCACTTAGAGTTATTTACCTACTAAAGAACAGAAAAATGAAACTAAGACTATAATGATTAATAATTTCGTTTGCAAATAAAGTATTCAATAAATTAAGCGTCAAAAATACCGTCTGTTAGTTAATTGGGTGCGCGCAAGACTAGGTTCTCTCTCTCTTGATCGGGGAGGGGGGGGGGGGTGCACACACACACACACGCGCAGACATTTCTTCCGCATGTTTTGCAAATTTTGCTTATTTGATCATAAATTTCGTGCAAGTTGATATTTTTATCTGAAATTTTCGCAGGTATTATGAAATGTGGTCTTTTCACTAATTAGACCAAAAGAATTTCAATTTTTGGTCTAGGACCAAATTCAGGGTGAAAACTGGAAAAAAGGGCTCTCGGATCAAACCCAAACTATGTTAGCGCTATCGCGCTAACAAAGGATATATAATATATATATATATATATATATATATATATATATATATATATATATATATATATATAAGGAATATAACGAACAGTTTTTGAATCATATTCATTCCCCTGCATTGTAACGAAAAGAGTTATCTTATTATATAAAGTTGGGAGCTTTGTTTGTTTGTTTGTTTGTTTGTTTGTTTGTTTGATTGTGTGTTTGGATGATGTGCGTTACGCTCAGGGAGTAAGATTGGTTCAGTAGTTCATGTTCCATGCACTGAGCCATCTCTCAGCGCCCTCTCACAAACGTCCAAATAAGGCTGCATAATGTGGAATATAATTCCGGCTACTGCATATACGGAATATGGTGGTGTATCGTGTACTTCGATTAAAATACAAAGAACATGCAAATCTAGAGCAACAAAATCTAGAGCAACAAAAGAAGCAATAACGAGAGGATTTTACATATGCAAATTTTTTAATCACTTTTGAATCCACGTTTCACGTATGTATGAAATAAACATGTAGTAGAAGGTTGCCTCAGGCGGCGCAGCCGTCTGGTTTATAGATAATCGCGCAGCTTCGCGTAGTTATTTGCATGCAACATCAAACATATGGGGAATACAGCGTCCAATTAAGTGTCAATGACTGGATGATATACTGCTTTAATTTTCCACAGATTGAGAGTTGGAAGCTTGCTTTTTTATCTCACTGAGATCTTCATATTTTTTTATGAAAAGGTGCTATTAAGTTTCTTGGTGGTGCTAAGGGCTGTGAATATAGAAATATGATACAATGCAGAATTAAAAACAAACGTTTTACATAGGGCCCAATAGCCATATGGGAAAACGTCTGCTACGATTTTTAAATAATACAAGTTGATAATTTAAAAGAAAGATTGAAATAAAATGTCACTGAAGTACATATCTTTTAATTTTAAATGGCAGAATATAATATTCATCGATCAAATTCGTCTGTTATTAACCTATTAAAATTTTCCTCATTGGCAGTAGGTGTGAAAATTTTCATAGAATTTTTTCAGAATGATTGGGCTGCTCAAAAATGCTAATATAATGTGTTTTGATTTTCAAACGTGCAATTCCCCCATAGACTGGAAGCTTCTATAAAATACTCGGAAAGTTACAGGAAAATCTTAAAGCGAAATGCTAGCCCCTTTGGAAAATTTGCATATGATAAGCAAATCCTATGTATCCTATGCTAATTTTGTACGATCGTCCACGGCAATCGTACAAAATTAGCATAGGATACATAGGAGTTGCTTATCATATGCAAATTTTCCAAAGGGGCTAGCATTTCGCTTTAACATTAAAAGTAAAAGTCAATATAATTCCAAAAGTACAGTACTACAATAAACAAATAAACCAAAAAAATAACAAAGAAAGGTCATATGCGGCCCAGAATTCGTCTAAATAATTCACAACTTCTCGCTTCTCGGGTTTTGCTCAGCTACAGTATCAGCCAGTCACAAGAGAGATCACAGCGTCCCGCCCCCTCCGTACAGTCCCTTACAGCCAATGAACAGCGCCGTGGCACGTCAATAGCAGGTAAAACCCAAGCCCTGCTGATGTTATTTAGGACGTTTATTTTTTATTTTATTTTTTTTTTTTGTATTTATAGTATTTATAGACTATCGCAGTGCAGACGCATGCAAGTGAAGAAAAGGAGATGACAATAGGCCGTATTCTCGGGAGGACGGAAATGTTCCGTTTGGGAACTCATTTCCTCATTTGTATGCAAATTTCTAGACTATCTAGACTACCTGGAGGAAAAATTTGCATACGAATGAGTTCCCCAACGCAACATTTCCGTCGACCCGAGAATACGGGCTAATGTGTAGAGCAAAATTATTAATGGAAATGGAAATTTTAAAACAGTGCTGCATTTCCTTCTTACACTTACTTGTGGATTTATATATGAAGGAAACATATAAAAGTAGGCACGTACGCAACATTAGGTCTTGACATAAAAGGAAGGAGAAGGAAAGCGAGAGAATAATAAGAGAGAGAGAGAGAGAGAGAGAGAGAGAGAGAGAAATAGACAGAGAGAGACAGAGAGAGAGAGAGAGCTATAAAGGGTAATACTAACTAAACTGAAAGGAATACATCTCTACATGAGCCTAATCATGTACTCTCTACTACTCGGCTCCCTAAGGGAAAGGAAATCTAAATGCGAATAAAAGAAAAACAATCGGACAGCCACATGAACAAATATGGGTTTCATAATCAAAAATGTGAATTTCTCAACTTTTTTCAAAAATTTCTCAAAAGTTACAGACGACAAAAATACAGAAAAGATTGGCAGTTATTTTGAAAATAAACGTTATAGATTTTAGAAATATATTAGAAACCAGCCGTTCGAAGAGCCCTACGGTAAACTCTTCTCCTTTATATAATAAGATACTTGTGCGTGTCTGAGGAACTTTACGGTTTCACTTACATATATTGGGTCAGCATGGGTCAGACTTTTTATCAAACGCAAAAAACAAGCACGCTTTTGAAGGTATTGGGGTTTCAAAGTATCCCACAAAATCGGTGTGATTCTGGCAATACACCCTATTTTTGCACGAAAACTGCAATATGAAAAAATATAAAAAAATTAAATTTTTTGGAACATAAATGTATCACCGTGCATATGAAAAAATATAAAAAATATAATTGTGTAGTTCCAAAATACGGTAACATTTCAGCATACTTTGGAACCCCATAAAATATGTATCACCGTGATTAGGTACATTGTTTATCGGATCTCCGCAAAAACACCTTCTTATAAACAGTAAAGAAAAGAACGTGTAGAGTAGTTTTCCTACTTTTTGGGACAGAGATTAAACAGAAAAAATGTTTGGCAACGCCACAGACACCACATTTATTAATTATGCCAGAGGTTCTCAAAAGTCAATTCAAGAGCAGATTTAATCTGGGTGAATGTACGAATTAGGTACAATAGCTCCTTTTTACGGAGTTTGTTCGATAAAACTACCGGTTTTCGAAACGTATTTTGGACAACTGCAATCCCATATGTTGTATGCAAATTAGTGGTATCAGTCTCATGACCGCGCAGTAGTCGAAAATAATTTGGTCCGGCGGCTGGCATACTGCATACGTTGCAACACTGTGCTACTTTTATTCTAATTCATTTACATACAACATACCCATACGGAAATGCAGTTGTCCAACACACTTTTCAAAAACTGGCGGTTATATCGCTTCAGTGGTAAATGCTATAGTACATTTGCAAGTTTCTTGCATACAGTAGTCGAACTATTTGAGACAGAACCTCATTGCGAGATGTGCAAACTATTCTATTCTGACTGAAGCTTATGATCAACAATCCTATAGACTTCCTACGGAAAAGTTCTGAATATTTTCATAGGTTACTTGAGCCCATAAAGGAAGCAATACGGAAGCTACCTATGTATTATCTAGGTCTCATTGCTCCGCCATTGTTTTTAATGCTTTCTACGCTCCACTCGACTCTCCGCACTCTCTTCTCTCTCTACTCCTGTCACCGATCCACTTCTCACTCTCGAAAATTGATATAGTGAAATAAGAAGATAAGAGAGAGAGAGAGAGAGAGAGAGAGAAGAGAGAGAGAAAGATATACACTTGGATGCAATTATCTCTAGAACACACATACGCACTCGTAGATACTGCTCTCGAGGCAATTAACTTCTGACTGGGACGCCTACGGGGACGTCTTCCATCTACTGAATACCCTAGAACCGAAACCCCAAAGTAAAAAAATATGAAAAGTTCGTACTTTAGAAAAGGATTAAAGTTAGTAAGACTGTCCTTCAGGCCCTCGCGAAGTAATAAAATATAGAAAGTGACAAAATCGAATGAAAGCTCGGAATAAATAAAAAAATATTAGCTTTTTTTAGAAAAACACTGAACGGTTGTCTAGATGTGAGACCCTTTACGACGAAGCCATCTATATGAAATTTGGTGGCAAAAAAAATGTGGGCGAGGTTCACGCCGCGCACAAAGCAATGCAACGACGCAGCGGCGATCGCTGAATTCTGACCTGTTTTCCATTGGCGGCGTCTTTGGATGCACTCCTCGTTTGCGGTAGAGTCTTCCTTTGGACTGGCGTGGAAGCGGAATCAAAAGAACCGCGTTCGACTACAGTATGTCTGATGTGAGGTCGCGGTCCCGCCGCGAAAGACATCATAGGTACTGTAGTAACAGTATCCGTCTAAAATAGTCTATGCAAGCATACGGTAAAAACATGATGCCTCTGAATTACAGGAGACAACCAATGGAACGCTTCTGTTAAAGCGTACGTGGTTTATGGAAAAATAAAAGTTTTCTGTACACGTCTGAGCTGGGAGGGCACATATACCATATAATACATGGGAATGCAGATAGCAAATATATGTTTCTCAAACCGCGTAGAACCGCTTATTACGAACCTGCTAGAATATAAAAAGGGGGCTCTTTACGTAGACCAAGATGATCTTCCGCTCATTCCTGAAATACTGCAGATTATCAGTAACTAATAAGTATAAGGGGTACTGTATTCAAAAATAAGCACAACATTTGATAGAGAAACTGCTATAACGACATTTGAATGTAAAAGCGGTACTGTACGTGGTTTGAAAAACGTGTACTGCACAACTGCATCCCACGAAAACTGTAACCGGTTCAGGCAAGTATAGATGCATATAATACACGGGATGCAGTTGGAAAGAGTATGTTTCAGAAGCACATGCCATACCGCTTTAAAAAGGGGCCAAGCCTAGGCCTGTGAGTAGGCTGAGGCTTAGGCTATTGAAAAAATAGGCATTGATGACGTGTATTATTTTCTTTCAATTGTTGACAACGAATATTTTCCACATTGCGCGACGAAATGAAAAAAATCTGTTAAAGCGGCATAACGGCCGCTTTTTGAAACGTTTGACGAACAGCTGCATGCAAATGTATTTATGCTACGTGAGCCCGCATTGAGTTCGATCTTTTTATTCTAATCATACTCATTTACATACGACAAATTATCCGCTTCAAAAACTGGTTGTTATACTGCTTTAAACGGGGAAGTTCTATAAGCCTAGATCGAAGCCAAGTTCTAAGCCTGTCAGTCTTAAAAATAGCAAACAATATATTGACATCCCACTTATTTTAATAAGGCCGTGCCCCTTTTGTCTAAAGACACTAAAATTGGCCTTACTCTGTTTTTGTGCGAAAAATCATTCATATGAAAAGAATGTGGATAAGGTGTGTTGCTTTGCACGTTTATCTCAAAACCCAAAAATTGTTCAAATATAAAAGTTCTAAAAACACCTAAAGCGAAATACTTGCTGTATTTTGAACATCGAGCAAACCAGCATTCTTATGCAGCGTATGCTAATGAACACAAATTAGAATAAAAAAAATCGAGCTAAATTCGAGCAAATTAGCGTAAAAACATAATTTAGTTGTCCACGATATGTTTCAAAAACCGACAGACATTTCGCAAAATAGAAAAAAAATGGTTGACAGGGATTAGAAAACGCAACATTATAAAACACAATAAAAAATTCAACCGCGAGAGAACTACGAGGTTACTAATATAAACTTAAAACGTTATGGCAAGTTGTTCTGAAACGTATACTGTACAACTACATTACCATAAATTGTATTCAAAGTTCTGTGCACTTCCTTCCTGAATGGAACGATTTGCATGTAATAAATGTAGTTACATAGGCAATTGGTGAACAGACTTGGTGACGGTTCACTGGTTTTTTCATGGGCCGGCCCATTTGGCGACCACTTCATGACAATGTGGTGACCAAGTTTCATTCGAAAATTGTCGTAATCCGGTCACCAAATGTTCACGAACCAGTCAGAAGATGGTTTTTTTTCGTGTAAACCATTTGATGACGGGCCAACGACATTTTTCTGTGGTTTAGGCAATTATTTCGTTTTCCTGCGTACCCTGTATTCCAAAGCACATACCGTGCTGCTATACAAAGCAGAGTTCCAAAAAGAGCAAATAGAAAAAAATAACCAACAATTTCCTGCATAAAAGTGTCTGACTCCAAAAAAGGAATCTATATTCGCCTAAATGTCGGCCCATTTCACGCTTCACCCATTTTACGTGGTAGAAAAGAGGAAAAATTGCAAGAAAGTGCTGATATTAGAGTTGAACGAAAAGGAGATTTATAACCTGGAAAATATGTGGATATTATGAAGGCTACGTGACTTTCAGTACTATAGCCGAAGAGTTGGATGCATCTCAAAGCGAAATAGCGGCCTGTTTTTGAAACGCATCGTGGACAAAGGAATACCTAAGTATTTATGTTAAGTTCTCCAATTTAGCTCGATTTTTTATTCTAAGTTGTGTTCATTTACATAAGCTGCATAAGAGTGCTGGCGTACTCGATTTCTATCAAAAACCAGCCGTTATTTCGCTTTAATGAGAATGGACCCGTGGTTCAATGTACGGCAATAGACATGACCGGCATGTGTTCAGGCTCATGAAATATACGATGGATGCATTAGCACGAAAATTGACTATTCAAGCAATTATAGAGTAGTGAATTGATTTTCGCTTGTGAAGTGGCAAACGGATTGTAGCAAAACTACAAAATTAGAGTTTAAGTTTGAAAAGAATGTAGTGGATAATAAATAATCTGTACTTTGTAGTGTGACTGATGTGAGTCCTGTATAGGCTATAATGCTAAAGGCAAATTGAGTGACCCAATCCATTTGCGCAATATGTTAGTGTTTGAGGCTTAGATTGATGATTGATTTATGTATGAAACTGATAATAATATTAAATGAGTATCCATTACTGAGAAGTTTATTAATGAATTCCTTAACCTTAAGCTTCCCTAACCATATGTTTTATGTGGTCTTTGGTGAAACATTCCTTAGAATATGTATATGTATAGTAACAAGATTTAAAGGAGACATTTAGGAATTCTTTCCCCGAGTTATTAAAGCACAGCTCGATCAATTCAAATATATTATCTAACACAGAATTGTGTGGCAGATTAGTGAATAGACTACTAAAATCATTAACTGCAACGTTGTCAAATTTATTAATATTTGGATTTTCGGAAATACTAAGTGAATTATCAATAGAAAAGTAGCAAATTTTTGTATTATTCCAATTAGTAAAAGCGTTTAAAGGGATCGGCTCACCTTAAATTGTGTCTGTTTTTTTTTGTTTCTTTATTTTCTATAAGGGATAGTAAAAATTTGGAATAGAAAAAGTAGTGTTCAATTTCAATACTCACGAAGATATTGGGTGATAAAGTGGTGGATTGATCGGGCCGAAATGCAAAAAGGGCAATTGTCCTGCCTTGTTTGTATAGGATAATTGCCCTTTTTGCATTTCGGCCCGATCAATCCACCACTTTATCACCCAATATCTTCGTGAGTATTGAAATTGAACACTACTTTTTCTATTCCAAATTGTTATTATCCCTTATAGAAAATAAAGAAACAAAAAAAACAGACACAATTTAAGCTGAGCTGATCCCTTTAACACGTAAAGTGACAATGAGAGTGCTAGTGCACTGAGCGTGTAATCCTAACTATGACTTTTAACTTAGGGGGCCTAAATAATAAAACCGCCAAAAATAAGCATATCATCAAGTTCAGACATTATTATTGTTGTATTGAATTAATGCTGGGGGTATTAAAAAGTACCAAATCCATGTTTATACTAGACTATATGTGATTATAAGAAGGCTTTCTCTTTTCGTCACACATCGGATACACAAGCACATAATAAACAACAAAATATTACATATGATGAAATATGCACAGCCTCATTTGCATAGAATATCAGTAGAATCAAGAGTGCAAAGCATGATTTGTAGGCAAAATACGACTGCGGAAGAACGTGCGTGAGACGTAGCTGCATTCCCATGCACTATATCCAAATTTCTATGTCTATCTATATTGGAAGGGTGGAGAATTAAATATAATAAATGGGAATGAAGATGTCTGTCCAATGTACGTTTTACAAAACGCCTACCACACCGCTTTGAAGAGGAAAAGCCGTGAAATGAACGGCTGATGTTTTAATTTTCTAATGCTTTTCGAATGAATTCGTGTCCTCGTTATGACGTCGATTTAATTTATAAAACACAAAAGTCAGGCGATTTTCAAACAACTTTTCATATAAAATAGTCCATTTGCGCAAGGTTTTAATTTGAAATGAACAAAACACACTTGCAAAATAAACAATCGCCCTTTTTAACGACTTGCCTTAATGACTTATATCTCCCCTGATATATTTTATGTCTATTATTCACGTTTATTTACCTGTTTTATTATTTCCGTATATTACGAAATTTGTCTTCAGCCCACATCTACGCAGAGTCATGAGTGAACAATAGAGGCAATTGAAGTCACAGAAATTATGAAGAAAAAAAAAGGAATATTCCTCTAATGAGCCATTCAACCTCACAATTACTCATACAATTATAGTGTTATGCACAAAATGACGGTTCTCTCTCATTTTCTCATTCTCTCTATCTCAATGAGGAAGCTTGGAGAGAAGCGGCGTGCAAAAAATGACGACGTCGTGGCGCGCATAATGCACGCCAGTTAGAAACGGTGGGCAAGTCGTGCGCGGCTAGCATACTAGCACGGCAACTTTCTCCTTCAATCTCTAAGCGCTCATCTATTTCTCTTAGTCTCTCTCTCTCTCCCTCTCTCTCTCCATCTCTCTCTCCCTCTCCCTCTCTCTCTCTCTCTCCCCCTCTCTCTCTCTCTCCCTCTCTCTCTCTCCCTCTCTCTCTCCCTCTCTCTCTCTCCCTCTTAATAATTATATTTATTAAATATTGAGCATTATTGTTCAGCGAGCTCTGAGTGGTGAGACTTCCCCCTCCTTCTTCTCTCTATTAAATTGACTGCTGTTTGTTTTCATCTAATGAATAGAGGGGCTTCAATGAAGAGAGAGAGAGATAGAGAGAGAGAGAGAGAGGGAGAAACAGAGAAACAGCGAGAAAGAAAGGGATAGGGAGAGAGCCAATCAAGGAAAAACGTTCAAAAAAGTCGAGGTCAGAAGTAAATTAGCTATTAAAGTTGTGGAGTAACTTATCTTCATTTATCCCTTCTCATATAAAAATATACGCGTTGTCCTCAACTCGTCGAGTTATCGTGACAAGGAAATATATCACATGTGATAAATAAACAAGGCGGCACACCGACTAAAAGCCGGCGCAGTTGTGGCGCATTTAGAGAGAGCAATATGTTCGCCACGTGTGCGCCTACTGTGAATGTGCACCTCCCACGAGTCGAGACTTCGTATTTCGGTGAAAACCATTTGGTGACCAGCTCGCGACGGTTTTCGAGAAAAGGTCAAGACAAGGTCACTAAGTGGTCACCAAACGGATTGGCTGACGAAAAAAACAGGGAACCGTCACCAAATGGTTCCTCCGTTTCCTATGTTACCTATGTAGAACCTATTTAGTCTTTCGATGGAAAACAATTTGGAGATAAGGGCGCTATCTTCTATAAATCTAGCCGGTGGTCTAATGGTGAATTTAACTTGAGACTCAGACATTGAAAAAGAGACGAAGAGAGCAATTGCATTACCGGCTTGCTCATTAATAAAAAAGGAAAAATAGATTATTGTTAAAGCTATATAACCGCCGGAATTTGAGACGTATTTTGGACAAGTGCATTCCCATAAGTTGTATGCAAATTAATATGATCAGTCTAATATATTTTAGACACATCAATCACGACAACAACACGATCACATTCGAAAGAAAGAAAGGTAAGACAATGTGCGAGGGTACAGTGTGAGACAAAAATGTACAAGGCGTAAAGTAAGAAGTAAGAATAAACCAGGGTAAGTGATAGTGGAGAGTGGCATAAGGAGATATTTGAATGAGTGAGAGTGCAAGAAAGTGCGGAGAGAGCAGAGAAAGAAAGGGTTGCCAATGGGAAACATGGAAGAGCAAGATGTATGAAGGGAATAGCGATTATGACATGTTATTGATTTTGTTTGAAATAGTGATTGGGTTAAGGTAAATTGGCGTTGCACCAGTAGATGTACACAATTCATATTTGCAATTAAGAGCCGGGCGCTCCTCTCAGATGGCCACTGCTTCACTAATAAGCAATCTACGCTAATTGGGTTAACGGTATGCAATTGCTACAGTAATTGACAACGGTACAGACGGATGAGAATCTTTGTAATGACAATCTAACAGTTTACCCTTACAATTAGCCTTGTATTGGAGAACCCGCTCCCTAAGCTGATGACTAGTCTGTCCTATGTAAAATTCTCCACACAGGTTACACCTAATCCTATAGACCACCATCAGTCTAATAACCACGCATAAGTCTGCGGCTTTAGTATGATGAAACACTGGAAGACTTGGCCGAAACCTAGCTCTGCACAATGTTCGGGTACGGTAGTTCATTTGTAATTTGCATAGATTTGCACAAAGAAAATTCGAATTTTGCTGCAATTTCTGAAGAACAAGTCGAAACAATTCGTCATTACGTGGGCGAAACAATTGACAAATTTCAAATCATGTTCCGGGGGAAATGCGGCATTTAAAGCTGCAAATTCATATGATTTTTTACGGAAAGTGGGGAGAAATTGCCGTTTCCTGAAGCACACGAAAGGCATGGTTTAATTGGAGTAATTACTCTGGATATATTTATCATATGCGGAGCGCCGGCTCGAATTATTTATTTCATAATTGGGGGTAGGAAAAACGCAGAAAAACTCCGTGGTAATGAAACTCCTGCTTGTTTATTCGAACTTTGTAACTTTATAAAAGCGCGAAAAATTTAGTTGCAATAGTATGCACTAAATGGGCTAGAATGAAAAACGGTATGTTTCTAGACCCGTTGAAGTTCTCAGGTATCAAAGAGACAGTACTGGTTTGGTCGTTTAACAAGCGTTGTATGGAATATGCATGAGGTGTTCAAAGTAAGGTTATTTTATGAAGCTTTGTGAACTACAACGCATATTGCAGCGCTCTTTCAACACTGAACAAAGTTTATGCTAGGAAATTAATATTTAAAAAACCAGCATCCTCAGTTCTGCAAAGAAATAAGGTGTCTCGTTCATTTATACAATACAAGCTGACGAAGTAATGTTAATTAGTTAAACAGTAATTAGGTGCATTCACGCGTCAGGGATTAGCAGAAAAGTTCACTGAAACAAAGAGAAAAAGTCAAAGAAACTCGGCTATACATAAATTGTACCTGACCATTTCAAGTCCAAATCTGCTAGGAAAGGGTTTTATTCTAATTGACTCAGCATCTAAATAAGGAATCGTCGTACGTGAACATGTCATGCGATAGAACAAAAGCTGGTTTTACATTACCAGAAGGGGAGCTTGTTAGGGAGAAATTGAGACGCCTTCAAAGGCAGAGGAAGGGCATCTGATTTCTATTTCTATGGAAAGAAAAGCGACTTTTGAAATGAAGAAAGTGAGGAAAACAAGGGAAAACAGGGTAAAAGGTCGGCAAATTATGAAATGATGCAAGGAAGAAGTGGAACTATAAATGGTTATTAAAGCGAAATACCGGCCGGTTTTTGAAACACATCGAGTACACCACCAATCTTATGCAGCTAATGCAAATGAACATAAATTAGAATAAAAAATCGAGCTGAATTCGAGCAACTTTGCCTAAATACGTAAGAATTCAGATGTCCGTGATGCGTGTCAAAAACCAGACGGTAAATTAATGGGGTCGGCACTGTATCAGAAAGCACTTTCCGATAGAGTATATGAAAGGAAGCACGACTAAGATACGGTATATACAGTCTGTTTACGGCGGCAGGATAACATCTTCAGGTACATCACATAAAACCACAAATATTGGAGAAATAGAAAACGAGACAATGGCGCTTGAGGAAGGCTCGATAAAGTTATTGGTGAAATCATGTCCTGGTATTCAAACTGTGGGAACAACAATATCAAGCTACATAACTTTGTACGGTAACAAGCTACGGACATTGGTGGTACAAATGGTACCCCAGTCAGGGTGCCTACTAAACTTCTAGATAATAGACGATTATGCCCACGTGAATGTGAATTGGTCAGCTTACTGCGGGACGCCACGTGGGAGCCTTCCCATCATTAGCAGCCCCGGGAGTCTGTGACTTTAAAGGGACCACACCGGGCCACACCATGGGACACTTTGGGCCTTCTCTGGTCCAGTTTTAATGGGGAAGAGGGAGTGGATTGGGTCCTTTCTTTTCCATACACGAAACACAAAGGCCCGCGTCCCTGATTAAAGCCAAATTAAGGGCAACCAGAAACACAGAGAGGGAGGGCAGGCAGTGTTGTATGTGTAAGCATTGCATAGTTTAAACCCGGGCTTATGTTTAGGATTAGGCTTAGGCCTGGACTAAGGCTTAAGTTAGGCATGGTTAGTCCTTTGGCACATGGACTGGTTCGTACGTTCGTAGTAGGTTAGTTTTGAGCATAGGTCCCAAAGTCACAGAGTTCTATAGATATTGTCTTGTTAACTTTGTAAAGAGAGGAAACGGTAATAATACACACATATAAGTAGCAGATATGTTAACATGTGTCCTGATTTGGTTGAAATTTGTGTAATACCTATTTTGCGCCTAGCTACAGCTTTCCATTTCGCGCGTAACGTACATCCTCACAAACATACAAACAAACTTTACCCGTATAAGCTTCTTATTTTCTTATTGGGTACACCATATGTCAACGATAAGTTGACAAGCTGATAAACATGACAAAATAAGTACAATATCTTAAAATATGCCCTCGTAGGCGTTGTATACCTACGTAATAGGCGGCCAATACTAATAACGCGTAATGAAACTAAAAAAGGCCAAATTTGTAGCACGTCGTCGTCAAGGGAGACCCATGTCTTGTGTATCCACTTCTCTGTTGTCCGATAGAAAAACGTGTAATAGAGCCCGATTCATAATAATAGATCGCAGTGAACCATTATGTCGAAAACAACCAAAACATTTGGGTAAGAAAAGGATAACGAAAGCATACAAAATTGGGTAATTTTCGTTCCGTAGACTCGTACTAAGTTGCGCATGAATGAACCTATCACATTTCTAACAGACTATACAAACTTCAGCGCCCAACTTTAGTTGCGCGGGAAGCGCGCCAGTGGTGCGCGAATTGGCACTCTCGCGGAGTTCCTCAAGGGGTGCGCCACCTTTACGCCGCGCACCATTTCACCGTATGAAGATGTGCAGAAAAAAAAACAAAGCCAACCAATAAAACTTTACTTAGACAATCTCGTATAGCATAAGAACCATAAGCATAAGCATAATACCTTCCCCCGAAAATACAGATAAAGATAAAAGACAAGCCGAAAAACTAAAACATAACTGGATTCAAACTTATCTCATACAAACTTATAAATATAATACTATCTTAATTATAAATATGATATTATCTAAACAGCACAGCGTTTAAAATTGATAATTGAAAAAAGCCCCAACATATTATAATTATTACATAGAGAACGAAATGTGGCAACATAACTTTCTAGTTTGGCACATAGTCATTATAATCAAATCCTCAGTAAACGAATATGTAGCAAGTAAAGAAGAGTTGCACAAGCACAGAATGATATAAGCATAAAATCCCAATAAATAAACTATTTCAATAAAAATGCAATACTTAAAAGATAGAAATCACAGCATGAATATCACTAACAATAGTACCTAGAGAGTGAAAGAACTCGCATCGCAGAAAGAGAAATTTGTAAAAGCCGAACCGTGAAACTACTTATACTATAAAATCGTTTCATACAGTTGATAGATGCGATATATGACTTGCTAAAAAAGTGCATTACTTCGTATACAAAAAGTTGTTAAACCAGTATTGTACCTACTTTGGGAAATTTGCATAAGATACGCATATCCTAAGTATCCTAGGTAAAACTGGTGCCGTAACCTTGCATTGGATGGGCACCGAATTTGCATAGGATGATAGGAAATGCGAATCATATGCAAATTTCAGAAACTAGGTACAATACGGCTTTAAAGACATTATCGATTAATCTAAAGTATACGTCTACGTCGTTTACATACCCTTTAATTGCGCCATTAGAGTTGCCAGGTCATCCTTGGTAGCCGCACTCCCGGTATCATGCTGAAAGAAACAAACTGTGATAAAAGACTCCATTACAATGCAGTTTTTTCTTTGTCCAACACCACTTAGTTATCGCACCGCGTGAGTAGCTGGCTGGGCAGACGAGCCTAGCATGTGTGTTGGTTTTCTCTATCTTTGCCCTTGTGTATGTGTTGCACTCTTCTGTGTTAGTGGATTACTTGAAAACTCTACTCTGTGAGATCTGGTTTGTCTGTTTGTTTCATTTACATTCCTAGTTTGATGTGTCTTTATGCTTCAAATAAACCCTTTATATGTTACATGTAAGAACTGTTACTACACTACGCAGCACATTCTTCAGATTACCCACTAACAGTATTAAAGCGAAATAACGGCCGGTTTTTGAAACACATCGAATACACCAGGCCTCTTATGCAGCTTATGCAAATGAACATAAATTAGAATAAAAAATCGAGCTAAATTCGAGCAACTTTGCATAAACACGTAAAAATTCAGCTGTCCCCGATGCGTTTCAAAAACCGGCCGGTATTTTGCCTTAAATAAGCCTTTACAAACCTGTTCATCTTCCGCTTGCTCCTCAACTCCCTTCGGTAGTTCGTATGCAAATTGAAGCCCTTCACCGACGTTTGTTTTCTTCTCTTCGACCTAAAATAGAGGATTCAAAATAATGTAAAAGCAAAATTAAAAACTTATTAAGAGTAATATATAAACCCCCTGCTACAGAACATTGTCTACGTCTACCCACTACAGTACACAGTACACTACGACACTACAGTAGTAAGGAGCGACAGGAGCGTGGATTTGTCATAATACAAAACCAAAGACACACTCACCTTGCTCTCATCGACCAGTTCAATTCCCCAATTGTTCTCTTCGTGTACAACTTCTTCCTCCACCACGGCTTCTACAACCTTGGGACCTTCTCGAGCCAAACGTTCCTGAAAATAAAACATTTGAGCGTACGTAAAGTTGGTGTAAAGTTGTCCAAAACAAATTCGATCTTAAAGCGGTACGGCACGTTGTCGGAATTGTTTTGGGCACTTAGCACTTAGGTTTCCGAGCCGGTGCAAAAATCACGTTTTTTAGACGGGGGAGCCAAAATCGATCCATCACGCCACGCGCTCTACAGAGTACTAACATTACCAAACTTACGCTCAAAAAGACTCAAACTTTACGATGTTACACAGTTGAGGGAACCAATTTAGCGTCTCTTGTGCTGGGCCACCCGATTCTCATTCTCATGCAGAATTCTTTGGCTGTGACATACCTTCTAACTTCTAATTGCCCGCTTTAGAGGAAAACTTCAAAATCTCACCAAGTTGTCACTTGTCACTCTCACCTGATACTCCTTCTGTCTCAGCAAACAGTGTCTGTCATCACACTGCGGGTTGGGGAGCATGGCCTGTTTGGGGAAGAAATCGAGGAGGGCATTGTATCCAACATACATTGACACTTCTCCAAAGTGGAGAAGGAACCTAAACTTGAATTTGAATGGAGATTGCGGACAGTGAATACGGTAGAATATAGGATACAAATCCAGAACCGAAAGCTTCGCACAGTATGTACAGCTTACAACGTGGCGCTATGACGTATGAGTACTTTATAAAAAAGTCTATATCTATATCTAAAGTTGTTAGATCTATACGTATGGAGTCCGACGATCTAGCTACTATATATAGGCTATCTATACCTACTACCTTATCTAACAATCGTGATATCCAACACTAGCGCAAAAAAAACTTACTTGAGTGTATTCTGGACGAGGAATCCTGCAACTATCGCCATAGTAGTGGGTAGCGATGCCGCGCACACTCCGTCACGTTTCAATGTCTTCTCATCTATGTTTGAAGCAACGACAAGGGGAGGCAAGCACTGGAATAAGGAAAGTTAATTAAAGAACATTCAAGTACGGTTCGGTAGCGTATGTCACACGACTTATGACGGTGTATGCATGGCATTATCCCTTGTATTAAATTCAAATAATGTGCCGCTATGTGTCAGACAAACCACAACCCAAGTGTCACATGTCACATCGCTCTAAACTGCTTGACGGTTTTCAAGGAAAACAAAGCTCGATCGACGGTTCAAGGATACACCCTACGCATTATCAATAACGATTAACTCCCAAGAGGGAAGCATACATCCAACCTTCAAAGATGAAAAAACCCACCGCGAAACATGCCGTCTTCCCAGGTTCGATATACTGAATATGTCCAGAAACAGCATTCTCACTCACGCCCGACTCCATCCAAATCTGATTCTCCTCATTGCAGGCCTACAACATCGAATGCGTAAACTGAACGGCGTAATAAGACCTCAAATTCAAATCATAATCGTTCGTCTAATCTAATTTTTGCAGAGAAGGTAGTTCAGCATAAGAAACAAGAAACTCATAATGTGAATTCTAATTTCTAATAACTAATTTAACGTCTTTAGATCGCTCACGGCTCAACTACTAATCAACTAAACCAAAACAAGAATAAGAAAGAGAAAGAGAATCTAACCGTGTTCACTGTCATTCGGGCCTCAAAGTTGTCGACGCAAGAAAGGACGACGTCCACGCGTGATCCATTCAAGGAACCGTGTCTGAAAGGAAATTACAAAAACAATTAATTTCCACTAATATAGTAATATTAACAGATTTAATCTAGCACAGATAGTTGCCCTGAAATTTCACATTCCAACATTTTCATGAGCTTGCCTTTTTTTGCAAATCGAACAGGAAAACAAGGATATACGAGAAGAGTATAGTACACATGTAAGCATATACTGAGAAACGTGTGTTACAACACCAAATTTCAGGGTAAATATAGGTGCTTTTTTTAGTCGGATATTTTACTACGTATTATCGATATGTTTCACACGGTATACAAATTTACATCCGCCATAAGATTGTTGATAATGAAGCACTTTTTATAAGCTTTACATAAGAAATAAAAAAAACCCATAAAGATTTACATTCGATAACAGAAATGTGCGAGTTTCCGTGTTGTAGTTTCATACAATAAAATAAATAAAAATAAAGAAAGCCTTACCGTATCCTATCCACAAATTTGTTGAAATTCTCCATTGTTGTTATATTAAAGTTGTGCGTTTCGATTTCGACATCAGGATTGATATGACTGAAAAGCACAAAAGGATAAGATCAATGGGGAGATAATGATGATATGTATGATTATGTCTGAAAGAATAACGTGGTACGTGGCACTCATGCATATAAACTTCTAAACTGGCAATGTATCGGTTAATAACGAAAATTAATTTAGTCATTGGAGACACCGTCTCATTTTATCTTTTATCCTAGGTGCTACAAAACACCGTAATCAACAGTAGTCACACGAAAAACAAACGTCAAACGGTCAAACAATAGGAAAAAGAAAAGACTGAAACGAAATAACGAACATAAGTGTATCGCGTGCTGCTTCAACCTTGGAAAGTCCACTTTGGTGTGGTTGGTAGAACAAACGGTTCATATTGGCCAATTCAACCTAAAGCAGTGGCTTAATTATGCAAAATCAGAACACAATCATTTGTCTAAAACAATTCATAATCATAGTCTATGTGTGGGCACAAAGTGGACCAAGCATAATATACAGACGGTTCTCACACAACTTTCCCTTATCTTTATCATTGGTTTCATATCAATCCTATATAATACAAAAGCTTGGAACAATAATGATTTGTTATTATAAAGATGCTAACAAAAATAATGAAAACAAACCTTATCATAGTCGAACAGGATCAACTTCCCTACAGCACATCGTGTAAGCATTTCCGCCACAACACTACCAACACCTAAAAGTGAAATCTTATACTTAGAAATCCGAAGAATCAGGGACAGACATAAACATTACCGACAGGCCTTGAATCAGAGCGTTCAACCTCGCACCATCCTTGTACATTTGAGTGAAACATTTCGATTTTTCGTTAAAAATCACCTAATATCGATAAAATTTGCTAGTCACTAAGCTGAACAAAAGCCCCATACCCATACAGGGGCAGGACATGTTTTGTCGACTAACCATCTAAAATTGTCCAGAACGAGTCAACGGCGGTAAAGAACGAGCCTTGCCCTTACCTCTAATGCAAGGTATCTAAGGTCATGTAAGGGAGTTGTGAGTAACAGGGAAAATTTAATTTACCTCCGACGCCCACCACAATGACCGTCTTTTCACGGATCTTTTCGTAATCCT
Source organism: Pelodera strongyloides (assembly GCA_036852015.1). NCBI lineage: Eukaryota > Metazoa > Nematoda > Chromadorea > Rhabditida > Rhabditidae > Pelodera > Pelodera strongyloides. The sequence continues at coordinate 388,837 of JAANDG010000012.1, forward strand.
GTACAATTCCCATTCTTTTCAGTGCCATCAGCCTACTGTACGGGTTGGAATCGACAACCTTAAATAAGCAATAAACTTTGTAAACAAACTTCGAAGCAGAAGTTATTAGAATGGGTAGGTAGCTAGGTTTGAAAGGTTTACTTCTACTCATGAATTCCACAATTGGTATCAGGATTTGCACAAATAAGATCAACATCGAGACGCGCAACCAATAATTGTGGAAGAGTGGAAACAGCACTCAGGAGCAGGGCATAAAACTCGTCGGGAAAAGCTCAAGACCACCATCCAAATTTACACTGTGTTTCCCAAAATTGTATATATTTATGATACGTTTCTGCTTTTCACCATTTCTAATATTCTAAGCGCGACGGTGATATGGCTACGACTCTGGTCTTCAACCGCGAACGCCCCTTCTTTTTGCCCCCCTACGCGGCTGACCGGGGGCCCCCCGCGCGGTTGGCTGGGGGTGCGCTGCGCGGTTGAGCTCCCCGAGGCACCGCGCACCCAGCCGCGTAGTTTGCATACTACGCGGCTGGGTGCGCCCCCCTCTGCGCGGTACGCGGTTGACTACGCCCGCACTGGAAACTGCGCGGCTGGCTACGCGTGCACTCCAATTTGCGCGGCTGGCAGAAGGGGCGCTGCGCACATAGGAACGTAGGAGCTCAATACCACTATTCAAATGTATGCAATATGCTAATTCGCATGGTGGTTTCGTCGGTCAGTTCGTCAACGAGTTTATGCTATGCACAGGGGCAAATTATGAAATGTTTTATTAAATCTAAAATCCTTCGGTACCATGATGGGGTTTCCATGAATGCGATTCGCACTTGCGAAAATGACAAACCACTGTCCATGTTCAAGTCATTTTACAGGCATGTCAACTGCCTACCGTAACCCATGCGAATCGCACGTTTGACATGGTCCTGCAGCGAAAGTGTATCAGATCCATACTATTTTAAATAGATCCGTACTATTTTGAAATATATCCATACTAGATCCAAAATCGCTGCGGGACCATGTCATTTACATCGACTTGAACATGGACAGCGGTTTGTCATTTTCGCAAGTGCGAATCGCAAACATGGAAACCCCATGAATGTGTCAATTTCCACTATGCATTCGCACTGCATACTTGGCCGTAATGAAATACATTAGTGTTCTGCAAAGTACAAACCCGCACGTTTCATTTAGCCTTACGTTTTCACGCACTTATTTTTGCTGCATTTGATCGCTTTTGTTCTTCGGCATAAAGTGTTCATATATACACTGTGAAACTAACCTCAGAGCTCATATTGGCAATCTTTTCGCGTTTGGGTAAAGAGGTGCCATTGGAAGATGGTTCCGCATGTGCAGTAGGCGCAGGAGTTGACATTCCGCTTACTAAAATAGGTACTTAAGCACGGGCAGAAATTATACAGACAACAGACATAGCAGGTGAACTACTGACAAAGAATGCGAGAAAAAAAGCCTTGTTAAAATGAAGAAACTCACTTGGACTACTAATTTCTTGCTTGAGATTCTTCATTTTCTGAAGAAGGCACGCAGCGCTGGGATCATTGCTAGCCATCTAAACTATCAGTTTTTTGTTAGTGCAATAAAGATGCATGAAAATTTGTTAATACCTAACATACAAGAATCAACAACAAATTGAATAAAACAATAAAGACAAAAGCACCTCTTTCTCGGCACTCTGAAAAGAAAATATCTCGTTTTTGATACACCTTTAAATTGCAGGCTGTCGTCCACCGTATATAACAGCGCACTGCAGGGAAAACCGTGTTTGGGTTCTTTTTTACAGATATACTTCATTTTTAGGTGCATAACTTTTTCATTTTCATTTTTTTCATTTTTTGTATATTTTTTTTTTTTTTTTTTTTTTTTTTTTTTTTTTTTTTTTTTTTTTTTTTTTTTTTCATTGATACAGGCGTTTTACAATCATCCTCATACATGACGTCATCTCACTTTTTTTTCGTTTCACAATCTAATGTTGCCTTTTTTAACGCAATAAGGTATTTATATATAAACAATTCCTATTTTAGCGTTCGAACTGGCGGCCGTCTTGAAGAAAGGTGTCTACAGTTTAGTGGCCTTGGAACTGGCTGCCTGTGGTGGTTCATTTCTCGCGTTCACCCATCTTCGACGCAGTGAGAATTCTCGCCAGTATCTTTACCGAAACTTTCCAGCTGTAAGTTTCACTCTATTCTTTTTCGTTTGACTATTTAAATTAAAATTTGCCTATTTATTTTACTGGCTGCTGTGTACTCTACAGATTACTTCTTAAATGTATTGTGTCATTCGTGTGTGGTTTGTAATTATGTGTTTTAGGTAGCTAATTTGTACTATTGGTCCGAAGATTCCATCTCGTTTGGACAGTTGACTGGGACTCGATTGCGAATGAGTGATTTGAGAAGGTAATTACTTTACTTCACTTAATCGATTCTATCTGGATTGATTGTATGTGTGAATAAAGTAGTTATATTTCATAGTTAAATATATTCGCCCTAGTATTGCTACATGTGATGCGGATTACTAGATGGACGGGGAAGTTATACTTCTCACTTAAGTAGTTGTCACAGTAGTTGTCAGTAGATGGTAGATTTTAGTTGACTATATCCTTCATCGAAGATAGTGAGACTCGCCAAAATTGATCATTTGCTTAATGTTTTCCCTTTAGGTGGGCACTTATTGACGGTGAAGACCTGTCAAACGAATCCGATTAAAGCGAGAGTGAGCCATTTTACTAGTTTATCTTGTTATCTGTATCCGTGATTAACGAAGTTATAAGAGATGACTTCGTTAATCTAATCACTTAGCTATTGTAGAGTATGGAATTATGCTAGACTTAAGTCGAAATGCGCTTACTATTTTGTTTCGTTAGTAAGACCATGTAAGGCAAGAAACTGGAACAGCCTACGTTTTTCTACAGATTTTGTTCACTGCTTCTACAATGGTCTCGCGCAGCACTATACAACAACTCATTTTGGGCACAAGTCTATTGATGGCAGTATCCTGCGGGTTGGTTTTAATTTGTTTATATTTACTATTTAGGAGTCATATTTTTGACATTCACTATTTTAGAGGAAGGGCTGTGGTGTTTCATAGGACAACGTTTCGTTTCTATATAAGCGCGATTGCGTGTATTGTCATAATCGTTGCAACTTAACTGAACTAGGTATTGATTTACATCATTTGTTTCGTTTACAAAGTATCTTTTTAGGTATATTTATGAGGCATATCAGAAGAATAATCCTGAAGAGCCAATTCCTATTCAGTCATGGGACAAGTATGTTAAATATCAGAAAGCAGCAGGAAAGGAAGTTTGATTGTTGGATTTTCTATTTCTAGGGTTTTTGTAACTTATGGTCGTTATGCTTCAGTGTTGCTTTGTTTGTTAGATCTAGTTCAACTTGTTAGTAGGTTAGTAGTAGATGCGTTGTTTGTTGTATTACGAATAAATCTTTATATGTAATGTAAAAAGTCGTCTTCTGATAATTTGGTCAAATTGGTGTTATCCTACACCGTACAACATACTTTATGAATTTGTTATTTCCGCTGCATCGTGAGAACAATTGTTTTCATTTTAAAAATTAGTTTACGCTGTGGTTGTTGTCCATTAGCCTAATCTTTGAATATCGATTCATTCGGGCATTCAGGGTACTATAACATTTGTCACATTACCGTACCTATATTTTAGACCTAACTTTGTTGTAACTCACATTACTGTAAACGTGTAACCTATGCCACTTCCAGTAACTAGTAGTACAATTGCTTGTGTAACTCATATTCCTCTAGAACCATACGTTTTGTTTTTGAGACCCACACTCCCTTTAGTAATTGTTTGGCAACTCGTAATTACCGTACCCTATGTTATGTAATTTACTGTAACTTATATTCTTCAGATGGCGGGCCAAGCAGGGCCATTCAGTCGTGTGCAGTCCGTCTCCGCCCCTCTCAAAGGCTCTTTCCCTCTGGACCATGAGCAGAAGTGCAAGTTGGAGATGTTAAGGTATGGATATTGATTGATTTTTGGTGCTTCACTGGGGTCTTTTTTCTTTCCTTGGAGCTTGAAACTCTCTTCATCAAGTAGTAATGTTTCGTCCAGAAGGATCGAGGATTGAGCGAGTATAATAGCAAGTTCGAATAACTATACACCGCATAGTCAAACAATTTTGAAACGTAGGTAACCCTTTCTTGGTGGCAAATAATGCTCATATTTTCTTGTATTATGAGTAGCTGTAGTATGTGATGTGCTTATATGGAGGGGATATATGCCTAATGTGGTGAAATCACCTTGTTGTTTTATGTTACGCGGGCTACATGTTCAAAGTTACGCTAGAGTTTAATTACCCCCCCCCCCAGACTTATTTTGAGGCCTTATTTTGCTAGTACTACTTTTAGGTACATGTGCTGCTTACACGAGCAGAAACAACAGAATACAGAGTGTCGAGATAAAGCCAAGGACTATTTCCAGTGCAGAATGGAGAACGGACTTATGGAAAAAGGTACTGTAGACCTTATTTTTGAATTCTAGGTACGGTTAGAGCTTATTTTTGAACTCTAGGTACTGTAGACCTTATTTTTCAACTCTAGGTACTGAAGACCTTATTTTTGAACTCTAGGTACTGTAGACCTTATTTCTGAGCTCTTATTTTAAGATCCTATCTATGGTACGGCTTTTCTGTATGTAAATTTCGGAATTTGTGTAAACACTACCATACCAGTAATTACTACCAGTTTCGTTTCTACAGAAGCTTATTTAGAAGCTTAGACGCCTTATATCTCGGTGTTGAATGTTGCAAAACTTGTCCCTGGTGTTTCATTTATACCTTGCTCTGGAAACATAGTGTGTCTCATTTTTCCAAACACTGAACTCTCTATGTCCGGACTTATCCTTCTAAAATAGTTGACTGCTTCCTTTTTGAGTCCTTCTGCATATAGTATCCTTTGTTAATCCTTATTTGTTTACATCCACTTTACAGATGAGTGGCACAAACTTGGTTATAGCGATAGTACGGTGAAACCGAAAAGTGTGGAAAAATCCTAAAGCCTGAAACAGTTGGCTCGGTTGGCTCGTCAGAAGGAGCAATTGGCTCTATGTTATGTACTTGTGTTAAAAGTAAGTTTGTAGGTAAGTAGTAAGTAGTATTTAGTGAAGTGTAGAGTGTGTTTCGCTTTAAAAGGATACCTAGTTATTTTAAGTTATTTGTTTTCTTAGTATTTTTACGTTGCGTTCGTTAACTGAATGATGCTATATGTTTGTTATTGAGTACTGAAATTGAATTGGTTATAGCGAATTAGTGATTATTCTGTTGTAGGTCTTATTTTTCGATTTGTGTGCCTAATTTGTAAATTCCGTGTCGTTTAACATGATGATATGTACATAATAAATTCATTTTTTATTACATTATTGTATTGTTGTGAGATAAAGTTTTTATTTGTTGAGGTCGTGCCTCTTTGCTTCGTTGACTAGAGTATTAAATTAGGCTGCTGAAGAATATAAATTAGGCTAGTTGGATAGTTATTATCCATGGGAATATTAAAAGCGTTATTTTTACTAACATAAGCGAATTTTCGAAAGCGTTATGTTTCTGCATGTCCATATGTATAGTATGCTACAATCAAACGATTCGTTCTGCGAAATGGCTCTGTGATTACAAATGCGCATTGTTCATTTACCTTTAATGGGAACTTGTCGTCTAAGCAAAGCTATACTCATACTCTTACTTGATTTCAGATACAGTATTGAGCTTACCTACTGTAGCGTAAAACTAGTGCGCATTGGAAAGGTTTATGGCCACGCTGAACATATAGCTACCACTACGACTGTTACTAACCCACTCACTTGGTGACATTAAGATTAGGTAGAGCCAATGTATCTGCTTGAATTTTTGTCTTTCAGTAATAAATCATTTAATTTCGTGTGTGAAAAAGTGGCATCTGCGTATGAATTACGATAAATGTGACCGAAGCTGGCATTTCTAGTCTTGGCTTATTATTTGGTACTTAGAGTTGGCCGGCGTTTAAAATATACATGCAACTTGGCGCGGTCGCCGCGCACATCCGGCTTTCATTGTGCGCGAAATGTGTCCAGTTGCACAACTACCGCGTCCAGTTGGCACAACTACCGCGCACCCTCAGGAAGTGCAATAAGTGGAAAAAAACGAATACATCCTCGCAACCAGTTGAATCATTGTCAGCGGAGCTAACTATTCTAAACATGTATATGTAGTAATTTTTTTATTAATAATAAATAACGGCACTAATTATATCCAATTGAACAAAAAGAAGCTCATCATCAATATCTCCTCTCTGTGTACACAAAATGAGATCATCCATACGTGCGAGAATAAACTTAATGTTTGCTTAGAGTTACATCGATTTATCTCAAAGATTTGCAAGACAAACTAGTAAATTCTTGAAAAATATTTCTTTCCCGCAAATTAGTAATCTTTATAGCTACTTTATAATCAATATACTTTTTTCACTGCTGCTAAAATTCCTTATTAGCTCTTTAGGTGAAAACACAGAGCTTTAGTTACTTTTTAGGTGGAAATAACGGCTGGTATAACTGCCTTCCTATGCACTACAAACGATCATTATTAGAATAAAAATTGGATAATTCGACTCCACTTATTGCATAAATTCATAAATAAATAGGAATGCAGTTATTTGAGATGCGTTTCAAAAACCGGCCGTTAGTTCGCTTTAAAGTTCCCTACTCAAATGAAAAACCTACCCCAAATTTCCCGATATTATTTGTCTAATTGATATTTGCTGATGAGTTTGTCTTGGCCCTCGGGGGTCCTGTGTTCTCTTATTTTGTTGTAATACATGGACCTCTAGGAGGGGCCCAGTTAGAGAGAGATTGCAACGGCAGCGGATTTTTAGATGGCATGATTATTGATCCGAGCAAGTTTACTGATTAAATTCTTATTTATTTATTGACTTAGTGATTACTGATCGAATATCAACCATTGATTATTTTTTTCTGATCTGTTACAATGCGAATGTTTACAGTTCCGAGTTATTGTGGAAAAGAAGTTTAGTCGATAGATTTTCTAGGGTAACTTATTATCGTTATGCACATTGTTGTTTTGTGTGAACACGTCGTCTGGTAATGTTATTTTTCATTAATTACTCAAATATTTGTTAGATTATTGTAAACAAACAAATGACGGAGTAAATCATTCAACGAAATTTTACATAATACATATAAAACTGTGATTTTTTTTCTCAGATCGGTCCTTTAGCAAAGTGATTAAATGAAGGCAAGACCTCTCAAGGCTGGTCAGGCCAAAGTTTAGTATTGATTGATAGGCGAGCCGTATAAGTCGCTAGCAAGAACGAAATTTGGGTGTGGGTGGCGGTAGTGTAGTGGTTAGCATACTGGACCGGTAATCCAGAGGTCGTGGGTTCGACCCCCACTCGTCCAATACCCCAATCAAACTTTAGCAAAGTATACGTATATCGACATCGACCCACAATATTTTGTAGTATATACAGTATTGGAAGACTTTGAATCTAATTAAGTGCTTTTACTGTAGGTTTGTATTGTTTATGCTGTTAGTGGAAGAAAATCGACCCTGAAGATGGTTATGCCGATACACTAATCTTTGTACTTTATATAATAGTAATGTGAGTTGAACAATGCTCAAATGTTTAACAAACTTACGTAAACTAGGAAACGTATTATTACTTCTTTTCACATAGTATGCAGCGTTATTATTTCGTAGTAGGCGCTTATCCTGCGTTTTCTCGCCTGAAATTTCTCATTCTAACTTATTTTGCTCATCTCATTTTGTCAGTCCTTGATAAAGCCACTGTTTGCTCCAAGCGAAACTCTGATCCTGATGGTACGCGGCGAAAAAATTCAGATGCGCCTATATCTCGCCCAATTTTCGCCTCTCCCGAGTGCGATCATCCGTTCGCGAAAAACCTTTCGAGGATAGGGCGAAGTCGCCCATACTCGTCGCGCGTGCATTTTGCGACAGGTCTTCGCCGCGCACCAACGGGGTATTCCGTGTTTACACTTGTCCTTGAAGCGCACAGTTAAGTAAGTGACTAAAATATTATTGAATTATACTTCTTTTTGTTGACCAATTTATTTGTGCTTCGTTTCGTTTTCTTTACTCAAGATTCATCGATCAACTCTATGTGTCTAAAAAAAAATTATCGTGTTTTTTTTTGTTATTTAGTTAGGATTAATAGATGGTGTATCGCCCACCGGCCAATGAAGGGGGGGGGGGGGATGAAGGCCTAAGCCTGAGCTCAAGCCTAAGCCTAAGCCTGAACCTGAGCCCAAGCCTAAGCCTGAACCTGAGCCTGAGCTCATCACTGACTGAATTTCTGCTTCTTTCGTCGTTTGTTAATAAATATAAATAATAATGTAGGGAATTATCGTTTAGCTTTTGCAGGATGCGGTTGCGGGTCTTCCTCATTCTCTCCTCTCTTCTCTTATTAACAGTTGTCGTGGAGGCGAAGAAAAAACAACACACCAAGGTTGTTCGATTGGGGTTCTTTTGAATGATTTCATTTTAGTGATCAACTGTTGCATTCTCCCTTTTTGTGACAGACAATGAGAGAGAGAATACACATGCGTGGACATCTATCGGAAGGAATTATGTATAAGCGCAAAGGTGGACCACAGCAGTGCAGCGAACACACTCTAGGCAGTGTGCTCTTGCAATTCAATGGCGCATATACGGCGCGGCTTTTGAAACACATGTATGTGGCCACAGTGTGCCCTATTTTTAAAGTAACCGTTTTTTTTCCAGACAACAGTAGCCGACGAGGTTCCCGTTCCTCAAACAAAAAGGTCCGCTCCGAAAACGGTAAGTTTATGTATGGATATGAAAGTTATAGGTAACAATTAAATATTATAAAAATTGTATGAAATGAGAAACTGACGGTAATTACTGTGTAAAGCTGCACTTACATTCAAATCCATGTGTTTGTATGTACTTTTCGACATATAAACCAAACGGTGGATTTACTGGCGAACATCTGAGCGCTGGCTTACTTCGACCGGCATCATTAACGTAGCATGTTGCTTCCGTTCAGAGGGCCGCAGCAAAGGAGGGCGGTAGTGCTTCTGCTGCGCACTCCAAACATCAAGCTGCGCAACACGACGAAGACAACACAATTGAGGACGTGGATGAGGACAAGATAGACGACATTCTAAGAGATGCAACCAAGAATCTGGTCATATTCTTTTGTAGGTTTTGCTTGTATATTTCTTTGTTATTATTCAAACACGAGGTCACCCAGGAAAACTGCGAGAGATGCGCGAAATGTGTATAATAGCAATCAGCGCAGCTAAGGCACATTGCGGCGCAGCCCAGGGACTCTTGTGACGCCTCCTACGATGTGGCGTGCCGCTGCGACAGGAACTTTTTTTAATTCACCTTCCAAATGTCTACGACTACCGCAACTTGTCCACTTGTCATACTTTAAAATCTTTAAAAGATAAAATTTACAGACGATGGCCGTAGTCAGTGTCCAAGCTGTGGAGAAGCCCTTTCCGAAGTAGAAGAGATCGATGACGACATTGAAGCAACTGGATACATTCAGGTGGGCCATATGGAAAAAGACTGGAGAACACAACCTCTTACAGACCATTATATGACCACTACAGACATTTTTCTTGTTATTAAATGTTTGACAATGATAATTGCTCATTGTTAAAAGGTGAATGTTTCACTCTCGCACTAATATTCTTCCGAATGCTGCATTCAATTGATGTGTCCAAAAAGACACGAAGACCGTTCTCCGACCATTTGGCAACCACCCAACCAGTTAGAACTTTGTATCGTATCTTTTAGGTTGTGAAAACAGATGATCGAAGTGTCGCCCGAGAGCTTGGCGTCACAACATTCCCAGCACTTGTCTACTACAGAAGAAAGAATCCAATCACTTACGATGGTAAGGTCTCAAAGTTTTCGATATAGATTTTAGCTACTAGACGTCGACTTAGGCTTAATCATCGCTTAGGCTAAGGCTCCGTCATGGTCTTAGGCTTACCAGTTAACCAATGCTAAGTATGCGATTTGGTTTTAGGGCTAGTCCGGCTACGATTAGGCAGTAAGTCGAAGTTATATATGGCATACTCGTTTAGGTGACTTCAAGGACTCGAACATTGTGTTGAAGTGGTTGAGAGCTCACGACGAGGTGATTCTGATTTTTTTTCTGATTCTGATTCTCTGACATTGTGGTCTAAACCTAAGCCTAAGCCTAAACCCTGACCTAGAACTCACAAAGGTGCTCAGCGAAAAAAAAAAACAGGTGCACCTGCATCCGCGCACTCGACCAGTCTTTGCCAGTCTCTCGCCATTTGCTCGCCGCCGTGTAATCAGCCGCTTTTTGCAAACCTGGCAAAGCCGGGCGAATTTGTCGAGCACCCTTTTATCTAGTTGCACATGTTCGCATTTTTGTAAAGTTGTCGCACCTTTAGCCGCGCAAGCTTTTCGCGCCAGGGTTTCGTCGCGCTCCGCCCTAGTTTCGACAGTGTATCAACGCTTATTTTCCATCGTTCAGGTTGCCACCTGGGATTTGACAGACGACAATTTTGAGTCACGAACTGATTCCCATTCTCCTGATGAGGGAACCTTGGATTGGTTTGTCATGTTGTAAGTTTTATTCTTTTCATTTTTTATACTTCAATTTGTGGAAACAAATCTAACTAGGTACTTCTTATGAACAGTCGTTCTAAAAGTGCAGCTCGCGCAACGATTTTCCGTCCCATTCCAGCACACATGTGTGTTGTGAAACACGGTTCTTTGATTTGTGTATTACTTGTGTAATGTTATGTTTTGCTCCAGGGATCTGGCGTCGAGCATTTATTCAAGGGGTTCAATGTTGTGTTCAAATCTTATAGAGATTAGAGTAACGGTATAATTTTCAGCTACGATGCCGACGAAACGCCGTGCAATTCATTTGTTTCTATCTGGGAGACTGTTGCACACAAGTAAGCGTTGAACCTTCATTATTGTGCAATCTCCAACTTACACTAAATAACGCTCCATGCGTGGTACCTCGCCGATTGGATGTCCTACTCGTTTACTTCATTGTCAGCGTGTTCCTTCACTTAGCAGTTAGATTAATTCGACATCAGTTGCGCTTAGTTCTTTCCTTGAGCGCTTCCTCTACAGTATATTGGAAACCATATATGTTATCAATGGCCAATATGCGTGTTTATTTATTATTTATAAAACATTAATAAAAAATATTAATTCGCAGGCTCCGTGGATTGGTTCACGTGGGTAAGGTCGAGGTATCCATCAACGATGACGTCACGGAGCGATTCCACATTGACGACTCCGAGTGTCCGACTTTCCTACTGTAAGTTTTTATGAGTTTTCCAAGTTAGGTCTCCTTACTGTAGTGTACAGTTAAGGCTTTCCTATGGTACGGTACGGTAGCTGTTAGATGTTCCAAATTCTGGATTTAGTTTAGACATCTCTTTCGTACTGTGGGCGTATGCTTTATTTCAAGTCGTCCTACTCCTCACAAGTAGCTATTATTTGTTACTCTATAGTAAGCCAGACTTTTAATGCATATATTAGAAGATACGAGCGCAAGTTAAATAACCCTTAATCACTTTATTGCAGTTTCCACCGTGGAAAGATGTACCGCTACAAGGACTCAGCTAAAGACATCCGATCCCTCACCAACTTTGCTCTCTACAAGTTCAAGGAGCAGCGCGGCCACAGGTAAACGATACGATTATCCGGGATGTTCAAAACCAATGGCGCACGATTCGCGCACCATCCGCGCACCTTTCGCTCATCCACGGTTTAACTGTTAAACATCGCTATTTTTTCTTGTTCGGGTTTTGCTCGGCGATGGCACAGCAGTAAGCAGTAACAATAACAATAATTTTCCTTCTTCAGGGTTCCGGAACCACCCACTGCGATTGAACACTTCTACGAGTACGTCAAGGAGAAAGTTATGGACGTTATGGTACGTCCCACTTGTTACTCTATTTTTAACTGTTGTTATTCAGTTAAACACTCCTAACAATAAGCCTAGCTGGGAGTCTGTCAGTCCCCCGCCGGGAGGACATCCCCGGCAACTACAAATCTATCTCCGAGCTCAACTAACTCTGCACCCTTTTGCAAATCCTATAATTGCCCGTTGTAACGGATGAATGAGCATACCACACCCAGCTATTTTGTAATGTTTTATAGTGTAGTCTACCATTATCCGGTTGAAATCGAGTAGCTGAGTTTACGGGCAATGTGATGTATTTGCCCTCATTGTCAAAGAAAGAACCACAGACACTTTCGTGCACCCAGGAACCGATACGGCTCTTGCTATAAAGACGAATATAAAATGTATGAGTGCAGTATATCAGTCCAGTCCAGCCAAGTATGGGTATGGGTTATGTCATGTTGTTTGATGCATGCGGTACTGTATAGCCTACCGTATAACCAAAACTTATTATCCGATTACTGTAACACCTTTCCAGGACGACAATCAAACGCTCTCCGTACTTGGTGTCGGAGGATTGATTCTCATCGTTGCCACAACTTTGATAGTCAAGGTTTGATTATTTCCCAACCTATTTATTATGAACCTAATCCTTTAAAAATTATAAGTCAAATGCCCGAGCATCAATAACATAACGACGAAAGTAGCATAGCAGCTTGACGATTGTAGGGATCTACTGCGTTTTGAAATACCAATATTCTAATGACCCGAATGATAATTCAATGTGTACAATTCAGGCCCAGCGTATCCGACAGCAGGATCCAAAGGCACAGAAGTCAGAATAGGCATTGAAGAAATTCAATCCATCAGTCCTCGCTAGGTTCGCCGCTCCTCGAACAAAATCCTGCCTTCAATAATACAGTCTCTCAAGTGTTTCTTGATTCTCTCTTATTCGAAGAACCAGAGATGCCTCTATAACTAACAAGCAAAGTATGTTTTAAAGTGAGCAACACCAAAAAGTTATTCATGTTTGATAGCCTGACTGCCAGAGCGTCATGCATACTACTTCCAATTTCATAATGATTTATAATTTCTTCATAATGAACACCCCTTAGAGCTCAACTTGCCATTCTTCTCACGCACTGCTCAATTATCTAGTCATTTAATAATTACTTTAATTACCTTTCTTTTAAGGTTAACACCTTGCCATCCAATTTAATAATTTGTAATAAAATTTAAAACAAAAACAATCTCAAACACATTTTATCACCGAGACGACGCTTGAACACAAAAAAAAGAAGAAGAAATATATACAATCTACGACTGCAATAGCACAAACATAGAAAACATACATCATTTCACTTTAAGATGATAATAAATAAGATAAAGAAACAGTAAGCAGAAAATATTAGTATCCAAAACCAAAACTATACAAACCAGTAATAAGGACAGCCATACGTAAGTCTCTATGCAGATAGTGCACACTATATTTTAGGGCAAGGTTCAATAAGCGATTTACCATTTGCATATATTATACCACAAATATATAAACAAACCCTACTGTTTCCTAGAGTCCGTATTCAGTACAAAAATCGGCGAGTCTAAGCGGTAAAGCACGCGATTTCTAAACATATACTGGAATAAAACTGTATCCCATGCATTATATGCAAATTGTGTTACATACAATACGTGTAAACATTCGTCCGGGCCCAGTATAATTTTCACAAACCATTTACTATACCGCTTTAAAGACCACGGGAAACAGGGAACAAGTATTTGTATTTCCATTCTAGTGGCTGAATGCAACCTCGATATCAAAAAAGGGGTTCGAATAATTCACTCACAATGAAGATATAAAGGGACGTTTTCAAGAATAAAGAAACATAAAGGAAAAACATATACGAGCGAATCGTTATAGATTACAACCAAACGGACTAAAAATAAGTCAATCGATATCTTTCACGAGTACAAGTTTTACAGTCATCCTAACAATAATAGTACTAATGCCGCAGCAAAAAAAAACCAAGTACAATATCAGACTAGAGCTCAAAACTCGGTCGCGGTCCCGATATACAGGGCACCTCAAAAAAACTTGACAATGAAAAGATAAAGTATTATTAACCCTTAGGGTTTACACTTACAAAAAAGTTAACTTCTCGGTACGGATTCCACCATCAGTTAGGGGCGTTTTGAAATCAAGACAGGGGCGTTAGGGCATAGAAACATAGAGCTCATCTATCGCTCACCAAATAAAAAAGATTATTATAAACTGAATACGGTTCTGCCTACAAATGAATCGATAGGCGATAAAATATGCACAGAGACTACAATTGAGGGAAAAACACGCGTGTACTGGAACCGTACTCTAGAAAACGGGGGAAAATAACCAGAGGATAAACCAAACGCCTCCTTCCTTGCAAACAATATAATCAGATTCAGACAGACGGCTAGCTGACATCATAAAACGATCAAACGATGCGATCGTCCCCTTTATACGAGTTTAAAATATCTTTCAAAGCTCCTGGATATAACTACTATTCTACTATTCAGGCAAGATTATTAGGAAACAACAAAAAAAGAGCAGAAAGAAAAAGAACACTAGAAGCAAGAAGAATGAGCGATATGTCAGGAAAAGAAAACATTTTGTTCGCTAACAAATTTATCGTAAGTACACGGCCAACGGCCTTACAAGTTCATATATAATTATACCAATTTACCAATGCCAATTATATCAATGATAATTAAAGAAGAGAAGAAAAGCAGACTACATCTGGAATCGCCTACAAACAGCAACCAACGACGGGGCCTAGGTATAGATGTTCTTTTATCGCATGGCATAGCAGTGGCAGTGCTCGCACCACGGGTCGGAAATCCTAGTTTCTAATACATTCTCATATACCAATCCCTTCAATATGATACCAGAAGGTCATACTTACCGCTCGGTCCGCTCGATTCCCTAGGGAGTGAAAATAACACTCTAACCTGATAGTCCCAGGGGAAAAGAAAGTATTTCCCCGGGGAATGGTAGTGGTGAATATGGCCTCTGATAATCGACAATGATTATGATTGAAAACCAACGGGACAAAACTCAATGTATCAGAAACCAGGTAAATTCTGAATTAAGAGGATGCGAGCACTGGTACAAGGACCTTCCGGTTCGAATATGCAAATTAAGAATAAACAAATAAACATAAGCAAAGAGGACAAAAAACAATCGAATCACAATTTGACCTGGAAGTGACGGGGTAATCCGGGGAAGAGGAGAGGCAACAGCTGGAGTTCTCGTGCCTAAAACGGTTGTATAGTCGAGTTGCATAACCCTGCTCGGATGGGAAAATCTCGAATCTAGCTAGTCAATGGAAAACGAAACCTATTCGCCTAGAAACCTAAACGAAACCTATAAACGAAAGTTATTAGTAGGAGTGATCAACATCACTAACATTTCCTAAACTAAGCCAAAATATCAAACGCATTTATTCAGCATATGACGCTACGCTCCGCACCTCATAAAGGGAAAAGGGACAGCTGAGTGAAAATATACTACTCTTACGATTAACAAAAGACGCAATACTATCGTAAGAAGTCGTAACAACAAGTTTTTGTCACAGTCCGAAATCACAATTGCAAAGAAAGAAACTTACACAGTGTAACATACATCACAGTCAATCGTCACCGGGATGTTCGGGGCAGCAGTTTTTCCTCTTGAACCAATCATCGATACAACTTAAAGCAAGAAGGGTTAAATACTAAAAGTTGGATACTACAATACTAGGCGAACAATTGGCTACGAAATTTTCAAATCTAACATAATCTAAGAAAACATCAAAAAACACCTCTTGTGATAGATGCATAGGCAAGGGAGGCGGGCAATAGTTTCTCCAGTCTGCATATCATCCAAACAAATCGAACACTCGCCCTTGTCCTCAGTGAGCACGTCGTCTAAACGATATCGTATTATTATTATTATTATTATTATTATTATTATTGTTATATCTCGACAAAATTCGTCGAACGTGCGAAAGCAAGTATAGATAAGCTTGCAGACTTGCAAGCCGGAACCGCTTCAACCACGCAAGCACAGATCCCCCCCCGTCCAAGGATCCACTGATTAAGATTAATTTTTAACAAATATCTCAATTTTCCCAGCCCCGACAAACAAACAAACAAACAAACAAACAAATAAACAAACAATATAATACCATTATAAGTGATTTTCGGGCGAGTAAGACACATCACCAAGTGCACATCTGCATCATCCGAAGGCACCGTCTTCTTGCATACCGGACAAGTGATATCTTCTGAAATGTATTAAATATTAACAAAAATCCATTAAAAATAGCGCGTGAAATTTCCCCGCGTTCTCCCTGTGTTACGTCGCTTTTGTTTTGTTTCCTGGATAAGCAACCAATTGCAAAAGGAACAATCGGCGACATACGCACAGCTCTTGAGCCCTATTGCTACGACTTTCAAGTTCTTCAAATTAATTCTGAAGGACAAAATAAAAGATTAGTTGTATTTGCACATCTCAATGTTTCAACTAGTTAATACCCGGACAACGGTCCTTTCATTTACTTTCACTGAACAGGGCTTTTTTACGCTGGTTATACTGTAGAATAGTACAATAGACGTGGTATACAGGAACCACCTGTTCTTGTTCTTTTAGCAACAGACTATTGTGTACAGAAAAGAAAAAGTAAACATCGGCGAATATTTTCATAGCCTGCCACTCTACGATAATAATCGGTAACACCTCTGGAAACTTGAGTTAATTTGAGTGTTTACAGGCACTCAAATTGACAACAGACAACAGTTATATCATAACTAAGACTCAACGCCTAAATAAAATAAAAATAAACTAACCAACAACAAAGAATGGCATGGACCGGCGTCCGAGTTGACGATGGTGTCTATTGCTTCTGTGATGATGAGAGCCCACCGTTCCACTCGAAGATCCCACGTGGCTATTGTGTCTAGAAGAGGAGGAGGGGTTAAAGAAAAGTTAGGTTTAGGTTAGCGGTTAGACCCGTCTTCCCAAGAGAACTGAACTCCGCGCGGGTCCCGTGCCTGAAATACACGGTCCGGCCTGCTCTGTTTTTTTTTGTTTCATTTAGTTCACTTCCTGGCCGGGGATAGCGACTGAGCACCTTTTATACTATAAACTAAAAATGTTAACAAAATAACAGTGACAATAATTCATAGATATGCAATATGACTAATATGAGTTAACTTTGTTCAAAGCCCATAAAAAACTAGCACATAAAATTGTGTTACATGTTATGCTATTCCATTACCACTGTCTTCCATCATACATGAACAGTAAAATTGCATATTTGATGAGCGGGTATAGAAACTAAATCTATGGATGAACGAGACCTACCCACAATTCTAACTACTACTACAGGTACACATATACCATAAGGTAATGCGGTTGAAAAACCACGTGTCATTTCGCTTTAATAATGTAAATCGCCACTCCTACCGTAAAGGAAGGTCCAATCGATGTCGTCCTCCAGGGCCAGTCCCTCGTGAAGTACCCGGTTCATCATCTGAATCGGAAGAAGAACCCATTAAACGAGCAGCACGGAGAGTCTGAAAGAATACAAATTATTATTATTATTATTATTATTATTATTGCACTAGCACGAACATTTCAGGCTAGCCCCACGAACACAAAAAAAAGTGCTAAAAACCTACATATAATTCCAAAAGCGAAACCTTACGCGTAATCATTCCTTTCCTACATACTAAACCGTAAACATGAAATCAACCCTCTCTACTTGGCTCGGAAGGTACAGTACCAGGTACCACTACCAGTACCAATGTATAGGCAAAAGATTGGAAGCCCGACTTCTGTGAAAAAACGGGCCTTGCTGACCCCAGCTGACACAACGACATGTTGCAGAGAATACATAAATAAGCATTGATGAAGCCTACAAGGATGGAAAATTCAGACGGGGGTTTTCAAGTATGCTGACAATTTACTGAACTATAGACGGTGATGTTTTATTAAATTTTCAAATTATATATGCAAATTTCGTGCAAAAATCCGGAAGTATTGACAGAAACACCGATTGTTTTTGGGATACTTGCAAACCCCATAAAGCAACAATTACACAAGAATATCAAAAGTGATAATTGTACCTGTATAAAGTCAGCCGAGGATATCACAGAACGACTAGCGTTGCGTGCAGGGGGACGCTGTTCGGATACTGCCGCTGTGGCATCCATTGAATTAGATCTGAAATTGGATAGCAAATAAATCAACAAAACAATCAATGATTACTTCACACCCAACTGCGCACCAGGATTCTTAGCAAAGCCCCCTTCTTGAAAACTAAACTTATTTTTAGAGCTAGAGGACAAGACCCTCGCACTTCATTGAAGTAGCATATATAAAACCGCGAGTCGATTGTCGTTTCCTTATATAGAGGCGGATTAGCGGAATGTCTTGCACCCTACTCATACTCAGGAATCAGTGAGCGATTCTCAACTCGACGTCTAGAAGGAAACTAAACTCAGAGGACACGACCCTCGCACTCGCACGTGAATTGCTACATTAGCTTATAAAAAGGCCCAAGTCGCTTGCTTAGGTAAAGCCAGCTTTGCAGAATGTTAATAATAGGTAGCCTTCTCCATATTCAATAAAAATGGAATATTCCCGTACCTAGGTCTATCTTCACTACCCACCGACGACTGGCGACCACCCATTTTGTTGTCGCCAATGCGCCGCAGCGATGGTAATCGATAACTGCAAAGGATATAGAATTATGCATACGAATTATATTTCTAAATAAAAATTGTATTTTAAGAAAACTAAGAAATTTAAACAACAAAAGATCAATAAGGGAAATATGATAGCTCGGAACCTAATGAAACCACCACACTAAAATATTTATAATGATTCATAAACAACAGGCTCGCGAATTCTAATACAAACACCAAGAAAAGAATAGTTTTAGTTTGTGATTCATGAAGCCATGAAGAAATGATAATTCACAACACACCAATATTTCTAATAGTAATAATACTTATTAGTTGTTAATTGTTGTTGTTTAACTATGCTATGAGAAAAGATCAGTAAGGAACATGTGGCATAAATACTACTTCCCGGTCTCGTCTCAACATTTTACATAAATTATAATTTCAGTAAGCGATAAAGAGTGTCAATTTTGAACTCTTATTTGCTAACAGAGCAACCATAGTGAATCTGAATGCCGAATGCGCCAATGCAAATGGAACGGAGAAGAGTTACGAGCACAAGGAAGGAGATAATGCAGTGAAAAACTGATAACGAAAAGTCGAAAATTGAAGGACTTCTAGAGCCCAACCAAGGAAATCAATAGACAACTATCACCATTAGAAAGCAAAGAGAACATGGCCAGGACGAAGAGAAACGGGCAACCCGTACGTAGAATCTATAGGATCGAATAAGGAAGCTTAGCGAAACACGTATTCACTTGTGATCCGGAGAATAAAACCCGGGCCGTTCGGTGATTGATGTTAGATTAATGAGCGAAACATGGAAGATACTATGGTTATAGAATGTTTTTCCCCGTTGGCAAGTAATTGACGAATTGACCGATTGACACCTTTAATATATGTGGGACGTCAGACGTGGGACCTAAACCCCACAAAGAATGGGAGTACGGTGGTGAATCCGGCCATTGGTTATTCTATTCGTTCTCTCCGGCTGCGTTGTTGCACCAAAAGGAACAACTATACGCTTCGCGAAGTGGTACACGAACACGTTTGCCTGCGTCAAGCTTCAGATCAGAATTGGTCTGCGTCAACGCGTCAAGAAACGCTGGGACGTACTCGTAAATCATTCGTGCAGATTTTCACGCATACAGTGTTGTTAGTTGTTATTCACATACCTTGATGAGAATGCTGAGAACATATCGATATAATGAGATCGTGAACTTTTCAATTTCAATAAACATCTGCGGTGCAGGGTACATGGGTACATGCTAACTGTTCTAACAACAAGCCCAGTTAATATGACTTGCGTGTTTGCACAGACAGTTGCAAGGGCTTGCTACCGCGCCAGAAATGGTACTAGTCCGAATGATCCATTAAGGAGCGGCAAAAGTTAGTTGTACAGTTATTTTCTTGTTTAGAAACGTCAATTAGCGCAAACTTCTGGCGCTGTGCATGATCGAGCAGCTGCGCGGCAACGAAGCTTGGGAACAATATCCGTTTATCAACCGGAAGGAATTAAGAAGAAGAGGAACAAATAAACGTAAAACAAAAAAGTAAAAACCGTCATGAGATATATTCGGTGTGAAGGAGAAATCGTCGCGTACATGCACAACCTACCGTACTTCCACACATTAAAAGAAAAATTATCGCTTAATTTGGAACCAGAGTGGCGGGGAGGGTATAAAACGCGGTCCGCGGTCCGCGGTCCGCGGTGTGCGGTCCGCGGTCCGCGGTCTGCGGTCCGCGGTCCGCGGTCCACTTTGCAAATGGCACCGTGCTATAAAAAACCGCCCATGCGTTCGTTACCACAGTCACGCCCCAACTTACAAATTACTGTTGTTTGTATTTTTTTCCAATTCATGTATAACGATTAATAATAATATAATGACTAATGCCCAGGAAAACTGTATTAATTGCCCAGACCACAGAAAACCGTCTGCAGGCGGTCGCCAAATGGTTTTCACTGAAAAACCATTCGGTGATCTGTCACTGACCAAATGGTGACCAGGTAATGACTTGTTTCTAGGAAATTTGTTCGACAGGTCTTCAAGTGGGCACCAAATGTTTTGGTTCCATGAAAAGTGGCGTTGGCTTAGAGGCTCACGTAAGAAAAATTTCCCCAATTTTCCTGAGAGAAAACTGCAAGATTATTCAAGTGTAATAATACGAGGCTCGTCCGGCCTCATATTATTATTAATTGAATAATGTGTATTTTAAATATAATCAATACACATAGTTTAGCCACATGCTTTATCCATGGCACGCACAAGAATGAATACACAACACAAAGCTAGTGACAGTTGTTCCTCGTGTGTTGATGTAAACATTAAGACTACGAGCCAATATGTGACTACAAACTAATTGTGAAATATAAAGATAATATAAGAATAATAATTACTATCACATATTGTCTCGTACGTCTTACACAAGCATGATGGTGAAACCCGTCATTCATAGTATGCAGGATGAGTTATTAGGTAATGAAGATCACAGCTAGACAACCGGTAGTGGTACTGTAACTATTATAAAAGTACTGTAACTTGGTAGTGGGTACCGCGTTTTTTATTTATTTTTCTTCATAGCTATATCCATATCATATGTATAATTATAATCCCTAACATACACACACGAACACACGCGTACACACGAAACTAATGTTAGTAGTAGCATGTGTGCATGTGCAAGTGTAAACAACATAATTTATCTTCCCATATCTAATGAAAATCGAAATTAAATTCCTAATATATTGTGACTGGGAAAATAATAAGCAGCTTCGTTCGGTTACTCCCAAATATATGTTCACGTTTGCAAAAAAAAATTTCCAAAGTAAAATAATACCATAGTCAAAAATAGTGTCTCCATTGACAAGAAAAAATACCTTCTCGTAGCGCAGTAATCATGTTTAATCAGTTGAAACCCATTTGTTCGGCCGAAGTATTCTTCATCAAGCTTACAAGAGGTCACACTCAATCTACTGTAGTCACACTCGATTTTTATCCCAAAACTATATTATGTGGTCTGTCTTACGATCACACTGTTCACAATGTTGTCGCTATGTAAAATGATCAAGTTCATTCACAATTTAGCACTGTAGAAATAACTAGCGGCGTCTAATCGCTTGCCATAACTATTTAATCGAGTGTATTTTGATGTAGAGGATACCCAACATAGCTATATCCATATGTATAATTATAATCCCTGGACAACGCACACACGAAATTAATGTTAGTAGCAGCATGTGCAAGTGTAAACAACATAATTTAGTGTCAGGGAAGAGCAACATCTCTAAAATGTAGAGAACGACACTCCGACTCATCGGTATGTCAACCTGAGTACTCAGAGTCATCGGTGAGCCGCGCGCAAAAAAAAAAGTATGTGCGCCGCAGGACGCGGCGCACTTTCTCTATTGTGTGTGAATGCCACATGGCGCACCAGCCGCGCCACTGAGGTGCACATCTTGCATACCGCGTACCTGTCGCGCATCCCCTAAGAGACACTCCACAGGTGTGTCAACCGGAAATTGAACCTGTGCGCCCTCCTGTCCATGCATTTACTAAGGATACTCGGGTATTGCGCGGCGATACCCTGGCGCGAATATTTCATGCGGCGAATGATGAGCGTCTGTACGAGAATACTGAAGAAAATTGATGCAGAAGCAGGCAGGTAAAAGTATGCGCGGCCACTCGCCACATATTCGCCAAGTTTTAACGAAAGGGTGCTCAGTGCACTCTCGGGAACCTAGTGATAGTCTGGCGAATACTAAGTCTCGACTCTCGGCTAATTTTTTCGCCGCGCGCTATAAAATATTCTCGTTGTTAAAGGGTGCGCCGCGCCCCTGCGGCGGATGTGCGCGGCGATGGCGCTGCGGGAGGATGTTAGTAGGGTGGAATGAGCACTTCACAGTAACGTCTCTCGAAATGTCTTCTGTACAAGAAAATTTATCAGTTCTTTCACCGGACCTGATCCTTGTACATTATCTATGTACCTGAATGTGGTAAACTCTCTAGTTTACGCCTGCTTCTGGCTCAAACTATGAGAAACTATTTTTTGTTAGTATAAAGATTTTATAGTCACATATTGGCTCGTAGTCTCAATGTTTACATCACCACACGAGTAACAACTGTCACTAGCTTTGTGTTGTGGTCATTCTTGTGTGCGCTACGGATAAAAGATGTGGCTAAGACATGTGTAATGATTTTATATAAAATACATTTATATAAAATACACATTATATTCAACAGATAATAATATGAGGGATGGGCGAGTCCTCGTATTATTACAATACGTAGTATATTTCTGCAGAAGTAAACAAACAACGTGCATTATTCCTGCCCTTTCTTTCTTTCTAATTGTACACTGGGGAAACTTCGCGTGGTGCAACTACCGCCTACCGGGCACCCTAGAGTGCGCCGCTCCGCTGTGGCGAACCCCTTCTTTGCGCCCGGTGTCGCCAAGCTTCACGTTGCAATTCTCTCTCTCTCTCTCTCTTCTTTCTGTTTTTTTTCCTGTGAAATCTGTGACTCTTACTCCACTTCCGCTCCCTCTCAACTTTACGCGTCTGCAAATTCATTTCTCTCTCTCTCTCTCTCTTTATTTTCTCCTCTCTTCCATCTCTCGCCTCTCTATCGTCTGTCTATTCTCTCGCTCTTTCTCTCTCGCCTCTCTCTCTTTCTCTCTCTTTCTCCGGCCCTTACCCATACTCCATACCCATACTGATTATGGAAACGAATAATTATGTGATTCTGGATTCTCGATGGCACTAATTGCACCACGCAAATTTGCTGTTGAAGGTTTGAAAGTACCCTTAGCAGAGAGATATACTCGTATCATAAGCTGACACAGCTTAAAGCGAAATGCCAGCCCCTTTGGAAAATTTGCATATGATAAGCAAATCGCATGTATCCTATGCTAATTTTGTACGATTGCCGTGGATGATCGTACAAAATTAGCATAGGATACATAGGATTTGCTTATCATATGCAAATTTTCCAAAGGGGCTAACATTTCGCTTTAAATGGTAGAGCGCTCGACTGTTACTTGAGAAGGGATGTGTTGCTTGGCGGGCTCGAACCCTTTTTTTTGTAGATTTTGTATGTTCCATTTGGATTTTGAGTTATCGAAATGTTGTGAAGGCTTTCTTTGTGATACACAAACAAACAAAATCCGTGACAACACTGAGAGCCGATGAGTTGCGCGCCGCACCATTTCGGGAAACAAAATGCGCGCCGCAAAGGAATGGGAAACAAAATGCGCGCGGAATAGAAATGGCGCGCAAAGTGTTTCCCTCCTTTATATCTTACCAGGCGGAAAACGCCGCCTGAGGCGGCTTTCCATCATAGAATGATTTCTTCCACACGCTAAGTTTCCTAATTGTCATGTAAGATTGAGAATACACCGCAGCACGCACGAAAATAGGGTATACTTATGAAAGACTGTAACGTAGATGAAAATCTTTACGAATGAAGATTTTACAAGAGAATATTCTAACAATAAGGAGCCCAGGCACTCTTTTACGCTAACAAAAAGTTTGACATTCTGATTGAACGCAACGAAAATTAGAATATCTCAAGTCGCCTTTCGAGTGTAGAGGGAGAGATGGAGCTCAGTTTTGCGGAAAGACAAACAGCTCCGACATAACTTTTCGGCTTGGGATAGCAACTTTTCGGCAATAGGAATGGCAACTTTTCAGCGGAGAATGCACATATGGGGAATGCCGTAGTCCGATCACCCGCAACCCCTATATAATCTGATAGTGCAAATCGCGTAACGGGACTTGTGACGCTCGAAAATTCGTCGACAATCCAAAAATGAATCCTATGAAAAATTAAGGCTCAATGAGATAAGCAAACGCGAACACTGACTCGCTTGTCCCCGGCGAATCCGAAGCGAGATATAAGCGAAAGTCGTGTGTTAGAGAACGACTAAATAGCACTACGACAGCGAAGACGCAGAGTAGACGGCCAGTATCGATCCGGTTGCCGGGAAAAGGAAGTCTAAGTTCAATTTAGAGTTCTATGTTTGGAAAAGTGATAAAAAAGTAATGTCAAGCAAAATGGCTGATACCGTGGTGTGGACTTCCTTATCGGAACCCATGAACAAAATGATATCAAGCTCGGCGAAAACATCATCCGTGCGGACCATATATGGAAATGTTTCTGACGATGACGTCATCAAAAATGAAAATCGTCAGAATCGCTCCGTTCAAAGTGCTAACGTATTCAGTATGATGAGACAAGTTCAGAAGTGAGGTTCATTCTTGTGTGTCTGCAATGCTTCAGAATCTATGACGTCAAAAATAAGTCGACGTGCAAATTTCAGTGTAGCTCAAAAGTAACAATGCAAATGGACTTCAATGATGAAGTCAAGTGTGCGTTAGAGACAGGTTTTCATATGCGCTTCTGCTTCAGAATCTATGACGTCAAAAAGAAGTCGACGTGCAAACTTCAGCGTAGCTCAAACGTAAGAATGCAACTGGACTTCGATGACAAAGTCAAGCGTGTAGAGACATATTTTCATTCGCGCTTCTGCTTCAGACAGTGAGGTACGCCCAATTACATCAAGGTGCGCAGAAAGTGCGCCACAGTATGCCAAAGATGTTCAAAAGCAATGGCATACCTGTTACCATAGCTACAATATAAGTGAGACCGGACAGGTACGCATCTTTGGCATATCAAGAGGGATGTGACGCGATTTTTTGACGAAATATCCTTTTGAGCAGAGACGACGTAGAATTTTACATTGAATTGAAGTTACATTTCAACTTCTACAATGCTTTGATATTCACGACATTATAAATAAGTTGACGTGCACATTTCACCTTAACAACAAAAGGTAATGATGCAGAATTTCAATTTTGAGACATCACATGAATTTGTATTATTACATAAAGCACGCATAACTGACCGTGTAAATTTATATGCACGTGTAGTTAACCTGTCTTTTGTAAAAACGCAAGGCAAACCTCATACACAGTTCAATATGTAGATAATGGATGATCATACATGATTGAGTGAGTTAGCGTGCAGCTGAAAAATGCATATACGCACACATAAGAAATGTTTAGGTAAATGCGCATCGTAAGAGTATACATACAATTTTTCTACTACTTAATTAGCTATAGCATAAAAATAAGCCAACACTAACTTACATGATAGCGGCAAATTAAAAATGCAATTAAATTTTAGTGGTGGTTAGAGACATGCTTAAAAAAGGCAATTTTCATCGTTACATCAAAGTAATGAATAATATGACTGGAATTTAATATTTAAGCGAAAAGACATGTAACGTAAGTTAGGTACAGAAAACAACACAGTGACCTACAAAATGGGAATTGTATACCGTAATCTATGAATTTAAAGTTAGTCAATAAAAATAGAGTAGTTTAAACATTAATAAGTAAATAATTTACAAAATGAACAAAATAATAAGTGTAGAAATGCAACAAAAAGTTATCTACGGAACAGTGCAAATCGATAAATTTCGATAAAGACTAGACAATTTACGAACGCATAAGACGCAGATACATCCCAACCCCCTACGGGAAATTTTGTGGTAAACAAGTTTGTGTGGATCCAAAATTTTTTTCCACAAGATTCATACTGCGTGTTTAAATTCACTTAGCAATGGAAGAAAATGGATCTTCAACTAACAATGTTGGCTCAGGTTAATACTTATTTTTTTTCTGTATTATTAATCTGTATTTCCTTAATTATTGATAATGCTTCAAGCTTAAGTTCAAATATATGAAATTTTTTATCTTTCATTACAACTATATTTCCAAAATAACCACATAGTTCTTAGATGACGATTTCGATCCAATGAAACAGGAAA
This sequence comes from Pelodera strongyloides, assembly GCA_036852015.1. Classification (NCBI taxonomy): domain Eukaryota; kingdom Metazoa; phylum Nematoda; class Chromadorea; order Rhabditida; family Rhabditidae; genus Pelodera; species Pelodera strongyloides. The sequence continues at coordinate 415,294 of JAANDG010000012.1, forward strand.
ATAACAAATCAAAAAGGAAGATCTAAGCACCCCCTATAAAAAAAGATTGCCATTCGCGTCACGTAACGGTAACGCTCCAAAAGTGCATCGCAAATCGAAAAAGTAATCCTATGAAAAATTAGAGCTCAATGAGATAAGCAAACGCGAACATTGTGTCGAGTGTCCCCGGCGATCTTGAAGCGAGATATAAACGAAAGTCGCGTGTTAGAGAACGACTAAAGAGCACTGCGACTACGAAGACGCAGAGTAGACGGCCAGTATCGATCGCACTATTGCGCAATAAAAATAGGCCGCCCTAACCTCAAACTTGGGTAATTAAACCGAAGCTGACAAAGAACAGGGAGAAATTGTCCGCATAAATAGAAATGATGCGGCGGATCAATTTGATACGCAAAGTAATCGTTCTTTGACATTGCAGGTACTATGATCGTCAAAATTAAGTCGAAATTTAAAATTCACCGTAGATCAAGTCTAATGATGTAAATCAACTTCAATTATGATGTGAGACGCGCGTTTGACTTAGACGGGCAACATGTCTTCTGCTTCAGAATCTATGACGTCAAAAATAAGTCGACGTGCAAAGTTCACCGTAGTGATATAGTAATGCTGCAAATCAACTTCAATGATGATGTCAGACGCGCATTTGACTCAGACGGGCAGCATGTCTTCTGCTTCAGAAGCTATGACGTCAAAAATAAGTCGACGTGCGAACTTCATCGTAGCGACATAGTAATGCTGCAAATCAACTTCAATAATGATGTCAGACGCGCATTCGACTCAGACGGGCAATACCGTTTCTGCTTCAGAATCTATGACGTCAAAAATAAGTCGACATGCAAACTTCACCGTAGTGATATAGTAATGCAGCAAATCAACTTCAATGATGATGTCAGACGCGCATTTGACTTAGACGGGCAACACGTCTTCTGCTTCAGAAGCTATGACGTCAAAAAGAAATCGACGTGCAAACTTCACCATAGCGACATAGTAATGCTGCAAACCAACTTCAATGATGATGATGTCAGACGCGCATTCGACTCAGACGGGCAATACCGTTTCTGCTTCAGAATCTATGACGTCAAAAATAAGTCGGCGTGCAAACTTCACCGTAGTGATATAGTAATGCTGCAAATCAACTTCAATGATGATGTCAGACGCGCATTTGACTTCGACGAGCAACATGTCTTCTGCTTCAGAATCTATGACGTCAAAAATAAGTCGACGTGCAAACTTCACCGTATTGATATAGTAATGCTGCAAATCAACTTCAATGATGATGTCAGACGCGCATTTGACTTATACGGGCAACATGTCTTCTGCTTCAGAATCTATGACGTCAAAAATAAGTCGGCGTGGAAACTTCACCGTAGCGACATAATAATGCTTCAATTAAACTTCAATGATGATGTCAGGCGCGCACTCGACTTAAACGGGAAATACTGTTTTTGCTTCAGAAGCTATGACGTCAAAAACAAGTCGACGTGCAAACTTCGCCGTAGCGACAAAGTAATGCTTCAAATAAACTTCAATGATGATGTCAGGCGCGCATTCGACTTAGACGGGCAATACCGTTTCTGCTTCAGAAGCTATGACGTCAAAAATAAGTCGACGTACAAAATTCGCCGTAGTGATTTATTAATGATGTAAATCAACTTCAATGATGATGTGAGACGCGCATTTGACTTAGACGGGCAACATGTCTTCTGCTTCAGAATCTATGACGTCAAAAATAAGTCGACGTGCAAATTTCACCGTATTGATATAGTAATGCTAAATCAACTTCACTGATGATGTCAGACGCGCATTTGACTTAGACGGGCAACATGTCTTCTGCTTCAGAATCTATGGCGTCAAAAATAAGTCGACGTGCAAACTTCACCGTAGCGACATAGTAATGCTTCAAATAAACCAATGATGATGTCAGACGCGCATTCGACTAAGACGGGCAATAATGTTTCTGCTTCAGAAGCTATGACGCCAAAAATAAGTCGACGTGCAAACTTCACCGTAGTGATATATTAATGATGTAAATCAACTTCAACGATGATGTCCGACGCGCATTTAACGCAGAAAAAAAGGAAAATAGTAAATAAAATACAAATAAAAAAGGCAAGGCTTGCGCGAACGCTTAAGTAAAACGTAAAACGCTAGAGCGAGGCGCGGCGTGCTTAGACGCGCATTCGACTGAGACGGGCAATACCGTTTCTGCTTCAGAAGCTATGACGCCAAAAATAAGTCGACGTGCAAACTTCACCGTAGTGATATATTAATGATGTAAATCAACTTCAACGATGATGTCAGACGCGCATTTAACGCAAAAAAAAAAGGAAAACAGTACATAAAATAAAAGGCTTGCGCGAACGCTCAAGTAAAACGTAAAACGCTAGAGCGAGGCGCGCTGCGTCGACGTGCAAAGTTCACCGTAGTGATATAGTAATGCTGCAAATCAACTTCAATGATGATGTCAGACGCGCATTTGACTCAGACGGGCAGCATGTCTTCTGCTTCAGAAGCTATGACGTCAAAAATAAGTCGACGTGCGAACTTCATCGTAGCGACATAGTAATGCTGCAAATCAACTTCAATAATGATGTCAGACGCGCATTCGACTCAGACGGGCAATACCGTTTCTGCTTCAGAATCTATGACGTCAAAAATAAGTCGACATGCAAACTTCACCGTAGTGATATAGTAATGCAGCAAATCAACTTCAATGATGATGTCAGACGCGCATTTGACTTAGACGGGCAACACGTCTTCTGCTTCAGAAGCTATGACGTCAAAAAGAAATCGACGTGCAAACTTCACCATAGCGACATAGTAATGCTGCAAATCAACTTCAATGATGATGATGTCAGACGCGCATTCGACTCAGACGGGCAATACCGTTTCTGCTTCAGAATCTATGACGTCAAAAATAAGTCGGCGTGCAAACTTCACCGTAGTGATATAGTAATGCTGCAAATCAACTTCAATGATGATGTCAGACGCGCATTTGACTTCGACGAGCAACATGTCTTCTGCTTCAGAATCTATGACGTCAAAAATCAGTCGACGTGCAAACTTCACCGTATTGATATAGTAATGCTGCAAATCAACTTCAATGATGATGTCAGACGCGCATTTGACTTATACGGGCAACATGTCTTCTGCTTCAGAATCTATGACGTCAAAAATAAGTCGGCGTGGAAACTTCACCGTAGCGACATAATAATGCTTCAACTAAACTTCAATGATGATGTCAGGCGCGCACTCGACTTAAACGGGAAATACCGTTTTTGCTTCAGAAGCTATGACGTCAAAAACAAGTCGACGTGCAAACTTCGCCGTAGCGACAAAGTAATGCTTCAAATAAACTTCAATGATGATGTCAGGCGCGCATTCGACTTAGACGGGCAATACCGTTTCTGCTTCAGAAGCTATGACGTCAAAAATAAGTCGACGTACAAAATTCGCCGTAGTGATTTATTAATGATGTAAATCAACTTCAATGATGATGTGAGACGCGCATTTGACTTAGACGGGCAACATGTCTTCTGCTTCAGAATCTATGACGTCAAAAATAAGTCGACGTGCAAATTTCACCGTATTGATATAGTAATGCTAAATCAACTTCACTGATGATGTCAGACGCGCATTTGACTTAGACGGGCAACATGTCTTCTGCTTCAGAATCTATGGCGTCAAAAATAAGTCGACGTGCAAACTTCACCGTAGCGACATAGTAATGCTTCAAATAAACTTCAATGATGATGTCAGACGCGCATTCGACTAAGACGGGCAATAATGTTTCTGCTTCAGAAGCTATGACGCCAAAAATAAGTCGACGTGCAAACTTCACCGTAGTGATATATTAATGATGTAAATCAACTTCAACGATGATGTCCGACGCGCATTTAACGCAGAAAAAAAAGGAAAATAGTAAATAAAATACAAGGCTTGCGCGAACGCTTAAGTAAAACGTAAAACGCTAGAGCGAGGCGCGGCGTGCTTAGACGCGCATTCGACTGAGACGGGCGATACCGTTTCTGCTTCAGAAGCTATGACGCCAAAAATAAGTCGACGTGCAAACTTCACCGTAGTGATATATTAATGATGTAAATCAACTTCAACGATGATGTCAGACGCGCATTTAACGCAGAAAAAAAAGGAAAACAGTACATAAAATAAAAGGCTTGCGCGAACGCTCAAGTAAAACGTAAAACGCTAGAGCGAGGCGCGCGCGCAGCGCGCGCCGAGCTCTAGTCTAAGCAACCCCCTATAAAAAAAGATTGCCGTTCGCGTGACGGTAACGCTCCAAAAGTGCATCTCCAAACGAAAAAGTAATCCTATGAAAAATTAGAGCTCAATGAGATAAGCAAACGCGAACATTGTGTCGAGTGTCCCCGGCGATCCCGAAGCGAGATATAAGCTAAAGTCGCGTGTTAGAGAACGACTAAAGAACACTGCGACTACGAAGACGCAGAGTAGACGGCCAGTATCGATCGCACTATTGCGCAATAAAAATAGGCCAGCCTAACCTCAAACTTGGGTAATTAAACCGCAGCTGGCAAAGAACAGGGAGAAATTGTCCGCCTAAATAGAAATGATGCGGCGGATCAATTTGATACGCAAAGTGATCGTTCTTTGACATTGAAGGTACTATGATCGTCAAAATTAAGTCGAAATTTAAAATTCATCGTAGATCAAGTCTAATGATGTAAATCAACTTCAATGATGATGTCAGGCGCGCATTCGACTTAGACGGGCAATACCGTTTCTGCTTCAGAATCTATGACGTCAAAAATAAGTCGACGTGCAAACTTCACCGTAGCGACATAGTAATGCTGCAAATCAACTTCAATGATGATGCCAGACGCGCATTCGACTCAGACGGGCAATACCGTTTCTGCTTCAGAATCTATGACGTCAAAAATAAGTCGACGTGCAAACTTCATCGTAGCGACATAGTAATGCTGCAAATCAACTTCAATGATGGCGGGCAACATGTCTTCTGCTTCAGAATCTATGACGTCAAAAATAAGTCGACATGCAAACTTCACCGTAGTGATATATTAATGCTGCAAATCAACTTCAATGATGATGTCAGACGCGCATTTGACTTAGGCGGGCCACATGTCTTCTGCTTCGGAATCTATGACGTCAAAAATAAGTCGACGTGCAAACTTCACCGTAGCGACATAGTAATGCTGCAAATCAACTTCAATGATGATGTCAGACGCGCATTTGACTTAGACGGGCAATCTTTTTCTGCTTCAGAATCTATGACGTCAAAAATAAGTCGACGTGCAAACTTCCCCGTAGCGACATAGTAATGCTGCAAATCAACTTCAATGATGATGTCAGACGCGCATTTGACTTAGACGGGCAACATGTCTTCTGCTTCAGAATCTATGACGTCAAAAATAAGTCGACGTGCAAACTTCACCGTAGCGACATAGTAATGCTGCAAATCAACTTCAATGATGATGTCAGACGCGCATTCGACTCAGACGGGCAATACCGTTTCTGCTTCAGAATCTATGACGTCAAAAATAGGTCGACGTGCAAACTTCGCCGTAGTGATATAGTAATGCTTCAAATCAACTTCAATGATGATGTCAGACGGGCATTTGACTTAGACGGGCAACATGTCTTCTGCTTCAGAATCTATGACGTCAAAAATAAATCAACGTGCAAACTTCACCGTATTGATATAGTAATGCTGCAAATCAACTTCAATGATGATGTCAGACGGGCATTTGACTCAGACGGGCAACATGTCTTCTGCTTCAGAAGCTATGACGTCAAAAATAAGTCGACGTGCAAACTTCACCGTAGCGACATAGTAATGCTGCAAATCAACTTCAACGATGATATCAGACGCGCATTCGACTCAGACGGGCAATACCGTTCCTGCTTCAGAATCTATGACGTCAAAAATAAGTCGACGTGCAAACTTCACCGTAGTGATATAGTAATGCTGCAAATCAGCTTCAATGATGATGTCAGACGCGCATTTGACTTAGACGGGCAACATGTCTTCTGCTTCAGAATCTATGACGTCAAAAATAAGTCGACGTGATCTTCACCGTAGTGATATAGTAATGCTGCAAATCAACTTCAATGATGATGTCAGACGCGCATTTGACTTCGACGAGAAACATGTCTTCTGCTTCAGAATCTGTGACGTCAAAAATAAGTCGACGTGCAAACTTCACCGTAGTGATATAGTAATGCTGCAAACCAACTTCAATGATGATGTCAGACGCGCATTTGACTTAGACGGGCAACATGTCTTCTGCTTCAGAAGCTATGACGTCAAAAATAAGTCGACGTGCAAACTCCACCGTATTGATATAGTAATGCTGCAAATCAACTTCAATGATGATGTCAGACGCGCATTTGACTTAGACGGGCAACATGTCTTCTGCTTCAGAAGCTATGACGTCAAAAATAAGTCGACGTGCAAACTTCACCGTAGCGACATAGTAATGCTTCAAATAAACTTCAATGATGATGTCAGACGCGCATTCGACTAAGACGGGCAATACCGTTTCTGCTTCAGAAGCTATGACGCCAAAAATAAGTAGACGTGCAAACTTCACCGTAGTGATATATTAATGATGTAAATCAACTTCAACGATGATGTCAGGCGCGCATTTAACGCAGAAAAAAAGGAAAATAGTACATAAAATATAAGGCTTGCGCGAACACTCAAGTAAAACGTAAAACGCTAGAGCGAGGCGCGCGCGCTGCTTCAGAAGCTATGACGTCAAAAATAAGTCGACGTGCAAACTTCACCGTAGCGACATAGTAATGCTGCAAATCAACTTCAACGATGATATCAGACGCGCATTCGACTCAGACGGGCAATACCGTTCCTGCTTCAGAATCTATGACGTCAAAAATAAGTCGACGTGCAAACTTCACCGTAGTGATATAGTAATGCTGCAAATCAGCTTCAATGATGATGTCAGACGCGCATTTGACTTAGACGGGCAACATGTCTTCTGCTTCAGAATCTATGACGTCAAAAATAAGTCGACGTGATCTTCACCATAGTGATATAGTAATGCTGCAAATCAACTTCAATGATGATGTCAGACGCGCATTTGACTTCGACGGAAAACATGTCTTCTGCTTCAGAATCTGTGACGTCAAAAATAAGTCGACGTGCAAACTTCACCGTAGTGATATAGTAATGCTGCAAACAAACTTCAATGATGATGTCAGACGCGCATTTGACTTAGACGGGCAACATGTCTTCTGCTTCAGAAGCTATGACGTCAAAAATAAGTCGACGTGCAAACTCCACCGTATTGATATAGTAATGCTGCAAATCAACTTCAATGATGATGTCAGACGCGCATTTGACTTAGATGGGCAACATGTCTTCTGCTTCAGAAGCTATGACGTCAAAAATAAGCCGACGTGCAAACTTCACCGTAGCGACATAGTAATGCTTCAAATAAACTTCAATGATGATGTCAGACGCGCATTCGACTAAGACGGGCAATACCGTTTCTGCTTCAGAAGCTATGACGCCAAAAATAAGTAGACGTGCAAACTTCACCGTAGTGATATATTAATGATGTAAATCAACTTCAACGATGATGTCAGGCGCGCATTTAACGCAGAAAAAAAGGAAAATAGTACATAAAATATAAGGCTTGCGCGAACACTCAAGTAAAACGTAAAACGCTAGAGCGAGGCGCGCGCGCAGCGCGCGCCGAGCTCTAGTCTAAGCACCCCCTATAAAAAAAGATTGCCATTCGCCGTAACGGTAACGCTCCGAAAGTGCATCGCCAATCGAAAAAGTAATCCTATGAAAAATTAGAGCTCAATGAGATAAGCAAACGCGAACATTGTCTCGAGTGTCTCCGGCGATCATGAAGCGAGATATAAACGAAAGTCGCATGTTAGAGAACGACTAAAGAGCACTGCGACTACGAAGACGCAGAGTAGACGGCCAGTATCGATCGCACTATTGCGCAATAAAAATAGGCCGTCCTAACCTCAAACTTGGGTAATTAAACCGAAGCTGACAAAGAAAAGAGGAAAATTGTCCTCCTAAATAGAAATGTTGCGGCGGATAAGTTTGGCTCGCAAAGTTATCGTTCTTTGACATTGAAGTTACTATGAGGTCTAAATTAAGGCGAAGTGTAAATGTCACCGTAGCTTAAATCTAACGATGCAAATGAATTCACTGATGACAGTCTGACGGGCATTTGTCTTAGACATGCAATATCGCTTCTGATTCAGAATCTGAGACGTCAAAAAAGCCGAATTTGAATTTTAACCGCAGCTTGATTCTTCAATGAAGAGAACTTCGCCGTAGCGACACAGTAATGCTGCAAATCAACTTCAATGATGATGTCAGACGCACATTTGACTTAGACGGGCAACATGCCTTATGCTTCAAAATCTATGACGTCAAAAATAAGTCGACGTGCAAACTTCGCCGTAGCGACAATGTAATGCTGCAAATCATCTTCAATGATGATGTCAGACGCGCATTTGACTTAGACGGGCAATACCGCTTCTGCTTCAGAATCTATGACGTCAAAAATATAAGTCGACGTGCAAACTTCGCCGTAGCGACACAGTAATGCTGCAAATCAACTTCAATGATGATGTCAGACGCACATTTGACTTAGACGGGCAATACCGCTTCTGCTTCAGAATCTGTGAGGTCAAAAATAAGTCGACGTGCAAACTTCGCCGTAGCAACAAAGTAATGCTGCAAATCAACTTCAATGATGACGTCAGACGCGCATTTGACTTAGACGGGCAACATGTCTTCTGCTTCAGAATCTATGACGTCAAAAATAAGTCGACGTGCAAACTTCACCGTAGCGACATAGTAATGCTGCAAATCAACTTCAATGATGATGTCAGACGCGCATTTGACTTAGACGGGCAACATGTCTTCTGCTTCAGAATCTATGACGTCAAAAATAAGTCGACGTGCAAACTTCACCGTAGCGACATAGTAATGCTGCAAATCAACTTCAATGATGATGTCAGACGCGCATTTGACTTAGACGGGCAATATGTCTTCTGCTTCAGAATCTATGACGTCAAAAATAAGTCGACGTGCAAACTTCACCGTAGCGACATAGTAATGGTTCAAATAAACTTCAATGATGATGTCAGGCGCGCATTCGACTTAGACGGGTTTCTGCTTCAGAAGCTATGACGTCAAAAATAAATCGACGCGCAAACTTCGCCGTAACGACAAAGTAATGCTTCAAATAAACTTCAATGATGGTGTCAGACGCGCATTCGACTAAGACGGGCAATACCGTTTCTGCTTCAGAAGCTATGACGCCAAAAATAAGTAGACGTGCAAACTTCACCGTAGTGATATATTAATGATGTAAATCAACTTCAACGATGATGTCAGACGCGCATTTAACGCAGAAAAAAAAGGAAAATAGCACATAAAATATAAGGCTTGCGCGAACGCTCAAGTAAAACGTAAAACGCTAGAGCGAGGCGCGCGCGCAGCGCGCGCCGAGCTCTAGTCACCCGCCTTTCCCTATATAATCCAATAGTGCAATTCGCGTAACGGGACTTGTAACGCTCGAAAATTCATCGACAATCCAAAAATGAATCCTATGCAAAATTAGAGCTCAATGAGATAAGCAAACGCGAACACTGACTCGCTTGTCCCCAGCGAATCCGAAGCGAGATATAAGCGAAAGTCGCGTGTTAGAGAACTACTAAATAGCACTATGACAGCGAAGACGCAGAGTAGACGGCCAGTATCGATCCGATTGCCGGGAAAAGGAAGTCTAAGTTCAATTTAGAGTTCTATATTTGGGAAAATGAAAAAAAAGTGATGATCAGCAAAATGGCTGATACCGTGGTGTGGACTTCCTTATCGGGACCCATGAACAAAATGATATCAAGCTCGGCGAAAGCTTCATCCGCGCGGACCATATATGGAAATGTTTCTGGCGATGACGTCATCAAAAATGAAAATCGTCAGAATCGCTCCGTTCAAAGTGCTAACGTATTAAGTATGATGAGACAAGTTCAGAACTGAGGTTCATTTTTCTGTGTCTGCAATGCTTCAGAATCTATGACGTCAAAAATAAGTCGACGTGCAAACTTCGGCGTAGATCAAAAGCAGTGATGCAAATGAACTTCATTAATGAAGTCAAGCGTGCGTTTGAGACAGATTTTCATTTGCGCTTCTGCTTCAGAATCTACGACGTCAAAAATAAGTCGACATGCAAACTTCGCCGTAGCGACAAAGTAATGCTGCAAATCAACTTCAATAATGATGCCAGACGCGCATTTGACTTAGACGGGCAACATGTCCTCCGCTTCAGAATCTATGACGTCAAAAATAAGTCGACATGCAAACTTCGCCGTAGCGACAAAGTAATGCTGCAAATCAACTTCAATAATGATGCCAGACGCGCATTTGACTTAGACGGGCAACATGTCCTCCGCTTCAGAATCTATGACGTCAAAAATAAGTCGACGTGCAAAATTCGCCGTAGCGAAAAGGTAATGCTGCAAGTCAGCTTCAATGATGATTTCAGACGCGCATTCGATGTAGACGGGTAACATGCCTTCTGCTTCAGAAGCTATGACGTCAAAAATAAGTCGACATGCAAACTTCGCCGTAGCGACAAAGTAATGCTGCAAATCAACTTCAATAATGATGCCAGACGCGCATTTGACTTAGACGGGCAACATGTCCTCCGCTTCAGAATCTATGACGTCAAAAATAAGTCGACATGCAAACTTCGCCGTAGCGACAAAGTAATGCTGCAAATCAACTTCAATAATGATGCCAGACGCGCATTTGACTTAGACGGGCAACATGTCCTCCGCTTCAGAATCTATGACGTCAAAAATAAGTCGACGTGCAAACTTCGCCGTAGCGACAAAGTAATGTTGCAAATCAACTTCAATGATGATGACAGACGCGCATTTGACTCAGACGGGCAATATGCCTTCTGCTTCAGAATCTATGACGTCAAAAATAAGTCGACGTGCAAACTACGACGTATCGACAAAGTAATGCTGCAAATCAACTTCAATGATGATATCAGACGCGCATTTGGCTTAGACGGGCAATATGCATTCTGCTTCAGAATCTATGACGTCAATAATAAGTGGACGTGCAAGCTTCGCCGTAGCGACAAAGTAATGCTGCAAATCAACTTCAATGATGATGTCAGACGGGCATTTGACTCAGACGGGCAATATGCCTTCCGCTTCAGAATCTATGACGTCAAAAATAAGTCGACGTACAAAATTCGCCGTAGCGACAAGGTAATGCTGCAAGTCAGCTTCAATGATGATTTCAGACGCGCATTCGACTTAGACGGGTAACATGCCTTCTGCTTCAGAAGCTATGACGTCAAAAATAAGTCGACGTGCAAACTTCATCGGAGCGGCAAAGTAAAGCTGCGACTCAATTTCAATGATGATTTCAGACGCGCATTTGACGCAGAAAAAAAGGAAACATTGTGCAAAAATGTAAGGATTGCGCGAAAGCTCAAGTAAAAGGTAACACGCTAGAGCGAGGCGCGCGCGCAGCGCGCGCCGAGCTCTAGTCTAAGCACCCCCTATAAAAAAGTTTGCCATTCGCGTCACGTAACGGTAACGCTCCAAAAGTGCATCGCAAATCGAAAAAGTAATCCTATGAAAAATTAGAGCTCAATGAGATAAGCAAACGCGAACATTGTCTCGAGTGTCCCCGGCGATCCCGAAGCGAGATATAAGCAAAAGTCGCGTGTTAGAGAACGACTAAATAGCACTGCGACTGCTAAGACGCAGAGTAGACGGCCAGTATCGATCGCACTATTGCGCAATAAAAATAGACCAGCCTAACCTCAAACTTGGGTAATTAAACCGCAGCTGGCAAAGAACTGGGAGGAATTGTCCGCATAAATAGAAATGATGCGGCGGATCAATTTGATACGCAAAGTGATCGTTCTTTGACATTGAAGATACTATGATCGTCAAAATGCAGTCGAAATTTAAAATTCACCGTAGATCAAGTCTAATGATGTAAATCTACTTCAATGATGATGTGAGACGCGCATTTGACTTAGACGGTCTTCTGCTTCAGAATCTATGACGTCAAAAATAAGTCGACGTTCAAACTTCACCGTATTGATATAGTAATGCTGCAAATCAACTTCAATGATGATGTCAGACGCGCATTTGACTTAGACGGGCAATACCGTTTCTGCTTCAGAATCTATGACGTCAAAAATAAGTCGACGTGCAAACTTCACCGTATTGATATAGTAATGCTGCAAATCAACTTCAATGATGATGTCAGGCGCGCATTCGACTTAGACGAGCAATACCGTTTCTGCTTCAGAATCTATGATGTCAAAAATAAGTCGACGTGCAAACTTCACCGTAGCGACATAGTAATGCTGCAAATCAACTTCACTGATGATGTCAGACGCGCACTCGACTCAGACGGGCAATACCGCTTCTGCTTCAAAAGCTATGACATCAAAAATAAGTCGACGTGCAAATTTGTAGTGATATATTAATGCTGCAAATCAAATGATGATGATGTCAGACGCGCACTCGACTCAGACGGGCAATACCGCTTCTGCTTCAAAAGCTATGACGTCAAAAATAAGTCGACGTGCAAACTTCGCCGTAGTGATATAGTAATGCTTCAACTAAACTTCAATGATGATGTCAGGCGCGCATTCGACTTAGACGGGCAAAACCGCTTCTGCTTCAAAATCTATGACGTCAAAAAATAAGTCGTCGTGCAAACTTCGCCGTAGTGATATAGTAATGCTTCAACTAAACTTCAATGATGATGTCAGGCGCGCATTCGACTTAGACGGGCAAAACCGCTTCTGCTTCAAAAGCTATGACGTCAAAAATAAGTCGACGTGCAAACTTCACCGTATTGATATAGTAATGCTGCAAATCAACTTCAATGATGATGTCAGACGGGCATTTGACTCAGACGGGCAACATGTCTTCTGCTTCAGAAGCTATGATGTCAAAAATAAGTCGACGTGCAAACTTCACCGTAGCGACATAATAATGCTGCAAATCAACATAGTAATGCTGCAAATCACGCGCATTTGACTTAGACGGGCAACATGTCTTCTGCTTCAGAATCTATGACGTCAAAAATAAGTCGACGTGCAAACTTCACCGTAGCGACATAGTAATGCCGCAAATCAACTTCAATGATGATGTCAGACGCGCATTCGACTGAGACAGGCAATACCGTTTCTGCTTCAGAATCTATGACGTCAAAAATAAGTCGACGTGCAAACTTCACCGTAGTGATATATTAATGCTGCAAATCAACTTCAATGATGATGTCAGACGCGCATTTGACTTAGACGGGCAGCATGTCTTCTGCTTCAGAATCTATGACGTCAAAAATAAGTCGACGTGCAAACTTCACCGTAGTGATATAGTAATGCTGCAAATCAACTTCAATGATGATGTCAGACGCGCATTTGACTTCGACGAGCAACATGTCTTCTGCTTCAGAATCTATGACGTCAAAAATAAGTCGACGTGTAAACTTCACCGTTGCGACATAGTAATGGTTCAAATAAACTTCAATGATAATGTCAGGCGCGCACTCGACTTAGACGTGTTTCTGCTTCAGAAGCTATGACGTCAAAAATAAATCGACGCGCAAACTTCGCCGTAGCGACAAAGTAATGCTTCAAATAAACTTCAATGATGATGTCAGACGCGCATTCGACTTAGACGGGCAATACCGTTTCTGCTTCAGAAGCTACGATGTCAAAAATAAGTCGACGTGCAAACTCCACCGTATTGATATAGTAACGGTGCAAATCAACTTCAATGATGATGTCAGACGCGCATTTGACTTAGACGGGCAACATGTCTTCTGCTTCAGAAACTATGACGTCAAAAATAAGTCGACGTGCAAACTTCACCGTAGCGACATAGTAATGCTTCAAATAAACTTCAATGATGATGTCAGACGCGCATTCGACTAAGACGGGCAATACCGTTTCTGCTTCAGAAGCTATGACGCCAAAAATAAGTAGACGTGCAAACTTCACCGTAGCGACATAATAATGCTGCAAATCAACATAGTAATGCTGCAAATCACGCGCATTTGACTTAGACGGGCAACATGTCTTCTGCTTCAGAATCTATGACGTCAAAAATAAGTCGACGTGCAAACTTCACCGTAGCGACATAATAATGCTGCAAATCAACATAGTAATGCTGCAAATCACGCGCATTTGACTTAGACGGGCAACATGTCTTCTGCTTCAGAATCTATGACGTCAAAAATAAGTCGACGTGTAAACTTCACCGTAGCGACATAGTAATGGTTCAAATCAACTTCAATGATAATGTCAGGCGCGCACTCGACTTAGACGTGTTTCTGCTTCAGAAGCTATGACGTCAAAAATAAATCGACGCGCAAGCCGTAGCGACAAAGTAATGCTTCAAATAAACTTCAATGATGATGTCAGACGCGCATTCGACTTAGACGGGCAATACCGTTTCTGCTTCAGAAGCTACGATGTCAAAAATAAGTCGACGTGCAAACTCCACCGTATTGATATAGTAACGGTGCAAATCAACTTCAATGATGATGTCAGACGCGCATTTGACTTAGACGGGCAACATGTCTTCTGCTTCAGAAACTATGACGTCAAAGATAAGTCGACGTGCAAACTTCACCGTAGCGACATAGTAATGCTTCAAATAAACTTCAATGATGATGTCAGACGCGCATTCGACTAAGACGGGCAATACCGTTTCTGCTTCAGAAGCTATGACGCCAAAAATAAGTAGACGTGCAAACTTCACCGTAGTGATATATTAATGATGTAAATCAACTTCAACGATGATGTCAGACGCGCATTTAACGCAGAAAAAAAAAGGAAAATAGCACATAAAATATAAGGCTTGCGCGAACGCTCAAGTAAAACGTAAAACGCTAGAGCGAGGCGCGCGCGCAGCGCGCGCCGAGCTCTAGTCCCACCTCAAGTCATAATTTTATCCTGTTGCACACAAATACATTGCGTCAACAAATACAGAAAAGGAAAATTTCAATATTTCTAAAGGGCTATTCAGTTCGTTCTTAGGAGTCTCGCGTTTCGATAAGTTGGCAAAGTACACAAATTTGGGTTAATTTAGACCTGTCCTCGGAGAAAAGAATCGCATGATGCAAAACTATTGCAAAATTAATACTTATTCATGCGCGTTGCGGTTTACATGTAAAAATTCAGTTTCAACCGCGACGCAGGCTGATGGACCGCGGACCGCGGACCGCAGACCGCGGACCGCGGACCGCAGACCGCAGGACCGCGGACCGCGTTTTATACCCTCCCAGAGTGGCGTGCTTCATATTTGCTTTTTCATTTATTTTGCACCATATTGCATTGATTATTTTGCTTCATTACCCTCTCCTTTTTGTCCTCATGAAGTTCACCTAACAATAACCTCTTTGTTGAATAACCTACTCTCTCCCTCGTCTCTCTCTCGTTTTTTTTCTTTGTATGCATCTAAAAAATCGAAAAAAACTGCAGTACGTAGCATAGAGGATAGAAAAATAGTATAGTGAAATGCTCGGTAACTTTATGTCTCATTTATCAGTATGCCATAGACAAAGCCTGTCAACTGCGACCCGTTTCACTCTCACAATCCGTCTTACTTCATACTTACAATTAGGCTCGTAGGCATTAACATCCTTCCTCGGATCTTCTGTTATGTTCTCTATGTACACACCCCATACCCGTGCCCCATGCCTCTGATCTAATGCTTTCCTTTCTTCCCAAGTAGACCTTATAGTTGCCGTATTTCTCATAATCTTTGCTGTGATTTTGATGATAATAATTTGTTTATGATACACTCATCGGAGCATATATATATTCGTCTCTGAGTCACTTTGTCATCATTTTTTGATCATTACACAGAATCAGACAATTTGCAATCATTTATCAATAAAGTTCATAAAGTAATATCATTTTCCAATCGTGTTGTGGTCTTGTATTGGGTTTGTTTTGCAGAAGTGAATAGTTCTGTGGCTCTCATTTTCGTAGTTTGTTCCTTCCCTTTGTAGTTTTGAAGTGTTGATAAGGATTTAGTTCAGTGAGAAAGCATTGAAAGGAACTTTTTGGAGATTTCTCATTTCCCTGCTTATGAATTGAATAAGTAATACTAAATCGTCTATTTAATAATTATTTTGTGTATGAAACTATGAGATACGCCCGGCTAAGACTATCTTTGAACAAACATCTTTCCGATTTTGTGTAACAATTCACTGTAAAATTGTGCAATTTCGATGCATAGGCAGCATAGGAGAATGAAGAGAGAAGAAGACTTCCTCATGTTTGCGGTGATATTGTATTGAATTTTAAATGACAATTAACTAAATTTATCTTTACCTACACATTGATATAGTCGCGCTGCTTTGGCTACCAACAATGCAATTACTTATTGTCACAACAACGACAACGTAACTTATTGTCACGGTAACTTATGCTAGTGGCGAGCACATGATCAAAATAACTCCATTGTTAACTAATGATAATATATCTTCTCCTTTTAATCCTTCTTTGAGCTCGTCTTACTCTTTCTATATGTTCCTCTCCTCATTATTACATTCTTTGCTCCTGGCTAGTATATTGATTTAGTACTTATGTTTGTTGTCTGCCATATATTGCGGCGCCTACTTCAGACACGTACAACATGATTCATAAGGGCTTTTGGAGCTTATTGCGAAGATTATCAGGCATCTCTTGGCCCTTATTACTTTTTTCTTAGGCTTGGCGTTGACCCTTATTACATATAGAGGGTAGGGTCATACTTACGGAAATTCAATGTATTGAAACCTAGAACTTGTATAAATACTTTATTCACACATAAAAACATGCAAAATAAAGTGCTCTGAAGAGCAGGAAGACGAAAAGGTAGGTTTTTATACCCGAAGACAAACAGTAAGAAACAAAACACGAACAATGAGAGAATGTTAGATAATATTATGAGATCAAGCACCAATGTGAAGGTCTGCCTGGTCACTCAACTCAACGAGATCTAGCGCGTCAATTTTCGACTTGAACGATTCTATCGTTGAGCTGCGGACAGTCGCTTCGTCAAGGAGATTCCAAATTCTAGTGACTCGATGTTTAAAAAAAGATTGGGTTTGTAACGTAGAAACCCTTTCCTGTCGTATATATAAAGAGTTACCATCTCTCCTCTGTCTACCACCTAAAATGAACATACTATCGAGCACTCGGTGTTTATGCAACCCAAAACCTCGGACAATCTTAAAACATTCAACGAGATCGTACACAATTCTCCTGTGTTGTAGAGATTTTAGACTGAACACTGTTAACCGTTCCTCTTTAGTGAAGTTATGATACATTTCATAATCGATTTTATTGAGTGCAATTTTAGTGAAACGATTTTGCACTCGTTCTACCAAGAGGATTTCGTTTTTAGAATAAGGAGACCAAACAGTAGAAGCGTATTCCAAGATTGGACGGACATAAGAAGTATAACTTTTAAGATAAACAGAGAGGTTTGGCTGAACAATGGATTTTAGGATACGATTTGCAGTTACCGTTGCAGACCGGACTATTTTCTCAATATGCGAACTGAAACTTAAGTCCGATGAGACCATAATACCGAGATCGCGAATAATATTTGTTTTAGGGATGACAGAGCCATTGATTTCCAGAGGGAATTCCCACTGATCACCAAGTGCAAGGTGCTGGCATTTTGGCTCGGAAATCTTCATTTTCCAAGTGTTTGACCAATTCAGTAAATTTTCCAGCTCCTGACACATTTGATGATATGCAACAAGAGGGTCAGCCTTTTCCATCACACGTGAGAGCTTTACATCATCAGCGTACATCACGATGGAGCTTCCCCCCAAGCCGCACAAATCAATGTCGTTAATATAAATTAGGAAAAGAATTGGTCCAAGAATGCTGCCTTGTGGAACACCACTAGAACATGGGAGAGATTTTGAGACAGCATTCTTGTACCTCACCTGGAAAGTACGACCAGACAAATAAGACGAAATCCACTCACAAACTAGAGAAGAAATACCATACATACTAAGCTTATGCAACAAAAAACGATGATTAACAATATCGAAAGCCTTCGCAAAGTCAATATAAACACAATCCACTTGTTCTCCGTTTTCTTTAGCCTCAAACCATTCGCTCATGCACGTTAAAAGTTGAGTTGTGGTGCTTCTTCCTTTGAGGAAGCCGAACTGGTTCGAGGAAAAGAGGTCTCGAGAAAACATGTGATCCATAATAGAGGTCTTTAAGACATTTTCAAAAACCTTACAAATGGAAGAAGTTAAAGAAATAGGGCGATAATTTTCGATTTGAGTATGAGGTGGTTTTTTGGGCAACGGAGCAACAAACGCGTGCTTCCATTCTTCAGGCAAGACAGAGAGGAGGAGAGACTTGTTGAAAAGCTTAGTTAAAATGGGGACTAGAACAATACGCAGATTTTTTATAACAAACGAGGAAATACCGTCCGGCGTTTGCGAGTGCTTATTTGGCAGTTCACGAATGGCAGAGTCAACCATCGATTCAGTAATCAAAAAATTGCACTGCGCGCAGGCCAGGATCGGGAAGAGAAAAAGGGGGAATAGGAGAACCATCATCGGGCACATAAACAGAGTGAAAGAAATTTGCAAAGAGATTAGAAATCTTAGTAGGATCAGAGACGTGAACAGTGGAAGATCCGGCGGGGACAAAAAATGATTGAGAGACAGCTGAGGGGTTTTTGCTTTTCGAGTTTAAATAGGAAAAGAATTTTTTGGGATCATTCGCATTTACCGCTCGCCTCTCGATATTTGCCTCGTAACTTCTGCACATCTTACGATATTTTTTGTCGGCAACTGCAAAACGCTCCTGTCCACCGGGCTGGTCTATGTTAGAAAAAGCTTTTTCCATACTTAACTTAGCCCAGCCTATGTGGTGAGGAAGTTTATTAGAGCAAGGCTTTTGAGGAATGAGAGAGATAGAGGATTTGATGCACGTAACAAGGAAAACGTAATCCTCTTGTATGGTTGAATTTCTCGTACAAAAGGAACGGAAATCAGTGTCAGCGATTTTACTACTAATACAAATGAAATCGTCCGGGGTTAAGCGTTGAAAATTACCAGAAACTTGCTCGATAGTAGATTCCAGCACAAGGTCGAAGACAAGGGAGAGGTGATCGCTCTGTGCAATGGGAGCCACAGTTTGAATGTTCTCCACAACGTCGAGACTGTCTGCAACAACAACATCAAGAATTTTTAAAGTATCTCGGAAAGTAGGCTGCTTATTCAAAAGAAACATATTGTTGCAAGAAAGAAAATCTCTGAACCTTTCAGCAGGCCTACCAGAAAACGAAAATTGATTACAAAATTGAACATTAAAGTTTAGGTCACCAAGAATAACATTTGTATCACGATCTGTAAGATAAGTTTCTATACAATCCAAAATTTCATCTGTGTTATTTATGGAAATATCAGGAGGTCGATAACAGAGTACTATGCGAATACTAATAGAAGCATGAATGTCTACAACACATAAATTACAATTGCTAACGAAACCAGAGAAAATTTCATTTGAAGAAAAACGCTTATCAATGAGGAGACAAATGCCGGCGCCTCTCACCTTACCACAATCTGTTTGTGGTCTGTCATTTCTGTAAATTACATAATTTCCACATGGGTCTAGTAAAGAAGAACAAACATTCGAGTCGAGCCAAGTCTCACAGATAGCAATAACCGAGTATTCCACTCTGCGGGTCATGGTCTGTATTACGTAGCGTCTGTTGTGACTGCGAGACAAAATTGAATGGGCATTAAAACTGATACACGACAGACGCTTGACTTTGGGAGCGGCCACCTTGGGACCAACTAGACGGGGTGTGGCCCTCCCGGCGGGTGAGGAAAATCCTCATCCGTCAGGACGGAACCCCGGCTGTTTGGCGATTCCAAGACGGCGCTGTTGAAAGGATCATACGCCGGCACTGTCAAATCATTGTCCTCTGGGACGTAAGTCTGCAGAGTGTGCCCAAGTACTACACTAGAAATTGGACTCACAACATCAGCTGTCTGATGTGGAGCCGGGGTGTTGGGCAAACTAGAGGCCTGCACTGGAGTATGGGACTTAGGGCTCACTGGCGTGCGGACCTTTTTGGGCTGAGGGGTTTTACGGTGGGCCTTCTGCTTGGCCCAGTGGGGAGGGTGATCGTTCATGTAGGATGAACGATCAGCCTCGTCAAGAGAAGGCCTACAGTACAACCAATTGTAAGAACGACCCAACAACGAAGAATACAAACGAGGAGTATTAATAAAACGAATGAATTCACGGGCATGATGAGAAGACTCAAGTACTACTTTTAAAGGGCGAGGGGAATTTGGGTCGTAAGGACCCATACGAAAAGCATCGATGAGAAGGCCATCCGATCGCATAAGGCCAAGGAGATAATAAATACGAGATATTTCGGCACCACGTCTCATGGCAGAGGGGCATACTTACACTCTAGAACACACCCTAGAACCCCCCCCCCCCCCCATAAAAACTCAAAAACCAATTTTGTGTCAGCCTCACTCCTCACTGACTCTTTATATATTTCCCTCATTATTACTTTCTTTGCTTCTGGGAGAGATATTGATTTAGTAATTATGTTTGTTGTCTGCCCATCTTCATTTGAATTTATTGTTGTTCCTAGTTTATTAAAATAGATACATTCTAATTACTTGGGGAAGACATACTATAGTTTTGCATATTCATTATAAAATTCGTCTCCTTCTCGCAATACTCATCATCGTCGCATAGACGTAAAGCTGATATGAGATGTGTTCAGTTTTTGAAATCGTCTGTGCCTTACATTTTACAAGCAAAGTCAAGTACTCCATTTCTATGCGCTGCTAAGACTAACATTTCCATTCGGTTAAGAAGTAACACTGGCATACTTCAACGTGAGTTTTTATTTTTTTTGGATAGTGGTTTACCTTTACCGTAATTTTTTCTCTATAGTGTATACCACTTCCTATACTACTGTACCCGTAAGCCTACGTTTATTTGATATTGATTCCTTCCTCCAAGCCTCCAATTATAAGTTTTTTTTAATCACTTTTATATTCTATGATCTGTGAGTCTGCGATGCTTTAATGTTTCTCGTTCATGATCATATTCGATATGCGACATAGGATACCTCATCCGTATCTAAAGTATCATAAGTTCCAAAGTGAACCATTTCCATATTTCAGAAATGGACGCCGTGGGTGGTCTCTCGAAGATTCGCGATGCTCGTGTTCTTTCTATTCAATCACATGTGGTACATGGATATGCGGGAAACAAGTGCTCGGTCTTCCCACTACAGGTATAGTAATAGAGAATTCGGGAGCGGTTACTGTACTACTTGTATTTATGATGTGAATTTGTCTACTATATGTGTACTTATGTACTGTTTGAATCTGTCTAGCGTATCTGTGTAGTATCTGTATATGCACGACATAAGCTTTTCTTGCATGACTTAGTTTCTGAACCGATGATGAATGATATTCGTGATACAGTATGCTTCTGTAGGTAGGGTTATGAAATTTCTGGTACACGGTCATGCATTTGTACTGTAGCGCTGTGACAGTTGTTTGTGCTACTAGTAGCTTTACGATTCAAGGATCCTTTTTCATATCCATTGGATCATTGGATATAGTTTATACTCTTTCATTTTGCTTTCAGCTTCACGGCTTCGAGGTCGACTTCGTGAACTCGGTTCAGTTCAGCAACCACGCGGGTAACGTGGAGTATTTAACGCTTCCCACAAGTAAATCATTCGGTTTCTGCACTTTTGGTTTGGGTTTTCTTTGCTTTACCCCTAACTAACGAGAATGTGTTTGGCACCTCTACTAACTTAAATGCTCCAGTTGTGAAGACTAGCATTATTGGATTATTGCATGTTGCATTTGGTGTTTGTGCTGATGATGTATGATAATAATACGTGATTGCTGCATATTAGCACTGTTTTTCCTTGCTAACCTGTAACCTGCAAAGACTAAAGCAAGTTGGGTAGTTAGATGGGCAAGTAGGCAGGCATGCATAATGTTTAGTTCACTCAATCATTCACATCAAACGTCAATTAAACTTTAGTTTCTGATTTTGTTTATTTTACACATACTAACTGCATGTTTTTGTTTTTACTGGAGGAGGAGGACTTAAATGTACAACCACTCAGCTTACACATTGCATGATACACTGCATGAGCACTGAGCACGTTTATGTTACTCAGTAACTGAGTTATGCCTCATGTACTGCAAACCTTAACATCTATTTTTTTACTATGCATGTCTCACAAGCTCATTTCTTTGAATAATCCGTTTTAGGATATGCGTAAGCGTAATATAGTTACCCTATGATTAGCGCGGCCCATTTACAGTTCTGATCAGAGGTGTAAAATGTAAAGTTTAACATTTCATTGTACTTTCTAGGATACGCACACGTGAAAGGACAACGACTGGACGATACCCAGCTTCAAGAGCTATATGAGGGTCTCAAATTAAACAATGTGAATAAATATACGCATATCCTCACCGGTGAGTATTTTTCATGGTTGTTTGAGCTTTTGTTGGCTGCAAGGCATCCTAGTTCTTTTCGAGTGTGTCTTTCTGACAAACTTCCATCTTTGTTAGTTAGGGTTTAAAGTTAAGTTTAATGTTCTCAAATGATCATACTACTGCTGCTGTAAATCCAAAACTAGGTTGATATTCGAATGGGACAAGGACTGATGAGCAGATTTTCTTTTTGATAATTGAATTTTCTAAATGTAAACTCGGGTTCCTTCAGGTTATTGTGGCAACGTGAACTTCTTATCGAAGATTGGTGATATTGTCAAGGACTTGAAATCAAAGGACCCCAGTGTACTCTACGGTTCGTATTACATTAAATCTCTACGTTAATTTCCTACATTAGATCTACCTACGTTAATTTCCGCTACCTATGTTAGCGCTCACATGATTTGGGTTTGATCCGAGAGCCCCTTTTTTCCAGTTTCACCCTGAATTTGTGTGCGGTAGCTGTATGGCTGTATGTGCGTGCAATTGTGTGTAGTGTATAGTATAGTGTATCTGTGTTGACTGCTTGCTGGTACGACCTGATACTGTGGGACTGCTTGCTGGTTTTTATACCATCAATGAAACATTTCAGTTTGCGATCCCGTAATGGGCGATAACGGACGTTATGTGAGTTTGAATTCTATATTTTTATCAGTTATTGATTTTAGAACTTTTATTAGATTATCACTTTTTTTTGCACGTACGATTTTACATTATACCTTTTTTTATTTGAAATCTTATAGTATGTAGTACGTACGTTTTTTTTGCCGTATGCCAATTATTTTACAGTAAAATTGTTACAGTATACGCCACCTGAGCTACTGCCCGTGTACAGGGACGTAATTGTACCGCTGGCCGATGTTTTGTGTCCTAATGCTTTCGAGTTGGGGTAAGTATTCGACGATTGTTCGCTAATGAAAGAGAGTGAGAGAGAGAGAGAAGAGAGAGAGATAGAGAGGAAGGTAGAAAGAGGAGGAGAGGGAGAGAGAGGGAAGGAAGGAGTATATTTTGTATTTCATACGTACCGAAATGTTGCTACTGTAGTGGGACCAAATTGCTTGTGAATCGTTCTTTTTTCGTGTGATATTTATAAGAACCAAATTCAGAGAGCTAACTGGCATTAAAATCGAGAGCGAGGAGGCTTGTATCAAGGCTGTGGACAAGTTACTCGATTCTGGAGTGAAAGTAAGGTTTAAAGCTACATAATATCCTGTTTTTGAAACGTATACCGGACGCTGTATTCCGATGTAGTAGCGTATGCAAGTTACTGCGCGATACTTAGTCTGATTATATTAATTTGCATACATCATGGATTTCTCTATGGTACATTTCATAAACCTGCCGTTGTATCGCTTCAAGTCTTTGTCAGATGGTGTAGCCAGTTGTTGAATAGTGTAGTTGAAACTTCAGGTAGTCGTCGTCACGTCAGGAGTGAATGGAACCGACAGTACAACATTGAGATCGTATGCTGTTTGGAGAAAAGGTTTGCCGTCTCGTCTCTGTTATCTTTTCATTCAACTCACCTTTATTTCTTTTCAGTAATAATTTTGCTGGTTTGTGTGTTCCTATTACCGAGTGTCCTATATGGCTACTCATTGTTAGACTATGGGCGTGGGAGGGGCGCGGCTGTGAGCCACAAGTGCGCCAACTTGAATATTTCACGCCCCCCCCCCTCCTGGTTCACTGTGCCCGTATTTCGCCTTGTCATCGTTTCTATTTTTTGTTTTCAGAAGACGGTTCCGCTGTACGATATCGCTTCACTTTCCCTCGTCTACCCGGTCAATTTGTGGGAACTGGAGATGTGTTCGC
Source organism: Pelodera strongyloides (assembly GCA_036852015.1). NCBI lineage: Eukaryota > Metazoa > Nematoda > Chromadorea > Rhabditida > Rhabditidae > Pelodera > Pelodera strongyloides. The sequence goes on from JAANDG010000012.1 coordinate 439,673, forward strand.
CGCTTTATTGGTCGTATGGCTGAAGGAATTTGATGGAGATGCGGCAAAGGTAACATCTTATTGTAGCTACTCTTAACTGTTACAGTACCGGTACCACTCTCTGTTATTCGGCAAGTGTGAACGATTTGAGTTATAGGTTCGAACAATGTTAAAGCATGTTACTAGTGTCGTTGTACAATGAAAAATTTGACTTAAAAAAAACTATCTATAATCTTCTCCCATAATGGATCGTATCTCAACAATTTGACTTTAGTTTATAGTACATTCAATTATTTATGGTCAGTTTAGGCGGTCGAACGCGTGCTCTGCTCCATGCAAAAGTTGATTCGGAGAACGCGAGATCATGCACAAAGTAAGTTTTACATGTTTGTTACTCTTTTTTGTTGCATAATTGGATTTGCAAGTATCCCAAAAATTCGGTGTGATTCTGTCATACTGCCGTATTTCTGCACGAAACCTGCATGTATAATATGAAAAATTAAAAATATTCTTGTGTAGTTCCAAGATACGGTAAATTTTCAGCATTGCAAACCCCATTAGGGTTTCCCCATTAGGGTTTATGTAGACTGTAGAAAGAACATCGCATTGTGCTCCACTGCTTTTTACATATTATAGAAATTACGTGAAACATTAGTCTGCGACTCTTGGTAAATGGTAGTGAAATAGACGAACGACATCTACGCAGATCTTGCGTAATACCCTATTTCTAGTGCCTATGACTGCAAGCTTGATGATGCGCGTTGATTTTTTGTAGCCCAAAAAGTCAACTTCCATAGCATCTCTTCCAGCGAAAATATTATTACAAAAGTATTAAAGCGAAATACCTTTTCTGAGCGATTGCTGAAACGCATCGCGGGCAACTGTATTCTTATGGTATTTATGCAAAGTGGGGTCGATTTGTGGTCCATTTTTTATTCTAAATTATGCTCATTTGCATATTTTTATTTATTTATTAAATACACCAAAAGGTGTGCATCCGAGGATGAGAGTTAAAACGAATATACAAACGGAAACAGATGACTGATTTGATTAGCAATGAGATTTGACATTCTGCATTTGGAATATTGTTGCAAATGAATAAAGCCAGCATTTTTGTTTGAGCATATTGAGCATTGAGCATATGATGCATAAAGCTGCCAGTATCTGCGATGCGTTTCAATAAAACCGGCCGGTATTTCGCTTTAATTAACTTACAATTTCAGAACTTGTCGACTCGAATACTCAAGCAATGTGTGAACTGAGACTCGTGGAGAGCAGACTTGATTTGCTGATTCCCGGTACGGAGGAGAATGTTGTCGTGGACACTTTGTGAGGGAATGACTGGGAATACTCTCCCTCTCTCGCTGTCTTACTCCCTCTCTAGAATACTCTCCTTTCCTCTTTGGATCTGGGTGCTCTCTCCCTCTTTCATTAGTAGTTTTTTTCTAAATTTGATATATAGTTTATAGTTTATTACAAGTCTTCGTTGATGATTGTTTGTTTGTGTGCGTGTTTGCGGATATTAATTGTTGTTTCGTATGGGACATGTGGATGTGTGGATAGGTTAATTACTGTTTATAACATTCCGAACATTATAAGTGACGATGAAAAACTGCCATAAAACTTGAGTTTCGGTGTAATTTTCTTGTAGCTAACTTACTGGATACCCTATCTGAGAGGCTTCGTGTAACGTAGTGTTAGGTTACCAGTATGCTAGAACCCGTGGTTTTATTTTCCTTTGGTAGGAACCTATTCCCATTGGCCTGTGACAGTGACAGTTATCTAGCCTATTTAATTTTTAATGCCTTTTTTTACTAGTATTTCAAATTGTTATATAATTTTATTATTGATCTGTGATAATCGTGATAATGTCTGTCTTAGTCGTTTCTTATTTAATAATTCAGTTAAAGTGGTCAAATCAAAGCTTACAAATTGTGAGGTAGCGGTATACTGTGTATATGTATAACACGTACTTAGACTTAGGGTCGCATAACTTTGGATGAGTTAATCATTGCATTGTATTACCGGCGAAATTGTAAACACATGGTGAATGTGAATTAGTGCCAAACATATAGTATTTATATTGTGATTTACAGTAAACATATATTCCAATTGTTTTGTCGGTAACAATCTACACACAACAAAAACCCTTTTTATAGTTTGATCTGACAGTATGTATGTTTTCAAAGAATTTATTATATAAAAAAAGAAAAAGGGCAATTTCTGAGCATAACCGATTGAGCTTATTGATAATGGGAACCAGTAAAAATATGGACAACCAAGGATTTTATACTATATGACAACGGTGAAATATAAAATAATTATACTATATGCTGGCAATAAAAAGCGTTGTCGTACTCACGACAATACACGTAGTTAAATTGACTGGCAACTTTGAAACGTATTACTTTTTAGATATTATATTATTTATCAGAGAACCATCACGCCACTTACAGCACACAATTGAAGCGCCATTTCTTCGCGGTTTCTTCGCGAGCAAAATTACATGCTACTTTACTATTATTTCATATTGATGCCCGTAATATAAGTAAAACAGAGTTTCCTTGTAAAATCTCAGAAACTCGCAAAACAAAAAGAATAATAACATCAATCAACCATATCGTTTCATAGATATAGGTTCTGATTATAGATCTGTTCGGACTGACATTCGTCCTGAACGTTCGTGCAAAATCGAAAATTCGCAAGTGATTATGAAACGCACGGTATTTGTAAATTGCTTTTTATATCAGTGTTAGGCAGTTTATAACTCCAAAGGCTTGAAAGTGACTGCGTATACCTTACTACTTTACACCTTCACACCGTACCTATGAGTTGGGTAAGATTACAGTTTTCGAACATAAAAAACTGGGGCGAAGACTTAGGGTCTTGAGAAACACGAAAATATCAATATCAGGGGAGTTATAAGACATTTTGAGGACTTTTCGATCTCACAATCACTTTAGCCTACTCAGCCTCAGCTCCTCAGCTGTTTTGTCCTTTCTCAACTTTCACTTCACTTAATTCTTCTGTCGTTTGTTGTTCCACGGAAGGGGCGTCCGTCGCCACCGCATAGCTCTTCGCAGATGAACCTAAAACATGGTTAACCTCTTCTCGAGTAAATCTTGACGGCGGTAGTCGGCAATATTATATGACTGTCAAATAAAACGAACAAACATCTACCGTTGTTAGAATGGCTACTCTCTCAATAGCTTAAAGCGAAATGCAGCATATGCAAATGAGCAAAAATTAGAATAAAAACTAGACCCCAATTAGACGGCTAATTGTACAATGCACAGCATTGCCGCATTGCCACATTGCCGCATAGTGACCGCAAAAGATGCCGCACGCCCAGGAACACCGCAAAAAGAGAAAAAACACCGCAAAGAACAGCACGTTGACCGCCGCACGATGACCGCAAAAAAGTTTGCGTGCACCGCACGGTGACCGCAAGAATAGGATGTATGCCGCATGGTTGCCGCAAAAACATGTTGTGCAGCACTTCTATATACGCACACGTTTTTTAGTTTTTTTATGTACAGAAAACGTACAAGTCAGCACATTCATAAGGAGAAAACCGTAATTGACACCTATTTTTCTGTGGTTTCCGAAATTATTTTCGTTTTCCCGTGGCCATGAAACTTCCTTCGCTCATCAATTTACGATCATTTTTTTACCTCTAATGCTCTTATACCTTCTCTTCTGCATGTTCAACATGATTTCCAATTTTTGATATCCAGCGATTATCACCACCACTAGACTAGCGTGTGCAAATAGGGGTAAGAAGGGAGACGCAGAGGGTAGGGATGCCGTTGTACATCCTGGACGAGAGCCAAACAACGCCTTGGACCTTGGACCAATGCCAACTGTAGAAAAAAACTGATTAGCACAACTTCACAATAAGCACAAGAACAAATGTAATGTTGGTGCTGTTAGACCCATGCATTTGAAGTGTTTGAGGTATTTATTTTAGACCACGCATTTGAAGCGTGTGAACTTGTGGTAAACGCAGTTTTTCTCCTTTTGGCATTGGTCCAGGGTGCCGTTGGCGATTTGGCTCGTTTCCAGGATGTACCCCCGTATCCCTGCCCTCGGCGTCTCTAGTACCCTTATCTGAATCCACTGGAAAACGGAATAATTTTCTTAGTCACAGAAAAAAAAACAATCGTCGCTGGCCCGTCGACATATGGCTGCTTTCACCGAAATAAACATTTTGGTGACTGAGAGATGACCAGTTGGTGACGGTTTTCGACTTGGTCACCACATGGCCACGAATGGTCACCAAATAGGCTAGCTCACGAAAAAACCAGTGGGTATCACCAAATGGGTTCACTCATTTCTAGGAGCTCCACCACCTAAGATGTTATAGTGAAAATGGGGTTGTGGGTGATGCGCGAAGGAAGCTTCATGGCCTACGATTATCAAAATTATATAATAAGATCTTCCTAAACATGTGTTAAAAAACAGGTGTTATAATCAATAACTATCTATCCATACTACGCACGCTACCAAAACTATGCTTACTTATTACTCAAAAATACACAATCATAGGCAATGCATATGCTTATGCAGGTGTCTTTCCAGACGTGAAGCAGAGGACATTTTATTTAAAGGGAACATGGAGTGAAGTTGAGCTGTGTTAATAGAATGTATGAACAACAACAAAGGTTGTGCAAAAATTCGTAGTTAAAATGCTGCTCAAAGTTCACACTCCATAGTAAACGCGTTACTTGATCCGGTGCCATATATCGTCGGATGAATGGAAATTTTTAAAAATATACATGCAAATAGCGACAAGTAAAAATTCGAGTATTCGAATTTCATATTGAGCCACCTATTTAAGTACACGTCTGAGTCTGAGGTGGAAATGCGAAGGCAGTCACTTCAAAATCAACTTTTTTATTCGATTTTTATTAGAAGCAAGCAGATTTATAAAACAATATGCAGCCCATAAAAATCCACATAAAATGGAACTCAGGGAGAGAAATCAATGAGAATGAGTTTTGATAAATGACCGACGCCGGTGCATATATGCAATTGCCAGGGGTACTTGGAGAGTGAACAGCCTGCAGTGTTACAACTGGCGCGTGGTTTATCACTGCAGGGTATTTATTATGAAACTCTATGCGGGCAATTATAAACTACGGTATATAAGTAAAAGTCATAAACAGGGATTTCTCTCGCTGAGTTCGTTTTGCCGTACTTTGGCACTGGAATCGTCGTTTTCTTCACATACTTGAACAATTAATGAAAAGCGAATAAAAAATACGAATTTGTAGTGACTGCGATCCTTTAAAGTTAGTTTTGCACGTTTTGACAGCTTACATATTCGCTTTAAGAGGTTTGTCATAAAAAACGTGTGCGTATATAGAAGTGCTGCACAACATGATTCTGCGGCAACCATGCGGCATACATCCTATTCTTGCGGTCACCGTGCGGTGCACGCAAACTTTTTTGCGGTCATCGTGCGGTCACCGTGGTGTGCTTTGCGGTGTTTTGCCTCTTTTTGCGGTGTTCCTGGGCGTGCGGCAACTTTTGCGGTCACTATGCGGCAATGTGGCAATGCGGCAATGCTGTGCATTGTACAATTAGCCAATTAGACCCCACGTTGCATAAATGCTTAGGAATGCAAGTACTTGAGATGCGTTTCAAAAACCGGCCGGTATTTCGCTTTAACGTCCGCAGGGAATAAACATAGGTCGGAAGGTCATGTAATAGCACGGAACACAAACAAATCCCCATTGCCCATTGTTGATTTAATCAAAACTTACCGTAGTCAGATTTTGTCCAAGGTGCTGCCTCTGAGTCAGCCACGAATAGAAAGTAGACGTTAGTGACGATTACCACTGCTGCAGTTAAGTACAGGAGAATATCCCACTAAACATTTGGTTTTATTTATGAAAGCCATTGTTCACATTGTGCCATGTGAGAACCAGATGCCGCGAACACGTGTCACTCGAAAATATGTTCACGTACAGTTGGCGCATTTCTGGCGCATGTCGAGCAATAAGTAATAAAAATCATAGAAATAATGATTACCTGCTCTTTGGTATTGTCCGGGGCCACAAAGGCCACCACTCCAGGGATGAAGAAAACAATTAGGCAATTGCATATTGACATTACAGCCATTACGAAGTGGATGTGCTGACGAGAGACCTGGAGGGCATACACATACTAACCTGATGTCAAGTATGGACATAGTGGTACAAACGAGCACAATCCCAATACATAACTTAATCGTAAGCCAAAGAATCTCTCTTCTCCTGTGTCCAGACTAAGCTGGCCCGTAAATTCGAGCCTGAACTCCTGAACAGGTCTTACCTTGATCGTAAGCCTCCCGCTAAACGTACTAAACCAATAATGTACCTCATTGCCTGTCCAGTTAATCAACTAGATTAATACAGTATACCTATTCATGAACTTCAACTCACCAACTGTGCACATTTGATCATTCCAACGATATTCAAACCACTGCAAACGATGGCCGCAGTGTAGAGGACTTGGGCCCAAAAGGCGTCGTTTACCTGCAATATCAATCAAGTCCATACAAGTACTTGAATGCATACCTTCAAAACTACAAGTACTGCTGTGTCGGTAGTCCTTAGCTTATCAGGCAAAAGTACTGTAACTAATAACACTGGCAGTTCTCGTGTTTGCAGTTTGTGGTCTCATTTACTATAAACTACTCCTCAACAGAATACAACTTACGTATGCCAATCCTACAAAACACGTCGCCATCAACCCCTGTGATAAAGAAGTGAATAGGATGATCTTGCCCGTTTCTCCGATGCAATTCGTATTATCGGAGAGAGGTCCGGCAATGAACTGAAATATTTTTCTAACATTTATTGATTTATTATTCCAGCTTCTAAATCCTTAGTATATCGTAGGCCAACGGCACATTAATTTCACGAGTTCGGTTGGCTTTATCGCGTGCGAGAGTTTAGATTAGTGTCACTGAAGGAACTGAGGTGGTGCGTGGCGAAAACTGCCAAAATCAATGGAACCAGGGCGACTGCGCGTTCTCTTCACCAGGATCGCGCGCAAGGATAATTCTCAGTGAACTCGCTAAAGCTTGGCAAGTTTCTGGCGAAGGATGCGCGAGGTGCGCGGAGAGAGTTAGGCATGCAGCGCGAAAGCTTTACATTGGTTTTATGTTTAGGCTTGGGCGTAGGAGGGAGGTTTTTTGCACTAACTAACCTTTACAACAGCTGATAATACAAATGGGAGAGCAGTTGCGAATCCAGTTGAAGTCACTTCTAAGCCGAGCACCTGAAGTACAAGGAGGGTCGTGAATGAAACAAGAACAATGATAATGTTCGCATGCCTGGCTCGTGGAAAGTGAATGCATGTTCAACAGGAATAAATCTCATTGATTCACCAACCTTATTAATGTAAATGGGTCCAAATTGGAAGAAGAGGTTGAATCCTAAATGGCCACCGATGGCAGAGACCCAGACCTGCAAGCAAGTTTCTTTTAATAAAGTTTAGTACGTGTTTGGCAGGAGGAGGAGAGGAGAGAGAGGAGAGAGAGAGGAGAGAGAGGACAAAGAGAGAGAGAGAGAGAGAAAGATAGCTGAAAGATATAGATGAATTTAATACCATTTGTTCACAAAACTCACCCCAACGATGACTTTGTGCATGCAAATTGCCTTATAAGGCACTTGCTGTGGTCCTCCAGTTAGTGTGTCCTTTCCTTGCTGAATAGCAGTCAGTTCCTTAGCGCTAACCTTTCTGAAAATCGATTGGGTGCTAGGACCAATCAATAAATCATCAATATCGATTTTCATTATCCAGATTGCGCGCGCGAGAGACGAACACGCTAGTCATTGAACCATGTGGCCCAATTCGGCCCCACGGCATCATGAGGACCTCAATCATAGTATGAAATTTAGGGTTTTCTAATAGACGCCTACCTGTGCGATGCCGGATTCTCCTCGTAGAACCAGTAGAAGACGATGAAAGCTCCAACGGACAAGACACCCTGGAATGGAAACTTTTTTTTTGGTGCCGCGCTAAGATAGAACATGAATAAGCGTTGCGCTCTTTTCGCACCAATCTGGCACTTGCTTTGCGTTACTGGGAAGCGCTTGCCCGGGTGTATTTGTTCGTACCACCCGCGCGTTCAAAAAAGTGCGCCACCGGTCCCTAAAATACAGAGTAATTAACAACCTGTAGGTAATAAAGGGATCTCCATCCGAGCGCGGATTCACAGATCACTCCAGCTACAGGCATGGTGAAGATCGCAGAGAACTGAAACACGCAGTGTTTAGATATCTATTCCATTTATATCTTCTCCCAATAAAACTCATTATCCCCTTCTCTCTTTGTCCCCACTCTCGCTCTCTCTCTCTTCTCTCTCTCTCTCTTCTCTCTCTTCCATCTATTCTCTCTCTCTCTCTCTCTCTCCTCTCTCTGTGTGAAAAACATCCAGCCCACGAATTTTGTAGCTTCTATATTAAGCCAGTTTAATAAAAACGGTTGACCTGCAAATGTGTGGAGAGGATCGCAATATAAAGTCCGCTCTGTGCCAATGTCGACCATTGGGCGCATATTGAACCGGTAGCAGGGAAGTTGAATGCCAGAGCGCTACCCTGAAATGCATGAAGTTATGGTTGTGTTCATGAATAGCCGAATAGCCTACTATCTATCATTTCTCGGAACACTTGGGAATCTGCACAGAAAAAAGAGGGTGCAAAGGTGCATCAACTGTAATGCATGTAATGGACCTTTTTTGCGAGGCATTTGCAGTTTTTGTTTGAAGACCTGTGCCTCCAGAACTAGCGCTTGGCAGCCGGCCTACATACACTGTTCCATGAAAACTTGAATAATTTGAATAAAGACAACGCGTGAAATAATTAAAACAAACACAAATCCATAGATTAGATCCGCACTAACCTGTAGTACTCTAATGAACAGCGCGGCCAGGAACCCTCCCAAGTCCACAGCGGCTGGGAAGGCGAGGGTGGAGAATGCAGACAAGGCACCGTACAAGAAGAAGGTTTTCCTGGAAAGGTACTAATTGTAAGGTGAGAAGTTATTACATTATGCTTTCCTATTCGCTAGCTTCGCCGTTACTTATTTTCTTATACACTCCATTTGTTTGAACAAATTACAGGCAGTCGAAAATCTCAAAAATGGTTTACATGACACGTCAATGTCTGTTGTTATGTCCGCTTATTTTTGAAAATATCATAAAAGCCATAATGTTGAGAAAATTATTGATTTGCGAGACGAATATACCCACTTGGCTCCAAGCGTCCTCATAAGTGTCATGAGGGGAAGGGTTCCCAGGATTGTTCCCACAGCAATTGCAGAAAAGAGGGCATTCTTATGTCCGGGAGACTCCAGCCAGTGGACTGGAGCTGAAAAGGGAGATATCTTACCATAGATACGCGAGAGTTTCATCTTATTAGTTTACATTAAATCCCCCCCCCCGTTACTACAACGTTGGCCGGTGCGCGGCCTACAAAAAATGGGTGTGCCCACACACGGCGGCCCACATATTTCGGGCTCAGTGTAGGCCTCGCACCGGCCACGGTTCCTTAGTGTATAAAAATAAATTAGCTCTGGGTATGATATGTCGCGCATAATATGAAGCTGTTTCTGCAACGCTTTATTCGTAAACGTACTAGCCCAATCTTGCCATCCTAGTAATAGATCTTGGGGTAGGCGAGTAGATATCCCTACATCAAATCACGAAACTAGATCAATATTAAGAAACTCTTTGTAAATGATAATCACCTGTCTCATTCGAAGATTGTTGTCTGTAGTACGCATCGCTGACGTCACTCATACAGATTACGGTAAAGTTGAGCGAGAGGGAGTTACTGTAGGTGAGTGTCAAACATAACGTGGCCAGCACGAGGACCACGAATCGGGTACGGTGCCCAAAGTTGAACGCATCCACCTCGCGTTGCGGTTGTCGGGGAATTTGCATGAACTAAATTGATACTGTTTCCGTCTTGAAGATATTACTTGTTTTTCCTATGGTAGAGTAACTAGCACATAAAGGCGCACAGTACCAACGGCTGGTCGCGGAAAGCACAATGCATATATGCTCGAAATGCAAGAAATTCCGGTTGGGTATCTGCAGCGCACATGCCGCGCTGCATAAAAGTGCGCCACAGGTGCACCTTCTGGGAACGCCTGGTGCACCTCCCGCGCACTCTATGGGAGTTCGCACCTCAGTGGCACCCTCGCCATCTGAATTTTACCCATTACAGTACCTGTCCAGGATCACTCAGGTCCAATTCGACCCCTTTGTTCTTGTCTGACACTTTGTACACCATTTCGTTACCAAGCTGAATCTGTTTAGCTATATACTACACACTAAATGAAGAGACTATAAACTACAGACCACAGAACAGAGTGCCATAAACTACAACAGGTTAGATGGAACGAGTGGCTCTCGTATATCAGAGCTGTATACTGGAGGGAGATATTATAAATTATATGCAGATGATGGACAAGCCAGAACCTAAGGTCATCGTAAGGTGCGTGTACCAGAGAAATTATCATAAATAACAAATTAACTACTGTACTTATATGCAAAGATGATATGACTAACAGGACGTAGAATGAGCATGAATGGCACAACTTTGTAGCGTCAAACAAAATAAATAAACTAAAATAATGTACCCATAAGTTGAAAACTCAAATACACAATATTTTGAGTGTCCGTTGACCTCATAATGCGCTCAAAAGTGAGAATTTTCATATATTTTATCTTCTGCACAAAATACATTACAACGGAGATTAGAAGAGTCATCGGCTTTGCATATTAAAGTAGAAAATGAACGAAATGTTCCAGCGATTATATTATATGATCCGTTCATTGTTTATACATTATACATAAAAGAAATACAGTGCCGGGCTGCCGGGCACATGGTCAACGAAGACTATAACAGGTACTACGGTACTACGCGTTGAGGGTAAAAAAAATCTTAGTTGTCTTACATAAATCATGATTGAACTTTATTTTGGGCGAACTTATAAGATAAACGGATGAAAGAATACTGGCGTAATGAAATCAAGGCACTAGAGTGTTCAGTAAAGTATGGTAACATTAAAGTTTATAATTATAAACGGAATAGTTGCATGTAAAAAGTTAATTTCAAAGTAGCTTACGCTACAGTGATCGAGCTATCCCACGCTCCCTACCGCGGTGTCTTTATATACTCTGCTATAAAAGTGATATATGATGTATACCAAATAATCACAGTCTGCATAAATTATGCAATGACTGGGCGGGAACTGGACTCAGATGAACTCACGAGTTTGACAAAGATATGTTCTTTTTTCAAGTAAAAAAACACATGCAGCTGTGTAATAGGAACAGCAAGTAAAGGGTAAAGCAGCAGACACCGTTGAGCACAGAGAACGATCAAGCAAATTTAAAGCGGCATATGGGTTTTCAAATATTGGACGACTACATTCCCGTGTATTATAGGCTAATTTCCGTGCATTGTGTGCCGGAGCCTCACAGTCGCCTTTCTTATTAGAAGACTGGGACATGTTTAAAAAGATAAACATAAAGTATATCGGGTTATATCAACCGAATCCGCAGAAACGGTGCACCGGTGCATTTCTGAAGCCGGACATATTAGTCTGTAAACTTCCCGGAGGCCAATTTTCTCGGGAAGCCAACTTATCTCCGCCATTTTTACCCAGCTACCAACTTTCACACCTTTGGTAGGGTTGAAGTTGAAGTTGTTTTGCATTTCTAATACTAGTTTTTTAGCCTATGTATGACTACAGTAACACAACCCAACAAAATACATTCTGTATGAACACTTTTTGATTTTTCATTTTCATAATGCTTCAAATGTCTATGATGATGCAATATGATGAACCGAATGGCTTAAAATACGAGATCAAAGTAATGAAAAGTGACTCGAATACTACAAAATACAAAATAGAGGATGTAAGCTAGAGAACTAACAGTTGTTGAGAAAAGACAAACCGACAGAGGTTACCCATGGGTCAAAATGCCCGGAACCGCAAACTTTTCCCCACACCGGAATAACAAATTATAACATGAGTAACCGTGGGTTACGATTGTTATGATAGGTTCATATAGTGTGAAGCTCTACGCTACACGATGTAAGCCGCGTATGCACATGATGGAACATAACTATAATAAAAAATATCTCATAAAAACCAACCTTTGCATAGCCATTCCATTGTGGTCCCATTGAAACGTTTATTATAGAACAAAACAGGATGTCTAGCTCTATCCGAAGAAAGGTCAGATTTAACTTCGAATAATGATTAAATTTCGAATAATTTCGAAATGGTGCCATATCGGGGCATGGCCAAGCGGTCCCGTTTGTGAAATTAGCATACCGATATATATGCAAATTCATATGCGAACGAGGGATATTTTAATTTCATTTATAGGAATGATGTAATTTCAGAGTGGGAAGCGGAAGTAATGAGCGGAAATTATCTTTTCAAGTGATGTATGTGCGATAGCGTGCATACTTTGAAACAGTAACTATGCGGTACTGACAAATATCTCAAATGTTTCAACAAGACCGTATTATTGAGTGTAGAAAATAATATGTAATTCTCAGGATAACTCGGTCCCAACAATAAAATGTAAACTGTAAACGGATCGATTATAACAAAGGGTCCTCGGCGAAATAATAATGATAATAATGCTCACATGCTCACCTGCCATCTAAGTAATTGCTGAACCTAACGTCTTACTTATCAATTATTGACGTTGTTTCATAATTAGCAGTATTGTATGTTACTCTAGTACGCATGACTTCCGTGCCATGTGATGATTTTCACCGATATATTGACCAGATTCGCCAGCGGTGCGCGAAAGATACCCAATTTCCTGCGGCCTCTTCTAAACTATGACATAGGTGCGCGGTGCACGCGCGGCCCACAAATCCCGTACGACTTATGAATACTCACCCCATTCTTCTTCGGGAGCATTGGCATGAGTCCAAGTATTGGTGACGTCATCCCATAATCTGAGGGCATGGGCATTCCGATTCCACCAATGGCCCCCATTTGAAGGGGAGTGAAGATCGCATTCAACATGATTATCGTTTTTTGTCTGGAATATCTGGACAGTTATTGATTTTTTCAATGACAATTTATTTCAGATATATGCTTAGTGCATTGGGAGGTACAAAGTGATTAGGAAAACAGGAGAAACACATACACAGGTTACACACTTTCGTACACTCGTATAAGGAGTATTATTTATTTGATCAAAGAGCAATATTGCTTTTTGGAAACAAAACTATTTTTGAGCTACACTGAGCAAAATTGGCCTGTGTGCGGCCTACACCACGCCCGAAATGGGTGGGCCGCCGTCAGGTGGGCCCACTTTTTGTCGGCTGCGCCAAGTTTAGTCAGTTACGCGTTGTAATTAAGGGACTAGGGCCCGCGAGAGGAAAGTTCTTCTGAATTTGTCAGCTCGCTAAAAGAAGAAATCAGGAAGAGTACTGTAGAAACCGATGTTAAGAAATTTCGGATTTAGCACACGAAAGATACGTGGACGGTGCGTTTTCCGTGGGCTGGACCCTTCAAAGACGAGGAAGGTTTTGGTTATATTCCACTTTCAAACTACTGCCGGTTAATTCGTTCTGTCGTGCAAGATTTATATCTCTAGTCTCTACAGCGGAAGTCGACGTTTGATTTTTTGGTCTTTATGAAAAGAATATACTGTAATTGCACGGAATACTTTAAATATAATTGAAAATTGTTGAAATAAACAAATAAATGAATATTCAAATTTTAATAAACAAATATACTGAATAAATACGGGAGAGGGCTTTTATTTGCGACTGTGCGCATGCTTCTATAAATTACCTTTATTTATTGTTCTATTTCCTCAAAGATACCTCCTTGTTCTTGTATATTATGCTGAACCATTTTGAACCCTATTAATTGAGATGCAAATAATATAGAACAACATAACCACACCACCACAAGATTTATTTATTTATTAAATAACACCACAGGGTAAGTTCAGTAACGCATACCGTACCTCTGGACCGGCGACACACTCTAAAACGGTACGGTAGATTAAAGTACAGTAACGCATATCGCATATCGTACATTTGTTGAATCACCGAAACATTGTTGTTTTCAGTAACAACAGGGGGTTCGTGGGCGAATGCATTCCAAAATAATTGTAAACTCAAAGCTTTTGTGCGAATTCAAAGAGCATTGTTGCATATGAAATATTCGTTTCGATTCTATTCAATAGTATATATTCGGTGGTCAATCATAATAGAAGCCAAATAGAAGAGAACTGATGGCATTGGTTCGAATGCCAGAGTTATAGATTTTGACGGCTAACCTGGTATACTCTACTACTTTCAATGTGTTTGATCTAATTCTTATTTAGTTAAAAATTAACTTCTGCTATATAAATATTGACTACTAGTCACTTAATTGCTGTGTTCAATTTGAAGACATTCAAAGGGATTCCAGAAACGTCTAGCACGATCGATCCGGAGCAAAGTTGATACTAAAACAATCTAGCAAGCCTCGAGCATAGTTGTATATTCTAACACAGTAATGTACCTATAGTAGTATTCATTACAATAATTTTCTACAATGTATTCACTACATAGCCACCCTCCGAAGCGGTCTTATCTATTTAAAAAGGGTGTTGGAAGACGGGAATCAAAAGAGGTAAAAAGATTATGAAAATTAAACATAAAGAATAATAAATGAAAAATGAAATATTTTTGAATCAATTAAGTATATTTATTGTATGCTTTTGCTAATTAAGTGATTCATGAAGTTCGAGATCTTGACCGAGGCCCGCGTCAATGAGGCCCTCAACAGCCCACCCCCCCCCCCCCCCTCTCATAGAAACTTTCTGAAAGTATCATGCGTGGGTAAGCGCCTCCTGGAAAATATCCGCACTGCCTGGAGCGCTTTCCGCGCAAAATTGTAAGCTGCATGTTCGAGCTCTGTCACTAATGTAGTTATAAAAATCCTCTTTTTTCAGGTAAAAGCAAAGGGCCCCTCTAATCTAAAAAAGGAGAAAATCGGTCGGAGATGGAGGAGGATCATCTTTCTTTCTCTCTCTTTCCTCTTCCTCCTTGCAGTCTCGGGAGTCGTGGTTTACAGTGGAACGACTAGGGAGCAGATTATTACGGAACTGCTAACAGAGAAGGTAGATTCAGATACTTACCTGCCTCACTCCCTTCTTTATTCCCTTCAAACTCACTATCTCCGTCTCTCTCACACTGCTTTTCTCTCTGTGTCTCTCTACTGCTATCTCTCTGCTTCTCCTTGCCCTTGATCTTTGTTACTCCGTCTCTCTGCCTCCCAGCCTCCCTCTTATTTTTTAAATATTGATATTTAGATTGCAAATCTAACGATCGGAGCAGTGAATACTACCAAAGACATGACGACGAGCACTACAACTTATTTTACAACAGAACCACGTCCTCTCTCTATTCTCATGCTAAATGTCATCAAGGTAGGATCAGAAGAAGCGGTGTGAGTATCGATGGTGCAGTGGTAGTGACCGGAGTTGCTGAGTACATTCATTCGAGATCAATACCACTTGCCAACAATGGTATAACTGGGAGGATTCATGAAAAAAAACTTTGTTAGTGTCCATGGTGCCACTAAACTCTAACTGTAACCAAATTGTGTATCACTGTTAGTGAGGACGACACCAATTTCATTGATTGTTTATTAAATAGTGCTCATAAAGAATAGTGTCAATTTTCCAGGGCACTGATACACGAAAATACAGAACAGCCCTCGCATCACAAGAGTGCTATGCGAAAAGACACGGGTATCAGTTTTTGGTGGCGAATTCGGAAGATTTTCCTGAATGTCAACAAAAAGATGTAAGTTGTTATAAAGACCAAAGACCTCGGTCATGTGGTACGAAAAATTGGTAGCTCCGTTGCCAAGTAACAATAAGGGTGTAAAAACCGCTATATTAACATTAAACCTTCGTCGTTGGAGTTTTTTCTTGTTTACATGATTTTGGACACTGTCAGCGTCTTTGCATGTGTTGTCAGTTTTTTTTGCCCTAAAAGTAATCAAACATAGAAGTTTAGTTCATGTTCAAACGTCACTGTGTTGTGGTTCAACTGCTGCCCATTGCTGATTACATTATATTCCTCGATGCAGATATGGCAGTGGTCAATTTTGATAAGTTGGCTATTTTTATTTGAGAAAACTTACGTAGCATAGCATCTTGCATTTAGCTTGGAGGTAAGCTGGCCATTAGGCTTTAAAGGGACAGGCCCATCAAAATAAACCTAGCATCCGGTATTTGCGGCTTTACGGTATACATTTAAGCGAGCGCATCGGAAAAAAAGTTTTCCATGGCAAATAAATGTGAAATTTAGTTTGTATATATTGTAATAAAAATACTTGCTAGTCACTATGAACGTATCGTAAATATAGGTTTACTTTGATGGGCCTGTCCCTTTAAGCTTGTCCGTACTTAGATATTCTTTGGCAAGCTCCCTGCGGCTTTATTACCCAATTTTGAGGTATTGTCCCGATAATGACCTTGGGCCGAAACAATAAACGCATAGATAACTTCAAATGTGTTGTAATTTCGGTTACGATATAAATTGGTGTTGATTTATCGAATCAGCAAGTTGGGTCTCTCCCTTTGGGATGTCTAGTGTAAGACATCAAAGGGTGTCTTTTCTCGTGATTTATAGAAAAAACCTGGGAGTATGGAAATCACGTACCTACCCTTCAAAGTTTATCTTTTCAGAAAATGGGAAGAATACATCAACCCCAAGTTCGACATTGTCTTCTATGAACGTTTCTTCAATTGGGAATTTGCAGCGGGTAGTTATATAGCAAGGAGTTCGAATTGGACAGTCGAATTTTTGACGAGGTGAGGAAGAAAGTAATCATTAGTCGATAAAAATACATTTGATTGGCGAGAAACCACCGAATATGCATTACACATTACCAACTGTGATTGAGCCTTCAAGAATCCCAAAAAGCTTTTCAGATTCGCGAACTATGAGACGAAGCTGCCACATAGTTTCCACGGTACTGACAATGGTGCACTCCATGTGAGTTAAAATAAAAACTACAGTCCGGTAATTGTTCCACGGTGTCTGTCAATCTGCCCTGTAAACATTTACTAACAATAAGAAAATTCCAATAATCAGAAAACATATCAAAATTTCTTGAAGAAAGGTGCTCAGTATAAAATTATTTCAGATATTTCTCGCCGAGGAAATGTATCCAGATTTGGATGACGATTTAGAGGTGAGTTCACTGTGGACACTAGGTGAGCCGTAGTGAGCGAGGAGGTACCAGCGTTCTGGCGCACCAGTCGCGCATGGGTCGCGGACGATAAGATTTTTTTTCGTAACCGCTAATAGACTTTGTACTTTTCTTTTCTAATCGATTGTATCAGTTCACAAGTCAAGTACAACAAGGAACTATTCAGATCTGTCGCAAGATCTACCAACGATCTAGAGGTTATGCTACTCTTTTCCAATACGAAGCCTGTGTACGTTCCATTATGGGAAGTCGGAGATTCAGCCAACATATACGCATATTCAAAAAGGTTGCTATTTGAAATTTCTCTTCAGTGCTCCAGCTCAGCAATCCCACCAGCTACTTTCCTACGCTACAAACTTGCTGGTCAGAAATCAGCGAAGGCTGGACTGCCGATTGCGCGGCGAACGATCTGCGCCATCAAATGAGTGTGCACAATTTATATTTTCAGGGTACCGGCTGGGTGCGGGATATCTGGTTGACGGACTCGAGGTGGAACCCTGAGAGAGATTTTCTCCTCCATGCACTACAAGAGCAAAAGAGTCGAAGATATGCAAAGCTGAACCCTGAAAGACCAAAGTACGTTTTTTATACTTCCCACTATTTTATTGATTTTCTAGTATTATATGCAATTGCATACAGAAAAAGTAATAGGCTGTTGGATCCAATCCGAACAAAAATCCACTGCAATAAGTAACTATGCTTTGTAAAGCGCTCATGTGAGCTAGCAACCGAGATATTGTCGCGCCTGAACAATTCGCAGCAAAACGGTGACCTTACCTTCCTTACCGTTATAAACATATATTGTGCTAATTTTGGGTCAAACTCATATTTTTTATATATATCTTTTTTAGTTTGGGCGGGGGAAAGGCTTTCTTGTACTACAATCCATTCAAATCTCTTCCAATCCCTAAGCTGTGCGCATCAAAAGGATATAGAATTGAACTGGACAGAAGACTCATTGTAAGTTGGATTGTCATTACTTATGCCCTTTATTTACGTTATAAATAAACAAATTCTAAATACTCTCGAAAACACCCTGAAATGCAGTAACATCGACTTTGACCAAGGTTTAGGATTGCACTTATTATTAGGCTTAGCGTCTTAGTTAGGGTCCTTAGAAGTCTAACATGCGGGTGTTTTCAAGCTACTTCTTTGTGAATCTACCTAATGGTTGAGTTAAGCAGTTAATCATTCGCACTTCAGATTCCTCTGGAACAAATCAACGGAATGCTTCAGAAAATCGAGCGACATGTCGAAAAGAAACGTTATGAATCTTTAGCCAAAGTTAAAGGCTATCTAAAGAAATAAAAAATACAAATTTCCACTTTTACTTCTGCGCAGTTTTTCTTCTTGCACCCTTTCATTACCTTCTTACCTTTCATGCCTTGCCTTTGCACAGTTCTTGTAGAGTTATTCGCGATGACATGCTTGTTCATGAAGGCCTACTGTGCACTAGCAGTAATTTCGTCAGCTCTTCAGCTTTCTTTGAAACGTAGATTTTACGACATTCAAGATTGATTTGGTCCGGTCTTTTAGACAATCTGATCCCAAAAAAGTCAGATTTGCAGGCACTAGGGAGGAGCCTTAGAATTTCATATATTTTATAATAAATTTGTCATATCAAACCGCAGTTCTAGTATGAAGCACATCGACGTATATTTTATAATGTTTTTGCACATGTCTATTTTGTTTAATAAATAAGCCATATTACAAAACATATGTACAAACGTATAAAGACAAAGTTCACTACGAAAATAACCTTTGAGCTGCCTATTTTTGGCCCGTTCACAACACATTACTGGAGTTCATCGGTGCAGCGCAGTTACGACCTTTTTTGCTTGCATTCTAAATTAACTCGAACAGGAGTTGGGGGAGTGAGGCTAATTAGAAACACTTTATCCGGAACATTGCTGTATATAATTTTATAGTAAAAACTACACCAGGTTCATAAAAGCTAGCTCCGCCCATCCAAGCAGGATATGTGCATGCTTTGACGGTTATAGGTTGCAGACGATTGGAGGTTGGGTACCATTTGGTGACAATTTTTTTAATGAACTATCGGCTATTTAGAATCTGTGATAGGCAAATTTTGTGACTGACACCATACGATAGTTAATTTGAATAAAAGGGTAGTATCACAATGTTTTTATTGCAATGTCGCATATGTTCTGTGTCAAGAGAAACTGAACACAAAGAAGACAATAAAAGTGCACAGGGTCGATAAAGAAACGTAAAAAGGATACTGACGGAGCATATGGTGATATGAGTAGTGCAGAGGACGTATAGGCCAACCCAAGGGAACTCTACCCTTGGGGACTTCGCTCCCTCCTGGGGAGGGTAACCCGACTTTGGTGAATATGACTTACACATCGACTATGTTGTGCTATAGAACATTATGATACGCAGCTAGTCATCTTCGTGTCGAAGACGTTTTGAACACTCTGTGGTTTTCATCACGATGTATTCACATGGCATCTTTATTTTCTCGTGAGGCTGAGCTTTTGGGTAATGGTTATCCCTATGCCTATAGGTTAGCTACCCCCTCAACTACATATGCCCGCCTCTAATCTCAAATCAGATTTCCGTGTCCTACTCTATTGGTGTTCATTTTTGAATGAAAAAAATAACTCGGCACAAACAATGCATTTTCGAGTATGGCTCAGTGACTTTTTGTCCCATTTCTCGAAGACGCAGTGAGAAGGAATTGAATACACAAATAGGGTTATTTTTCTAGAAAAGTTTCGGATTTTACTAAATTTCTTATTATTTAAGTTATAATAAATCGATAGTTTAAGCCAAGGTGCCTACGCCGAACCTTAGCCTACGTTACGCTTTCTTTCTTTTAACGATAGTTCTTTTGCAGACCAACAAACTATTTGTCACTTGTCTAGAGTGTCTTCAGAGAAAATAGGAAGTCGCGGATAGATTGTAATGATTCATTTGCGCTCAAGTTTGTAGAATAATGTTGTTACCTAACTAATTGTCAGTCTGGTTCCACGTGTATGTTTTTATTGTCACGTTTTTTTAGTAGCTATACACTGACGAAACTTGGCGTTCAAGCCGCGTGACAACGGCGCGCAGCGTGCATTTGGCAACGTGGTGGCGTGCAAAAATACACGCGGAATGGGAATGGCGTGCAACTTGCCCGCCGAAAACACGCCGCTTGCACGCCGGAAGCCCGAGGCGAATTGGCAAGGGTGCCCGTACCCACGCCGCTTACACGCCAACGTCGCACTTGGCATCGTACCTGTTTCACAAGCCTTAGGAAACCTGTAGTGAAGCTTTACTCTTCGAGTTTATGGTTCCATTCGCCTAAGTATAATCCATACGCCTAAGCAGAAATACGGCTAGTGTTCAGATCCGGTAACTCAACTTTGCTGTTAAACGCCTTTGAATATTCCAAATCCTGAAGCAAATTGTCGGACTTAACCTTTAGCTCAAGCTCTCACGCGGTGTAAACTCAAGGTGTCTCATTTAATGTGAGGACGTTTATCACTGTAATCGCCTCTGCGGTGGTCTAAGGCGCAGATATCATGGGATATAGGATATACCTTTAAAAACAAAATATAAATATAAATAAAACTATAATAAATAAATAATTTATAGGTAACCCGTTTGTCACCCAGGAT
The DNA here is from genome assembly GCA_036852015.1 of Pelodera strongyloides. Lineage (NCBI taxonomy): Eukaryota > Metazoa > Nematoda > Chromadorea > Rhabditida > Rhabditidae > Pelodera > Pelodera strongyloides. The sequence continues at coordinate 460,540 of JAANDG010000012.1, forward strand.
TGTTGTCCCAGTTCTCCTCTGGGACGTAGTATCCTCTTTTCTCTTTCTTGTTTTGTTTCGTTTTGCTTTGTCATTTCTCACATATCCTCATCTTCCTCTTTTTCATATATCATTCCTCCCTCTTTTATCCTCTCGCTCTCTCTCTCTCCTTTCTCTCTCTTCCTCCCTCACCCTCTCACAATTACTCGGTTCACTTTCACTCGTTTTTTCTTGTCACCTCAAAGAATACCGCCCAATTCTCCCTCCCTCCCTCCCTCTCTATCTCTCTCTTCCTCCCTCCCTCTCCCTCTCTATCTCTCTCTTCCTCCCTCCCTCCCTCTCTATCTCTCTCTTCCTCCCTCCCTCACCCTCTCTCTCTTCCTCCCTCCCTCTCCCTCCCTTATAGTTATCGCCTATTCTCATGCATATGTTCTCAAGCTTGTCATCCCTATGCTTTGTCATACACAATCACTCAGTTTGTCTGTCATTCTGAACTCGCTACATCGTTGACTTAGGCTTGGGCCTTAGGCTTAGACTTAGGCCTATTTTTAGGATTAGGCTTGGGCTTAGCCTTCTAGTTCATTACCTTACCTCGATCAATTTACTGCATAAATACCGATTTCGTTTGAACAAATTTTGATTCAACTACTTTTCTGAAAGAAATACAGTTTGTGCTTTATGCTAGTAGAATCTATAATTTTAACTTTGCAAGGAACCACCTTTAGTAAACACTACACACTAATTGTTGTTGGACGACAGTATGCAAATGACTTATGTAATACAAAGAAGCACGTGATTTGCCGACCTAGAATTTGCTCCCTTGTTAGCTTATTGTTAGCACCGTCGTAACCTTGTAAGCTAGGCTATGGTAGCAAGAGCTAGGATGTTATCTTCCAATAAATATTGTATCTTTTTCATTAGAGACACGACAGATAAGAATCCCAACTTAACGTCTATATTTCTACCTCTAACACCTGGTTTACAAACACACACACGGCTGTTTATTGCTTATTCATTACGTAAGGACAGAGTCAACAAAGCCTGCTACTACACCATATGCTTGTATATAAAACAAGAAGTAAACGAAGTTGTTTAGTATTTGGCTTATTTGGCTAGTTCTCTCAGTTTAATTAACTAAAGGACTGTTAGTAGAAGTACGGTAGCTTTTGTTAAAGCGAAATGCTAGCCTCTTTGGAAAATTTGCATTTGATAAGCAAATCCTATGTATCCTATGCTAATTTTGTACGATTGCCGTGGACGATCGTACAAAATTATCATATGCAAATTTTCTAAAGGGGCTAGCATTTCGCTTTAATTCTCACACTCAGCGCACTAATAAATGGGTTTGTTTTTTGGGAAACATTATTGATTATTCTATTACACTTCCGCATAAGGAATTTGTTTATTTTTTTGTGGCTGTTGGCTTTTTGGGTCTCTTTAGCGTGCGTGTATGAGGAAAAAAAGACAAGACCGATCGAATAAAAATCTTAACTCACAATGAAGCTATGCAACTTTTTTCCTGTGTTATCCGTCAAACGATAGAGTTTTCATTTCTGCGAAGTCGTATTTCGCACGTTCAGTCATCCTTTTTTTTGTTTCAATCTTCCGAACGTACGGCAACAATTTTTCAAAAAGATATACAACGAGAGCAGAGGCTTTTTGAAAATGGTGGGACTATTTCCAAGATTCCACGCTAAATATTCTGTGTAACTTTATGAATGAGTTTTACGCTTGGCTTTAATCTTGCGTTAGGTCTTATGGTTAGGACACTTGGTTAAGTTACTGTCTACGCAAATTTTATTACTTGAGCCGAAGGATATAGTTATCTTCTGTTTATGTCTTATTTAGGCATAGCTTAGTTTTAGGCTTTTCTTCACTGTTTTTTTAATCTTATTCTGAACAACTGCTTTCCATGTATTACCTGTAAATTGTGTTCCATTTTGTGCCATGCTCAGAAGTGCAAATAAATTTGCACATAACCACGTGTCCGTCTCTTTAATATTTTGAAGCTGTTCGGATAAATATATTTCTTTTAGAACGGGAGCCACCCAGACGGGTCAAACTCACACAACATTGAATGAAACATGTTGAATTCCCCTGGGAATACTCTCCCAAACATTTACATAAGATTTAGTATCTCTGTCACGCATTGCGACAGAATTGCAGGCTTTTTCTTGTCCTAGCTCAGCATGTGGATTTCTTGTTTCTTCTTCACTTAATAATAGTATGATAATTATAGCATGGGGTATTGAGTCGGTCCCGTTTCTTGTATTGTCTATGCTATTAATATGGTATGGTTATTAAAGCGGTATTAAGGCGTATGCTGGACGATGTATTTCCATTAATGTAGCAAACAAGTAATAATAATAATAATTTATTGACACATTATATAAAATATATAAGTGTGCATCATATAAATGATGATGAGAAGGTTGGCAAATTAAGCCACATGTAACGATTAGCTTGAGGTTCGTTTATAAGAAAAGAGTAACACCTTGCAACAAATCAATTACCAATAAGATTGAGTGTTTCGCCATAGTTGATTTTTTGAATTTTTGTGCATTACCTCAGGAAATAAAACAATAACATAACACACACAATAGTGAATTATAACATAAATCTATATACTAGGGCATGCCTAAGAATAGTTTCTACCTAGCCACCTTTCTCAAATTCTAGCATCCGTAATATACCTCCACCCGCAGTAATTCGAATGCGCTATGCACGAAAATTCATGTACCGCACATGGTAGTTTTTGTGTACGAACATCGCGATGTTTTAGTCTATTCATCACCAGACGACAATCGTCTGTCAATGCTGCACAGGCAATACTTCAAAAAAGGTGTGCATACTTATATGTAACGTCTGAAACGTATTGCCAGTAATTAATGTGATGAAACTCACTCGTTTATTTTGGTTTGCGAAATGTTTACTGCTTATACCAAATCCTTGAAACGTAGTATGGATTTCGTTGCGGATTCGGTGACAAACATCTAAACTCTTCTCCTTTATTAGCCCGTATTCTCGGGTCGACGGGAATGTTCCGTTTGGGAGCTTATTCGTATGCAAATTTTTCCTCCAGCTAGTCTATATAGTCGAGAAATTTGCATACAAAGGATTTCCCAAACGGAACATTCCCGTCGACCCGAGAATACGGGCTAATAAGATATTCATTTGTATACAACATCAGGAATCAGCAACTTCTATATAAATATAAACCTTACTTGCAATCAGAAAATAACCACTTCTTCTTATGCTGTAGCTTAGGGATAATATTTGGGTATGACTTTGTTTTCTATAAGAAGAGAAAAACAAATTATTCCGATTTATTTTGTCCTCCATTGCCTTTGACTCCGGAAAGTCGTTTAGCATTCGTTGCTCTGCTTATTGCACCAATTTACTCCCAAATAAAATGCTTGTTTTCGGGTTAACTATCTATTCGAAGGAATAGTATAGCGTTACTAACGAACTTTACTACTTTCTATTCAACATATAATTTGTGATGCACATCGCGATGTGTTATTTAATAAATAAATAACTCGACCTAAACATTTTTTATTTCATAATAACTTTCTTACTCATCTGTTTTAGACAGTACGTGCCTTACATCTAGTGTTAAATATGTATGTACTAGTAGAACGGCTCTTCTCTGGCTGGCAGAATTAACCTCTAGTTATCCTCTACATGTATTTCACAGAGATTCATCTACCGGAACCGAACCCGTGTTCTGTGGGTGATAACTAACCACTAAAGGATAAGCTTTCATGGCTTTGCCCGCAACTAATTAAGTCACTCGAGTTCGTTGCTTAATTATGTGAATCTCATCAGTTATGCACTCCAATTGCCGCCCAAATAGGGACAAGGGAGATAGGGGACGTCAATAAACTCTGCACCAGCCTTTTTGTTTCTTTATAAGTCTGATCCTAAGCCGATCTAAACGTAAGCTAAGCCTAAGCCTAAGCCTAAGCCTAAGCCTAAGCCTAAGCCTAAGGTGCTGAAACTGAACCTAAGCCTGGGAAGTTTTTTTTATGGTTTGGAATGACACATCCAAAATCAGCAAATCCAGATAAATTTACATGTACGAGAGTTTAGCTCAATAATCCACAGTTGATCCGTATAAATTGGAACTTATAAAGAAATTAGCTGGGATAAGATAAGTATAATGCAATATAGATGTTCACAATCTTGCGTCCTCTTTATATTGATTGTATTTTCTCATATTTTTAGTACAAGTTCCCCTAACACGTTTGACTTTTGAACGATAAGGCCCGCGGTTTATGAAATGTGGACACCCTCCGAAAACATTGTTATGCTTTGTATGCAAATTGTGCGCATTATTTTCAGCACCACCTTCCACATTGCTTTAAATAGTAGTGTTTGAACCAAAAATACTACTTTCTCGTTATCAGCTCACTAACAATAGGTTACGTTACATTGGTTGTCTTTTTCCACGATCTATATCTATACTACCCGTACAGTAACAAAATGCTAACAAATCGTACTTCAATCCATCTTAATCACTATTTTATAAGGGTTTTCTGGTCAGATTCCCAGTGTCATTTGTTTGGTTTTTAGTATTGGGGTGGTGATTACTAGCCCTTTCGTACACTAACACTGTATAAAAGAGCAGCACACTGATTTATAGAGCTCAATATCGTGATTAGCTGCAGTGTCTCTGCTTATTTCTGCTGAAGATGTTTCGTAGTTAGTTTAGGCCGTTGGTTAGGTGTTTAGTTTTCTCGCACCTTTTCATATTAGGCCTTACTATTTTGTATTTCTGGAAATACTACGTTTCTTTAACATTTAAGTCATCTACGACCGAGTATCTTTGAAGACTCGCAAACCTTTAATGTATTGTAAATAAGGTAAGATGTTTCCGTCTGATGCCGCGCGCCGAACCTTAGCCAGTTTATCGCCGCGTCAGATTACTTTTTTATTTCCACGTTTTTTTTCAGGTAATGCGATGGAGAGCAAGTGATATTTGGTGTACAATGTTCTTGACAATTTTCCTTCTATTCTTTGGACTGGTAGATTCCGAGGTTGGTGAAATTATAATAGGAAATCAATGTCATTTCCAACTCTAAATATCCAATATGCAAAAAAATGCGGTATCTATGTCATGTGTCATGTTTTACAGAAGGATAAAAGAGAACACCGTTCCGTTCTCTATCTTATAGTCAACCACATGATGACATATGTCACCTTTTTGTTATGCTTTTTCTTAACGTTTGTTGTGCTGCTAATTCTCTTCTTTTTTTGTGGAATTCTAGGAGCATATTATGTTTCACGTGAGGGGTGAAAGGTGCAAAAGTTATTTTGGGATACTAGCAAACTCCTGCTATCTTTACTGAACACTTGTCTTTTTTTGATCGCCCAGGCATAGTTTTCATACATATTCATACATAGATACACATTGCATACAACATATGGGAATGCGGTTGTCGAGCATACGATTATATCGCTTTAAAGCGAAGTACTGGCCGGTTTTTGAAACGCATCGAGTACATTCTTATGCTGCTTATGCAAATGCACATAAATTAGTATAAAAAATCGAGATAATTCGAACAAATTAGCATAAATACGTTAGAATTCTCTGCGGAACATGTCGTATGCAATCCTTAAAATTGTACTTTGAACTCCCTTGAATAAAGGTACACCCTCTTGAAGCGTAAAAAAAAAGAATTCAGTGGTCCACGATGCGTTTCAAAACCCGGCCGGTATTTCGTAACATATTACTTTCAGAAGGAGGATGCGTGCAGTGCCCGTTGTCTTCGACTTCACCAACGCTCAATTCAAAGGATTGATTTGAGTTCAGATTCTCTCAAAGCACTCCTGGAGAAGAAGGAACCGAGGGAACAATTGAAGGATACGTGTTGGTGAGAAGCTGCACTACGAGTAATTGTCTTGGTCATTATAGCATAGTTTGTAGTTTGTAGTTTATAGTCGTCTAGCAGTTTATGGTGTTGTATCGAGAGGCCTGATGTACATAGATGCATCTATCCTGTCGCATTGATTGTATATCTTCAAACCGTCATTGGTTTGAAACTTGTGGTGAACAAATGTATTTCCGCATATTATAAGTGTACTTCTGTGTTCTTCTGGGTACTTCAGGCACTGAGTGAAACTCATTTGCATATAATACATTGAACTCTCAGCATAACTGGCCATGATACGCTTCACGAACCACGTGTCATACTTCTTTGAGAATCCGATATTGTACGATATGCTGCGTTGCAACAATCTGAGTCCAAATGTTATTGTTGTTTTTTAAAACAAAATAACACCTGTCTCGAATGCACACTTCTTTGTGTCTGTAATGTGTATCGTATTACAAACGCTGCGACACCTCTGCAAAAGTTGAAAAAACATTCTTTCGTAGCATATGTTCGTAGTACGCATTGTGAGAGCAACAAGTGTGTCGGGGGAAAGTTTAATAATATTAAATTGTCAAGCAATATATTATTATTATCATTTTTATTCTTATTACTATTTAGGAGAACATACGACTACTTCGACTGTATGAAGCACTGTGATCATGTTCCTATTGAATTTGAAAAATTCCAACGATACGTCACCAAACAGTGCAAGGAGGTTATGACTGGTGAGTAGGTTTATGGCCTTTTTCAAACGAATGAACAATAAAGTTACAAATAAAGAAGAGAACTAAAGAATCAACAAGTGCTCAGCTGGACTGCTGGGCTGCTGAGCTGCTGAGCTGCTGAACTGCTGAGCTGCTGAACTACTGAGCTGCTGAGCTGCTGTGCTGAATCAACAAGTGCCCAAATGGTCGTAAAGGGTGCTGAGCAGACGATAAACGCACATTAATTGTGAAATACGGAAAAGAAAATGATTCAGGCTCAAGTTTCACCCCAAGTACGTTCCCTACTTCAGACATGGATTCCTCCCTTCGATGTGTGTCCAAGTACCATTTCTTCATTGAATTTCGTTGTTCTTCTTTTATGAAAGAAGCCATTCGGTTAAGGGAGAGGATTGGCAGACAGTACACGCCGGATGAGGAGACATGCAGGTTAGGAAGTCTCTCTCTCTCTCTCTCTCTCTCTCATCGCTCTTATTTTTTTTTTTTTTTTTTTTTTTTTTTTTTTTTTTTCTTCTCTTTCTCACTTTCTCTCTCTCTTTCTCCTCCTTATGCTCTTAGACTCTCTCTCTCTCGTTTTCTTTCTCTTTCTCCTTCTTATGCTGTTAGCTCCGGAATTTTGTCATATTTATTCCATTTCAGATACCTCCACCTCAATGCTCTCTGCTTGGAAACAGCCGTCGTCAAGCACTGTCCAGAAGCGAAGAAAATATTTAGAAGGTTACCTTTTTATTCTGTTCAGGTTTATCTCTAGTGTCCTCTCTCTCTTTTCCCTTTTATTCTCTTTCTCTGCCTCTCCACTTTCTCACTCTCTCTTCACTCGTGGATTGTATATTTTCTAATGAATAATACTTTTTCCGGTTAAATTTCCGTGACTATTTCCTCAACTTCATTCTACCCGAAGATGACGCAACCTTTGATGACCAAGATTTGGACAGTTGCCAGGTTAGAATATGTAAATTACTGTTCTGATTTAGAAGGTTTTCCCTAGGAGACGACTACAAACAGGATGATATTTATCTTATACTTGCAATTGATTAGCACTCGTAATAGGAATATTTTTATTTATTAAATACACCAAAAGGTGTGCATCCGAGGTCACTAGCTATATGATCACTAGCTATGAACGAGCTGAAACATTTGTAATTGCGAGTTTTTGTGAGCACACTGACTGTGACTTACTGGCAATTCGTGGACGATTAACCTTTACAATAAAACTGACGATTATTCGTTTGAGGTTAATAGGTTCCCAGTTTATGATACTCATATACACATCAGCATAAAAGATAATTGTATATATGGTGAAATCCTTAGAATAAACCGTTGCACTTCCGAACTTTCACTATTTCAAACCAAAGTTCGAGAGTTTATCAATAAGCTTCTCAGTAACGGATATCTTAAACCTATTCTTGGGATTACTATACAAAAGGCTTTTAACCGCTATCCAACAATTCCTTATAAGTATAACTCTTCCTCCAAATTCGTATGCAGTTGGATAAGCATACGCTATTAGCGTAAATTGATTTGCGTGGTATATACACTAACTGGTGCATTGTAAGTACAAACTACAATATACCACCCCCTTTGACCTCCGCGTACCACCATTCATGCACATACACTAGGCAATTAGACTACAAACTACATTACACGTCAGACAACTCTCGTATCTAGGGCTCTCCGTAACTTGCACTTCTGTATTCTTATGTTCTAAACATTAATAATTTAAATAGTAATTATTTGTGATACTACTACAAACTAATATAATCCACTCCTAAATACTTAACCACCGAGGCATCATACTGATGATGACCCCACCCCGGTGGTAAATCCTCCTCTATGACAATGGGGTCGAAACGAGGTGTTTCGAATTAAACACTTCCTAATTATTCATTGATTTTCTCTACTTTGCTATATTTTCTTAGTTTTACTGCTATACAGCTTCCTTTTTACTGTCTTGGTATTTTTTTATTTAGGTGTTATTTCTAATTTTACGCATTTAAATATTTTTTCTATTATATATACTGTGTGCGCTGATACAGGGGACTCCCCGTTGACTCATCTTGTGGGAGTTTCCCAAGCTCCCTGGATTTCTAAGAATAGGGTGTGCCTCTCCCTGGGGTAGGCATAATTAGACTTACATATATTTCACAATCCTGACCGTACGAGATAGAGGATTACGCTTCGCCAAGATTCCACGGATCCCAATACTAACCTTTAAAAAAGTCTCAGAACCTTAACATTAAACTATTAAGCCCGATTCAGGTCTATGATTTCGTCAAAAAGGCTATGGTTCTACCTACTAGCACCGAAGAAGTGTACACTAGCACTTTGGTAAGACTTATTTGAATATATACGTTTCTAGCCCCTAATAAGTGATGTTGTAAGTAGTTGTAGGTGATCCGCACGTGTGACAAACTATTTATTGATGATACGTAATTAACATACTCAAAAGGTAAACCTAAGATGCCACGCTTCACAACGCAGAATTTTGAAACACATCGAGTACACCAACATTCTTATGCAGCCTATGCAAATAAACATAAATTAGAATAAGAAATCGAACTAAATTCGAGCAACTTTGCATAAATACGTAAGAATTCAGCTGTCTACGATGCATTTCAAAAACCGGCCGGTATTTCGCTTTAATTTTTTCAGCCTTGGTCTTCTACAGAAGAACTATTCTCTCCTTCAGTGACCACAGAAGAGATGGAAGTTGACACAACTACCCTAATGGATACTACCACAGCAATAGATACTACGACTAGTCTAATTGAACAGGAGTTGCAAAAACTGAAGGAAAATCAATCAATAATACATGAAGAGCAACTGCGGAACGAAAGTAATTTCTAGCCCAGATTATATTTTTCTTGTTTTCTAGTTATTATAACATTATATTTGTTAGGTACATGCCACATGTAAAAGACACGGGTAGACGCTTAGAAATGCAGGCTCACTTATTATATAGGGCAAAGTTAGTTTATTTGTTTGTTTGTGACAATACGCGTTACGCGTCTTCACGAGATTTTACGTTTTGCAGCTTGTAAGACTTACTATTTCAGCTGAAGCAGATGAGGAAATCCAGACAATCGATCGTGAATTGGCACTTCTGGATCAAAATATTGCACATGATGACATGAACAATATGGAGAAAAATCTGAGAGAACTTGTGAGATTTTAGGTTATCGGCGATTTTATAGTCATACTGACATTTATAGTCACCGTCGTAGGCATGTTGCATACAAATTGTCAAATGAGTAACAAACAACCCAGGAGCTTTACTTTGATCCAGACTCTCATTACTATTCGTACTTATTTGCATATAATGCATGGGAAGCATCTAATCAACAAACCGTTTCAAAAACCCGCTGTTATACCGCTTTAATATACAAACTGTTTATTATTAGACGAGCACAGAGCAATCTGGAGAGAAGGACATAATCGATATTCGACCTTCAACACTTCGTGTATCCTCTGGTGAGTTAACCTGAGGAAGTTATAATATTAATAATAATTTATTACCCACAAATGGATGGTATAATAGAAATTGTATCTATGAATATGAATAGTACCATGAGATTTTACTATATGCATAGTGAATCTATAAAGACTCTCTACAGCAGATCGTATTAGATCTCATACTGGGTAACATCGACTTACTGACTAATACAGATCTTGGATTTTAGGATTTTCACTTTGATTAGTTTTTTTTTTAGATTTAGTGTAGAGTCTTGATACTTATAATTTAGAGAAACTGTTTCAGCATTTGAACTGTCTAAATTCGATGCGTATATAGTGGCAGATGATATACGTAAGGATGGTATAATATAAGCTTCTAGTTTAAACTAGCTGACACTTAGCTGCACTGTTTTGATCGCACATGTAGAGCCTATTTGGATCCATCCTATGCCTTACCAGCTACGAAGCTTCAAACATATTAGTTTCAACTGTAAACGTGTAAATCACTGCACCGCCTTCGAAAATATGAATTGCACATCGTAATGTTGAAACTAGACACTCTGGTATGTTCTTGTAAGCTCCCCTACCTTCGGGATCCGGTTGCACCGTCATTCCTTTGTCTTCAATCCAGCAGAAGCTTATGTATCTTCTATAAGCCTTTGTATAAATAATCAGGTTTCGAGTTCGTTTAGATTCACACACAACTGCCACCACATCACCTGCCACGGAGCAAACGATGAACCGTTCAATAAGGAGTGAGTTAAAATTTAGCCGTTTTAGATGAATGGAAATCAACTAAATATTTGCCTTTTCACCAGCTGGATACCGTAAGATGAACATGATTATTTTAGGCACAACACCCAAGCAGCGGACGACTTCACCTCGTCGTATCACAGTTCATAGGAAGACAAAGTTAACCAGGCTTCCTGATGGAAGTATAAGTACAACGAAGGCCGATAAAGAGGAGCTTACAACATCAACCCCTGTCGGTATCGTGGACGAAACGACGTCAGGAAGGTATGCCTATGCTATTTCATTCAGGAACATAATTATTTTCGTATTGTTTATCTCAAATTTTATATGCAACCTATTATAAGCTTTTGTGAGAGGGGCGCTCGGGATGTGAGATGGCTGAGTGCATGGGAACGTGAACTACTGAACCAATCTAACTTTCTGAGCGTAACGCACATCATCCAAACATACAATCAATCAAACAAACAAGCTCCCAACTTTATATAATAAGATATTTACGAGGTTACACCGCGCAACTTATTATGTAGTGATTTCTAGTAATATTTCTGAAGTTCTCCTCTTTCTGCACAAAAAAAACTTGGCAAACTTTCTTCCACGGAGGACTCAAACTACATGACGTAGCTCTAATTTATTCTAGTATCACATCGTCTACACAGAAGTCTGTTCCTCCCGTTCTGCTTTCACCTGCTTTATCAGAAGATCTAATGGATGATTTGGACCCTGAATTACTACTTCCTTCCAATGAAAAGTGGTGGGATAATGATAGCGATGAAGAGAAAAAGAAGGAAAAGGCAAAGGAGAAAGAGGTTAGATACCCAAGTGATTAATAAAAGCCCTAGTGATCTCGTCTCCGATGTCGAACTTCGGGCGAATACTTATGTAATTTTACGGGAAGATATACATTTCTAATGGGGATTACAGGTATGCTAAAAATTTAACGTATCTTGGAACTACACGAGAATATTTTTTTTTATTTTTCGGTAGTATTGACAGAATCACACCGAATTTTTGGGATACTTGCAAACCCCATTAGGATACGAAATGTGACTAATATGGTACAATAGACAGAGATTGGAGAATTATGTTCAATTCCGTTTCAGGAACATACGACTGCCAGAGAGGTTGAAGTACCTACTTCGAGACCCGTAACAATGTCGCATTCTGAGACCTCTACTCCAATTCTCATTGAAAAAGAAGGAGATCACTTCGGAGGAGGCATTCTCCTTCTACCACCGGCAAATCATGAGGACACATCCGATGACGTCACATCCACAATCCAATCAATAACCCCTGCCAGCACATTATCGATCGATGAGGAACTGGAGTCGACCATCGAACAGCTGTTCGCGACTCCAGCTGAACAGAAGACAAGCACGCAACCGACGAAGACTAAGGATGAGAAGTTTCACGATGAGGTAATACATATTGTTATAGTTTGCCTGCTTTTGAATGTAAGACTCAATTAGCTAATGGACATGCAGTTCGTCCATTAGCAGTCCAGGCTCACCACGGTAATCCTGTGTTTTAGAGTTTTGGACAGGTAAAATCTTAGGGCCACATCACCCTATAAGCCCTAATTGTATATATTATTGTTGTTGTTTAGGTCATTACTTCAACCACTGTGTTAACATCCACTACGTCGGAGAGTTCAATTACCCCAATGCACAAGGGTGTTATGGAGTTGGAAAACCTTGAACCTCAAGAAATTTCGTCGGACAAAGGTATGGGTTTTCGGGTAATTTCTTTGGTAGAGTCCATGTTTTATGTTCCTAATCGTCAAATCGTGTAGCTAGTTGGGGCTATGTGCGTTCTTGCAATAAATGAGCCTGATGTTTGAGCTTGAGCGAAAAATCGCGACAAACCGTAAGAGCTCAATAATCCGGCTGCTGGGACTTCTGCAGTGCTAGCCTTTTGCTCTTGATTTCTTCTCCTCTGCCTTGCCATAATAAAAAAGAAGGTTACGGTATTCATTACTGTTACGTTATCTTATGGTCTTGTGATACTCATCACATAGCATGTATTCATGTGCAACGCAACGCTTTTGTGTCTAAATGTGCTACTTCGTTTTGTGCGTTTTTTATTGTGTCCAGTTTTGTTTCTGTTTCTGTTCTTGTTAACGTGTTTATGTCTTATGCCTATATTCGTTATTGTGTCCACTATTGAAGGTAGCATTTGTATGTGATTATTGTTGCAGAATGCTTGTAACTTCTACTGTTTTCTGAAATGCTTAGTTTTATTCAACGCTGTGTTTGTGTACGTTATGAAGAGAAAGTTCCACGTATACCTCATCCAACATCTAATACAGTATTGTCGTTTATATTTATAAGAACACAATAAGGATTAAGGATGAAATTTTAGTAAACAACAAGTAGCCGATTTCTTTAGACATAACTGTACCAACGGAGTCATCGCGAAGAAAACTTTTCTCGTCGGACGAAGATTTTGATATCACACCCAACTTTCACTATTCAACGTACAAAATTGGACTCATTCCACATGATCGGTAAGATGATTTGCTCGTACAAAGCTAGTATTTTTCTTATTAGTATTTCTAGCGTAACGCACATATCCACATAAAACAAATAAATAAACTTGTTGTCCTTATCAAATAAGAATAACCAGTAGTTTCTTACAAGTGACCACCAAAGTAAAATGATATATAGCTCCAATTGTTCAAGATGGTGTAATATTACAGACTCTAATTTTTCAGCGATCGTTATACTTACCAACCAGTGGAAACGACTACTTCACATGATACAGATACTACAACCATTGCTGTATCTTCTGAAATAGAAGTAAGTGGCTAAGTCCTACCTTCCTAGTACGTGCACACACTGAGGAAGCTAGGCCGGCGCTTAGGCTTTTTCTTCTACATGCATTGTTTCACAATACACTATCGAGTAAATGCAGACAACAATAAAAGTTTGACAGTTTTTATCACTGGCCTCAAGGAACTGTACATTTAGTTCTCGAAGACATAGTAAGGTGTGTTTGATGCAACAGACCTCTTTTAGTTGATCCTACAAAAAGACTGTGCGACATTATATCATGCATCAGCATAAATATATTCTGATCCTTTTAGGAGACAACAAGTCTATCGCCCACAAAAGTTATGAAGAAAAATAAAAACAAGACGAATAAGAAGGAAAGGAAAAACAAGAAGAATAAAAATAGTAGAGAGCAGATAGAGAATAAGAGCACAGAGATTTTTATTCCAAAAGAGACACAGAGTCGGGAGGGGATTCCGACATCAACAACTGTCGTTGTGGCGTCCAGAGAGCCCGATTCGGAAGTTGCATCAGCTTCGCCAACAAAGACAGGGTAAGATTCTCCTAATGATAAGAGCATCGCATTGGTGGTGCGCCGCGCGAAGCTGGCTATAATCTGGCGAATTGCTTGTTCTCTTTGATGTAGTTTCTCAACAGCAATAAGATATCACACTTGAGGCTGAACCTTGTGGAAAACGACATTGACATCTATTTGATATTCAAGATCTTTCTTCAGAACATCGATGGACGCGACGACCACATCGCAAACCACTTTCTTGCGGCCGAACCGCATATTTGTGAAGCAAATTCTCCCGAAACACGCGCTATATGTGGATGATAACCCTGAGCATGGTCGGTCTTTTGATTTGATCTGTTTTTGTTTTTGGTACTTTTTTTATACAGTACAGTTTTTGGTTTTTTTGAGACAGCAAAGGGATATAAAAACAGAGAGAAATAGAGAGGGAGAGAGAGAACGAAAGGGATATAAAAACAGAGAGAGAGAGCATGGAGAGAGATAACCTCCTTCTGATGTGTTCCTAAACATTTTTCCTTCCAGACGCGACCACCCAAGAAGCTTCAAAGGTGTATTTGGAGAACCGAAAGCAGGAAATAGATCCGGAGCTGGACCTCCCTGCTGACTACGAGTATGTTCCCGAGTCGTCGACGGAGGGTCTTGAAGGGATTGGGAGTACTGTAACTCGACGGTTAGGACAAGAAGCGCACAGTGCCGAGGAGGAGGAGGCCAGACCAATAAGAGATGACGGTCGTACCCTGGCCATGGTGTACGGTGCCCTGGTAGTAGTCACCCTGCTTACCGTACTTTGTATTCTCGTTCTCTGCTTGTGTAAGAAAATACGGCCGGGCAGAGCGCAGACATATAAAGTTGAGCAATAATTAGGGGTACTGTAGCTTGTTGAAAAAACAGTCTCATTGCTTCAGAGCGGTATGGCACGTGGTTTTGATACTTGTAACATTATGTGCGGAAATGCCCAAAAGAGCATAGAAACTTGCATACAACACATCGAAATGGAAATCATGTACCATTCGGTTCTAATTATAACTTAAAACTTTACTGTATATTTGCTCAATATAAGGAAGGAATCGTTTTACAAACTTTGACATATTGAATTTAATATTTTCGGCATTTGTAGAATGCTTACTATATGATCTCGATATACATATATGTCGTGTGAGAGTGTTCATGTATATATAGACAAGTTAGTTTTTGAACAAGTTTTTCAAGTAATGAAAATTCACAGTACGTGTTTATCATTACCATTTTACTGTATTTCTATCCTTTTTTAAAGTCTTTATTCCATGAACTAATAAGCCTCGTGGCATTTACTAGTTTGCTAAAATACTTCAACTCCAAATTCCTTTGAAGTGCTTTCCGTCAATTTTTTTATTAATATTCTTATTTTTTTATTTTGCACCCGGTGTATAGTGCACTGTTCCATATCTTCTTTGTGCATGGCTTGTGAATAAATTCTTCTTTCTAAATCATTATAGAACGTGAAGCCGCCTTTTTTAAATCGAGATACATTTTTGCTTCAAGCACATCTGTATCCAAAAACGCACATAATGATCGTGCAACTATTCTTCTCGTAGAGGTAGTTCTAGGATTGTTATTAATAGGGCATCAAGAAATGTTCGGAAACATTCATTTGTCCATAGAACTTCCCTTATGATTGAACAAAACGTTACAAACTCCTTTTGATTTACTTTCGAATTTGCGTGTCGTGGCATATTTTACTACCACTTTATTATGTTTTATTGATTTAGTATGTGTATTTTATAACACAAACTGCACGTTACATTGCTTTCTTTGATTGTCTTTGTGCGTAATAAATTATTATAATTATTATAATGGCATTTGTCCATGTGAGTTGTAGAAATGAATACGCTAACAACTATTCTTCTCATAGGAAGATCCCCGTTATCAACAATATTTCTCCCAATTCTCAAAAGGCTCCCACAGAGGGTTGCGATGGCCATTTCGGAAAAAGAACAGGTGATTATTTGATAAATCTACATGAACCTGACATGCCTCAATAATGAAAATCCTGCAAAAGCAGCAAAACTACCTATCCGTAGGAAATGGGTGAAACCATTTGATGACGATTCACTGGTTTTTTCTTGGGCCTGCCCATTTGGTGACCATTTGGTGACCACCTCCCTTCATCAGATGGTCACAAAGGTCGCGAACCAGTCACGACCCAGTCACCAGATAGTTTTTTCGGACATAGCCCTCGGGCAAGGCCATCGGGAAGTAAATCCAAGCCGACGTCACTAATTATTTCAGTCACTTCACGTCAGCGTTTCCACTGTGTTACATTTGGACGGAATACCAAATGATAATTCAACAAATAAAACAGTTTACACCGTTGTACAGAATGGAGGAGCACCTAACGTGGTGATTTTTTGCAAGAAACTGGGTGCCCAACAGCCAAGGACAGATATTTATACGGGGAGGGAGAGAGAGAGAAAGAGTAAAGTTTGCACTGCCATTGTATAATATTATTTACCTTGCACTTAAGAATCTATTTAGGCCGATGCTACTTTACCGAGTATGGACATTGATGTGAATGTAACATTGTTCATGGAACGTGCTGGAACATCATCGCCTGATACATCGAACGAAGATACAGTATCTGAAGTTGAGCTTGACAAAGCTACAGTGGTACCTCGGGTACCTCAGTTACCAGCGAATAGCGAGTCGAATAAAGGATCTAATGATCCACAAGGCAATTACATTCCACAAGACGGAGACGAAGACAAAACAGCTGCAGAAGATGATTACCATCACTATTATGTTACTCCAATGAAGGAATTGGAGGAGATCTCTGCTACTGAGACTACTGTAACTATTATGATGACTGAGGATGAGCTGAATGAGCACAGGATAAACGGTAAGAGGTCTGCAAAATAAGTGACATCAACTCTAAGCTCTAAGCTCTAGTGCACAGAAGGCACACTGAACTTTAAAAGACTAAAAATAAATTAAGTGGAAAGTTAGATGCGGTACTTGTAACAAGGTTACTAATATTCCGATCAGAATTCTTCTTTTGCGAGGCGTAGTGCTTTTAGAAATTTGATGGAAGTCACCCGGTGGGAACGGGTGGTAATGAGCATATTTTTAGCGTATACCGAAAATGTTTAGTCATGTTTATTGATGTTCTTCAGAAAACATATACAGTCTTTTCAGAAGCATTTCGAAAAGAAGGCCGTGGTAATGTCGATTCGGGTATTCCAATTCAACCAAAAGCTCTCATTGAGATTGAGAAAATTCACCAAGTTTGTTCTAAAATACCAATAATACACAAGTAGAACGTGCAGCTATGCTAGGAAATCGACCTATATTTGCCTAGTACTTACCACTCACACATACTTTGAAACAGCGTTTATTACCAACCGGGGATGTCACTTGTCGTTTTGCTAAACTAAAACGGTATTTTACTCAACCATAGCCGTACATTTATGGCTTCTTGAACAAATTAAAACTTTTTTTTTTCAGGACAGTATAAGTACGTGCAAAGTTTTTTTAGAGCGAATTGAACAAAGCCCAAGAAGAGTTCCCGGAGATTACTCAGGAAATAAATGGACAATCATCAAGTTTGAGCGGTCACGCAGCGGCGTACACTCAAGAGGTAATTGTTTGATTGAATCATTGAATGTATCTGAAGGTTGTCATAAACAACAGTAGAGTAGCGGATATTCTATTCGCTAGGAAACAACTTCAGGCCTCGGAGGCGTTAACTTTGTGGGCCACACGCCAAGGGTGCGCCACGCCAAGAGTGCGCCTTGTTCGCGTGCACCTGGCGTAACAATAGGCTGGCGGGCACTCCATGGGGCGCTTCTTTTCTTCTTTCGCATTGTTGGCAGATATGGATCCCATACGGAATTCCAACTTCCATTTTTCTAGCTTTTACTTTCAGTTGGACGACCCTCGTGCAAACCCTCATCGTTTCGACCTACTTCTGGTCTCCTCCATATGTCTCACGCTCTCTCTACTTCTCTGCGTTCTCGTTTCCATGATTGTCTGCCATAAGAAGGCATATTATGCTGAATTTGCACTACAAGAAGAGCATATTGAAGTGTAGAGTGGAGGGTGGAAGACTTAGAGTATAGCCCTTATTCAAACCTAACGACCAGAATCACCATAGTGTCGGCAACTTTACTGTGTCACTCGACTGCGGTCATTGGGCCAGCTTCAGACGGCACGCCATCCGTAACCGCGCGGCGCATTACCTAAAGGTTTAAGATTATGCTTCGGCGTTGGAGTTTGCAGGAAAGTACGACACATCAAATCAGTATGAGTTCTGTCTCGATACATAGAGGGTCAGAGGGAAGTCCGCCGGAAGTAGGCTGAGCGTTTCCTCGGAAAACAATGTTTGCATCATCCCTACTGTATTTTATTAATTATAATGCGTTGTATTGTGTGTCTCTTTGTCGTAACATCGTCTTGATCAACTATGAGCAATTCCACAAGACTTTCGGGTTCAATGTCATTTTGTGTCCAAAATTTGTTATACTTCTGTCGCTACCGCATCCTGCGCACCTTAGAAGAAATGCAACCAATCTTATTATATAAAGGAGAAGAGTTTACTTGGTCTTTTGTTTGTATGCACGCAACGAAATCCTTTCATAAAGAAAATTTACAATCGAATGGGAACATATAAAATCTTTGCCGCTGGCGGGATTAGAACCCACAGCAGCACCCAATCTCTCGCTTCACAGTCCAACGCTCTACCTGCTGAGCTATGCTAGCTTATGACAATTATAATCCTCTGCCCTACATACAGCACCTTCAATAGCAAATTTGCATGGTGGCATTAGTCGAGTGGTGATCCAAACTGATTATTATACGTTTCCACAATCAGAGACGTGTGAATGTGTGGGAGGAGAAAGATACGAGAGTTAACTTTTTAAATTGTAGCAATCCTTTTTTTAAATAGGGAAACAATCGGCCGAAGGCCGATTCCTCCAGTCAGAGAAGAGCCCGTAGGGCTAGGGCTCTTCGAACGGCTGGTATATTTATAATCTAGGCTCTGTTGTTGACTGTTTATCACATTTGTTTGTTTTGTTTAAATAAAGTGAAGATTAAACATTCTACACGGAATATGCAGGATATTGATGGTCGTTGTGAGTTGTGTTTTAGTACTGACTGGCTGACAATGAGAAGAGCTTGTCGCAGAGTGTGTGGGCCGCACAAGTTAGAACGCGGCGCCACAGATGTGCAAGTTCACTTTCTGTGATCAATATGTTGGCTCAGCTGTGGCTCACCTTGAGCTTTATAGCCGCGCCGCGCAGCTTTGAGCTACCTGGGTATCCGCTCCCGTCGCATTGATTGTTTTGTAGCCGCCCACTTTCTGCAGTTTCATCAGTCGTAAGTTACAGTAATCACCATTTTAGTAAAATCGTACAGGTAGGTAGAAGTAATCCATCGTGGCATGTATACAGTATTTTTTCTTAAATAATTTACGGAATGTGAGCTTTATTTATATTTTTAGCGACCATACGATTTTTTTTCATGTAAACAATCTAATAATAGTTGAAAATTGGGTTTCAATGGAAAGGCCTTGAAGTTTTGCTACTCCCGCGACTTTATTTCCACCCTGGTTACCGTAGTCGAAGGAAATTTGAACTCGCTCTCTTGAACACCGTATAAAACAATCGATACAAAAAAGACGATTATTTTTTGAATATCGTAGTTTCATCATTGGTGTCCGTTTTGGTACTATTGTCCTCCTCGTCTGTACTATTGTACTTTACGTGTAGTAGCCGTTTGTGACATAAACCTCTTTGTGAAAAAACAGGGTTCAAAAAATGCGTTATGGCTGGTGAACTTTTTTCCCGACCGAATAAACCTTAAAAAAAGTGTTCTTCCTATAATATTCACATTGTCGTTTTTCTAGGGTCGGATTGGCCATGCTGATTCCGAAAAAGTAGGTCACTTAGCACCTTAGGGCTTCTTTAGGCCGCTAGCGCCTCTAAGATATTTTTTTTGCAAATTTTTTTTCGGCTAAAAAGTTCCTATTATATGTAATTGGCACTTCTAGTTCCGAAAAAGTAGGCTATTTGACACCCAGGACCGTCTAGAGGCTGCTGGAAGCTCATGTAGACTCCATCCGCTCTCAACTGAACTGACACTAGGTTCACTGCGGACTGTTCCTGCACCCAGCTGGCGTCCTTTTATTGTATTTTTCGTATGCTAATTACTTCCTTTCGAAACAGAAATTCTAAAAGTCGTTTACATACGTATGCTAGGTTATTTCCTTTCGCTAACAGTAAGAGCCCGGCGAGCCACTGCCGGAATAGCAATACATGGATTTTGAGGGATCATGGCTGAACCACCTTCCGATTAGAATATTAGGCATGAGAAGCTCGACGGCGGTACGCGAAACTTAGCAGAAACGTATCATACATAGAGAGAATTTCGCAAACCACCTCCGACTCACCGACGAGGTTTATGGCCTAGCTCAAAGTTCAGTTTAGGCGACCAGAAAATTGGGCAAATTCATACTGCTGATAACTTCTTGACTGATTTAGTGTCAATGGCCTCTAGAGGGTCCTGGGTATCAAACAGCCTACTTTTTCGGAACTAGAAGTGCCAATTACATCTAAGAGGAACTTTTTAGAAATGTTTTTAGAGGCGCTAACGGCCTAAAGAAGCCCTTAGGCGCTAAGTGACCTACTTTTTCGGAATCAGCATGGCCAATTACATATTATAGGACGTTTTTAAGGAAAAAATTTTTTTGACCCCACTGCGGCACGTAAAGTACAATAGTACCTCTTGTTCGTTTGTCGCCGTCCTCGTCTGTAGTTTTCTCGCAAAAAAACTAGTTGTTATGTTTCGGTTTTGTGCTCAAAAAGGGTGTTATTCGCCACATAAGTAGTAGCATCCTTGTTTGTGACCTGTCATAAACCTCATTGTCAGAAAAAACAGTTCTTGGATTCTAAATGTGAAGCCGATGCGTGATGGCTGGTGAACTGTTATATTTATCCCGACCGAATAAACCTTACAAGGAAAAGTGTTCCGTGTTTCTACAATGGCTGTAGGTCTTCATATGTGGTATTCACATTGTCGTTTTTCTAGGGTCGGAATGCCTGGTTCTTGTTCAAAATTTATCGAATTCGAACGTGAACGGTGGATTGCCCGGGAAGATGAAAAAGTGTCACACGCCGAATTTGTAAGTGTTTTATTGCAATAAAATTTTTATGTAACGTTTTGGAATTGTTGCGCGCCATCCGTGACGTTTATTTCTCAAGTACAAGTGTACTGTGTACTGTTTACTCTTCACATTTTATGTGCTGCTATGGCCCAAATTGGTGATGGTGTGAAGGTTAGCATTCCAGCAGTCTATGATCACAGTGCTCAAGCAGCTTGAGCTTTTGAACATGGGAGCTCGGTCCCCAGTTCCTAAATCTCGAGGGCTCGCCGCGCTGGATGCAGCAGCTTTTCGAGGTTCGCCCGATTTTCCCTTTTCGACGATGCCATTCCCGACGGCACCACGTTCATCTGCCAGTGTGGGAAAGGATTCAGGACATGTGCAAGAAGCAAATAAAAAGACGCTGGGTGATTGTGGATCGCTACAGGTTGGTCTTTACTTCAAGAGAGGTTTTTTAATATTTACTTATGTGCATGAGGCGCGAATCTCCCTGTAAGTCTTCCGAAATTTGAATATGCAAGTTATAAGCAGGCTATAATTTCCATGCGTAATTTCGGAGATGGTCGCTTAGTTGAGAGTCGAACCGTAAATTACCACTGATCCGTTTCACCCAAATATATATATTTACATTTGCCTCCGGAGATGGTCAAAGCCAATCCGGAGGTGGTTGATGCGTAATTTTACGCATAGATTTATAGCCTGGATAGAAACCGTTATAAGTATCTCCACTTCTCCATTTGATTGAGCTGGATCAATATGAGCGTTTTAATTTAGAAATCTCTCTTCTTGTCAACTCGGGCAGCTGCTGTGGATTTCGCGTTGCTTGAGTCGCTTCCGTTTCCCACTTTTACTTCACCGGCCGCGAAAGTCGAAAAGGTTTATCAGTTATTTTCGTTTTATGTTTTTGCGAACAGTTCCTATGTTAAAAACTATGAGGGCGTGTTCGGGATATTGAATTCCGAACAAAAAAAAAGCGTTTGAAAGGTAGTTTGGGATGGGCGTTTTCCAGTTGTGGAATATAAATGACCTAGCATGTGTCCACGCCTAGTCGTTAACTAGTTAACTTCTATATATTATAGAAACGCCGCGTTGGTGAAGACGAGTTGTTCTGCAAATTCTGTTACGTCAAGTGTTGTACAGTGAAACAGACTGAAGGTGAACCGATGCCAGACGCAGTGGACTTTGGAGTGTGGCGCACACACAATCTGCATGATTCTATGGGAGCTGTCGTGTACGTTCTTCACAATTTCTTAGGGCGCGTTCGGGTTGCTCTTTCCGAAAGAGAAAGAGGCAAAAACCCCGTTCGGGCTGGACCTTTCCGAAAGGATTTAATGCTTTGTGAAAGTGAAAAGTACAGTACACACTTTCCGTGAACACGCAGGGGTTTTCGTTTTAAGATTTGAATCGATTTAATTGTGCACGGTGCATTTCCTTCCGGTCTTGTGCACGTACTGTCATGTGCCTGCGGGCAGGTCGGCGGTCGAGAAAAAATACAATGCCGAAATTGTGCACAAGTGCGCAGACCGTGCGCATTCAATAAAAAATAAAAACCCTGAGTGTTCACGGAAAGTGTGTACTGTACTTTTCACTTTCACAAAGCATTAAATCCTTTCGGAAAGGTCCAACCCGAACGGGGTTTTTGCCTCTTTCTCTTTCGGAAAGAGCAACCCGAACGCGCCCTTAGCTCTATTTCCAGAAT
The DNA here is from genome assembly GCA_036852015.1 of Pelodera strongyloides. Taxonomy (NCBI): domain Eukaryota; kingdom Metazoa; phylum Nematoda; class Chromadorea; order Rhabditida; family Rhabditidae; genus Pelodera; species Pelodera strongyloides. Next base: position 483,460 of record JAANDG010000012.1, read on the forward strand.
TTGCGGCTGCACCACTTGGTCCCTGGTGCCACGATCAATAATCATCCAGGGCATGAATTTCCAGTTTCCGTATCTAAATGAAATTTTATGTTTATCGTGGTGACAGGTGACATGAACAGTTTAGAAGTGGATGTAAGAACGATATGTTATGTTTCGCTTTTCATTCAAATCTATAAATGTGATCCTTCAAAAAAACTCAAGAATTGTGTTGTGGTGTCATTGTGAGGGTTTACACACATTTATACCTGGGGTTGGTGTAGCGGTTCTATTTTCTATTGTATGATTGTATTGTCTATTGATTTCTCAACCTTGTAGTTGCCCGCGTCTCTATCACACTCGCTGTCGCAACTGCGGTGCTACGGGCCCACATGCACACACGACGAAGTATTGTCCCCATGGAAATGACCGTTTCGTTCCTAGATATGACAGGTATTTTATTTGTGATGTAACATATGGTTCATCTGCCACCGTAAATGTTCGCTCCGGGGGGTAACTGTCTTCCCGGGAGGGCATGAATTTCTGTTAAATTAGTGGTACGAACCGTTAAAGCGAATATGTATGCAGTCAAAATGCGCAAAAAAAAACACGTAACGTAACTGGCGTTTCCATACCAGACGCATTAAATAGACGACTGAATATGTAAATTCGAATTTGCATGCCCTGCATATTGTATCTTGCTATTTGCCGATATCCACATGCAAAGTTGAAATTTGCTCAATTGACACTGGCGGGTAAGCCAGGGTTTCAGTAAACGCGTTTACTATGGAAAAGGTGAACTTTGAAAATCATTTCCTTTTTAACTGGGAAACGTTTGACAACTTTTTTTTTGTTTCCTTAATGGGGAACACGCATTCTATTAACACAGCTTAACTTCAAAAAGGGCCTACATCTACATATTCCCTGTAAGGTGTTCACACACGTACGTGACGTAGAACCGAACCTGAGGTTGACAAGGACCACTCCGGAGTAGTTGTGATTTATGATGTATGTTTGCCTACTGATCTAGGATTTCCATATCGCCTTATGAAACTCTTTATTTGCAGGTGCATTTCCGGGCTCGCTCCTCTAGATGTGTACGATAACAGTCCACATCATCACAGGGACTTTGGTCTGCAGCGTGCTCGTAGAGTTGATCCGTTCTCATTCAACAACTACCATACTTCGGCTTTCTAACTTGGGTATGATGACTGAACCGCCGCCCGGTCGTCCGAACATTTGAGGCTCGTTAAATTTTATTAACAGTGACTATTCAAATTCAACGCGGGACGGCGGACCCCCTCTTGGGTGCGCGAATGAAAGGTGTAAAAGCCTAGTTGGCGACTTTGGCGTACCTTTTTGCGCACCCTAGAGGGGGTCCGTTGTGCCGGGTCCTCTTTTCTTGATGGAGTTGCCTCGATGTTGCTTACTTAAGGGGTATTTTTGTTCTTTACATTGTTTTAAGACTAGCGTTTTTTCTTTGGTCTGTTTTTGACATTATCTTATGCTTCTGTACATGCATTCTTACACTACTTACAGGAGTAACTTCCATCTTCGTATTTCCTTTTTATACACAGCGTTTGTATTGTTTTATAATTCTTGTTAGTTCTATGCATGTTGTGAGAAGATCCCTGTTTTACTTCAAACAAGTATAGCCTAACTTTGTAGCTATACATATTTTGTACTTCCCAACCTCACATAGTTTCGAGCGTAGTTTGGCCTGTTTTATTCTAGGATCTGCCTCTTCACAATGTTTTATTCCGCACATACCCTAACTACTGTTATCGGCATGGCATGGCTATATTTGCAATAGCATACCCCCACCTCCCCCTGAACTGTACGTACTCATTCCTCTGTCGCATTTAGCTTTTTATGTTGCGATTTTTATTCCTACTTATCTACTTGATTCTTGACTCTGATAGCCTGTTGAATGCATAGCTTTGACCTGATTGTTGTACTGTTCACTGTTGTTTTTGTTGTTGTTGCATTTTTATAAAACTTTGTTTTTCTTCTTGACTTTTCCTTTACCGTAATCCAGGGAGTCTGCTCCTCATCTTGAAGCAAGGTTTGTGAATTATTTTTGCTTGCGAAGCTTTGTGTCATAGTAAGTCCTCTTCCACTTCTCCATTTCCGGAAGGTTTTCAGAATTTTCGGAATATGCGGCTCACAGTGAGATGCGGACTTTCCGCGAATTATACAGTTGACATTGATGTTGGTAAGTTCTTTGATTATTGAGGAAATAGTTTTTTGATTTGTCTCATATGTTAGTGTTGAACTATATGTTTTTAAATTTACCCGTTTTTGCAGATGACGAAGGCGGAAGTGATATGATTCGAACTTTTGGAGAGTTGAGGAAATTCATTGCGGAAACAAGCAAATTGGATCCAGAAAACATGAAAATAATCAAAGGTAGGTGATTGTTCTACTTCTGTACACTATTGGTAACTGGGTATGTACACTACACTCCACAGTCTATATTCTAACTAATTTAAACCATTTTTGAGCCTAGTATTGAGTGCAAAATGATCGTAAAATATGGAAAACTCCAAGGAACTTGCTCTTTTGAAAAGTTCGATACCCGCACAGTTCTACATCTACAAAAACACTCGATTACCTACCTTTCTAGGAAAGACTTTGACTGGCAGCGATGACACTCCGCTAAATTCCTTTGGCTTTAAGGATGGTGATAAAGTTTTGGTGATGGGAAAGCCACTCAAGGTGTGTTTCAGTTTTTTTTTTCATTTAAATTTGCTTTTCATAATGCTCGTTCCGTATTTGCGAGTGCTTGTGCAGTAAATGGGTTTCTTCTTTATGTGTAACAGCGTTGTACAAAAAGTGATCTATGCTTTCATTTCAGAACGATCCAATTTTCGAGAATCTCGTCAAATATGAGACAAAGAATCTAGAACCTATGCAGAAGACTCATGATGAAGTGAAGGCCGACCTTTTCGAACTCCAGAAGAACTTTTTAACAGGTGAAGTTGGTATTGAATTTTGCTATGCGAGCACTTTGTGGCTATAGACTTGATGGTTTAATGCGTTGAATGTTAACTATGTACATGAACCATGTTAGCATGAATTGCGCGAAGTCCACGACGTTTATTTAGGAAATTGAATATAGAACAGATTGTGTTTTTGAACCATGACTTGATGACAAGAACACTCATACGCAACGATTTCCAATAAAAAATAACATTTTCGGGTAAAATCGGCTATTATAGTCTCGTTTAGGGTCACAACGCGATGAAATGATCAGGAAGATGGACAAGCGGCTAAAGATGTTTGGAGAAACCGGAGTTCGACATATGGAAGCTTTGGATGCAACGCAAATTAGCACGGATGATACTTCGGAACAACAGGTTTGTATTTTGTACTTTTGTGACATGACGTTCTTTTGTTGCTCACTTATTACTTTGCTTTGAGGGGGGATTCCATAGAATTGGTAGTTAATGTATCAACATTAACATACGTAGAATTGTGAATAGCTTTAAGCAACGTCGACGGGTGATTTGCATAGGTTTCTTGTTTTGGATTATATGAACGTTGTTTATGTTTAGGCTGTTTATTTATATTATACTTATTATTACATTTCTTGTAGGCTCTGCTCTCCCTCCTTCTAACTTGACTTTTTTGGGCTTAAAGCGAAATGCTAGCCTCTTTGGAAAATTAGCATATGATAAGCAAATCCTACGTATCCTATGCTAATTTTGTACGAATGCCGTGGACAATCGTGCAAAATTAGCATAGGATACATAGGATTTGCTTATCATATGCAAATTTTCCAAAGGGGCTAGCATTTCGTTTTAAAATGTTCTTTTTCATATTTAGGCCCTCCGGAATAGGGAAAAACGGAAAGCGATGATCAATGGGATCGAGTTGTTGCTGAATCTAAACGACAAGTATATCAGAGAATTGGACGAGTACAAGAAAGCGGTGGAGGAAGAGAAGTCGAAGAGTTGAGTTAGTACAGTCATTTGTTTGATGCTTGGTTTTATTGGTAGAAGTGTAGAACACTACCTCATTTTGCAAATATACTACCCCAAAATAAAATATACTACCACATGGGAAAATACTACCCCTGCAATATGCTACCCCGGAAAATATACTACCCCATTGTAGAATACTACCCCCAACTTATTTTACATGACTACCCCCGAACTTATTTTACATGTACCCCAAACTTATTTTACATGCACCCCATTATTTAACATGACTACCCCACTAGTTTACATGACTACCCCACCTTTTACAACTTTATTTTACATGGCTACCCCACTTATTTTACATGGCTACCCTACCTATTTTACATGACTACCCCATCTGCTGTGTTACTTTATGTTGGGGTAGTATTTTGCAAAAATTTTCCGGGGGTAGTGTTCTACCGAAATAGGGGTAGTATTTTTCCAAGTGGTGGTAGTATTTTTCGAAAATGGGGTAGTGTTGTAAATGTTTACCTGAGCGGACTACTTGGCTACCCCATTTTAGGGAATATGCTACCCCATTTTAGAGATTTTACTACCCCATAACCTGGGGTAGTTTTCGTAACTGGGGGTAGTATTTTTACATTTTGGGGTAGTATTTGTGCAGAATATTTTTTCGAAAAAAATACTACCCCTTTGTTGTGGGGTAGTATATTCCCGATTTGGGTAGTATACTACACTGGGGTAGTATTCTACATTTTTACCGTTTTATTTACTCTGTTCAGTTTAGTTTGTTTTAAGTGTGTGCAATGAGAGTTTCGGAAAAACTGCAATCTGCTACTGCGTACTGCCTGATTGTATATTTGAGTGAATAGGGTAGTTGATATGTCACCGAGTGCAAAGTTTAGGGTCAGTGAGCTAAGCAGGTCACCTGCATTTACGGTTACGCACAAGGTTTGCCCCCCTCCTGCTTTTTGTGTGTTTCTTCTCTAGCGCGTTATTAGAATGCTTTAATATTGTAAAGCACTTGCATTGTAAGGACAGGTCACTTTATGAATAGATTACTCAATTGTACGGCGTAAAGCGTTTTTACTTAGTTAGCTGTCTCTCAATCTCTGTATTTGCTTAGCAGTTTGTTACATCTTCAATGCATTCCTTCTATATTAGATTCTAGGTTTTGATTTATACATACGTTTTAGTATGCCGGAAAAATAAATGCATTTATGCACCTGTCGTATTTTGCAAATGATATTATTGGAATGTTTATTGAAGTGGGGAAAGACGGCGGGTTGGCATTGTATCATTGTCCACTGGATTCATTTTCCACCTTGCAATTTGTTCATCAAATCTTCGGCTTCCTTCAGAGCTGAAAGTAGGTTTGAGGTACTGGAAGGCAGGGATCTGCACCTAAATTGCTTGACTCGAAGCTGGATGTCTAAGTTAAGTTATATGAAGTTAGGTTCCGTATTCTAAAACTCGTATGGGTTTTGAGGTTTGACGTACCTGACTGCAAAGCGGCAAAGTTTTGCTTCGATATGAGGAGTTTATTCAGCTCTCTGTTGGAAGTGTCCAAGGTGAGCTCAATGGCCTGAAACTTGAAATTAGAATATCGAGAGTTTACTAGATCCGATACGTGTGGCGGGTATCTGCAAAAAGGATCATCACTGATACGGTTCGAGGTAGAATGGTAACATACCTTCCCATTGTCTTGTACAGACTGGATAACGATGGGTGGCTCTAAAATATGTGGGATGTTCGTGGATCTGAGGTACTGTAGTTTCCGAAACGACTTGCTTCAAAGTTAAATGCTCACCTTTCATGATATTCTTCATGTAGTATGCGCGGAGATCTTCTTTACATGATGTGAAGTGTTTGCTGATCTGCTTGGAATGCTCTGAATTGAGATGTGTTTTGATAATAGATGTCCAAGCTCTGGTGTGTTTCTCATAACTTGTTAAACCTGTATTGGTAACATTTCGTAGAAATTACAGCGAGAACGTTTGCAAAATAGCGGAGAGAGTGGACTTGGTTTATTGTTAGTCTTATTGAAGCTTACCAGATGGTAGTCCAAGTTGTTGCAATTCCCTGTCAAGTTCGGTAGGCTCGCAGTCTGCTTTCGCGGCCTTTTCCAGGAGAAATCTTCCGGCGACAAACATACGGCGAACACTGGCGGAGTCTGAAACTTACGCTTTGAAATGATAGATCATATAAATTGTTTAGGTTGGAGACTGTGTAAGACCTACCGATTGTATCTGACGTGTACTTCAAAAGGATGTCATCGGAGAGTGAAGATGAGTTATCCGTCAGGGATTTGGAACATATCGTACAGAAGGTTTTAAACTTTATGGCACTCTGAACGAGGGGTTTTAGTTAACTGAGTCGAATTGGGTACATATACTGAATGTAGTTATGTTCATAGATTAATCAATTACAATGGGTACAACTATGTAAGTGTACTATATCCATTGAGCTTACTTGAAGCTAAGGTTATATACTCTTGGAAATATTAGCAAACGGAAACTGACCAATTTTGAAAATTCGGCAATTTCGCCCAATAACCAGTCCGGGCAATCCATTCCATTTAAAAAGCGGAACTTCTAGAATGATTTAAGCTTGTAATCAAGGTGAAAAACAGTTGCGTGATAATGTGCACGAATAAAGATGATTTTCCTCTCTTGTTATTTGAATAAAGAAAAACTTACCATGTTATATTGTTGTTATAAAAGACGAAAGGAGACCTCGATGGTCAGATTTCATCACGTACGTGTGTGTACGCCCCCGAGCAAAAGTCTATAGTATTTGTAATCGTGAATTATCGCGTAGTCAATGGAACAAACTACAAAGTACGCAACGACGTTGTGTGGTCCACCTCTAGGTCCAAGCATTGCGACTTATCTGATGGAACATAAGTAGGAAGTCCACTAAGGTGTAAACGATGCTTATTTTAGTTGAGGTAATGATTATCTTGCTACCGTATTCATTCTATTTGGCATATGGGCTAGTAATTAGCATACGCTGGTTGATACTACCGTGCATACTACTACAGTAGTGGGGAAAGTCGTCTAGGAAGTTTCCTGGGTTACTGTGCTATCCTAGCCTTACGATTATTAATTGAACTCAAAAGCGCCGGCTCCACAGTGCTTCGAGTAATACGCGGATGATATAGGCCTTCTTGCTTATTCTCTGCTTTTTCGATGTGTTACAAATTATGATAGAATTGATTTATTCTTACGTAAAAAAGATGCATTCTATGGTACACGTAAAAGATTATGTATGCTGGTTTCTTATATATGATTAATTTATCCTCAAAAATACACAGGCATAGTGTAGATGTCGACTGGCAATACAAAAAGGACGTTGAATTATAAATAATATAATATACTAATACTGCAACAATGCATGTAAAAAGTTCTGATATACTATGCCAATAAATATATATGGTAAAATATGTGAAGAGATCGTGGAGGTGGAAGTGGAAGTGCAAACGTAGACCAAAATAACTATGTAAGCAGCGTAAAATGCTGATGTCTTAAATGTAAAATGCTCTAAAATCCGTAAACAAAATACTACTCACAGGCAGTAAACAAACTATTTGTATTATGTATTAGCAACCATACGCATAAGTAGTCCTTAACCTTAACACTTTGTAACTACATTACGGCAAGAGCATCGTATGAAACCTTGGTCGCGTAATGCATCCATCATCAGACAGCATAACTGCATAACTTTCTTGAGTTAGAGATCCTTGCTGTCCACAAGGGTTTCCAGGTCCGATACAATCGTTGTTGAGATCTGATAGACTGGAGAATTTGGTTTGAAGAAAGCATCCAGAAGATCGGAGCGGCAGATGTGCTGGAAAAAATATAAATATAGAATCATTTTCTTCAATTTCAATGGTACTGTATACATAAATAAATTAAACAAAACAATTACGCGTCGGCCCAGTAATACAGTAGTAGACGTCGGCCGTGTATGTATGATGTATTGTATGAAGAACAAGCAAAAGAAAATCTTAGAAACTCTCACCTCGAACACGTATTCCAATCTCTTTCCACTCTTATCGGACAAATGCACATCGACTACGGAACTCAGAACATCACGAACTTCACTGGCCAGTGACATCAAATAGGTACGTTCGTACGAATAGGAGACCTGTAATTATATTAATCTTCTATGTTTCAGGGGTTTGACATAAGTAGTATTCATCGTATGCGTTTTCGTGTAGTAATACATAAACCTTGGAGGATACGTTTCGGGAGTTTCAGTTAAGTATGCAACGTTATGTATCTTATGGAAAATCGCATCAGGCGGCGTTGGGCCGGCTTGTTATTTAATAGACTGATAATTGTGATAAGATGGTGACAGTGTTTATTTCATGGCGTCTTCACGCAAGGGTCCGCATAAGGTGTATGTCGTTGGAAATTTTCCGGAAAAGAAAAGAAAACTTTTGGTGGATTTCCGAAAAGAATGCTCCACGCATACACATGCAAATGATCGATTGATTTTAGTTTCAATTACTACATTGCATTTTCACAATATTTTGCGTGTATTATTTTTTTTCTGGGTGTCCATCTCGAACCACTTTTTTCTTTTCTTTTCCGATACTCTGCGCCCTAAGCTTTTGGTATGCTGTTCACACTGCCATATACAAGATACTCTTTATGCCTTGCTATTTATCTTGTGGGTTTATATCTACCTATTTAGATTAAGGATAAATTAGAGGTACCTTATTACCTAAGTTAAATCATTTACCTTAAAGAATGATATGATAGTTAGCACGAGAGAGTGCACTTTCTCCAGGGCTGTTGCCAATAAATTTTCTTCGTTTTCATTGAGAACTCCGGCACGAGAGATCAGGGCTAACTTGGCAGTTAACTTGATCATATTCTTGACGGTCTGAAGAGTGGAATATTTAGTCACAGAACACTAATCATAATTCACTACTCTGGACCTAACCTACACCTAGGCATACTCATGCGACATTACATTACCGAAGGGTATCACTAAGCTATAGACGTGTAGTTCTGGCGCCTAAGCAAGAGTTCCATATGTGTGCGTCAAAATACAAACATAGAAGTGAATAGGCAAACCTTTACCTGTACTTAATGAAAAAAAATAGTGTTGGGGCTTTTATGAATATCAAAATAGCTCCAAACAAAATCAATATATTACAGTCAATAAATAAGTATTACCTTCTCCGCTTCCTTTTTCGAGTAGTGCACTTTGAGTAGTTGATAAAAGTTGTCGAATAAATGTGCAGCCGTTTCATTGACCAATTGTTTAACTACAGATCTGTTAGACAGTCGCGAGAGAAGCTTCTTCTGCACACGAAGCGAGAGAGACGCAGACGAGAAGACTGAAATACCAACTTATTAATTTTGTTATTGTAGAATACTTTCGGTATGTTACTGTAGATTTGTTGCTATCTAGACGAGGGAACTTGGCTGATGCGCGGCGACGATCTGGCGAGAAACCTGGCGAAGTCTGGGCGCGAAACTGACTGCGGCGCAACAATCAAATTCGCCGCCGTGCACCGTAAAGTTTCGCGTTGTATTCACCGGCACAAAATTACCTTCTTTATCATCAGAGGCTGCATTAAAATTGCTGATATTATTTAGAACAATCCGAGATGTTGAAATGGCTCTCTGCATTATCTCTGTAAGGTTAGTATATAAGTTTCTAGATAAGAAATATTTAAAATCATAGATGAAGCATGAACGGTGGCGATAGTAGCCGCCATTCACATATAACTCATTTCAATCGTAACAGAATTGAAAAACACCATATGGCTTAGAATACCTCAATAAGTTCAAAGATTCTTAAAATTAATGGTACTTACAATTAGCTCGAAGATGAAGAAAAATCAATTACGTCAAAAATGTTTACATCAAAATCTACAAAGCAACTTCGGAGTGGAGCATTACTGCTTTCATAATCTACTCAAAAAATCTCCGAGTAAAAATGAAAATAAAAAAGCTGTAAGATCTTCAAACGACGATCCAAGAACAAGATTGAACTTTGTACCTTAAAAGTGAAAGCGCAAGTCTTTTAGTGACTCTAATACAAAAGAGATTGCAGTCTCAAGTCCTACTCATTCAAATTTGGCGCCCAATTTTCTCGGCAAGACTGCGGTCTACTGCGGGAGGCTTTCAGGTTCCTATAAGGCGTGAGACTGAGAAATCTGAGCTAATAGAACAGAAAAGAAAGAACAACGCTGTATGCACTTGCACTAATAAGCGATAAGTACGAGATTTGAACTGACATATGACATACGTCAATAGACTTAGAGACACATATACAATACGCACATATACAATACGCTAGAATACATACATTAAAAAGACTAGGGGATAGATATGTGTATAGTACATGGGAACGGTAATTGGATTATCACCTTCCTTACGCCTAGTGAATAAGGATACTGTAGATAATTCAAGGTATGCAAATTAAGATAACAGGAGCTCTCCCACACTATTGACCCATTATCTTCTCTCCTCCTCAATCATATGCAAATAGAGAATATAAATGAAACAAGGCATTATTAATTCGAGCGAATAGTTAAACATACAAAATCATATTTTGTGATTCTCTCCTCAAATAAGAAGGAACTGTAAGACTGTAAACTAATAAAAAAAAATGAAACACACAAGAGGAATAGGGGATAAAACATCCATGTTCTGTATTTCTTGCTTGATTGATTAGTACTGTCTTGATTCTATGGGAATTTTTTTTTTGTTTTTTTTTGAATATTAGCCTCCTAACCTGTGCTCTTTTCCTCGTTCGGTAGCTCGATTGTTTCTTGGCCTTGACGAAGTGGAGTGGCCGAGGAAACCATCTGGAAGAAGAAATTATTTGCATTATCAAAGCGAAATAGCAGCCGGTTTTTGAAACGCATCGAGTACACCTGTGTGCTCATGTAACATATGCAAATGAGCTTAAATTATAATAAAAATTCTACTCCATTCGAAACCCCACACTTAGCATAAATGCATAAGAAGTCGGCTGTCCACGGTGTTTCAGAAACCGGCCGGTATTTCGCTGTTCGCTATAGTTGAAAATGTAAAGCAAGAGCACCATAAGAGTACACAATTTTAAACGTCAAATAACGACAATAATATACATAGGAGAAAATGTCTTTGGGTAGGGTTATTTGTTAGCTAATTGCAAGCAAATTGGAAAATACTACTTCATGGACACTACGCTTGGGCCTAGACCTAGGGTTATTGTTAGGCTTATGTTTATACCAGGCTCAGTTTAAGTTGTTTAAGCAAGCCTTAGCGTAGATATACCGAATATAAATATGGAATTAGTAAGATTTTCAAGGATGTTAGTTCAGTGTTGTCGCCGAAATAGTCGGCGAAATAGTTCGACCTGCTCTCTTTTTGTTATGCTAATCAACCAGGCCGAGTATTTCTTTGGTTTTTCTCCGAGAAAACATACACAAATCTGGGTCTGCGGGAGAAAATAATCTTTAACAAACTTAGAAAATCAATCTTGTTGTACAATTTAGTTAGAAACCTACGTATGGACGGTATGGACTATGACTAAAATCTAGCTACAAAAAAAGAAAAAAAATATGTATATGTACGTTTAACATAAAAACCGTTGGTCGCCGAAGTCAGAATGAAAACAAAGTAGAAACAAAACTAAGAAGACGCTATTTTAGCGTAAAATAGGAATCAAGTGCTTGATCACCGATGGTAAAGACCAATCCAATGTGTTTCTCAAAGAAAGATCTCAAAAGCTACGATAAATGATAGAAGATAAGACAAAAGGGAACTGGTCTCCCCGTCATGCGGCCTGTGCTAGTCGAAAGGTGGCATTCGCGTGAGGATTAGAAACATATGTAGGCAATTGCCCGCCAAAGAGCAATTAGATAATAGACTATTGGGAAAATAGCCTGCAGCAGTTATTTAGTCCAAAGGAAACGAAGAAACCAATTGGTGACGGTTCCCTAGATTTTTTTTCCCAAATAGGTCAACCCATTTGGTGACCGCTTTGTGAGACTATACAAGTTTTCTCTAGAAAACCGTCATCAACTGGTCTCCCCATGGTCTTTCCGTGGTCTGGGCAATTATTATGTTTTCCTGTGTCAGGGAGAAACAAAATCTAGCGGTGTGTACGTAGTTTGTAGTAGACCGGTGGTGACACGAATTGGAGGCTCTGCCGCGTCGTAGTAGAGCGAAATTATATACCCAACCAATTGTTTACCAACCAATTGTTTACCTTTCGTAGCCCTAAATTGTCGTACCACGGTTTCGCCCCCGTGTAGCTCTTCAGTCTTGCTCGGACAGACGGTCCCGTAGTCTCGTGTGGAATAAAAACCATCGGAACCGCCATCTGCTTTTCCTAAAAACAATAAACCATTATTATTGAAACTATACTCTAACAATAAGTACAAAATGTACTTTCTGTAGTGGACAGGTCGCTCACGTGCCCAGGGCAAGAAAAATAAAGATTGTCTATCAACGAAATGATATGATATTGTTGACGATATCATTTTTCTGTGGCGTACTTGGTCGTCGCCTCCTTCTAGTTTCTTTCTTCATAGCTCTTCATAACTCTCTCTCTCTCTCCTCTCTCTCTCTCTCTCTCTCTCTCTCTCTCTATTTTCTCTCTCTCTCTCTCTTTCTCTCGCTTTCTCTCTCTCTCTCTTTCGCTCCCTCTGTCCCTCTTTCTCATTCTGCCTTGCTCGCTCTGATACCAATTCTGATATCTCACCGTTTCAGCTTCTTTTCCTAATATCATTTATCGCCTCCAACACTTATTATTTTGATCTTTATAGGTGACCGCCTACTTCGCTTCGGGAGAGACCTTTTTTCGGTTTCCCCATTGATATCGACCTATATATAGCGTCATGAGCTATTTTCAATTCCTTCTGTATCTTCAAAGGTGATCGTGATCTTCTATTAAACAATACCAAAGTTTACCTAATGTTTTGGGGAATACTTATACTTTTGTGATAGTTGTTATTCTCTCGGAAAAAAACATGTTCTAGTTGCTAGTTGTTGCGCTAGTTACCAGTTGTTTGTTTCATTGTTTGATTTGGATGTTGTTGATGAAGTTTTACGAGATTGGGAAATTGTCTCCAGTGCTCCTATTATCAGTGTTGCAGGTTCCAGGTACAATGAGGGTATTTTATTTTGTTATGTTAGTTAGTTGTAGATTGCAATTCTTTGCACCCTGCTCCTGCTTGTAGCGGAAGTGTTGGTTACGGTAACCACTTACTGTAGGCGCGCGTGAAATTTGAAAGTGCTGAGTTTATGGTAAACATCTTCAGCCTCAGAACAACCTATCCTATATGATGCTAGTTCTAGGAAAGGTCATAACATGATGACGTCATAACGTCAGTTTTATTCATAACGTCAGTTTTATGCTGCTAGATGGGAAAACTCCTGAGGTTTATCATTAGTCGTTTCTGTGCTAGCATGATTAGACAGTTTTTATTCGTACAATATATTGAGGTGGTTCCGTGTAGGCATTTGATCTTTGGAAACTTATAGCAGACATCGTAAATTGTTCTCAATCTTTATTTCTTTCTCTCTCTCGCTTACTTGTAGTCATTGTCCCACATATTTCTCTCTACTTCTTGTCTCTTCTCCGCTGGTACGAGTCCTGGTAATCTACCGCTGCTCTGGCTCTGACGTCTGCTCCTATCTCAAACCGGAACCGTATTTATCTCTTGCTTTTTATAAAATAAAAGAAGAAACAACATTTCTCATTGATATTCCAAAAATCAGCGACCACACTATGAAGCCTGTATGATATGGAACAATTTTATCATAACACCTCTTGCGTGAGCATTTGTAATTTGTTAGACTTATTAGACTTAGGCTTAGGCTTGGGCCTAGGCTTACGATTACGCTTAGACGTATGCGTAGCTTATGTTTACAATTAGACAAATTGGACTCAGGAGCTCAGTCGTCGATCCCATCTCCTCTTTATTACTTACAATTAGTCGCGAGATGTTTAGATGTGTTTCACAGTTAGCTTGTAAGGCTGTAGAACATTCTTGCACATTTCACGTTCCCCTTCCAGATTATGTACTCTCATTTTTGTGTTCTTCCATCTTCCTTGTTGTGACCGTAGCCCTCAGTAAATACATTTCCTCCAACGATTAGATGTCCAAAATGGATAAGGAATTATAAAGCAAACATACAAGAATCCGAGACTTTGACTATTCCAAAAAATTGTTGGTTTACTCACATTGGGCTTTATTACCATTACGTGAAGCGGCAATATAGTCAGTGAGACCGTTTGTTACCAGCTGAATGTATAATATTCTATTAATTCAGGTAAATATTACCAATTAATTATTTTTCCGCACCGCGTTATTATGAAAGGCCTGAGCCGGTTTCCGACGCTACCGTTAGCACTTCTTATATCGACGTTTGTCATCAACAGCACAAGGTATTTTATTGTGATATTGAAAGGCCTAAAACCGTTTAACATCACCCTCGACTACTTTACAATCTGCAGGTTTTATGAGTTATAAGTCCTCGTTTATTGATGACATTGCTGTTATTTCGTTAGAAATCTTACATAAGAACTCTATTTTCTTAGTTCTCCGCTTCCACCCAAGGATGCTGATAACCATGCAGCATTGGTCAAGCAGTACGAGTCTTATAACAAGTACGTTATTTTATTTTATTTTATTTTATTTTATTTATTAGCTTAAAGATTTTAAGGACGCATTAATTGTTCCTTGTGTCTGAATACGGTAGCTCCTTTAAAGGATCGCATTCACTTCAAATTCGCCTTTTTACTTCAATTATCCATAAACATGAAAAAGCACCTAGAAAAATACCATTCCGGTGTCAATTTACTGAAAAATTAACCCAGGGAAAGAAATCCCCTCGGTTGCGTTCTAATTACGTACAGTATGACAACGACAACTGAGACAGTAGAGCAAACACTTTCCCTCTTCCCCGGTTTTTCTTTGTTTTGTCATCATTGGCAACCGGCCAAGTCCCGTTGCGATTTAGAAAACACCCCATTTTGTCAAAAATCAGAACTCAACACAAGGGATTTCTTTCCCTGTGATAAATGTTCCGTAAATCGGTATTGGAAAGGTATTTTTCTAAGTATCTTTTTATATTTATTGATAAGTGAAGTAAAAATGCGAAATTGAAGTGACTGCGATCCTTTAAGATTTTGAGTGTTACACATAGCTGTTTTTACTTCACAGTACTGTTTACGATTGTACATATCACACGGATTATATTATTAAACAATAACATTTATGCTTTCTTAATAAACGGATTCTGATTTTTAATTAGTACAAGAAGTGAATGCATCTGGCTCTCTTGCAGCATCTTCCCTCCTCTTCCCGAAGATGATGCTGATCTCGTGCTAGGAGACTACTATTCCTATGCGAGTATTGTGGATTACATGAATAAGGTACAGGAATTTTCTTATTTAAAAGAGAACATACCTTACCTTGAATACCTTGAAGACCGTTATATCAGCTCGTATGTTCACCGAAGTAAAGAGAACATATTCATCCATATTATCATGCCTCATTATGGCCCAAACTAACCATGTAAATGTAGAGCGGACCAGGTTTTATGATAATTTTTGTTTCATTAGAAAATTAAATTGTGGCAATTACAGACATCGGCCAAGTACTCAAACAGTCAGTTGATCACCGTGGGAGTAAGTGAGCAGGGAAAACCGATATTCGGAATACAGGTACATTTTACGAATTATTTCTTTATTTTCTTAATAACTTTAATCCTACTTATTTCCAACTGTGGGGGCTTACTTCGAAAAACCTTGGTTCTCCCGGATCCCGTCTATGTACGTCAACTCCAGTTGGCACACTTGTGGCGCGCCAAATGTGCGCCATCTTTTCGCCGCACCTCCTTTTTCGTCATAGGTCACGGCGCAAACAAGCATTTTTATCAATGTAAGCTGATAATTTCTTGTTTCAGATCGGTTCCTCTCCGAGAAATAAGTTTGCAGTAATCGACGGTGGGATCCACGCTCGGGAATGGACTGCAGTTCATGTGGCTGTCTATTTCATTGATAAAGTAGGTTTGCATTAGTTTTTATTGTATAACAATACATATTTCACGGTTCAATACTTCAAGAACGTGCTCCAGGGTAGTTCAACATATGGTTCCTATGCATGGTTCCGCACAGGAATCAGTCATAGAAGACTCCAGAAGATGAAAGTCTTCAAGCTAGGCTAACGGGTATTATTGTCCTTTCCAACGGGGTCTTTCATCCATTTATTGACTTTTTTATGTTTCAGTTCACTGCCAATCCCGCCCCCTCAGTTATGGGTCTTTTACAAAGTTGGAACATTGTAATTATTCCCGTATTGAATCCTGATGGATATGAATATACGCGGGAAGAAGCAGAACCAGGGGCACTTTATAAGGTAACTCATCTAAAGTGATTGCAGAGCATAATCAGTAGACTGATCAATGATGGACTCCTCACTTACTTTGGATTCTAACAGTAGCTTCTTTTTCTTATTATGCACAGTTCTAACGTCCACGAGCATACATACATATTAGATAGCTTAACATGCATGGCAAAAGAAGAATCCATGTTTTTCACTGGAGCAAGTGTTTTCATTTCAATGCATAATACAGTGCACAGTTTACTGTGTGAAGAGCACAGCTACCGTAGGACCAAAAGAGGAAGAATATCGGATTCCCACATCACCCCTTTTGAATTTTCCTCGTTTTACACACATCTCTATTCAGCATCGTCTCTGGCGCAAGAACCGCCACAATATTTCTGCCAATTGTGAGGGCGTTGATCTGAACAGAAATTGGGGTTACAAATTCTCGCGTGAGTTTATAATTCTCTCCTCTATTAGCCTATTTCTTATTAGCAGTACTTGGTAGATATAAAACGTCCCTTGACTTCATACATAACATGAACCTTATAAATAAAAAGTTGCTGAAATAAATTGTGGTGATGTTTATTCCTTATTTTCAGAGCTGGAACAGCACGCTACATATTGTTCCAACACATTTGCTGGTGATAGACCATTCAGTGAATCTGAGACCAGGTGAGATAAACTTCCTTTACTGACAAGACGCGAAAAATCTGCGTCTAGGCTTTCAGCCAGCCGTTGGTTGCGTGTAGAGTAAGATAAACCGAGTTTATGTTTAAAACAGTTCTAACCGCCGTGGAAAAGGGGTGACCGTCAGTGTGCGCGAAGTGCGCCATAGGTGCGCGAAAACCACCTCATGCTCTTTTACAGCGCACTTGTGGCACACAGGTCAAACACTGTTCTGCGCGTAGTTTCACCAGTGTCAACCCTTTGTATTCCCAGAACCTACAGTGCCTGGCTGAAGACCGTATCCAATCTGTCATTATATATGACCCTTCACTCACATGGACAACTTTGGCTGTATCCATTTGCATACGCGCCAGATACCTACACTGATCATATACGGAAAACGGTAGGACATTTTTTTTTAGGAATTCAGGCTGAGGCGCGGCCTTTGCTGTCCTCTGTGCATTTGCACTAACATTTGTACATTTTTTGTTGTTGTAATCATAGATAACTTGCTGTGACAGCATGTTCTCAGCACCAATGTTTTGGAATATCTTTATTTTGTAGATGTAACACGAATAAATTGAGCTCCCTTCATCTAACAATCTAGATAAAATCTTTATTTAAACACTGAACAAAAATACAAAAATACAGTAAAACCAAGGTAGTAAAGAAAAAGGACACACATGGATGTTACCAAACGAGAGGACACACAAGCAAGAATCTTTATTTTCGTATTGTTACAACAAGGTATATTTGCCAGTCTCCTAATACAGAGAATTGGTTTGTGATGTTTACGTCCTACCTGAGTATCCTAAACATAATTGTTCTTCTTCTTCAGGTCTACGTGGCCCAAAAAGCTGTGGACGAAATTGAGAAACAGAGCGGTGTCCGCTACACGCACGGAACCCCGGCTAATCTACTTTGTGAGATTTTCCTCCCAT
The DNA here is from genome assembly GCA_036852015.1 of Pelodera strongyloides. Taxonomy (NCBI): domain Eukaryota; kingdom Metazoa; phylum Nematoda; class Chromadorea; order Rhabditida; family Rhabditidae; genus Pelodera; species Pelodera strongyloides. The sequence continues at coordinate 501,318 of JAANDG010000012.1, forward strand.
TTGTTTTCTTCTTTTTCATCATCATAAGATTGATTAGTGGAACCCTCGTGTGCTACGTACATTGCAACTTGTATGTAGAAAACTCTATCACAACTCCAATACACGCCTAGCACAGAAGTAGCACAACGATCCGCGGTTTTCATTTACATTGATGGGTCTGCTACAGACATACATTTTTTCTCAAGCCGCCCACTGTAATATACGAAAAAAAACCGGTAAGGCTTAAGCTTAGACTAAATTCAACTCTTTGCAGACGAATCGTCCGGCTCTTCAATGGATTGGGTTCAGGCAAATCTCATGCCTGACTACGTGTTCGCCGTCGAAGTCCGCCCAAGTACCGATGACCGTAAGTAACCTATATCCTATCCCTTCCTTACCTTCCCTTTTGCGATCTGGCGCTCCTATGGCACATTTTTGGCGCATACTAGGCGAACACATCCATAGTTTCAACATGTTCAGAGAATGGATTCATCCTTGAGAAGTCACAACTAATTCCGGCTTCACAAGAAGTTTTCATTGGACTGAAGACAATTATGGAGACCGCCGATAAATTAGAAGGGAAACAATTCACATCGGACGGTTAGTGTTTAGGAGACACATAGAGAGAGAGGGTGACACACAGGGAGAGAGAGGTAAAGTGCGGATTCGAGAGCTAGAGAGAACAGCAGAGTTGAGAGAGAGAATCACAGAGAGAGAGAGAATCACAGAGAGAGAGAGACTTAGAGAGACAACGAGTATTCCTTCAAAATTATCACATCCGTACTTCCAGGTCCAATAGTGCACCTACGAAGTGACAAACACCGTATGCGTCCTGTGGAACCCCCGACAACCCACATAAGTGCCAGCAAAGACGACGATGTACACAGAGAAAGGAGCGAATGGGAGACGTGGATAGATAATTTATTCCAAAAGGCATAGAGGAGAGAGATAGAGATAAGAGAGAGGAAGACAGAACTATAGAAGTCGGAGATGAGAGAATCGAAAGAGAAGCAAGGACTGACAGAACCCAAAGCCTAGAGAGTATCTCACTGTTGTAAATTAAAAAAAAGATACACCGGATAATGCATTTTTCTTGAAACCATCACCAACGCTACGATAGAAAGATCTCTTGCTGGCTGACACTCATACGTTCAAAATAAAAGCGCTTTTCCTATCTCTAATACGTCACATAGTTAGTTGTGCATAAAATACTCTAGTCCCGGGTCTGTCACGCTATTATTGTTAATTCGCGCGGTTTTTTATTCAATTATATTATTTTCTTTGTTGATTAATATCCTCTAAATATAATAACTTCCATTCTATTTGATTCTATGAATCCCCTTGATTGTACCTCCTCTGTGTACAAAGAACAACTTGATCTCAAAACCTTTTATACGGGTATACAATGTAGTTTATAAATAAAGACATATAAATTAAAATAGTCTCTTTTTTGTTTCATTATCACATTTCAAGACAACAAACAATCGATAAATAATATTACTATCATGCAGTAAAGATCAACCACACTCATAAATCAAACCGAAAACACATCCATCATTCACTTCACAGTATAAAAAAAAGTTCTAAAAAACTCAATAACATAGAAGGAAAACCAGTTTCGCAGGCTAAAATACTAGTAACCCTTAAAATGTGTGTATGTATTGTGTGGGTAGGAAAAACAAACAAAAAGTCAGTCTCCTTATCAAGTACAAACTTCGCTAAAACCAAATTGCTTGCAAATTGCAACTCACTACTGTAGTGATGATATTCAATAGACCACAAATCACAAATTATGACTACTGATACTTATTAAACAAGGATAAAAAGCTGCAGAATACAAGTAGCGGTCCATGCTACAACCCGGTTCCACGTGTAACAAATCTCTCCACAGGTTGGAGGTTGGTTGTTTGAAAAGATGGATCTAATATCGTGCATTGTGCATGGCCCGAAACTTGCATAGCAACAGGAATAGGATTACTTACTTCGGCTTAGTTACAACAATATCACAGTTGAAAAGCACAGATTAGAAAACAAAGATTCTTGCATACTTGGTTCCCACTTTACTTCTGTCCCTGCACTGCAGAGATTCGAAGTCCACTCACGTTCTTGCCAATCTCAGCGATCTGAAATGGAATCGCATTTTTCAAAAGTATTATTTGGAATGGGAATTTCCAATAAGGGCGGAAAGTGCACACATTTGCAACTCGTATACTGTCTTCATTGTCCTCAACAGCCAAACAACTACTCTACACATGTCTTTCTTTATCATTTCTATCGTAACTACGGTAACTTTCTAAAACTCGTCTGTTCAAAAATCAAAGAACTCCCTAAAGTGCAATCCACAGAATTCAAATACCCATGTACTTTCACACGATCTTAGAGGTAAATATCCACAGACTAAAAAAGTGGCACCATAGTTCACAATCCAGAAGTCAAATGCAGAAAACAATGAATTATTATACTGTACGACTGTTGACCACAAAATTGAGCAGTGTTAAAAAATTGGGAAAATTCAGAAAGAACGAACGAGCAAAAGTATTTACCTGACAAACATTGCATGTCTCTCCTTGGAGTCCGTCCGAGTAGTTGGCCCCGCAGTACGAACACTTTGTTTGTGGCTTTCCTCTGCAACGAAAAGTTATTTAGCAAGAAATCGCACAGTAATCTCATCAAAACGATGCTGATAAAAACACAGTGCTAGACAGAAGGTACAAGTCGAAATGTGCAAAGATTCCTTGTTACTAGGTTGGCGTCCTTACTTACATCACACATTCGACCCCTCTAACCCAACAGAGAGCGGTCGCATCACCACCGCCGAAATGATCTACCCTGATAACTCTCAAATCCCTACACCTACCTCTCGCCCAGACTTCCCAATACGCCACAATATTCAATTTACTCTCACTGAATTATTCACAGAGCTAAAGTCTTTTATTCGCGAAGAACTATCTGAAGGATTTCGTCGGAGTGAGCTAAAGGACCACTTTGTGCTGCTCAACGCGGAGGAAACGGATCGGGTGAGTAATGATTTAAATATTACAACCAATGTTTTGGCTCTGTGCTCTTACTCACCCGATTCTTTCCATGTAATTGGTCGCATGGGGAAACCCGGCAACCATCCCCGCCCTATACTATGTCGAATGAAAGCTGGTGTTCGTTTGCCTCTATTTAAGGAACTCGCCGAGCGGCTCAAGAAGACCCCTGAACTCTCACACATCAACGTTCGGAGAGCAGAAACTCCGAAGCAGAGACATGAGGGATATCTCCGTCGAAAAGCTACTCGAGAAGAACCTTTGACCCCGTGTGTGCCAGAGATCAAAGAACCAACTTCACCTATCGAAAACACACGTGAGGAACTGCAATTAGTAATGCCCTCCCCTCAATTGTCTGTGATTGAACCAATTGCACACCCTGTGCAATTGCCAACAGCTGAACCACCTGTGTCACCTATCCCGTTATTAGATCAGCAATCACTTGACCAGTTTAGTGAGTCATTTGGCAAGGCCTTTGAATCAGCAATGGAGAAAGCTTTTATCGAAAAGTACGGATGTAAGGATTGATTATGATAGTGGTACTACATTGTAACTAGTTACGTTTCTTGATATTTTGCGTGTTGAATTTTTGAATTACATTCTTGTGGTATGTAGTTGGGCCTTTGTCAGTACGAGCTGTTGTGAAGCATGTTCGTCTTAGGGTATCCATTTGATTATGTGTGTCTTTTTTGATGTATGTGATCAATAAACTATATATATATATATCACATCAAATCGGTAACCTTACGGTAAATCGATAACCATGCTGTATTACATAAAATCTTGCGGTACTGTACCCATACGGTGTTAGTGCCAGGGTTCCTCTGAGAGGGCTTGGTCCTTATTCACATCACCTTTCACAAGATAAAAGCCCCCACCTGTACAACGGGATAAAGTTCCGAGAGCAGACTACGAAAGGGTTGTGCTCCTCATACTTCAGCTCATGTGCGTCGTTGTTGTCCTTCTCAGCTGCGGCGAGCACCTTACGAATCTGGGCGGCGACCTCAGGCTTGGGACCTGAAACGGGGTACGGTATATTAATATCGAAACCTACGTTACGTGCTCCCTCCCAATCCAACGCTTTTCTTTCCTAGTGTCTTGCAAATTGGGGAAGTTTAGATGCAGTTCCTTACAATACAATACGAACATAATAACTTGTCGAAGACAAACAGGAGTAGCAGGCCAAGAATATATTCGTGAAACATTACAAACTATAACATTGACAGCTTGGGCCCGCAAAACAAAACCCCTCCCCCATCCTCACCTAGCTCCAACAACCGCTTGCAGAACGAAGCACACGTTCTCATCTGCTTCATCTTGAAGAAGGTGTTGACCGCGGTACGCAGGGTGAGGATCCGGTGCACGGGTTGCAATTCCATGTGGGTGAAGTAGGCACACAACTCGGCGTTTCTGAACATAGATACATAATGATAAACATATCAATCTTTTACAGCCTAAGGGCGTGCTCCTTAGACTGTAAAAGATATTGATACTACCTAGCGACTGCACGGACGTCCCCATCCCCGATGGAGATTGTAGTAGACTAACAGACACTACGCGCCCAAGTAGAAAATTCCAAAATCATAAAAGCACAATGTTTCATTGAAGAAATAAAAGACCTAGCAATGTAAAATGTACAATGGCGCAAGAACTACGCGATGCCGTTACCCGTCAGTTTAAACAATATACAAAAAGCAACCTGGCCAATTCTTGAGGTGTTCCCTTGGGCAGCTCCTTTCGGTGAAGCTCCAATAGTAGACCGGACAGGTACTCACGACAGATCTCGACCAGTTGCTCGGCTTCGGCTACCTGATAAAGCACATTTACATAGTAGAATGCTAGAGCACCAAACCCACACAAACGCAGACGAACAAACTCTCAGCATTAAGCCAGTACGGAACCGCATTAGCTGTTAAGATCATAATCGAAAACATGTTAAAGTTTACGATCATAAATAAAAAATTAGCACATTTGTAGTCACAATATCAACTTACCTCCTGTTTCGAGTTAACGACGAGCAGAGGCACGTTGTGCAGGATTTCACGGAGTGTGTCAACCGCTTCGGCAAATTTACCACCAGTGGTGAGGTGGTAGCACTGCTGCAGTTGAGCGGCAAGGTCACCTGAAAAGTTTTCGTATCCAACAATACCGTGCCAGTGCCCAATAAAGTAGGTTTTGAGGAATCGGTAAACGATATTTTCAGGCTTGTTATCCGAGACGTTTAAGGCTTAGCAAGTAAAGTCAAAAAGTCTGATACAGTACCAAGTTTGACAGTGGTGGCTGGGAGACCGCTCTTTCCTGCTGCCTCCTTCCAGTTTCTGAGGGGATAACCGAAGAGGGGACGGCTCACACCCGGCATTCCCAGGAACACTGTGCGCGATCTAAACAAACGTTATTAAGAGTTACACCAGGTGAGAAACTAGCAGAATGTAGTTGACAGGCTCAAGACGACAGGGAAGATATATCATAAATAAAAGAAAAACTCATTAATAAAACTGCAAACCTCGCATATGCCTCAGCAAAGACCGGTTTCAGTGGCTCGGCATTGTTCACTCCGATGGTATCCTTCAGAATACGAAGGGCGCTCTCGAACGATCCAGCTGCCACATGGTCGGCCGCCAGGCGGGAGTTATTCGGCCAGTGGGTGGAGGGTTTCTGTCCCCGGTTGGGGATCACAACACCCTCGGTGGGAGCAGCGTTCTCATCTGCCACCTAAAAGGAAGAACGGTAAAAGCCTGACAACATACCTATGACAGTAAGGACTATTTGCCGAGTTAACTTAAACTGTTCTCAAAACGAACCAACAATACAAATACTGATCACAAGGTAGTAAAGAACCATCATACAAGTTCAACATCAAACTCCCCGTACCTCTGGGAGTGCGAGGTCGTCCTCCACATCCCAGCCCTCTCCCTCCTCATCATCTCCAGTGACAAGATCGCCCTCGTCGAGCTGCAATAATACGTACAGTTACGATAAGAGGTACTGTACAGTAAATATAAATAAAAAGTCTACCTCGTCATACCACCACGCACTAATGCCCAAACACTAATGAATGGCAAGTGCCCAGAAATAAATAAGTGGCATTTACAGCTAAGATTATGGCTAATTTACAGCTAAGGTTACAAAACCAGTAATCGCTCACCTCGAGTTCCCCGTCGTCTCCGACCAGATACTCGTCCTCGTCTCCCCATGCGTCACCCTCTTCCACTTCACCGTCAGCGGCGACGGCGAACGCCGCGGCGGCAGGCTTCGCTCCCGCAACCTAAATACTCATACTCCTTAATATTCTATACAGAGCTCCAGTCTCAGTATTTACTCGACACGTCGAACTGGACATACATAATAAAATATTAGGTACTAATGTCAACCGTACCTTTGCCGATGCAGTTCCCTGCCCAGCTCCGATTCCCAAAAGCTGCGCATCGAATGGTCCACGTGCAGTGGCCAACTGAGGCCAGTTGTCTTCCATCTAAACAGGGGAGATATGATACACAATCACTAATGCAGAATATAATTACGAATGTAATCAATAAACAATATTCTAAATGTACATGATGAATAAGGAGACACATACACCTAACACCATTAGGAGAAAGGGAACAAACAAATAATGATATACCTTTGTTAACGGTGGGGGTGGCATGAGCACCTTCGCATTCGGGTCGATTGGGGGCAATGGCTGTCCCTTGGCATCTAGCTCGGCCTTCAGCTGCTCCGCGTCCTCCTCAAAACCATGAGTGGCTGCGGTAAGGTAGGCGAGCGATGTTTGACCAACACCTCTCAGCACTAAACACAAGAAAGTAATTCTACTAGGTACTGTTCTAGGACAGCGGATGTTAAACCATCAGCACTAAACTAAATAGAAAAGCAGAAAAGAAGTCTAGACACATGAAATATAATTAGAGGCTGAGGTTCCGCCTCCCAGTATAATGAGCAACAACCTAAAGGGTCTTCTTATCTGTTAACTACTCCAACAAATCTCCAAAATCTCACCCTTAATCCTCTCCTCCACATCGCCGAGGTAAAGAGCCGTTTGATAGTGGCCATGGGCATCTTTTCTGAAAACGAACTAAATTAATTAACGAAGTTTAGCTAATGCGTCGTAAAACTTTCGAAAAAGATCAAACGCAGCCGGCAATCAACGCGTGCAGTGTTCACAGGTTTAGCATACACACAGGAGCGTCATACTATAACCGGAGCACGTAAAATATGCAGATTGAAACATGCCGAACTACACTACAACCAGCACTAATCAACTTTTTCACTCTTAGAGGGAACGCTTTCCATAGAGGCCGTCAGTCATAAGGCATCAGTGGAACATGCTGCTTCTCCAGCCGGCTTGATTAGCCGTATTCATTCTTCCGCTAGAAACTAATTTTTATCTTCTTCTATTTTTGCAAACCCCACCTCATCTGTGCAATCTTCATCATCTTCGACAACTTCTCCGTGTTTCCAGTGACCAGATAGAGGAAGGCGAGACGCTCAAAGTCTTTGGTTCTAAAATACAAACACACATGACTTGTGATTTTAATAACGAACACCCAAGGACGCATTTATTCAGCAGCTTGAGCCCAACCAATCAAACAACAGGCAGAGAAAAAAAACCTCAGTTTCGCCAACAGTCGGCAGCAAGATAACCTCTGGAATAAGACTTAGTTTAATTTTAACATATAAATCCACTATCTGACCTCTGGTAGGCCATCTCCACAATATGATGGTTTCCTTGCAGAAGGGCTGCCTCACCGAGTGCTTCCCACACGCTCTTCTCGTCGATAATCTGGAATAGAGCATAGAGGTACGCAACCTCGCTCCATCAATTCAAGTGAAAATGAAACCAAATCTCCACCCACGCTTACGCTAACAACGTATGTGCTACACTGATACAGATCGCTTCCTCTTGTCCTATATTTTTTTCAACAATGCAGGAGACAAGAAGTTTTAGGGGCAACTGATAATTGTCCATTCCCTTCAGAAATAATTAGCTATCATGTACTTCATACTACCACAATTAGCTGATTAGCTGGGATGGGGATGAGCCTGTGAAGAAGGGACAAAAAAATAACAGAATCTAAAATCTCAAACCTTGGCAGTATCCAGCGCCACATCCAGGTTTCCGCATTCGAGTGCCAGTCCAAATCTTGTCTTGTCGTCCTTGACGAAATGGAGGGCAATCTCCGGGTAGCCCTTCTTCTGCAGGTAGCCGATGATGGACTGTCCGACCAGGTTGGCCGTCTTCACCATGTTCAGCACCTGCAAGTTATCTAATGTAACCAGACAAATAAATATAATAGCAAATAGGAACAATGTTCAGCATATACTATAGTCACCAAAAAGGCACACTATAATAAGTAATCCAACATCACAACGAGGGGAACGTGTCAAACAAAATTAAATACACAACCTAATAATATTCCACAAAAGAAACATTATGCTTTCCGCTCTTCTTTTGCATCATCAGCACAGCAATGAGATACTGACATTGCGTAACTAATACTATCTTATTGCATTCATGCCGGTGAAACCAAAGCACAACTTTGGATAATGATAATCTTGGTTAGTATTATCAAATGTCAGTCAGAGAATCCTTTAGACAATAAACAAACCTCATCGATTCTCCTGTTGATCAGGGCGAGCTTGAATCTGTACTCCGTCGGGTCGAATGGAACCTCAACGGGTGTGGCCTCTCTGGAAAGAATTATGGGTTTAGGTGTTCTTTACTGAAGTACAGTTCTAGCCTTAACCATCTTTATTCGTATAAGATTCCACAACTCGCTTAATCGTTGACAATCCGACTCCGACGTCAACATCTTAAGTTCAATTTCATTGAAAATAAATGTTATGAACATTATGAATGAAGCATTTAGCCTTATAGGCGGCTTTTATCGATAAGCGGCTTTTACCTTTATAGGTGGCATGATATTCATTTAGCTGGGAGTTGAGGGACTAGATCCCAAGCTGCGCGATACGGTTTCTTTTCTTTCATCGCTTTGATGTTCCATAGAATACAAAATACGACCCTCTCACAGTATCAGTCTTGCATCGTATGGAATTCGTCTCCCACAACTACATCATCGATAATCATCCATACACCCCAATAATACACAGTGGAGTCCCGTCAATCGTTATGTACCATACACATTTACAAAGACACACTATTCACATCCATCATTCCCCTCTCACCTGTTCAAACAATAGAGTGTGGAGGCACGGATGCCGAGAATATAGAGTGGCACATCCAAAGTGCGCACGATTCCACTGTCACCCGCAATGAGAGCGTATCTAAAAAGAGACAAGGGTTTACAATTAAAGTCCTACCATTGATAGGTTTTCATGAAGTCCCAGTTCAACTAAGCCGCCACGGGAAGGTCAAACTTATATCAGACAGTTAGTCTATAAACATATATGTTTCAAGCAAACGGCTAAGACCTCCGCAGGGTTCAACAGCTCAATTCATAAGACTTCTTCTAATCGTATAAGCGAATGGCTACAATAACTAAGTTTTTTCACATAATGCCTAAATTCATTATGTCCGTGAAACATGGGTACTTGTCCCGTTTTGTCTATACAGCAAAACGACCCGCACCCGTCATAGGATGTCGTCTTCAAAACATGTGGATGACAAATTTGCATATTGTTGAAATATAAAACACCAATAAACTGACTTGATGTGGTTGCTGGTGGTGTATAGGAAGACTCCGTCCTCGTCCCAGCATCCACTCTTCACACGCACAGACTCGTGCACCGAGTGAAGCACCTGAACACATGCATACACATAACTTTCCGGTACCGGTATACAGCTAGCTTTTGAATGTATGTTGGATGCCATATTGCAATTTAGTGAATTGTGCGATTTTGTATTCTAATTATCTCTAGTTGCACACAAGACAAGATAGTTCCCTAACACGTTTCAATAACTGTCGTTATATCGCTTTTCCTTGCTTAAATGTTCCTCGAAGAAATTTAAAGCGAATTACCGGTCGGTCTCAACAAAAAAATCGAAAAGAGGAGGAGTAAACAACCGATGTGCTTTAGCGAACTTCAAAACAATTTCGTCAACAGTTGTGATAGACATACAGTATAGAGTAACACAGCACAGAGGCGAATGCAAAAAAATGTGTAGAATGGTATAATCAATCTAGGAAGCATACATGCATACACCGCTGTAAAAACTCCATTCCTATAAAAAAACAATCACAAACCTGCAGTTTCCTGTCGACCAAAGTCAGCGTGGACTTGGAGAGCAGTGCCGCGTATTCCATGTTTTTGGACCACATCACATACTTGACCTGAAAAGGAAACAAGTCACATTTAGAGCAAAGTTTAGAAATACAAAACGGTGTGTTTCAGTCTCTCCTTATTCTCCGCAACATAATCTTTTCTCAGTAGATAAACAGTTCTGTGACTCCGAGACCTCTGTAAATCAAGCTTAAAAATAAAAAAATGTTGGGCTCCGTCACTTACACAAACACACAAACTGATACCTAGTTAATGTAATGCTGCCGTCTAACAATCTATCATCGTTCCAAAACTCCAAACCAACCTTGGAAGCCTTCACCGCAGCAACGACTCTCTTTTGCTGCACGTCGAACAACTGAAGTCCCTCGTCGTTTCTGAATACGGGGTCGAATTTATTTCTTTAATTTCATATTCATTTCACATTCATAGAGTTTGGATTTACTTCCATATATCCACGACATCGCACGCTGATGCGTAAGAGAGCACATAGCTCTTCCACTGAATGCTGCAAGACTGCAAGGTAAACAATTTCTCAATCTCTCTCAATCTCTCTCTCTCTCTCTCTCTCTTCAAAAATAAACGAACTATCTTTTCTTTACAAGGTACAAAATGGTATTATAATACAAAGATCAAAAAGGAGCAGAAAACCAACCCGAGAAGGATGAGCCCAGTTCCGGCATAAAACAGATCCTGGATCGCCATATTCATCTCTATTTTGCGCACTTCCTTGTTGGAGAGGTCACGGAGGGAAATCTAAATGAAGATAAATAAATAAACTATAATACATTCCATAATCGTGAGCGACATTCAAACACGATAACTAGATATAACAAAACGTTTTCATATCTGTCTCTATATCTTGTAGTCGATAGCATGTACCCTACCGTCAGCCTACACATTATATCATTTTTTTCTAGGATTAGGTTGCTTGTGTTACCAAAGTCTGACCAATGAGAAGATAGAAATCAAAGATCATAAGTACAATCAGGGCACCTAAATGCCCGCAACCAGCAACACCAAGCGCAAGTATAAAGTAGAAGAATCTAAAACTAGAAACTAGAAGAATCCGACTTCTGAAAAGGGGACCTTGGACTTTACATGTTTAAATCCATGAGTTCTGATTGTAAATTTCTAAACTCTAAATAAAGTGGTATTATACAGAAAAGGAAACAAACCTGTTGATTTCTGTCCAGCACGGCGTATCGGTTTCTGGCAACCCAAACGGCAGCAATACCAGGCGAACGGCTGGCCACAGCAGTATCCTCGCTTCCTTCCTTGACAATCTAAAACACACAGATACATATCTGAAGAGACACCCAGGCCAAGTCAGTTATTCGAAACATAAACAAGAAATTCAAATTCTGATTAAACACAAGCGCGCTCGTCAGTTGATAGGAAGAACATAAGAACTAGACATTTTCCAACAGCCCCTCACGAGAAGCTATCACCACCAATAACGACCCATACTAAGCTGGATAACAATGATATCTATCTTGTTATGAGTAAGCCAAGGTTAAATATATATTACACAAATAGAATCAAGAGATGAAACACACCTTGTACAAATCATAAGTGCAGTTCTCGCGATTGTGCGATCGCGTGGTCAAGAGGAACGAGTTCTCGGCCGGATTGTAGGAAAGCGCGTAGTAGGGCTGCATGAACGCCGCTGCAGCGCGCAATTTTGCCACAGACACATCCTTGCTGCAAATGTGGAATGAAGAATTAGAATTCGGAGAACAAAGGTCAATATTCTATTCTAGTTACAGACCATTTAATCTATAAACTCACCATAAACACTGCCAACTTTTCTATAGTCTCTAACTAAACTAAAGTGTATGCTTGAAAGAGTATCGAGTACCGAATACAGAGCCAAAAAACAGCAATGAAGACAAAACGCAGCTTCTTAACAAACCACTACAAACATCTGATCTGGTTCAACTCTCATTCAAACTCAAAAGGACACACCTCGTAGTCAAATCCAATCTTCTCATCTGCTTGTCCTTCACATAGAACACCAGATTCTCCGAGACACAGAATGCAGGTCTTTCCCTCTGAATCTTGAACACGATCATTCCGTTATCGTGTCCCGCGGCGAACATATTCAGGTTCGGATGGGCGGACATCACCCAGAAACGCTCGTTCTCGTGTCTGAAACAAGCACAATCCAAAACAACACTAAGTACTGGAACGACTTGGCATCCTTATCACTTGCGCAGAAAAGGTATAAGAGGACAACGACTCAAAACCTTCATCAACATTAGCTACATTAGATCTAGCACGTGTGTAAGACTGTACGAAGATTAAAAATTCATAATCAGAAAACCTGCTAGTCGTTCAATGTACCTACTTACATACCTTTCCTGCGACACGCAACAGGCAACCTAGACAAATAAGGCATCCTTTATGCCTACCTGAAAACATGAAGACTAGTCCTCTTCTGCATGTCCCACACACGGATGCTCTTGTCCTCAGAGTTAGAAAGGATCAATTCTGCATTCGGGTGGAAAAGGACCGATGACACGTTATTGTAGTGACCACGGCACGCATCAACCTAAAGAAGGCAGAATGGGCTGAATGTGTGAACGTGACAAACCTAACTGGTAACATAAATTTCCATAAGCTCGGCGAAATCCAAACACGCATAAAATACATGAACATCTACCGGGAATCACCTCTACGAATATGCTCAAACCCATATAGGCTAAACCCTGTATCAACAGAATTAAGAGTAAACAACATTATAAATATTAGCAAGCGCAATTCACGTAAGGCTACAGTTGGCATCGTTGACGACATCCACAATTAATCAGTAAAATCAAGGAAATAATAATAATAATCCTATATTCCTACCTCCCACGCCTTGCTCTCATTGTATCTCCACATCTTGACTTGTCTGTCATCGGAACCAGAGACAAGGATCGGCATCGTGTGGTGGAATGCCACCCAGTTCACTCCTACACGGAAAATGTTTAACTTAATGCGTATTAACCTCTTAAATTCAATTAACTCTTAGAAAAAGCACTTCGTCGTGAGGGACGTGTAAATTTCCTCAAAGATGGTTAGAAAACTACATTCTATACAAGATCATAAAAAAACGAGGAAATGAAGACGTCATTTTTAACCTAGTAGGTTAAGCCAAGACATTTCATGATGTATCACTAAACTTATTAATTTGTGTTATTCATGAGGAGGTGTTGGAGTCGTGCTTCCCCAAACAAAAAAATTAACGTGTGATGAACCCAATTACCCGACACCCTAATTTCATCAGGCCCAGATATAGAACAAAACATAGATAACTCCAACAAACATACCTCTATCGTGCCCCTCCAAAACGTGCTTCACAACGACGTCGGGTTGTCCGAACAGATCGGCCTGAGTTCCAGAAGCACCAGAACGTCCGCCAGGCACACCACCACCTGGCATCTGCTTCTTGCGCAGTCCTGTAATATAAATGTTCTGTGAAAGTCAGTCTTACAAAAAATAATCTTATAACAAAGACTTAATTTTACTATTTTAAAAACATAAAAAGCTGAGGGGCTCTTCGGCGTCACACCACAGATTAATTATTTTTTTTATCTTTTTTCATTTAAATAATTACAATGTGCGAATATTCACAGAAAGAGAAATACGTCATCCTTACCCGAGATATCCCAAATCCTCACAGTCTGATCCAAAGAGGCCGAGGCGACCAGATCTTCAGTGGGGTGGAATTGTGCACACATCACGTAGTGGTTGTGGCCTGAAAGAAAAATATGATGATCTCTACAAAATATAGTGAAGAATAAACAACAAAGTGTAAGGACCTTGGAGCTCTTAATATTAATGGAATGTTGGACTTTGACCATCGATTGAGTATAACAAAAAAAGCCAATTACAAAAAAGACCACTCAAACGAATAGCAAATAACGAAGTGTTTCAAATGCACTGTTTAGTGGCTGAGCATATGTCACAATGTTACCGTTCAGCCCCCATTCCCATATAGCGCTATGCAAGTGAAAATACGCTTACGATTTACTCAAATCCAAAACAAGCATGTAAGAAAAGAACAAAAAGTTCACAAACTTTGTAAATTTCCTTCTTCTTCATAATTTTTACGTAATGAGAGTTAAAAAAAACTAACCAGTGAGAATCGCGATGCTGTTGCGGCTTTGCCAGTTCCAGATGCGAACCGTTTGGTCATCTGAAATCAAAGAATAATATACACAACTGGTGTGTAGTCAAAATAAAACAACTTAACAGCGCAATCATTACGAAGGCGTTGTAGTTACGATACGTACATTGCAGACGAAAAAAACACTGCGCCCGCAGCTAACACAAAAGACCATAAACAGTCATGTAGCGTGCAGTCTGTGCACTTAAGGTCAAAGCGGTATAATAGCCAATAGCCGGTAATGGCGGTTATTGAAACGTATGCTGGACGCTGTATTCCTATGTTGTGTATGCAAATCAATGTGATATTTTTTATTATAATTAACTTCATTTGTATACAGCATGAGAATTCAGGTGTGCACCACGTTTTTTTTTAAACCAGTCGTCATGTCGCTTTAAATTCAATGAAGGAAAAAAATCATCACCTACCGGAAGCGGAAATGATCCACGGATACTTATTGTGGAAATAAGTCGTCCGAATGTAGTCCAAATGGCCGAGAAGGGTGAAAATACACCGCTTTTGCTTGTAATTCCACACCTGCAATCGATAAAGTACGAGTTATTGAACCTGCAGATGTGACAATTATTCCTAATCGAACCCGGCAATCCAGCAGGGAAGTTATGTCATGGGGCAAAGCAGTACGAGTACGATGAAATAGTTAATTTGTATATTAAAATGTTGAGAAAGCATTGAATGTATGAGAACCTTTTAAATGTAATTGTCTTGCCATTTACAGCAATTAAGTGTACGGTGTAAGATAAACAAAAATATCCAACAAGTGACAAATGAGTGAAGCTGAGAAAGTGTAGTTATGAACTCACCTTAATTTTGTAATTCGTCACCTCCAGACACGAAAATGATAAAGTACGAGTTATTGAACCTGCAGATGTGACAATTATTCCTAATCGAACCCGGCAATCCAGCAGGGAAGTTATGTCATGGGGCAAAGCAGTACGAGTACGATGAAATAGTTAATTTGTATATTAAAATGTTGAGAAAGCATTGAATGTATGAGAACCTTTTAAATGTAATTGTCTTGCCATTTACAGCAATTAAGTGTACGGTGTAAGATAAACAAAAATATCCAACAAGTGACAAATGAGTGAAGCTGAGAAAGTGTAGTTATGAACTCACCTTAATTTTGTAATCGTCTCCTCCAGACACGAAAATGGGCTGATCGCGATGGAAGCAAATACCTCTGACTGGACCATCATGCTCATCGTACTTATCCAACAACACGTGCATTCTGAAATCAAGTTATATTGACCAGTGACAACTGACAACAATACGCATTATTACACAAACGCTTCTAATTGGTAATTGGTATCATTTCAAATTCGCAAGTAATACAAGATGAGTATGCTTTATATATGACCTCACTACAAAACATTTTGCGTTAGATATTGCAAACCAAACTCCTAGCGATCCGTGAATCAACTGTATGCATCAAAAAATAATAGATCGGGGTTACCTGTAGTCCCAAAGTTGAATAATACCGCTGTGTAGAGAGGCCAGAACCCATGGTCGGGTGGGATGGAAGGAAATACCTAAAATAAAAGACGGGATGCGAATCGACCGCTTAATATTAACCCGTTAACTTCACACAGCTTCGGTTACAAGTTCAGAAACACTACATGGTGTATTTCCAAACTATACCAGTCGTGTTTCTTCGTATTATCTTAATTTCCCAGCTTATTATATGGCTCATGCAATATACATTTCCTACACATACGTTAAGATAATAATGAGAATCCAAAAATACAGAATTTAAGAAACGGCGATACATACACTTCATTATAAACAACACACCTTTCACCCTGGCAGATTTAGACTCAAACTTTACTAGTAAAGACATTGTTCCAGGCAAGGAACCCTGAAAATCAACAATAAGAATCAATATAAAATGCAAAAACTGAAAGAAATCTCACTGCACACGGTAGTCGCCACAACGAAAGTAGCGAAAAAAAGGGTCTTTCTTGATTAGGAAATCAGTAAATGAAACAATAATTAACGCAACACATTCATTTACAACAAAATTATACAACAAAATAACGAATAGCAAAATTTAGTAGTGTTGGCAGTTTGCCTACAGTAATCAAAAATTCAAAATCCCGCTCCTTCTCCTGCGCGCTATATAGAATTTCTTGTGTACAGTAATCTTTGAATATTTCCGGTGTTACAGGTTGCCAATGTTCTAACTTCTAACGGGAAAAGCTGAGCATGATAAAAAAATTATACCAAAATTGAACACTCTTAAAGGTCACTTCAAATTCGTATTTTTACTTCATTTATACATAAACATTAAAATATTAGAAAAATACATTTCCTGTATCAATTTACTGAAAATTTAACTCAGGGAGGGAAATCACTGCGTATGAGTTTTACTAATATACCCTAGTTTATAATTGCCCGTATAGTTGATAATAAATACCCTGCAGTGATAAACCACACGCCAGGTGCAACACTGCAGGCTGTTTATTCTCCAAGTACTCCTGGCTCCTGGCAATTGCACATATGCCCCGGCGACGGTAATTTACCAAAACCCATTCGCATTGATTTCTCTCCCTGATAGTGTATTTATCTCCAGTTTCGCAGGGCCGAAACAGGGCGAATCTGGCCCAAAAATCATTCAGCGCGGCTTTCACTTTCCATACATAAGCACAATTTGAAACTCGCTACAAAAATTGAAAATCAGGGACAAATTTGAATTTAATACAGATATTCGCATGCAAGTAGCTAATACGTGTACTAATTCAAATTTGTCCCTGATCTTCAATTTTTGTAGCGAGTTTCTTAATGAGTTTCTATATGGAAAGTGAAAGCCGCGCTGAATGATTTTTTGAGGTGTTTCGGCCGTGCGAAACTGGAGATAAATACACTATGAGTTCTCTGTTCTATGTTTTTGCAATAGCTGCATATTGTTTTATAAATCTTCTTGTATTTAATAAAAATCGAATAAAATAGTTGAATTTGAAGTGACTGCATCCCTTTAAAGTAAATTTAGCACGAACGAACATTAGGTTTTCATATGGTAGAGCTTTTTCAAATCTTGCAGAGAATTGCAAGCCAAAATTTAATTTTTTGCCGTGGTTTTCGGCCATACTAAACTAACTATTGGGTTGCCCATTTTGAAATGAGTTCATCCGATTTCGTTACCCTGTTCTGCTTTCGCATCGTGAAACGTTGATAGTGCGCCGCGAAAAAACGTGTGCGCCTAGCTCTCGCCGCGAACTCGTCCAGCTTTCGGCAGCTCTCGCGAAGTTCGGAGTATTCCTCATATGCAATACAAAAGAATTTCTCCCGTACCTGACTAGGCGCATGGAATTCCGCGCCAAGTTATGGTTCACCGCGCACCGCTAAGTTTCATCAGGGCCTTCTTATGCCTATATGTTGCCATCTGGCTTCAGTTCTAGCTCTAGTTCTCTCCTTGTGCTACGGTATCACGCATCATCTGCAGATCTTTAGTCGTCTCCTAATTGTAATTGCTGCACATTCTCAGCAACTATCCACGTTTACTTTACAACAAACAAGAGTGGCTATGCTATGTAAATGTGAGGAGAGTCCGAGCAGAACATCCAATGGATAGCATAGTAGGGAAGGAGGACGCGGTATAACTTACAGAAGTTTTTTTCGAGAGTCGCTGGCCTGCAGCTTGCAAACATACAGTTTATTGACCCTTCGAGTAAACCCTCTCTCTTCTATCTCAGACCTCTCTCTCCCTCTCCTCCCTCCCTCTCTCTCTCTCTCTCTCTCTCTCTCTTGAGTTCTCTCATACCGTCTCTATCTCTCCTTTAATCTTTCTATCTCTCTCCATCACCCTCTCAAGTCATTTTAGACAAACCCCACTTCAGATAAGAAGCAGTTTAGATAAAAAAAAGCTGATGTAGTTTAGATGTATTACACATTTTTTTGGCATTTTCATTCCCTCGTTTGCATAAACATACGACGACAATTAAAGTGCAAATAACCTCTGTGAACCACAGTTACAGTTAGTGTAGCATAATTTATATACCATTACAACTTTTCCATCTTATTTATTACAATTTTACAGAATTTTTTTAGCTACTTATGTAGGGTAGGGGTTCCATGTCGCTTCTATTACCTCACTACCTGTCAAATCTCCTCTGTATTATGTGCACGCGAAATCCTAGAGAACTAGTCTACTGACAGATGTCAAAGGCTGATGAACCTGCAGGCTTGATCAGACTGGCCAAAAACCTGATATTCTAAGTCTCAAGTCCCAGAATTACATATGATTTTCTTTTAGAATTGGTTTTTTGGCACTAGCGCAGATTGTTTTCATGAAAAAAATACACAACTGAGCAAACGCGCTATCGCCTGGCAAAAAGGGGAGACTTTCCCACTAATTGTAAGTTGCGCGGCGGTGCGCCGGAGTCGCGCCGGAAGGTGTTCAAGTATAGCTGGCACACCTACGGGTACGCCAGAAGTGTGCCAAAAGCGCGCCACAGGTGCGCCGCAGGAGTGCGCCACTAGTACTATATTGTAGTAAACCCGAATTTCACATTCCAATGCACTGCTGAAAACCGGAATAAATTTTGTGTACAGGGTTATATTTAATTGAGCCTTTGAAAGAAATTAACACATTTGTTTTTGGATGCAAAGAACGATCAGGCACTACACAACCGGTTTAGTTTTTCTCCTAATTTTCTGCAACCTTTTCGTGATAAGTTGTTTATATTAATTTGATTTTTTTTGTATGTTTTTATGAGTTTTCTTTTTAGTCCAATACGCAATACCAGTCGGCTAGCGCCGCCTGACCTGAGGCAGCTTTACGTTTGAAATAAAATTGAATACTTATACTCTTCCAAGGCTTATGTAAATAAACGACAACGCATACTTTGAAGACGGACGAAATACCAAGGCCTGCCTCTGCCTATACCAAACGCCTGGAACGTATATTTTCCTGACGCGAATCTTCACAAACAAACATATCAACTTTGTTTTTGCCCCTGAACTGCTCTTCTCCCACTTCCATACATGTGATTTCGTTAAATGAAATAGGAATAAATAGTAGTACATTCTAATGTACTTTTGCCTCAATTTAAAATTTGTACCATTCTTATTCACACAATAGTTCATTGTGTTCATTCTTTGTTGTCTCACTACAAGTTTATCCACCAAATTTAGATCATAAAAAACGTGAAATAGCGCGTAGTTGGTTGTTTACTCTCTCATACACAACATATAGTACTGGTACAGTTAAATAAACTCTATTTTATCGCAACCACTTCTCTGTGGTAGGTTTACTAATTTTGTTTGTCTCCTTGTAGCATAGAAAAATTTACTATGTAGGCAATCTAATCAGGAAAAGTTTCAAGATTCCCCATCTCAGGCTTGCGCGACATTTGGCACATCTGTGGCACACCTATCGCGCTCCTAACAAGAAGATCGCTACATTTGTGCCATGTTTTAGCCATGCAGCTTTTCTCGCCTTCGCACGTTTTTTTATAAATGTACTTATCTTTCGCAGTATGATGTTCATTTTTTTTGTCTCTCTACCAATATCGCGTGTACTGGAACAGCCCGTATCTTCTGTTATTCATTTTTCTCAGTCATAATGCATATGTGATCATTGATAGTTGATCAAAAGAATTACTTATTTGTGAAAAAAATAGTGCCTTTATTTTACCGTGCCGTATCTTCAAATCTTTTCTCTAACAGTAATAATCCACGATTTTCATCTGATTCCGTATTATCCATTGCTTACCCTCCTCTCTGAATGTCATACATTTTCCCATACACAAGATTTTCGGAGAGTCGTGATTCAAATTCTTCCCATTATGTTTATTTATTTATATTTCATTCCACTTGGCTGTCTTAATTGGGGGATATTATGCTGTCATCTTCGCACCATATCATGTATACCCCATGCAAATATTTGGGGGATTTGGTAGTCAAAGGGAGGACTATGCCAAGCCTTCATGTAAGACAAAGACAAGGTTCTTGCTTTGTCTTCAATAGTGAATATGCTAATTTATATTTCTATTTTTGTTATCTAATCCTTCAAGGGTTTTCTGCATAAATTGTTGTAGTATGCTCAATCTTTTCAAACGAGTTTTTGAAATGTATCTTTGACAACTGCATTTCTACGTATATTTGTGTCAAATGCGGTCGTATTGGGGTAGTTTTTTTATTCTAATCACACTCATTTGCATATGACACATGGAAATTCAGATACTCATCATATTTTTCAAAGACCCGCTTTAAAAAAAGAAATGTTCAAAGCTTCTCATGACTCGCTCCACAGAGGTCCTGAGATACGAAAAACTCCAGATGACAATTTTTTTATATGTCTTCAGTGAGCTAGGTTTCTGAAGTTTAACGATGATCACGTCAGTGGTAAAAGTCAAATCAATTATCACTGCCTAGCGATCTATTTACAAACTTAGAAAGTTTATTCAACGGCGGTCCTCAAGCGGTCTGTGCTCGAAAGTAACTCCACACCTCTCCCCTCTTTCGTAAACACTACTTTGTGCTTCTCTCCCCCTCTCTCACTCTCTCTCTCTCTCTCTCTCTCTCTCTTCCTTCTTTATTCTCTCTCTCGCAACTTTGTTGCAATGCTATACAAACGGATTTATTCATGGTCGCTTATTTTTTATGTTTAATCATCTGTCTATACAAATTGACATTATTTTTATTTTGCTTTTGATTACGTATGGATTCAAATTCCGGAAGAAGTTTTTGCTTTGTTAAAAAATATCATATGTAAGAGAATTACTGAAGAAATGAAGGTCATGAATTCGTGTTTCTGCTGGGAAGATGAGCTGCAGGATCGTTTATTTACTTTGTCTTTCCTTTTGTTTGAGAAAGTGACTTGACAATACTAATAAATATTTTGACTACTGTAACTTTCTGTAATAAAGCTGGGAGGTGATAAGTTATTCTCGAATCGTCATTTTCATTCCGTATTCTTTCGTGCGCCTGAATTCTGCCCGCTTACTACAATTCTTCCCCGGTTCTGCATATTCTTTAAAGGAAGGCAGTCACGATAGTTTCGCAATTTTTATTTAATTTTCATTAAATATAGGCACTTATCAGAAAACATCCGATACCAATACCAATTTCCAGAAAAATAAACTCGGGGAGAGAAATAACTGAGGATGGGAGTTACTCGACTACAGTAGATACAGTCCCTGCAAAGTCTCTTTAGAATATAATAAATATCCTGCGGTGTTAGTCAATTGTGTGTATTCACACTCGGCTGCAATCCGGGCAATTGCTTTCATGCACATATATTGTTATCCAGTCACTCCCATTCTCAGTGAATTATCTCCCTGAGTTCGTTTCTCTTTAACTTCATATCGGTACCATATTTTTCTTTACATATTCCTATATTTAATGAAAATCAAATAAAAATAGCGAAAATATCGTGACTGCGTTCCTTTAAAGAACTTCATGGAACATGTTTACCTAATTTTCCCTTCATACATTCAATTCCTTTCAAAAAGTTCTATCAAGTTGCTTCTTTCTTAGATCGAGCGATTCGATCACGATCCGATGACCATACTTTATCTGAACTAACAAGAAGATGGACTTCGTAATACTTTCAGACGTTCTCGAAGTCCGCGCACTGAAGACGATATTCAACAAATGTAGATAACGATATGAGCTGTGAACTTTTACGGATCCTCGGAAGTGCAGAGGTAGTGTATTTGGTTATTGCTTATAAAGACTCCCAACCTGGCGCATGTTCGCAGATGGCTTACAAGCTGCCACCATGCGGCGCGCAACAGGCAAACAACTGGCATGCTACGTGTAGCGACCATAAATGCGACGCGCACAACTAATGAGCGATGTCGTAGCGAGCGTAAACTTTGGAATTTATTACCCTGAGTGTCTATTTAGAACATTTTTTATGTGAATTAGATTTCAGACAAGCGACAACACTTCGTGCACCGAAGCATGTCCTGTCGAGAGTTCTACTTCGCCGCAATTATGCAGTAACAATAATAACAAACGAGGTATCTAACTTTTATAAATGAGATACACAGATCATAGCTGGCATATTCAAAGAGAACTACCCAATAAATGAATCTTTTCTTCGATATTTCAATACTACATAAGAAATTCTTGCATATTTTTTACTCTCATTATTATTAACTTATATTGCTCTTTCATAACCTTTCGAGATGACTCCTGACAACCGCATTTAAAAGTATTCTGTGCGTAAATTGTGCCGAAAATACCGTATAATGGGGCTGAAATTTCCATATGTAAGTGCAGTTGCGCAGTAATCACATACACTTCGCAAGCAACTTGCCATACCCCTTTAAAAACAATAGTTGTTCAGGACCTCGGATCCGTGTGCGTCGTGGTGAAGAGATCCTCCACCTGGACAACAACCACATCAGTAAAGTGATCGACTTCATCCGTAAGTCCATTTATGGTTCTTGGCCGCACAGCCACCACACAAAAAGGGAGCGCGCCAGGGATTCGCGAAAGATTTAGCCTAGTTCACGAACATGTAACGCATTCTGTGGAGGGCTGGTCCGCCATCCGTAAGAGTGACAGATTAAACTGCACTCTTTTCGTGCTCTTTTGGCACACCTGCAGTTTGGCGCTTCCAACTGGTGGACCTCTTTGTACGGCGACTGCGTGATTTTTTAAATTTTCACTACCACCTCTGTACCTTCGGTGCTAGGTAAAATACTGACAACGCAATCAAAAATTTTTCTTTACCTTTGAGGTCATCACGGATTTACGTTCAAACGTGTGCTTGATAAATAGTTCCCATGATGGCGTGACTCTGAAAATATGCTGCATATTTCATAGGCTGCATAGAAAAACCAAAACACATGCACTTTTCCAACATTCGTGCCCTAATCTCACAGAAAAGCATATATCCTTTTGTGAATAGACTTGCCAAAACGTTGCTCAAAAGTTGGCTCTTGACTGGCGCATTTTTGGGGAAATTCGAAAAAGTCAACATTCAACGGTTGTGTACTGACTTACTCTGAAGCACAAATTCTTTGTTTATTTGAGTTTTCCCTTCGCACTATTTGCTACCGAAAACCTGCAAAGGAAAAAAACAAAACACAAATCTATTTCTCTGTATACTTTCCTTTCCCTTACTGTCATATTTTCTTTTGCATCGGAGACTTTATCCTTTCCCTTTCCAACGAACAACTGTTCCCATACATAATCTTTACTCTTTTTTGTTGTTTTAAGACTTAACGCTTGTGTCTTTGCTGACGTAAGTAGGAAACTGAAGCGAGTTCGGTTTCACAATTAACTTCAAGTTTCTTCACTTATTATAATAATTTATTACGCACACATAAAATTCATGAGAAAAATTAGTCCTCAAGACGGTGGTGCGCGGCGCTCAATGGGCGCTCGAGGTTTCACTGTGCATCCGTTCGCGAGGGCTTTGCGAAGGCAGGAAGAACTCGTTGCGTATCCTTTGAACTCTTTAGATATTCGCGCCAATTTCTCGCCGCGCCCCACCATAGTTTCATTAGTGAAGGAAGGATGTTGAACAATATTTGCCCTAATTTCCCTAAATGAGTGAAGGCCCGGTGAAAAACTATGGTTTTGTCAAGTAAGCGGATTTGGTTTAATTGAATATGTTCAAATACAAACGAACAAATTCCTCTGTGTGTCTTTAGAGAGGGAACACTGCGTCTCAACTCCTCTGGTTTAACTTGCCATTCTCTAGTTACATTTTACACCTTTCTGCCACAGTTAAACCGACGTGACAGCCGCGTCCGCTGTGTAAACCATAAGTTCCAATACGTCGATTTGTTGTTTGCTCTCTAAAGTCTTTAGCCCTCTAACTTTATTATTTTACCTTACAACATTTCTTCCCTAATTGAATAAGCTGTATAACATAACATTTTTTAAACTTATGTGGATTAACTGCCGTCCCATAATTAATGAAATGTAAATTAGAATAAATCGAGGGTCGCGCAGTAATTAAATGGACTCCATGGGAATACAGAAACTGCTGTCATACGACTAGACGACTAAAGACTATAGTAAAGTCCCGGCTCATCTCATGTAAGAAATTTATAATACGTTTCTGTGAATAGGGAAAAGTTACATTACCTTGATTACCTTGACATTATATTATTGCTTTGTCCATGCTTATTCCTTTTCGACTTATACCGTATAACAGCCGATTTTCTAGAACTGCATTCATTTTTATTTATGCAAAATAAATGGTGTCGACTTAGTGTCATTTTTTAGACTATGTTTGTTTGTAGTTGAAATCATTTATTTGAGCCTACAGCTTTCGCATGCTCTAACAAGTGAATACAAAACCTTGCGTTCTCATGGCGACGTGTTTTGCTTACATAATGTAAAAACTAAAAAGAGGTAGTCGTATTAGAAAGACGCAAAGACGGAGAGGTAAAACTAATAACTTAAATTGAATTATTTTCTGCAACTTTAACTAAATTCATCAATTTTTGCAGCTTTGCAGGAGAGAGAGAGAGAGAGAGAGAGAGAGAGAGAGATAGAGAGAGAGAGATGAGAGAGCGTTTATGAAGCCGACAGATACGGAATCGAAGTGCAATAAATTCTATGTAAACTTCTGAATACTCAAAATCCGATGTCGGACCTTTTTTTGATAGTTGGACAGCAACGGCCTTTTGAATGATTTAAAGGGTCAGGCCCCGATATAACCTATATTTTTATTTGTTCATAATTTTTGTAAAGGGTTTTGTTAAATATCACACTGTGTTTGACTGGCTTCACCATTGCAAAGCTTTCACGTAAGTTTTCCTTACAGAGTATACTATGGAAAAGCAATTGCCCCTTGTTTCCTTATTGTGCGTGTCCCGGGGCAAATCGCTCTTTTTCTGTCCCTATGAGCCTGGCTATACAGTCGGCTACCCTCGGGACACGCACAACAAGGAAATAAGGGTGCAATTGCTTTCCCATACTGTATACTCTGTAAGGAAAGCGAACGTGAAAAGCTTCGTGATGGTAAAGCCAGCTCAAACTCAGTGTGTATATTTTATAATAAACACCCTTTACAAAAATTATGAACAAATAATAAATATGGGTTCAAAACGGTGGGCCTGACCCTTTAAGAGCCGCTTTGACTTTCCTTTCGGATATAAAATTCTCTCTCTATCTCTATCTCCCTCTCTCTCTCCATCTCACTCTCCTCTCTCTCGCTGTCTATTTATCTCACTCTCTATCCTTCGTTTCCCTAACTTTCTTCCTTTCCCACATCTATATATTTCTTCTCTCTCTCTCTCCTCTACCTCTCCCTCCCTCACTCTCTCTCTCTCTTCGCCTCCCTCTATTTATCTCTGTTATTCCCGAACACATTACCTACAATCCTAAATACCCGAGACCACACTTCTGTTTGGTTTTGATCTCCCCTAGCCTCCGGATCGTTTTCTAAAACACACTCTTCAAATATAACATGTACTGTATCGTGATGTAAAATAGAAAAGTGCACTACTTATGTACGTCGAGTGGGTGTTCCTCAGTATTAAGTAAATATCTACTAGATTCTTTTTGGCAAATTACTTTCTAATTGCAAGTTCAAGCCACACATAAACTTCCTCTGCATTAGTACTATTTACTGTTTACTACACATTTGCAATTTTTGAATTATCATTATTAATAAATTAATTTATTTAATTTACGAGACTCTTAGAAAGACTACTGTACCCCCGTTTTACTCTCGTACCACTATATTGCTGCTTATTTTAGTGCTAAGTGTAATAGAGTTATATTTCTAAACTTACTTATAGTACTAAAAGAATTAGAAATACAAAAATAACAAAGTCATACGTCAACCAATGAACAGTTGTCGCTTTACAGATGGATGACCTGTTTTTGTAGATCATTTTGTCCTTTTCTTGAGATCATTTGTATTTCTCGTGGATAATATAGAGACTAACTAAAGTCCCTAAGGCCTAAGGATCCGGCCATGAAGTGATCATGATATGAAGTCACCGTTTTGCTTATTTTGTTGTCACTTTCTTTACACAACGTTGTGTTTTACGTAAGGCTTGAGCCTTTGATTCAGTGAGGTGGCTTTTACTATAACTCAGATCAAGTATAAGTGAGATAACTCAGATCAATAGTATCTTACAAAACTATCCCAGCAGCACTCCAAACTTGTAATAACAATATTAATTTATTAAATTAAGTATTAGTGTATTCCATAGTTTCTAGGCTCTTTTCATTGTTTTCATACTAATTCACACACAATAGAGGTGAGCCTGCTAATCTGATGCTACAAATACGTAATGTTTCTTTTGTCATAGCCATAGCGACAACTAATTGTACGTTGCACATCTTGCTTGAAAACCACCTGACTAGAATTAATCTAATTAAATAATAATAATAATAATATTACGTGACATTTGTTCCAAAGCTGACTAGTGTAAGTCCTTCAACCTTTTTATCCTTTCTTTATGCTTATTTGTTAGTTTAGAGTACGATCTACTCTAACCGTACATGTTAATACTTCTTTTTACTCTGCCGCTCTATCAAATTCATATAATTTAAAGGGATAATTTATTTCCCGGAAATATTTACATCAGACGTCCGACTTTTTAAAAACGACTCTCGAAAAAAATGAACTTCTCCTTCTCTGCTTCTCTCATTTTCACTCACTCATTCTCCGTTTCATGTTTCCCTCCCCAACTTCATACCGGAAGCTGCGCAATGAGGTCTAATGTTGCTAAATCTAAATGCGTAATAATAAATATTATCCTCCCTCTCTCACTCTCTCTGTCTCCTCTCTCTCTCCTCTCTCTCTCTCTCTCTCTCTCTCTCTCGGTAATTCAACTTCCCCAAAAAAATATCATGCGTAAAAACATGAAAAAATCAGTGGAGCGTTTTACGTGCTTGGACTATGTGTGAGATTGACTACCTCCTTCCATACTTCACTGATTTGTGTTAGTGATGCGCCGCGAAGTCCTCGCTCGCGTCCCATTTGCTGTATGCCAGATAGATGCCGCTCTTTCATGTATTATTGCTTCTGATGCAAGTGTGATCATATGATTAATTGATAATCATAACTCGTCATATCTCTTTTGCTCCGTGAGTACGGTGGAATTTTTTTAGCCCTCTGTAAGTCTCTCCAATAATATGCATTGTTAATTAGTCGACTGTAACTTATCTCTTGTTGAATTTAGCTACCGAATGGTAGGACTTTAGATATACTGTATCAACAGAAAGGTAAAGAGGGATAGAGAGAGAGCGAGAGAGATGGGGAGCAGAGAACTATGGGAGGGGGGCATAAAAGAGAGAAAAAGATGTAGAGAGAGAATTGCCGGTAGATCGGCTTAACACGAACATTTCATTTCGCGTACACTGGACCCACGCTAAAGAACATAATAATCCCCTGATTCGCCAACATTTTTGTGTGTGTCTTTTTCATTTATTTCTCTCTCTCTCTATCTCTCTCTCTCTCTATTCTTTCTCTAGTGCTCTATCTCTCCCCCTCTCTCTCTCCTAACCACTCATAACCAAGAGCCCTATTCTTTTAATTAATTTGCATAATTAATGAAGATGTACTGCGGGCGGTTGCGCAGCTACACTTCATAGTTTAACTATATGGAGCATCAATCTAATTTGCATATAGTACATGGAAATGCACCTGTCCAGCGTTAGTTTCATAACCACGTGTCATACCCTTTAAACTTACAAGAAACGGAGTCTCAGGTTGTCACCAAATTAGCCACTCATTCCTGCATCTTTGCCCTTTTGATTCATGATTCTTCCCGCACAAAAAACCTATCAATTTCTAATCGCTCAATAGTTCTCTTTTACAAAAAGGACACTAAAATTAGATCCATTTTTAGGATAGATAATAGGAATTGTGTTTTTTTTTGCAACGTCATAATTTGAAACAAAATATAAAAATATTTTAAATACTACAAGAAATAAATAAATTTTAAATATTAATAGATAAACACGATTTTAATAAACAATATTAATATACCTAGTCAATAATATAGTAAATTCCGTAAATTCATGAGCTCTTTGACACTCTAGTATATACTTTGGTGTTTTGTTTAAAATTCACAAACAACACAATGCCATCTTCTATTCGTCATTCCTCTACTTTTTATTCTTATTTTAGATTTGGATCTTCTACAGTGAGTGTTTTTGCTTATTCCACTCAGATTAGTATCTTCAGCAGTTATTTTCTTCTGTGCTCTTTGAAAATGAACATTTTGGACCCCGATCGTTAGATTCACCCATTTAGCTTCACAAATAAACTTATCAATATTATTGTTATGTATCTAAGTAGCCACCATTATTAGTTATTAATAATATTAATGTAACTGATTTTTTATTAATATTTATAAATTGTATTTTTTGTCAGCCCAGAGGAAGGGTGTTATCTCAGTGTCACTCAAATACAAATAAACAGGGCCGTTCTATAAAATAATGACACAAAATGGCTATCTTTGGAATAATCGATTTTATAGTTCTCCCGCCAATTCATGCCTTTTGTTCCTCACAAATTGAACGTTTTTCTACATAAAAACATTTTCCTTTTGCATCTAATTGATCCTTTATTTTTTATATATACTGATGATTTTTTTTATGAACATTAGCACATAATTTACAATCAGTTACTATTATCCTTCCTTTCTTCATGGCTTCCTAAAAAATGAGTTTTATGTTTTTTATGTGATTTATTAAATAAGTATTTGCGTATTCGATGTAAAAATGCTCTTTTTGTGTACTGATCATCTCTAATGCTAATGATCTGTAATTTTCTCAGGGGATTACGACGAAAAAGAAGCTAATTTCTATTGCGAGAGCATTGAAAATAATGTGAATTTCGCATTCGGATTGCTATATTCTGGGAGTTTTATGATTTTTCAATATTTCTTTCGTCGACGTCGGCTAGCGGATCTTCTACCACTTCGTTGATCACGTCTTACCCCGTCTGGTGCTAGAACTTCTACCTCGTCGGGTAGGAGAACCACGTCGTCGTCCACCACCTAATCTTACTATCCGTCAAAGGTACGAAAAGGCAATCACCCTGGCTGATTATTCTAACTACGACGCCGATCTCTTGGACCGCTTCTACGCCATACGTGAGTTTTTTCATTCATGAATCGTTTTAAATCTTCTCTTGCTGTTTTCGTGTCTATGGCTCTTATAATTCTGCTTTTCTCTCTCTTACCCCTCCTCTCCCTCTGCCACTTTTTCCATCCCTTTGCGGTTATATGTATGTATCATCCCATCATTTTGCGCTTTTTGCATGATATTTTTTATTCTCAACCGTTTTGTAGCAGTCTTGAACACGTATGTAGTGTATAACAATAAGTAAGATGTGTGCCTAACTGCTGGCATCTGCATTAAATATAGTACTATGATGTCATTCTGCCTATTATCTGGCTGAGTAATACGTTTTGCTTATAAAAAGTAACGTGAAGCCTAAAGATAGTTCGAGAGAGAGAGAGAAGAGACAGAGACAGAGAGAGACAGAGAGTGAGAGAGGAGTGAGAGGATAGATGATCCGCTTCCTGTGAATGATGAACTCCCGGGGAAAATAGTAAAAACCGTCGGGGCGCTCCCATCAATCGCTCACACTTGGAAACTGAAAGCTTTGTTCTGTTGACTGACGAGATAGCACTGTCGGAGAAGATATTCAGACTGCAAAGAAGACTAGAGAACCAACTTGAGCATTGTCTCCCCAAGAGAGACTAGATTTCTCTGACTATCTCGGTTCTAGCAGGTTTGTCCTCTCTCACTCCCGCTTGAACTAATCGTAAGGAAGAGTGTGCTTTGGAAAACGCCTGTGAATTTGTCCTGCCCTAAATTTGAGACTAGGCTACAAACTACGAACTGTTTTTCGTTTTGTATCATACTACTGTATTTTATCATTTCATTGATGCCCTTTACTTTTCCTTTGCTTTAGTCCTGGCAGTTTCTAATCGCAAATAGATTTAAACTCTTTTATAACACTTTTTTTTAGTCGATTGCTTACGGAAATTTTAGTCGATTGCTTACGCATTTCGATCAAAGTTGACTATTCTTATGCTTATGCGCTCGCTTGTGATAATACCGTATCTTACCATCTTACGTAATAAGTTGAACACAAAGTGCAGCAGGCAAGCTCATGAAAACTCCCAAAACTATTTTTTACTAATATTTTTGGTGCTTTATGGTTTCACATCATTAGTAACTGATAGCTTGTCTATCATTTCCAACAATTAGAGTAGCTAATTGCTCAACACGAATTGACATGCGCTAATTCGAATTGGCAAGAGGGAAAATCACGTTGTTCTGGCTATTTTTGTATCTTTACGGAGCTGTGGTTGAAGAATTTTTGTAACTTGTACCTATGATCTAGAAAAAACAACTATCTGACCATAATTAAAATTAGCTTATATTTACATTTCCCACGTAAACTCCTGTGCATCATAATTTTTTTTCCTTTTTTCTTCATTTTATACTTGTAATACGGGTACTGGTGGTTTATACATATTACTCAAACATTGTCGAATCAGAAAAATTTTGCCGTTTTTGGTTGAACCTGAGCAAATAAGGTTTAAATAGATTCGCTTACTCATTTCTTGAAGTTACTATGTTCACTAATGAAAACGAAAAATAATAGTCACCCTAAACGAAAAATACCCTACTAGACACACTACCAGGGAACGGCGTGAAAATAGTTTGCCATAGCAGGGGCATCCCTCTCCAGACCATTTCCAAAACTAATTGCAAACCATTTCGCGCACCCCTGGCGCTCATCCAGGGCACCTTATTATTTTTTTTTTGCGCGGCAACTGCGCGTAGTTTCATCCCTTCTAGAGGCGCAGGTTTAGTAGGCTTGTTGTCGCTTGAATCTGATCTTTAGAAACTACGACCTTGAGCTCTTTTCTGTGTATTTTTGTATTTATAAAGAACAAACCGTAATGATTTCGTCTAACTTCAAGAGAAAAGTGTTTTCCGTTGTCAGTTTCAATTAAATCGATGTGAGAGGAAAGTATCATGTTCTACCAATTTCTAGCAAACTCCTAATTATCAACTTTATTTTTTACCTTCAAATGATAATTTAAGATTTCTTGCTTTAGATCTATCATGACATTGATACATTCCTAATTAGTTTTCTAATATTTACAATACATTACATTATATTTATTACTTGCCTTGACTTTCCAGCTTTCGTTGGCCACCATACCAAGTATGCTATTAGGAAGGGTCAGCGCTATAATTGCAAGGTAGTCCCCAGCTTCACAATTTCCAACCTATCGTTAGCTCTCTGACTTAGCGATAGTTGCGTGATATTGGAGTTTAGCGTTTAGCTAGCCCTATGATTTCACATTTCTTATTTACCATATTACTGTTCCTACCATTCTCTAGTCTTCACTGGCCCTTCATATATTCTTTGTTTGTCTCGTTCATGTCGTTCAATATTTACATAGGCGGTTCAGAATTTTGGTTCCTTTGGTACCCATGTGTACCGTCCATATAGAGACATCTTTGATGTGCTACCTGTGTATTATACATTTAATAATGTTATGGTTAACTACATAGGATATTTTAATTGTCTCTAACATTTATAAAAAGCCGCCTACCGTTCGTAAAATTAAAAATGATCTTTCAACTTTCAACTTTATGGAACCGCTGTTTTGAACAAGTTATCGATTAATTTTGATACTTAAACTTCCTTACGAACACTCTGCTCAGTTCTCTATCTATTTGCTAAGTTAGCCCACTGACTGTTCTTGTGACTGTGCTTGAAAGCGCAATTCCTTTTAACCAAACTTGTAGAATGTAATATCGAAGAGCTTTCGCAAAATTGGATCAATGTTACATACATAATATTCTTTACACGTGTCAATCTTTGATTTCTCAAAAATAAACGCCAATAATTTATCCGTGTTTCCAATTTTTCGTTTTTTTTGTACGATATACTAGGTTCTCTCTGACTGCGAACCTGCGAACCTGTACTCTCCTTCTCTGTCCTCTGCCCTGTCACCTGTTCTTTTCCCTCTCAGTCTTTCAGCATCTTGTTTCGTGTGATTGTAGTAGTACAGGTTCCAAAACAGTATCGTTTTTGCTGGAATTGCAACTTTTATACTTTTTACTATAAATTATTCGTACATGTACACTAGATAGTAATAATCTAGCACACATTGTACTAGTGAAATTATTATTACATTTAAACTATGTTCTTCACATAAAAGTATATTCGGAGGTTACCACTTTTTCTATAATATTTTTTCCAAATGGAACCTTACAGTATGTATGTTCTTACACTTTTTTCTTGCCCCGTTCTGGTTCTAATATTCGTATATCTCGAATATTTTCTACGAATTGAATGTTTTGATCGATATATTTTTGTGTGTTTTCAACAAAGAAAAGATAGACTACATGCGGGTTTTTAATTTCTCGATCTCCATTCGCGCACTAACCTACCTATCATTCAAATTTTTCACATACAGTATACCAATACATTGCATGCTAATTCACGCAATTACGTAAAGTGCTTACGTTTTTTGAGTGTTTTGTAAAGTTTGTTGTTCTTCTGAACCCTACTGAATCCTTCTGAACTGTTCTAATAGGCTTAGGAAACAAAATTTCAGCTTGGGTATATGCATATGATTAGACTAGTTTTGAGCCAAAATCTGCAAGCATTTAGTATGTATACTATGTAAATTCTATGCCATAGGTATTAGAGAAAGGAAATAGTGTGCTCTCGAAGAGACCCATACAAATTAGCATATCCTGGACCAGAATGAAAGATTTACGTAACCGCCCGTATGTATCGTATTACCCCCTCTGGTACTTTGTCTCCTTATCTCAACATAAGCTTAGGATTAATGTCAGTTACACTTCGTAAGATAATAATGTTCATTACAAAGCCGTAATCTGAGATTCATTATCTTGTAATTGGAGATCTTTCAGCATTTGTCCGGGAAATTAAGTGTAATGGTTCATCCTCTATTATTTGGGAATTTTAATATGCTTATTTTTTTTCTAAATAGTAGCTATCTGAAACTAAACCCCTGTCGCCTTCGGTTCCATCCCTTCGGTTCCCTGAGTGACCGCACTAGTACTGTTATTTTCAAAGTTAAAGCGAAATGCTAGTCTCTTTGGAAAATTTGCATATGATAAGCAAATCCTATGTATCCTATGCTAATTTTGTACATTGCCATGGACGATCGTACAAAATTAGCATAGGATACACAGGATTTGCTTACCATATGCAAATTTTCCAAAGGGGCTAGCATTTCGCTTTAACAAAGCGCATTAGATATCCCTAAGCCTTTACCTACACCTAGATGTCCAATTTCTTCTTTATCTAACAAACATTTATCCTTGACAGTAGACCTTCAAGGCCGTCTATGGTTTATGTCCCCATCCCTCCTCTCCTAACTCCTAGCAACCAGCCAACAAAACACATCCGCTTAGTTTACCTTTTTTCACTTTTTAAATAATTACTTACTTTTTAACACTCATTCGGTTATTTTATAAAAAAATATTGTATCTTAAAAATTAGTTTGTCCATGAGACGATTTTCGTATCGCTCTAGTTTTTTTACACTATGATAACTACTGTATTAACTTAATAACTATTTACTATTGTTATTGAATGCACTCGTTTCGAGTTTGATCCGTATTTTATACCCAATTACGAAAAGATTTACTTTTTTTTGTGTTTTGAAAGCGCGATAATTTTTTGGGAAACAATTGTTTGGTAGATTATCTGGGTGCAACAGATCTTACACGTATAAACTCACTGAAAGGATTATATTTAAACTGTTTATAATGTTAGATTAAACTAATCAAGTTAATGCCAAGACGTATGTGCCCGATTATCTGTAGTTTACGCAGTAGTTTACGCCAGACTGTCTGGTGTTCATAATCATAACCTCGTTTCTCGAGACGGATTTACTGCCCTTAAATAAAAGGAGAACGCAATTGTAGTATAAGAGATTTCTTATTTATTATAATGTAGAGTATTGTGTATAGACACATTGTATACATATGTATTTTGTACACATCAATGCGTTGGTATAATTGACAATTCTGAAGTCTGAAGGACATCCGTAATTCAGCCATACTTCTCATACTTTTCATCGCTTTCTTATTTATTTATTTCATTTTTTCCTTTCTCTCTCTTTCTCTCTCTCTCTCTCTCTCTCTCTCTCTCTCCCTCCCTCTCTTTCTTTTTCTTCATTCCTCCGTCCACCAGACGGCCTACATCACAACCATCGGCTTAGATCGATAAGTCTGCCGTTTTGAAAGGGGCTCTCTCTCTCTCTCTCTTTCTATCTCTCTCTGTCTGTCTCTCTGGCCTCTTTTCATTTTCATATGGCTTTTTACTTTCATCAAATAACCACGGGCGATGAATTTTACATTCCAAATTTTACTTTGCCTTCTTTCTTTGTTGCCAAGTGAATACTTTCAGTTTGGAATATTTTTATCTAAAAAGTTAAATATAAACAAGAAGTGAATTTGTATGTACTTTAATTTGTTTATCTTATCGAAAACAAAATTTTATAGTGGTTTTATGACTGTTTGTTACAACGCCTTGGCCGGTTTGTCGTGTGAACTTAAACGAATTTAAAGTTATTTGATTAAAGTTAAGAGGGTATAAATGGAAAATCTACCAAACAATGTTCTGGACAGCAATATCTCAGAAGTTCATCAACGGTAAAAAAGAGTTACTTTTCTGAGTTATCTCATATACGTGGTACAGTACATTGTCCCTCAGTTCGATCTACGGTCTTGTCTATTACAAATAATTTATTAATTATTTATACTATTATTTTATCTAAATTCTTTCTCTATTCCCTTTTCACTTCCTCTCTACATTCCCTTCTTGATTGTATTCCCCACTTATTTATCTAAATAACATTCCCGCGCTTCAATAACTGATTAGATAAAGCCTGTCAGAAGAACGCAATTCTTGGTTTTGCCACGCGGCAGGGCAGGGTCAGAGGGTTCCTAAAACCATACATACTTTTTGTAAACAATTTACTTGTAAGTTTCTTGAATTATTAAAGAGTTGTGGAATAATTCTGAAATAAATAGGTATGCTGTGTTGATGAAGCTGGTACTGGTACTGGTACTTCTAGTACTGTACTAGTAAGTCTAGCTGAAGTACCGTTTTTTAACCTAGGAACTGAGCAAGCTCGAACGAATAGTTTTAATTAACGAGTTACTTTTATTGTTATCCTACCTTTACCCTCACTTATCTTCGGAAGATCACTTCTCTGTTTATGATCCTTTAACCTCCATCTATCTTTTGATTGATGAGTCTCTTTTGGTTTTTAGTTGGTGACAGCTCCCCGGAACACACAAAAATATGATTTTTAAGAGCTTTCACATTTCAGGGCTTTGTATTCAAAGAGAATTACCGACCATTTTTGAAACGTATCAAGTAGACCAGCATTCTTATGCAGCTTATGCACATGAACATAGATTAGAATAAAAAATCGAGCTAAATTCAAGCAAGTTAGCATAAATGAGCAAGAATTCAGGTGTCCACGATCGTTTCAAAACCGGCCGGTAAGTGTCAGACCCACGTAAAAATGAATGTGTTTTTACTGAGTAGAATCTACAGGAAACTCTATCCTTCTTCGGAAATGCACATGATTTTCTTTCCTAATAAAGAGCCACGTACCAAACCATTCTGCTTTATTTTTAAGTCTTCTTATTATAAATAAAAAAAGAAAATAGTCAATTGTTGTCCTCCTTGCCCTATCTCAACCGCCTGCTTGTATTCTAATTAACATTGGTCTCTTCTCTCTGCTCCAAATTAAATTGGCCTACGTCCTTCTTTTGTTTTGGACCCAGTGGTCATGGTCCTCCGACCTCGGCCCGATCTTTACATAAACAACCCCTTGTTTTCGTAATTCTCGGTTCCGAAAGTCTAAATGGTCCCTCCTCTGAAATATAAAAAATCTTTTAGTAGAGAACCTTCTTTATGAACAAGAACTATTTCATTTACTATAGCTAAGCCTACGCATTAGCAATGGTTTATCTGCACGGCACTCCTACTTAGGTTCAGTGGATGTATCGTCTGTGAACTCATGAACCGTGTATATAAAATACTGGTTATTTTTCATGATTTCCTTTATGTGGCCGAAATGACCGAAACGTATTTTTCCATTGAAAACAAATATTCTAATTTATTTTCCTCGAAATAAAAGCTTGACATTGTAGCATTTTTCAGGCATGTTGCCTATTTTTATAGTGTAGGCTGAGGTCGGTTATTGATTTTATGTAACTTACATTTAGCTTATTTATTTTAGAGTTTACATGGTTCCAGTGTGAATACACAAAAATGCATACGTTCCTGTTTTTGAAGTAATTTTTGAACGCTTTCTGAGCTGAGTTTCCTTTATTGTTAAATCGCTTTGACAGCCTTTTCACGATCTTTATCTTACTGTATTTTGAAAAGCGTTTTTCAAAATATGTTGTTTGATACATTAAAATCCCCTTACATCCTTTAAACAAACTGTGTATTATAACAGTACGTAGTACCCATACATACTTACATATTTTATCTGTATGTCTGCAGTGTGGCTTAACAAGTTGGCGTTTTATCGCTCTTATAATCTATGATAGTGATAAAATAAAGTGTAATCAATATGCATTCTCTTGCTGATTTAATGTATACACATTATTCTTTTAATATTTTCATATTTATTTCCTTTTTGTTTCAGAGAAGTCGGTGTCAACTCGTTGGATGGCGCATGGGTGTCCATCCAAATCGGAACCGCTGGACACGCTCCTCAGAGAGGTTGGGGAATAGTTATTTTATTTTACATATTATACATTTTGTCTTCTCTCCTTTATTTACTGCAAACTCCCATATTTACCGTATATTATACTTTATTTATTTTGTATACACTTTATATACACCTTATGCTTGTGTTCATACTGTGTTTTATGTTGTAAACGTACTATTAATTAACTTTGGGCGGTAGTTGCGAGATGTATAAAACGTCGCTTACAGATCGGGTAGAGTTTGATCTAGTAATTAATATTAGTAGATTAAATAAAATCTTTAGCTGTTCCTTACGTTTTATAAGCAAATATTTGTATAGTTACTGTTAGTGATTGATTTTTTTTTAGAAGGAGCGCGATCTCGAACTAGCGGCTAAAATCGGGCAATCTTTATTGGAACAGAATAAGGAACTACAAACCAGGTACTGCATTTTGTATAAAATGTAATCAATGAGATGGGTTTGAGATGGACAAGCAATAATATACATGGTTATTTACACCATGCGTAAGACTTTGATCTTATCTCAATGTACAAGTCAATGTCACACTTGTGTGACAATACTCTTTAGATAGATTGGAACCCAAATTGCATATAATTCAAAGGAATGCAGTTCACACGTTTCAAAACCCCTTACAATACCGCTTGAAACGAAACAACATTTTCAGAAACGAATTTCTGGAGGAAAATCTCTCTCAAGCCAATGAAACCCTCGTCCAACTGAAACACGAAGTACATAAGAGGAGTGAACTACTCAGGGTCTACTCACATCTCGATGAGGAGTCGTAAGTTAATTGCTTAATATTTTTAGTAATTGGATTGTGTGCGGCTAAGTATTGGCGCGCATTTACGCGCGCGGCGACTCTCGAGGTGCCATGGTCTACACCAAGTATCTAAAACAAGTCTTTTTGAGCAGTATCCCTGATTACTGGTCTTTTCTTGTATTTTTTTAAATATACTTTAATTCCATATAATTTATTCTATCTTATTTTAGAGGATCTGGTGTAGACGAGTCCCTTCGACTACGCGTCAACCGCCTCT
This sequence comes from Pelodera strongyloides, assembly GCA_036852015.1. Taxonomy (NCBI): domain Eukaryota; kingdom Metazoa; phylum Nematoda; class Chromadorea; order Rhabditida; family Rhabditidae; genus Pelodera; species Pelodera strongyloides. The sequence goes on from JAANDG010000012.1 coordinate 539,457, forward strand.
CCTCTGAAAATGACCGGTTACGGCATGAAGTACGTTGTATTTATCGAAACTTATTTATTTATTTATATATATTTGCAATTAAATATAAACGATAAATAAACCCAATGTAAACAAAAAAGCGACATCAGAGGATAGTCTAAGACCTTGATGGAAAATACGGAAACTACGGGAAATGACCGCATTTTGTACTCAATTTTAGCAATTGTAGGGTACTTTTATTATGTAAAAATATCATGGATGCTGTGGTCAAGGGGCTTTCTGTAACTTGGCTATTTAGTTGTATCTTGTATTTAGCATGCAACCCTTCGTAAGCAGACTGAACAACTCGTCGAACGGGAGCGAAAGAGTGTGACATCATTGACTGCGCAATTGGAATATGCAAATGAGAGGGTGGGTTGATTAGTTATTTACTGTATTTCGACCAAGTAGATTGTAATGAAGATACGGTAGGTTGTGTAGTTTTTAGTGGTGAACGTTTTTTTTGTAGAATAGAATAGAATAAATATTTTGAACTGAATAATCAATGAATTCGCGTCTATTGGGTTTCTGTATATAATGGGTTGAAATAGGTTCAATCACTCAGTGCCTAATTCTGCTAAAAAATTGCTTGCAATTTGTCATACGGTTCTTCATTCAACTGGAGTTCTTTATAATTCCTTTCCAGTCAACCCGACTGCAGACGCAAATCCAAGAGAAGAACGATGAATGTATAGCACAAGCAGTACAGATTGAACGACTTCTCAAGGAGATACGCTTATCCAGTCAGAGGGAGAGACATGTAAGACATGATACTACTTCATTCTTGGTGCATATTTCGACATTGTCTTATTAGTTCTAGTTCTGCACTAACGTTTCGTGATTTTATTCCAAAATCCTATTTCAGCTAACAGCAGAAAATGGTCAGCTGGGCGCTCAGTTGGAAGAAGCACTGAAATCACATGAAATCCTTTCCACAGAAGTTGCTCAACTGCAGGATATGTATGCAGAGGTAAGGTTTTTTAGTGTAACCAATCAGTAAACAGTAAAGCATTGAACAGATATTTTCCAAAATCAGAGCTTCTTGCGACTCCCAGTATATGATTCAAAAACACGTATTAAAGTGCTTTATTCGACCGGTTTCGGCTTACGCCATCATCAGGAACAACAAACATCCTGCAAAAAATACGAAAATGTAGCTACAATTATTTTTTGTATAATTGTAGCTACATTTTCGTATTTTTTGCAGGATGTTTGTTGTTCCTGATGATGGCGTAAGCCGAAACCGGTCGAATAAAGCACTTTAATACGTGTTTTTGAATCATATACTGGGAGTCGCAAGAAGCTCTGATTTTGGAAAATATCTGTTCAAAATGACGGCATCCCTCCAGCAGCACGCCAACAAACAACTAGTAAAGCATTGAACTCAAATTATTGCCACGGTTAGCATAATTCACTATACAAATATCCACAGAAACGGTGCAGGGAGGTCTCGCAGAATTCATTATAGTGAAAAGTAAAATGATTGTATTTTTTGTTGACGCTTCGTTTGTGGTTGATAGCCCTCATAGCGGTAGCCTGGCTGCCCTCATAGCAAAAAAAGGCAGCTGCGCAGCGGCGCAGAGCCAAAGGAACGCCAGAATGCTGCGGCACACTCCTAGAAGAAGACCAATGCATAAAAGTACTTTTGTTCCCAAGGCAGTTTTTCAGGTGAAGGGAATGTTCCACGACGCCGAGGAAGAATTGAGGCAATTGAGACAGAAATCGTCACCGTATAGGTGAGTGAATTTAATAATTCAGGGTGATAGTCACGCACCAATGTTTTAGGTCCGGGTTTCTATCCAATGAAGATAGGTCACGGATTTCTGTATTGTAGTGTAAAGTTACGATTCACCGACCGGTGAGGGTCTCTTGTTTCTAAAGTTCACAACTCCCTATATTTAGATCTCCATCCATCGACTCACTGTATGACTCTCTTGCGAGTGAGCTCGAAAACTCGGACTCTGGATTTTCAAGGTAGGAATTTAGTTTACGTGACTATTTTATTCCCGAATTCATGGATCTCTATGTCTAGCTCACTCTTCCTCTCTCTCTGTCTTCATTTTCTCTCTCACATACACACAATCTCTTTCTTCGTTGGGCAGGCCCTATGCCCCTATGAATGTTTACATGTTTTCTAGCACACCATTTGCATCGTCGCGCAGTAATGGAGTCACCGGTTTGCGTCTGGAATTGCAGAATGGAACTTCTCTGAAGGTTAGTTTTTCTGCTATTTTTTCGATCGGTAAAGCTAGCTTCAACTGAAACTCAGTCAGCACTTCTGTTGCATGCTTTTATAATCAAGGCAATCAAATTATTTGCAGGAACACGAAGAGGTTGACGTCCCATCAGCTGTACTGGCTGATCTGGCAAGGAAGAAGGTAAAGATATTAATATTAATTAGTCGTTTCTGACTTGACTTTGGGGACTCCGCGGAGCCCTGTGGCCGTATGCACGAACAGCGGGAACCTCCCAGGGTGGGAGAATTTGTCTCTGCTTCGTGTGATCCCTCTCTTTCTCTCACCTCCCACTGGGAGGCTGGGAGCTTCCCGGCGCGTTCGTGCATACGGCCACTGGATTAAAGGGAGAGGCCCATGAGAATAAAGTTTTCCTCATTATTTTAAAGAATGTAACTGAATTTCAGAGATTCCCGTGAAGATTCGGCATCGGCCAGGTACCGTAGTAGAACAGAGTTTTTCCCGCAATTTCGGCTCGCAGATCAATTTTCTCGCTTTTAGGGCATTCTTGTATTGCAAACGTCTCTTTATAGTTGTAGGAATGATCTTTATTCGTTTGACCATTCTTATATAGAAAAAGAATGCAAATGAACGCATATAAACCGTAAAAACAAATTTTGACGTTGCTGACTACGGTGCCTAGCCGAACTGTTTGCCGGGGAATAACTCTGCGAGTTTGAGGCTTCACGCAATGCGGTTTTCACAGTAATAATTCTGAAATTCCGGACATTCTTTACAAATAAATTGAGGAAAACTTTATTCTCATGAGCCTCTCCCTTTAAACCTTTGCATAACATGGCGGCCTAAAAACTTGTGTTTCCTACCTCATAGTTTCTTTACTTTTTGTTTCCTGATTATCTAACATATCTGATGCGGAACGTTGCAAAATAGTTTTTGATTTTTAAATTTACGCTAAATTTATAATAAATAAGTAAATAAATATTTTCAGGTCTCGATCTGTGATTCGGCCCCTGCTCCCCCTCAAACTCCCCAGTCGGAGAACACTACTCCGACTCATTTGGTTCCAGCTGTGCAAGAGAACCTTCAGGAGGAAATAGAGACGTCAGCGAAGGAAGCGGAGCATATCCCTGAGAAGGTAGGTTTGAAAATTAGCATATATTCTCTCTCTTTCTCTCTCTCTCTCTCTCGTCCTTCCGTCTGCCATTTTCCTTATTACGTTAATAAACAGAACTTATTTATGCTTTATTTCAGGTCACTGTAGAGAAGCCAATGATTGCCCGAGTATGCATAGAGACACAGACAATTGCCCTTCCAGAACTAAAACCATTGAACTCGACACTGGTGCGGTTTAGTTTTAATTTTCAGTTTTTTCAGTTTGTTTATGGTTATTTTGTGATAACGTTGTTCGTATTAGCTTTAATTTTGGCTAGTGGCTTAGTTTTAGTAACTTTTAGGGGGTTGACAGACGTCGGCTTATAACTTTATAAATAATTTTTCAGGACACTCAAAATTCTCCGACCCTTGCGGTTGAACAGGAGAAGCAAACCACGCCCGATACCGTGTCTGGGGAGGGTAATCTGGAAGCGACCACACAAGTAGTCGGGACCACCCACGTCGCTTCTCGGACCACCCAGTGTGTCCCTCCGAATACGCTTCCACTTAGAAGCCATTCAATGGAGGGATCGTCAACGATGCATGTTTGGAAGCCAACGAAGAAAAGTGCGTTTTTTATAATTGCCTTTGCTTTTTTCCTGTGGGACCACCCACGATGCTAACGGGACCCAGTGTCTGATATCACGATAAGGCCTCTATTCTGGAAGGTTCATTTTCAAGTTATTTGCCTGGTGGATAGCTAGCGCAACGAATACCCTAAAACGATTTAATGAAATGTGTCCCCATGTCAGGTCTGCCCGCCCGTACCTCCTCTCAGGATTCTCTCTCCGAGTACGAGGCCCCGAAGATGGGCGAGCCTGGAGTGCCCGGCACCAGAGACCTCGACTATTCCATCAGGCAGCTCAACGTCCGACGACAGGTTTGTAGTTGGTATTTTGTAGTTTGAAGTTTGGTTTAACGGTTGTCTTCGAGGTTGGGTAACTATCGCAATATGAGACAAGTAACAATGCACCTTTCATGCTACTCCTCTAAAGCTTTCGAATTTGGTTTCTTCTCTCGGTTGTGCTCCTTCCTTGTTTAATTGATTATTTTTTCGTTATAATGCCATACAATGTATCAAGTGGACTTGATCGGCTCCCTGTCAACGCTACCCATGCCCAATAACACTGCACGATCCCCCAAACTCCATGTGAAATTGTGTTGTGTGCGTAACTACGGTATTCTCGTGTCTGTCTCTTTCAGCAACAGTGTACTGGACAGTCGTTTTGGTGTATGCTTCGCTCACTCCTCAGTTGGTTGCTGACCACCAGACGATACAAGGTCGTGCACTTATCTATTAATATTAATATTCAAGGAGTTCAACCTTGTAGAGCATGACGTCTGTTGTTTGACATGGGCTGAATGTGTGTACTGTATTTGAGTTGCGCGTAGGAGTTTGATTCCGTTGCTATAACTAAACTATTCATCCAATGTGCACAGATCCGGCTAGTAAGGAGAAAAGCGCGCCAACTTTTTTTGGGAACGAATGCAATAAAAAAGATGTGCATAAACTAAATATATTCCGACCACTGCCGCATAACAACTGATACCTTTCTTCTACGCGGCCACTGCGCGGCGGCGCCTACTGAATACCCATTACCTTGAATGCTGTGTTTTACCGTCCATATGCATGACATCCTCTGTTTCCCCTTGTTGTACTATCCCTTGCTTCACCTCTAATTCTGTGCTAGAATAAGTTCCTTGTACTTTTCTTTCGCCATACGCTACACATACTCCTTACCGAAAGCTAGCGTTTCTTATAAATAGGTAGTTTTGGGGGTTTTGATGCAAATTACAGTTTTAATCAGAAGGGATTTGTGTTTATGTCGGGGAGCGGAATCATTTAGTTTCATATTCTCTTCAGATGGAACGAGAATACGCACAATTCCGTGAGAGAAAAGGACTTCCGGCGACGAAATTCTTCGCGGAAACGGTACTTCATTTCTGCTGTCATTCTGTATTACTATAACATCTCTTTGGTTCTTACAATTAGAGACTTGCCTTTATATTACCATTATGTTGTTCACCTACTTACCTAGAGCTTGGTTTCCTTTAGCTCACTGAAGTGCACGTAACCAGCTTTGGAATTGATGGGGTTTAGTTTTTTTTTGTTATGAAGAGGTCAGGCAATCACCAAAAGCATGAAGTTACAGCAGCTACAGTAATAGTTCGTAGTTGGGCACGGGAATGCCTATGGCATTGGCAATACCAGGGAGTTTTGTCATTTTAAACCTTTAAACCTTTCCAGAAACCTTCCACGGCTCCACCGTTTGGTGCCGCAGACTCGTGGTGCAACTACGCGGTCGTCCTCGGTGAAGAACACTCGCGGACTGTCCAACCCTGGAGGGCAGTTCAACATGTTGGACTGGCGGCCATCGGAGGACCCACTGGAGGAGGAGTATTGTCAAGAGCTGAGGTGAGGGATACAGTAGTTACTTCCCCGTTCTGCACTTCGTAGTTTCTAGTATTCGAGGAGAGCTACTGGAGTAATATTCCACTCATTTTTATTGTTCTCATGAATCGGGTGCCAAGTCTTTGTTTGAGCTGTATATGAATACTATGTAGTGGTGAAGGGGCACACACTCGGTAACGAGCTAACTTATCAAAACCCCAGAGCATACCGCATCGTGTACGTACCTCGTACTACTGTGTTACAGAAGATATCAAGCACAGAACCGGCAAGAGTTCAAATTTCTGCCGTTTGATGATCTAGTCTTCCATTATTCCACTATTCTTAATTCTCGCTTTCCAGCTCCCTTCGCCCAACGCCAGCCCCGTTCGGGTCCAATCAAGTCCTGTCCGATTCGGAATCGCTGGTATTCTACCATCGTCATCTTCTCCCTTGTCGTCGACGCCTGACTTTTCCCGCATCGCGTCCGGAATCTTGTCGCGACGCGGCTTGTAGTTTGTAGTTTGTAGTTCCTAGTTAATTAGTTGCGGCACAGCTAATTTGTGCCTTTTTGAGAATATTTTCTCAACACCCATGCCTTTTCTCCCTTGATTGCATCAGCTAAGCGGAGTACTTTGGGAGACCTTTGGAAATTTAATTAATTTTGAAATTACTTGTAAACTCCAAGAAACCATGGTCAAAGGTGTCCCTCCTTCGCGAAGAAGTATTAAAATGTGCTCCCAAATGTTAGGTGAATTTTACTTATGTGCAACATACTAATTGCTTACCTATTTACATTTTACTCAGTGGGGATTCGAATAAAAATATCACTATAAAACTACTTACACTCCTAAATTGAGCGTTCTCTTTCTGTTTATCATTCTCTCTCTCTCTTTGTCTCTCTCTAAGTCTCTCTTTAACTCTTTTATCACCGCCTTATTCCTCATTCCCTAGTGACTTTAACCCCCAACTCCCGGTAGAATTCCCAAAGTTGTAAATAAAACGTTTTCCTTATTTAATGACTTTCTTACTAAAATCTGGTCATTTTTGTGCACTCTTTAGACCGGTTACCATTTCCTCTGAATTGCCTTAGGTGTTCTTGAATCAGGGTTTGGTGTGCGTTTCCTAGGCTATTTTTCTTGGCATTCTAGATCGTTACTGAAAATATGCATACTAACACATATACTAGGATGTGAACCAAACCCTTGGATAGACTGAACTTACAATACTGATTTTGTTTTACTGAAATAATGTGCAAATATGTAGAAAATTTTTATTTTATTGCAAGTTTTGTTTTAAAAACTCGGGTGTTTTCCTTTTTGTTTGGTTGTAGACTATTTGTGGAGTGATTTTTGCAAAGAGTTTACGAACGCGACCACTGAGTTAGAGCAATTTTATATAATATTATTACATGTTTTGTGCAGTTGCTTGTTTCAGAAGACTTTCCCCAACCCCTCTGCTCAACTGACTTTTATAAATGCAATCGATGCTTTTGAAGCCTCCCCTGAGCTCAATAATAAAGATTTTTAATGAAAGCGTGTATTTTGTCGATGAATTTTCAATGGTTTAAAGCTACGACAGATGATTATTTGATACTAACAATAACATAATACCATTTCCTGCATTCGGCGGGATGACATGAAACACTTGGCTTGGAAGTGGCGTCGTTGCGGCGCACACGAAACAAAGGATGACGCAGTGCGCCGCAATGAAGCTGTCTGAAAGTTTGTTCGCGGGAACCACGCCGGTTCTACGCCCCTGTTTAGCCATGATTTGACGTAATCTCTCGTTGAGAGATCGCCACTGAGAACTCCTGCCGCGAACCGCTATTGCTCCTTATAGTTTATCGTACAGTATTTAGATTGCATAAAGGTGGCTAGCAAAAACTAACGAGCTGAGCAAACTAGCTCCACAATTCTGCCTCAATTTGAAAACCTGATATAGGATCGCCCATTTCGTGCCAGAAGTGGGCGGCACCATTGCTATTGCAGGCCTTCTTATCTAACTTAGACACCTGAGCACCTTGTTATTTCACAAGACGACCGTTCTAATAATCAGTTCCAGGAGTATACGGAAATTTTTTTGTAATTCCTGAGCGTAACAATATTGTCATTGTTACGGATAATTGTACACTTACAGTAAACGATGTCGGGTTCCGTACCCACCTCTTCGCAAACAGAAGTCTCTACTACAACTAATGGAAATCCAGAATGCCCGGCTTGTCATGTCTTAGTTCGTGAGTTGTCGACTATTTTATTATAAAGTTAATTTTTTACGAAGTTCAGTACCAGTAGAAAGGTTATTTACTAATGTAAGAAGATATCCTGCAGCATACAACTGAGGTGCCCAAAAAAAGTCAGTCGACGAGAAGCATAGAATTGCATATATAAAAAACCAAACGATGTAAGGGTTTCAGCCCATGTCTGCTCCGAGGAATACTCCATATTGATTTAACACTATAATAAACGTTATTTTAGAGAACAAATCGGATCAATTCTGCAGAAATTGTGGATGTAAGATGAAGGTCACCTGTCGATTTTGCAGTGCTTTAGTGAAGTAAGATTTCCTGCAATGTATTAGTTTCAGGGTCGCTAAAGTTACTGCTACGTAGGAAACGGGCGAACCCATTTGGTGACGGTTCACTGGTTTTTTTCGTGGTTTAGTGGTTTTGTGGTTTTCCAACGACGCGTTTTCTGTGGTTTCGGCAATTATTTCGTTTTCCTGTGTCCAAGTATTTTGAACTTCGGGAAATCAAACCTGCAAATGATTTTTTTTTTGAATAATGTTATTGAAAATGTCAAGAGAAGACACTCTGATGAACTTATTTACTTATGACTCAAGATTATGATGAACGATTATGACTCAAACTCAAAGCTCTACAAAACTAACTGTAAGCTGAAATAGGTTCTTGGCCTGTAACACGTGCGTTTCTAAACAATCGGTGCACAGGAAAACGAAACAATTGCCGAAACCACAAAAAAACCGTCGTCGGCACCACAAAAACAGTGAACCGTATCCAAATGGGTTCACCCATTTCCTCTGTAAAAAAAAAAAAAAAAAAAAAAAAAAAAAAACAAAAAAAAAAAAAAAAAAAAAAAAAAAAAAAAAAAAAAAAAAAAAAAAAAACAAAAAACAAAAAAAAAAAAAAAAAAAAAAATTCCTTCCTGCACTACAGGCCGCTTGATCGCTATTGTGGCGCTTGTGGAGAACGACGCTTCATTACATTGGACAGGGTAGGATTTTTGTTGTTCATAATGGTTACAAATTGCTTACTGTTCTTTTTTATGGGTTATGAACCTATTCTTACTGTAGTTGTCTTACAGTATGCTCCAGATGAGACTTTACAAGAACCTAGCCTAGATTACGGCGCACTGTATTGGGAAATTACCGTTAATAATTAATGCTAATTACTTTAGATTCACCACTTCGTGCGTGGTAATCTCCGTACCATAGTCACTGGTGCAATCATTGCAACCATTGCTTTTGCGGCGTTCGTGAGATTCCGACCATCGCCAGCTATAAGAGGACCTAACATTCGGAAATAAACATTTTACATTATCATACATATTAACATATTGTCTTTTATGTCATGAATCTTCGGTTTGTTACTGGTCGTGTACGCAAAACGCACAGAGCTGGAATTCTTTACGTAGTGAACTCTGGCTCGTGAATCGACAGCAGTATAGAACAACAAGGAAGCGGGGGAATCACTATGACCGCTTAGCGCCTCATTTGATTAATCTCACAAGCTAGGCAAATGGTCATCAGATGGTCTCTAACTGGTTAGAAAATGGCCGGTGATAGGTAATGGGGTTTTGTTTGGTGGAAACCATTCATATTATAACCAACGACACACGGTTTTCTGAGATCTCCAACTTACCGTTGTTTACCAATGTAAGCTAACAACGATCACAAATCAAAGTACGCCTGCCACCGATCGGCAACATTATCCCTTCAAGCAATTATGACAATTGTATGCATTCCCTAAGGAATGGACACAAAACTGTAATTTAGTTGCCCCCGAAATTGATTCCTCCAATTGGAAATACATGGAACACATCATTTTTTCTCCAAACCACCTTATATTACTTCGCTCGGTAGAGCTTTGTCACTACTTATTGTCCTCATTTCTCATTGTACCTTGTTAGAAGTAGTGACAATTTTTGATCACGAGTGCAGAGTATGGATTTGAAAGTATGATGTACGTACCTCTGTACCTTTCTACGTTTTTTTGAGGAAGTCGTATAAGCCACTACTAGAGGTATGGACCATGGAACACATAACCTTATGGGCGCATTCGAGTTGGGCAAAATGCGCAAATTTCGCGAAATAATCAGTTCGAGTTGATAGGGCGAGAGATTGTTGACAAATAAGAGGGCCCAGGAAAAAAATATTTCCAAGACTCTGCGTCTCTCCTTTGAGCGGGATATTTCGCAGCGCGCTAACACTGGCTAACGTGAACTCGAACTGATTATTTCGCGAAATTTGCGCATTTTGCCCAACTCGAATGCGCCCTATATGAAACTGCAACTTTTAGCGTTTTTATATGTAGCTGTATGTCCGAAGGTCTATATTATTAATACTTGTGATGCAGACTCTCTTGGGTTCGGTTGTGTGCTTTTTATATGTTCTATAAATCATTATTTGCAAAAAATACTTCTTTCATGTACAGGCTCACAATCCAAGGATGATTTGCACGCAGGCGGATAAAGACAGTCGCGTGACAACGCTTACTGACAGCTGGGTGCAATGGCTATACGACTATCTCTTCCAATCACTATTTTTTATTCACAAGGTATGTTTTTTTAATTAAATAAATATAAAACGCCAGAAAGTGTGGCCCAGCTGTTTGGTTTATCAACTTCTTGTCGTAGATAAAAATAGAATTTTTTGTTTATTTGAAAACGAATACACTTTTGATAAAGTTTTATAGTATCCTTTTTAAAATATGATTTGGTGGATTCCGATGTGATGTTGAAATAAGCCGTTGACTCGAGAATTTGTGGTAAACCTACCGTAAACTTACCGTACAACAAGGAAAAAAAGTCTCGAACGGAAGAAAACCCGCGAAAACCGGATTTTTTCGCTATTGATTTTTTCTCGCGCGCGCGGGCGCGGTGGTTTGTGACGTGTGTGGTTTTCTTTTAGCATATTATCGTTTCGCGCTGATTATGGGAAGTCGTTCAACCTCTCGCTGCGCTCAGAATACAGAGAATGTATCAGAATCACCTTGCGTTCCACGAGCATTTTCTCTGTTGTTTTGTGCTTCCTGAACGCGTCGTTATCATCACTTCATCACATTATAGTGTAATCGGGTATTTTTTGCCCAGTCCCTCTGCTTCAGCCGCTAGAACTATTTTTTTTATGCTTTCGGTTTAAAATATTCTACTCGTGTTCCTGCTCTGTGCTGGATATAGTATAATTTGAGTACTATCTAGGTGATGAGCACCCCGTCCCCGTCTGTGCCTGGCCAGCGCGGGAGCCATGACAGTGGAGGATCGTCTTCCCGTGGACGTGGCGGTCGTGGATCCGTCGTTTCTCGCGAACGGGCGGATGCAGAGAGAAACATGGGAACAATCCATGGCGATTTGTTCACCCGGAGGCCTGGGCAGAACAAGACAGGTAGTTGTTCATTCAGTCCGTTCATGAAGTCTCATCCCCACTGTTGCTCGATGTACACCAGAGGCCGTATTCACCACTCCGTTTACCCCTGGAGAAAACTGTCTCTCGGAGAAAATTTACCTAGAGAGCGAGAGAATGTCAAAAATTAGCATTCACCACTTTCTCTCCTTCCCCAAATATGCGTGGAGAGAGGGGTAAATTGTGACCGAGGTTTGCTCGGGTAAAAAAATTTTCCTTTGGAGAATTTTCGAAATTTTTAGTTATGTGACTTTATGCTATATTGATTATTGTATTTTTAGAGTTTATAGCATATGTAACTTTTAAAAAGCTATTCTGCACTTCCTTAGTGCGGATTTTTGGCAGATGAATATTCTATTATAAACTATAAATTCTATTATAAAAAATTCTATTATAAATAAACTATTCCTTAGTTTACTTTACCACGGGCATCTAATGAAATCCACTAATTTTCCCTCATGTTAGCTTCATGTATGTAAGGCCCAACGTTTAGAGGATACTGGCAAGCGTGTGGTTGATACGCCGCACGGTTTCTCTTGGCTATATAAAGGGTAACCTCCTCACCACCTACAAAAATTAACAAGATTTAGTGAATTACTTATCTCGTCTTTTTTACGCTTTCTTTTTTCCTCTCATTGACTACTAAAATCTGCAGCTATATATGAACCTTGTTCAGCTAATTGCAACGATGTCCCTAATATAAATTCAAACGTTTAGAAACATTTCTCTATGATTAAGCGCAAAAAAAAGTTTCGAAATTCGAAATTTAAGAAAAATGAGACTGTGAAGGGTTAAAGTTAAATATAGTACAAACTAGACTATCTAGAACACGTGCAAAGTAGAAAGATAAGGAAGCAATAAAAATTAGAAGTTAAATATGACAAAACAAAGTTGTTTACTCCATCATTGCATCATGCTTTTTCAAAATGGCAGAGAAAAAATAATAATCTCTAGTCAAAAATTCTCCATATGCTAAATTCCACGTGAATACGTTTGCAGTTCGGACACAGGTAAATTTTCTCCAAAGAGAGGGGTAAATCCTCTCTAGAGACAAGTTGTCTCTAGAGAAATTTTACCCTCGAGTGGTGAATACGGCCTCAGGTGTACAGGTTGGTGCGTGAAGACGGTAGAAGTGTATAATACCCCCATTTTGCAAATATACTACCCCCAAAATAAAATATACTACCACATGGGAAAATACTACCCCTGCAGTGTGCTAGAAAATATACTACCTCTTTGTAGAATACTATCCCAACTTATTGTACTTGTACATGACTACCCCCGAACTTATTTTACATGACTACTGACTACCCCCAACAGAATATTTTTTCAAAAAAAAACTACCCCTTTGTTGTGGGTAAGTATATTCCCGATTTGGGTAGTATACTACACTGTCACTAGGGTAGTATTCTACATTTTTACCCTTGAAAACACGCACGAACCATCTCCGAAAGCAATTCGAAATTAACATATTTGTCCGAAACGTGGTGGTTTATTAAAACGGTCTATCACTAAGCTAAAGAAAACACTTTACGCATGGAATTTAGACCCTGAAGTACTCTTGTTTGTTGCGCTCGCGTGTCACTTCATTTGTTTCTTTAGGTTCCGCTGGACAACCCCGTGACTGTGTGGCTAATTTTGTGAGAGTCTTGGACCGATCGGGAAAGACCATCCGACAGCACCACGTCCAGTTTTTGCCAGAAGTGGACTCAAAGAATGTACTGAGTTGAATTCCAAACGTTCACTTAGACATTGAATTCGCTTCTGAAGTGGAGGGCAATCTGGCTCATGGCTGGTTGTAACTGGTGACTATCACTGCATGCATGGGGCTGTCTGTAGCTGAATTTAGAGTTATGTTGATGACTTGCCGTGTTATTTTATGATAATCACTGCCATTTGTGAACTGTGGACTTTAGATGCGTGAGAAGATGCTGGAGCAGTGTCTCGAGGGAACAAGCTTCTTGTTTGATGGAATGATTCTTTACTGTGTGGAGGGAACCATCGGACGAGAGGTATTCACACTGGTTTTGTTCTTTCTTTTCACCCTCTGTGGAAAAAACTGCCATCTATTTTATTTGACTTACTAATTGGTATATTCCTTGATCTAACTCAAGTTTTCCAGGAATGCTTTTCTGTCAATCATCCGATTTCGCAAAAGGAGGTGAAGATAAATATGAAGGTTACTGTGGAATTTATGGCCAACGATCCGCAGGCAATCAATGTTTACAACCTGCTAATCCGAAGGTAGATCAATCCGTAGTCTGAGCCCGCAACTGGCCCGGTGGCCTGTGCTTATGCATTGTGCTCACCCACCTCCGGTTTGAACATGAGAAATAGATTACTAGAGTATCATAGATAGATTACCAGCGAACCGAATTTCTAACTACCTCCGGGGTCACCGGCGAAGCTTACGCCCCGGTTCAATGTGTGGTTTTAATACTGGTGCTGTATCCTAGACTAGAGAAAATTACGTTGAGTCCAGTACAATGGTAAATGGTAATCCATTATGAAAATTGTTTTGTAGATCCATTATGAGAAGTATGGCTGTATGGCCGTAACTTCTCGACCTGCTTCATGTCCTTATTTGTTTGCAGAGCGCTGAGACTCACAAACTGCGTGCCTATCGCACGTCACTTTTTTAACCCTAAGGCAAGGAAGGAAGTCAGGGGTTACAACCTCCAGTTGTGGCCTGGTTACGAGACTTCCGTCCGTTGTTACGAAGACGGAATTATGTTATGTGTTGAAACCCGTTGGAAGGTTCTCCGCCTCGATACCGTCTATAAGCAGGTATACATTGTCCAATTTGATTATTCTTGCGCAACTGTTATGAGTAAAAATACTGATAATTATTGTTAAATTAATAGGAGAAAAATACCAAACTTGCGCTTGGCGATCGGTACTAAGCAACAGGCGGGATTTTAAATTGCGGTTAAACTATCTCTAAGCTCACCTCTTCTAGATGGTGGAAGTCATGGACGGATGTAAACAAGATCAGGAGAAATTTCACAGTGAATGCAAAAGACTTTTCATTGGTCAGACCGTGATTACACTGTACGTTATTCATTTCATCATTACCACCTATTTTGGAGTTGTGAAAAGTTGAACAACATACCAAATACCTGAAAAACTTGAAAACTAATGGCGGATTTCGTTGCGGAGCTGCGGAGTCCGGTACAAATTCTTCGCCTTTGTATAATACGGTTCCAATGTATGCATAACCGGCTAATTCGTTTGTTTCCTTCCCACTTTAGCTGTTTCCTAGGTATAACAACAAGATGTACCGCATCTCTGATGTTGACTTCGATATGTCTCCCTCGTCCTGCTTCGACCTATGCACCGGCCAACAGACAACCTTCAAGGACTATTTCGAATCTCAGTACAACATCAAACTTTCCGACGAGTGCCAGCCACTTCTGGTATTTCTTTTCAAGCTTGAGAAACTGAGATGTTTCACCAAAATCCTATGTTTATTTATGTAGAAGCTGATCGTGGTACGATATAGTTTCGTTACACAAGGTGGTCGGCCGATAATGACAGTTTTTTCAGGTTAGCATGGGAAAACCCAAACAGCCGGGAGAGCCAAATCAGAAGACTTACCTCCTTCCGGAATTCTGCAATCTTACCGGCATTACCGACACGATGCGAAAAGATCAGAAGCTCATGCGCGCCATGAGTATGGTCACTCGTCTTACCCCCGATATGCGCTTCCAGATGACTCAAACATTGTTGGATAGTCTTCAAAGGTGTGTGATTTTGTTTAGCAGCGTCGAATTGAAGTTTTTGAAACGCATTGCGTACACCTGCTTTCTTGTGCATAATATGTAAATGAGCAACAATTAGAATAAAACAACCCCAATTAGACCCCACTTCACATAAATACATAGGAATGCCAGTACTTGAGATGCGTTTCAAAAACCGGCCGGTATTTCGCTTTGGAATATTTTTATCTTGTTTAAACACTGACTCATCAAGTGTTTTTCAGCGATGAAAAAATACAGCATATCTTTGCGGCATGGGAGTTCGAATTGGACTCACGCCTTGTTGATGTTGTTGGTCGCGTCTTGCCTCTTCAGAAGGTTGGAATTTCTATAATTATTTTACCCTTTTATAGCTATCTGCGTAATGCTCTTGCCTTACAATTTTTTTTTGTTTAGATCTACGGTCAAGACTCCGGCCAGGGTCCGAGAGCGTACGAACCTGAGAGGCAAACCGTCGAGTGGGCAAGACTTGTGAAAACGAATGGGAACTTTCGTTCTGCCAAGATGGTGAATTGGATCTTACTTGCCCCCACATTTGACAGCCGTGCTGAGCCTTTAGCAACGAAGTTCATCGGTGGGTATTGTACCGAGTTTTGTGCACCACGTAGCTCTGAAATAAAATGTAACTTGTCGATGTAGAACACCATCTTCCAGTCCCGCGAACCAGTTATTTTGAATGATATGTATGTAGCCCATGGGAAAAAAATCCTATGGCTTTTCCGCTTCCCATTACTTTACCTGATAAGATCACTTAAATTTCAGTAACACATCTTTTTTTAGACAGACACGTCGTAGTGGGAACTAATTTTCAAGTGTATGTTAAGCATGAATCAAATAAATTATTCATATTTCACTAGTGACGCAGGAGCGGAATCACATCACTCTGCCAACCCCAGTCCTCTAACATAACATAATTTTGCGCCTCTTCTAGAGTCGTGTAAACGCATTGGTAAACTGCTGGGCATGAACGTTGGTGATCCTATGTGTATTGAAGTTCGCGGAGCCGATTCTACGGATTACCTTCAGGTTAGTAGTTTACGACTTTTGAGCTGTACAGAGTAATTCATGGCCCGTGGTTTAATTTGAAGTGTGACGCAGAGTTTGATGCACGTTTATCTACAAAAAATCATTATTATATGATTACACTTTCCCGGACGGGGACGATGCACCAGGTGCGAACCGTATTCTGTGGGTGACTGCTCAAAAGACTGTCACGCGGGACTTGAATCTTTATCTTGAGTACAAAAGGTCAAAAGGCTTTAAAGCGAAATTCCGGCCGGTTTTTGTACCGCATTGCGTACACTTGCTTTCTTATGCAGCAAGCAGCATACGCAAATGAGCAACAATTAGAATAAAAACTAGACCCAATTAGACCTCGATGCATAAATGCTTAGGAATGCAAGTACTTGAGGTGCATTTCAAAAACCGGCCGGTGTTTCGCTTTAAAAGGGAAGAGGCGATCTTCAATAGTGGACTGGTCGTTAGATTCCTCAGCAACCGATATAAGGTGGATGTTCTGCAACAGAACAAACTGTAGAAGAGCCCCAGTAACTGGGACCACCGTCAAGCGGCCTAAAGTTAACATAACCACTTAAGTACTGATAATGGCGGGCGTAGCCTGATACATCATGCGGGACGAGATATTAATGGCAAATATGCGCGCGATTAATCGAATAACAACAAAATGTGAGTCATGAGGAAGAAAGTTAACTCAAAATTTTATTGATTAATGTATCCTAAAGGATATAAGAACGTGAATGGTAAAGGCAATTAGATCTATATTAAGTGCTAATTTAGCATATTTGTGCACACTGCTAACATTTTGTATTGTAGGCTGCACGTGGAGCTCTCGAGAGAGCCGAGGGTCATGACATTCATCTCATTGCGGTTATTCTGAGCGACGACAACAAGACCCGCTACGATTCTCTGAAGAAATTATTTTGCCTCCAAGTGCCAGGTACCAATTCCTCTAGATCGTATCCTTTTGTAGGGGGCCCATTCGAGCCAGATGCCGAAAAAGACTGACTTCGCGAGGTGCAGAAATATGTGTTTCTGTCGTGAGAAAAGTTTCTTTCAGTTCCCTCACAATTCGTTCTCCAAAGGACATTGCAAGGCAAGGCCACGGATCGTGGCGACAACAAGAACTTCGATTCCATCGTCTTGAAGATTATTGTACAAATGAACTGTAAGATGGGTGGCGCACCCTGGAAAGTGAAGATTCCAGTAAGTCGTTTTTTTGTGCCGCATACGCGTTAAATACGGGTGTCAATAAGCGTTTTTCGTGTGTCGACAACATACACTCGATCCCCTTTCCAGATTAAGGACGGAATGATTGTCGGCTACGATCTCTACTCCGACAGTACGACTAAGGGAAAATGTGTTGGCGCTTGCGTTTCATCGTATGACGAGGACTATACCAAGTGGTATAGTCAAACGAAGCCGCATGCGAACCCGACGGAACTGGGCACCAACCTTGTGGGCTTTATGCGCAGTGAGTATTTTTTGGTTACTGCTCATATATCGCTCTATTTCGTCTAATGTATTGTCCATGTGAATTCGTTTCTTTTTCCCAGGGTGTCTCCTTCGATATTACCAGGAAAACAACAAGCTTCCTAGCAGACTATTCTTCTACCGAGACGGCGTGGGAGATGGACAAATTCCTCATCTGAGGAACGTTGAGGTGTAAATTCTCATTTCGCGCATATTTGTACATCGAGGCGCAACACTACTTAAAAATGCACCGTATTGTGAGAAATTTGGAGTAAGAAGGCCTTTCTTTTTCAGACCTAACTCGACACACTGTAGAACTGAAGATATAGAAACCATCTTAGGAGCTTGGCAGTGTTCAAACCTCGGCGTTCTCCCGCCTTCTCTTTCACGCTCTAGTTCAACTGTGTCTTCAGGTGCCGCAGATCCAGGAGGCTTGCCGACATACTTGCGCGAAACTGCAACTACCGCCATACTACATCCAGTTCGTGTTTATTGTGGTCACAAAGAAGGTGAATGTGCGAATCCTTCAACTTGGAACCGGCAGCGGTTACGAAAATCCGTACCCGGGTACTATTGTGGACACAGTTGTCACTCGACCCGAAAGGTGCGCTTTGTTTGCCTTTTGTGTGAAACGATTATTTCTCACTAACGGTATAAGTTCGTCTCCTACCAGCTGCCTGGCATTAGAGTTCCCATGTAGTGCATTAAATAAAAAGTTACAGTTGTGTTCCGTTATATTTCAGCACTACTAGTCATTTAAAGCAAAAATACATTAAAAAATATCGTGCTGAATAAATTGGCTTCCTGTCTCAGCCGCTTTCTGCGACGTAGTGAAAATTATCGTAGTTTAATTACCCAATATCCATCCAATCACAGTTTTCTTATGTCACCATGAATTTTAGATACGATTTCTACATGGTTCCTCAGGCTGTGAACCAAGGAACTGTTACGCCGGTCTCCTACAGCATCATTTATGACGACACGTCGCTTCAACCGGACCAGCATCAGATGGTAAGTATTATTAAAACTGGCACACGTTTTCTTTATTTGAAACGCAACATATGCGCATGAGCAAAAAAAACCAGAACGCGTTTGCCATTTCTAGGTAACCCGTTTACGAAACATCCCCATGACTGACAGAACTATTATTTGCCCTATTTTCAGCTTGCTTACAAGTTGTGCCATCTCTACTACAACTGGCAAGGCACAATTCGCGTTCCGGCTCCCTGTCAGTACGCCCACAAACTGGCCTTCCTCCATGCACAGAGTCTGCACGAGTCCCTCGAGGAGGGGCCCCTGAAGTCCAACCTATACTACCTGTAGGCTTACTCTAATTCTACAGGTGTCGTGTTTAAACTGGTCCCTTACCTTAACTGAGGCACCCAGGAAATTGTCTGCCTGTCTTCAGGCGTGCATGTTATCTACCAACTTAATGTCGTTTTTTTTGTCAGTGGGCGGGTTTTCCTTTTAAAATAGTTACGTTAGAGAGGTTTTGACTACGACGCACATAAAACCCGTAGCGCTGTAGTGATTTACTGCTAACCTTGTTATTTTACCAATTGTTTATATATGTGCTTTATTTTTTGTACTGTTAGTATTGTTCGTGACATTTATACTCATTTTGTACATTATATATAATATATTTTATACCTCTTATAGTTTTTTGTTGTATGATTTGTTTCATATGCTAACCCAGTTTAATAAAGATTTTTTTGTGAAGTACCTTGATATCGTTTGGTCGAGTGGTTTGTTCGCGCGCACTACCTGTGTATTCATGCTTACATCACCGAACGTTTCTTTGTTTGAGTGTTAGTTTCTGTAATGTCTTCATATGTATATGTACAGTTTCATGTCCATCATTGAGTATCACGGTGGACCTGCAGAAGATAGCGGTGTCGACTTTGTGGATGAGTACACTTTTGGCAAGGAAGAATTGTGTGTTGGCGAGTCATACCAGGTTAATTAACTTTATTTTCGTTTTCCGAAGGTCTTTCGACGTGCGGTAAGAGACTTCGTACCCTCCAGTATCGTCGCATTTGGTTCGCGTGTCGTTATTTTTGGCCAATCTGATTAGATCCTAGTTCTTGAGTTAAGAGCCCTTGTTTTCCGTCACTCTTTCTCGTCTGTTTTTCGTTGATATGTATTCAGAAGGTATGATCCAAAATCTAGATGGTAAAAGGGTGCGCGGAACTTCGCCCTACCTTCGCCAGGTTTACGCGAAAGGGTGCTCACAATCAATTCATCGTGCGAGAGTCTCGCAAAGACTGTGCGAGGTGCGCCACGAGATAAGCACACACCTGATTGTTTCATCGCTAGACCATTTGTTGTAGTACAGTAGGTCGTTAATGTCTGAATTTCAGGTCCACTTTATTGATGGCGATAATAACGGGTTCGTCTGTCGCCGTGCGGAAGACACGAAGCGAAATTTGGAAATTCGGACTTTTGCTTTGTAAGTTATCAGAAGGCCACTTTTTTCTGTACACATATGGTCTGCAATCGACCAAATTTTGCTACCAGCATTTGTTAAGGAACGATATGGGAGTTAATGCGAAAGTGCCAACAGTTGGCTCGGTCCAAATTCTATTTCATGGTACGATTACGGTACCTGGCCTTCGCGCCAAAATTCAATTCAAATCGGGCGGGTAGGTGCAATATTAATCAATACAGAGAATGTGGGCCTTTCGCCGGGCCGGAGAGCATAAGTGCCTCTTCCTTCCCCCGGTGCCCTTTTTCTCTTATTATGATTTTAAATAATAGATTATTATCATTTTTTGTTTTTCTTATTTGTTCAGCCACTGAACTGATGAGGGTCAGGCTGGGTTTTTGCCCGTCTTCAGTAAGACCCGAAACGGGATTAAACTATTTTATTTTTATTTAATTGTTTTTATCCCCGCCCCTCAGCCCGCCATACCAAACATGGGGGCCGAACCGGGAACCTCTATAGGCGTTAGCCATGCAGGCTACGTCTATCAAGTTCATGCCAGTTGCGTTGATATATTCCGCTTCTTTTTCACACATTCTGTTCTGGGGACTGCCATGGTCGTATTGGCACAAACCAATGGGAATGGTGAGGCATGAAGGGAGGTTCCGAATCTGTGGTTGACCGGGTTTGAGGGAAATCTATTATTATTATTCAGGACCTAGGCCAGTGTTGTCATGCGAGAGGTTCGTCCCTGAGCCGCAAGGCCACACGTTCCCACCAGACCTCCAGTTATTCTGACTGAGATGGCAGAGCGCAGACTTCTCGCTAGGTTCCTTAGCGCCTACCCAAGACCCGGGACGTGTCTCTTGCTCAAGGGGGGCAAGTTGGCTCGGTCCAAATTCTATTTCATGGTACGATTACGGTACCTGGCCTTCGCGCCAAAATTCAATTCAAATCGGGCGGGTAGGTGCAATATTAATCAATACAGAGAATGTGGGCCTTTCGCCGGGCCGGAGAGCATAAGTGCCTCTTCCTTCCCCCGGTGCCCTTTTTCTCTTATTATGATTTTAAATAATAGATTATTATCATTTTTTGTTTTTCTTATTTGTTCAGCCACTGAACTGATGAGGGTCAGGCTGGGTTTTTGCCCGTCTTCAGTAAGACCCGAAACGGGATTAAACTATTTATTTTATAATTTATTTATTTAACCCCGCCCCTCATCCCGCCATACCAAACACAACAACTAACATGCCCTTGGCCGTTATTTGTTAATCACTTTGATTATGTTGTGTAAACATAAACAACTACAATGTAACGTTATGATGAATACATGTTTAGCAACTTCAAGGAATGGTGGGAAAGCGCATTATCCGGAGGCGTGTTGTCACCCGACAAGAAAGCAGAACTTCGGGTGAATAAGAGGGGACTGTGGCAAGGAAGGGCTCTTATGTTCAAGCACGCCGCTGTCGATGTATACCGAGCCGTTGTACAGGAGATGAGCGATTAGATAGTGTTTATTTTTGGTTATTTCTGATCTCACTTGTTTCAATCGTTGTAAGTGTGTTGTTTTAAAGTTTTGAGGCTTAGAGATCTAAGCATAGGTGGTGTTATGGAAATGGTTGCTATGGTATGCTGGTAGGCTCTAATCAAGAATGTCGTCTGTTGAGACTTACAAGTGCCTTGTGACAAAATTGTTGTCCCCACTCACGTATTTAGCTACTTGACTTTCATTGATAATTGATATCATGAGAAATAGGGAAATCCGATGATATGCAAATGTCGCTGCTTCAAAAGCGTTTGCATAGGCCAATATGTAATCAATTTGTGTTTTAGGTGTATCGATCGAGTGTTTCTCTACTGTTGGTGGACACCGGATGCCGGGAAGTGGTGAAGCTGACTGAAATTGACGATGTTCTCCTACCATTACCACGATTCATTGCAGAAATGCAGCCAGGTCTAGCACTGCGATGTGTTGTACGTACGCTGTCTGAACAGGTGTGGTTACTCCCAAGCTAAGCGTGAAGCTGAGGGTAAACTTACGCAACCTTTGAAGGCGGTTTCAGTTTATAATTTTGAGTGAAAGTGGTTTTTGATAGGGATAGGGCATTTATCAACCAAAAAGCTGAGCATACAGTATATCTTTACGAACGGGATTTTTTGCCATTAGTGAG
Source organism: Pelodera strongyloides (assembly GCA_036852015.1). Lineage (NCBI taxonomy): Eukaryota > Metazoa > Nematoda > Chromadorea > Rhabditida > Rhabditidae > Pelodera > Pelodera strongyloides. The sequence goes on from JAANDG010000012.1 coordinate 561,692, forward strand.
TCTCCACATCAGGATCTGCGCTACGGTAGCTGTAGTAGAGGCAAGCTCCCTAAACGTTGATAGCTTGAAAGTTTCTTTGTTTGCGATGTTTAAACTACATTCTTCAGAATGCTAACTGAATAGGAGTAAGATGTTTTATAGGATGTTCCCATTGAAAATTGGAAAGAAGTCTCCACATCTTTAGACAAGAGGATGATGATCACAGTTGTGGATCAGAGTGTACGTTTTATCTTTTGTTTGTTTGCTTATAGTTGTACAATGGCACGCTCCATGAATTTGGAATGGTCGGCCATAATCTGGTATTTCTAACTTTCGTCGCACAATTACATAACTCTTTGAATCATGGACATGGGTTACTTTCAGCTGGACGACGACGGATACGCTACTTATGGGGTCGATTTGAGCTTTGCCGAAGTAAGCAAGAAAGAGGATAAGGATAGTAGGACGGACTATGAGTCTTGCATGGAGGTATCGTTGTTGGTACGATAATACGGCTGGTAGTTGTTTTGTAGAAGACCAAAAGGGACCCAAAGGGAGGTTCCCCAAAGGTAGTTGAGGGTCGAAACGTGAGCTGTTAATGATACGTTTCACCCTGTTGCATGGATTGATAATGGTCTCCGGTGGTTGTTTGCGTTGTTTTGCGTAGAATTGCATTCAGGACAGCGCGCCCGCTAGTGAAGTCGGTTTTACGAACGTGGGCAATATTTCCGATGGCTGGGAGTCTGATGAACCTGAAGTGCACGGTATTGACGGTCTAGTTGGGAAACCTGGTGATGAAGAGAAGGAGTACAAAGAAACTGTATTGGAGGAGAAGTGCGAGATTAGTGAGGTAAGAGGGTATCTATTGAGATGGGGGTACTGGTTACTGATTGCAATTGCACTTGTACTTGATTTATTGGCCTATTGAGTTTCTAATTGCATAAACGGCTTATTATTATGCCTGGTTTTCATGCCAACCTTGCCGTCGTTTCCTAGTTTATAAGTAATAAAGTAACTCGTTTTGTCACAAACTTACGCAGGTATATATAAGCCTCAGCTTGCCGAACATCTAGTGTATGTTATGGATTTAGAACAAGAGCGACGAACATTCGACGAAGGCTGAAACTAACCAATGTGAAGGTGAAGTGGCAGTAGATGATATCTGTGATACGGTATGCAGTCAACTGCACATCGAAGAGCAAGAGACTGCGGAATCGACGGGCTCGGCCGGAGATTCTGGGTTGTCGAGAGGAACAGTGGAGAAGTCTCATGTGAAAGGAGTGATAACAGGAGACCGATGGGCGTGTCCGGAGACGGACGTCGACTTGGTGTTTCTCGAGGTGAATTGTTGAAGGGGTTTCTTCAGGGCTCAATCAAATATATATGCATTTGCAAGAACCTTCGGGAAAGGGTGGGTAGATTCTCAGCATAAAATCAGGCACGGCCAGTGCCTGATTTTATGCTGAGAAGTTATTGGCTGGCTCAGTATTTGTTATTAATGAGCAGAAATCTACTCATCTAGACGACATCGACTTGTTATTCTGTATTCTGTTCGATCAAAGAGTATTTATGTATTTCAGAAAGATCACTTCGTGAGTGTTCCGTGTGGCGTGGCTCCCTTTTTGGATGATAGGCAATCCGAGCAGGGATCCAAGTCGAGCCGTGACACTCGGCCGAGAGATAGACGTAACCTTTTTAAATTATTATGTTTGGCAGTTTTTAAGTGATTGTTCACATGCCTTATGTATAATTAACATTTCCCGTTTTAAACCTCTATAACAGCCTTGTTTGAAACATATGCTTGGTGAATGCAAATGGCTGCGCGATACTGCGCAATAGCTTGAAGATAGGTTGCCGTACACATTTCTTCAACTTCTAGCTCCCCGTCGCAATAGGAGCCATAGTCGTTCGTCTCGGACTCGGACTCGTAGCCGGGACTCTATTGGATCGCTCAATACTACACAGAATAGTGCCAGTTCCAGGGTAGGTTCTTCTGTGTGTAACGGTCATAATGGTGCGCGGCGAAAAGACCAGGTTCGCGGGTGCGCCTACCTCTCACCAGCTCGTCGGGGTGTACTGAGCAGCCTCTCGTGAAAAAATCTTGCGAACATTTCTCTGATTTGTAAATCCTCGCATTGTCGCAGAATTCATCGCGCCTACTTTTCGCCACGCGAAATATTAGTGCCAGGTGTTTCGCCACGCACCACACGAATTTCCAATTTGGTCAGTGAGTGTGAAAACTCTTATTCATCATTCAGTAGTACATGCATATTTATTTATTATTTATTGAACAACACCGAGGTGTCTATATTCGCTTATTTATTTGTCTGACTAGTCTGACGGTGAGGACCCCGCTGATTCTGGTGGTTATCTTGCTTAGCTGTGTTATGTGGCATTCCTATTCAAAAGTGAGCATTCAGTTGGTGGTTCACGCACACACTGCTGTCACCTTTGAAGCTCCGGCAAACGAGCAGAACCCTCTGAGGGTAGGTAATCTTTGTTAATAATTGTAGTTGGTGTTGACCATCGCTAGTTATTCTTTGCGTGAAACATTGAAATTACGCGACCCTGAAAACCCCTGACCCCATAAGTGGCGAAATGAATGTGGTGGCTTTTCCTTGACTTCAAAGCGATATACCGTCCGGTTTTTGAAACGTATGTTGGACAACAGCACTCCCATGTGTTGTGTGTAAATGATTAATAATATAGGTAGTCCACGTGAGTGATATTCTGTATAGTTATTTCTTACGAAACTTGGGAATAAAGCCTTCAGCTTACGTTTCAAATACACGACGGTGTCACATGCTTACCGTTCTGGAGTATTTCTTCGGAATCTACGGGAAAAAAGTATTCAACAGTGATAGTGTATAATAAGATTTTCCAGCTGGTGGTGTAGTTCTCACATAAATGGCCTCTATATCTGGAGTGCACTAGTTCGGTGGGGGAGAGCGGGCCGGGCTGCAGGGCTGTCCCTTCGGGGGCCCGGAAGGACACTCCCACCTTTAACCTTTATCGTTCAGACTCGCCCTGTAGGAACTGGCAGCCGTCCTGTTATCTTCACACCCAACGCTCCGCCTCCAGTCGTGACCAATAAGGTTAGAGAATTGTTCTGTTCTGCATTCTCCTTGAACGTGTAGGTTCAAGCGAAATACAAGCCGGGTTTTCAAATGTTTGGGGGAAAACTGCATTCTTACGGTACCGGTATTTATGTTAAATGGGGTCAAATCGGGGTTGATTTTTCATTCTAAATGATGGCCATTTGCATATGATGCATAAAACTGCAAATGTCCGCGATGCGTTTCAAAAAATGCCTGGTTTTTCAATTTCGATTTAAGGCTTACCTTTACTTCTATGCAATACTTGATTTTGCCACGAAAGTCGTCTATAAGTTTCTAAATCTACTGCTCGCTCGTCTTTCAGAATCCGCTTTTTAACGTGCACAGCACCCATAGCACAACCTTCGAGGACGTTATGTTTTTCTCGGATGTAAGTTTTTTTACTTGTCGGTTACGTATTGTTTAGATTTCTAACCAACTGAAGAAACTGGCGTGGAGCTGAAGAGCTTAGTTGGCTAGTTTTGTGGGGGGAATACATATTCGATTCGAGACTTCAGTTTCACGCAAATTCACATAGTTGAAATCACTTCCGGGTATGGCTTGTATTCCTATTTAAGTTATGCTGATGAATATACATACCCGATACCCGAAGGGCAAGTCTAGCTGCCCTGAAGGGTAGTAGGGCTTATTTGTAATACACAACTTCTGAAGTCTATGTATTCACTATTACAGGCCAAGTATTGTGGAGTAGACCGCGCGGCCATTTCTGCGACAGGAAACGCGGACACTATCGTCGTTCGTAACCCGGATCCAGAGTTTTTGGCCTGCATGGTACGCGTCGTTGATCTGATGGGTGTTAGTGTGCTCTCTCTCTCCCTCTCGCAGGGTATAACTCCAGCAAGTTCTTCATGTTAGTGGCCAGAAATTTGTGGGGCTGGGGGAATATCAACTCAACTGGTACTTTCTTTACGAAATCTAGAACTTCCTCATAGTCTACACAGAGAGAGAGAGAGAGAGAGAGAGAGAGAGAGAGAGAGAGAGAGAGAGAGAGAGAGAGAGAGAGAGAGAGAGAGAGAGAGAGATGGCTTTGTACTATAGAAGCATCATCAGCGAACTAGTATTTTCAGGCACCGGCAAGTCCTATTGAGGAAGAAGATGAGGATGAATATGTGGAACCGGAACCAGAACGGGAGGTCTGCTTAGTACTGGCGGTGGGTCTATATCTAATGTAATTTGAAGTGATTTTGTACTATTTTTAGCCGGTATGACACGTTTTTTCGTGTATGTATATTGGAATACTTCATTCGCATCTATTTCTATTACCTGCAATCACCTTATACACATCGCATACCATCTGCAACGCTGAGGATCTAGCTGAGGAATTTTGATGGCGTACCTAGTATTTTGTTGTTGATTTATTTACATATTTTTTCCTTTAGCCAATCGATACCACAGTTCCACCTGAGATGTCTGAGAAGTGGACGGGAAAAGGATTTGCTGAGAGAGTACAGGTTGGTATATAAGTACCGTATGCTACCGTAGGTTTATTGGTAAAGTACTCTAGTTTGTTTGTGAATAATACCGTATCTTTATATACGAAGTTCCATAAACCTACTTACCGTAGAGTGAAGTACCTAAAAAAACAACTATCGTACACTTTCGTAAGAGTTGTTTAAAATGAATTACCTAAATACTCTCTCACACATTAGAAACGAACTGGTGTTCCATAGAGAAAGCGCCATTATCGAAAAGTAAGAATATAAGGAAAACAGGTTCGGCACTCGGCAGATGCGTGAAAATCGTGAAAACATGAAAATGGAGGCTTAGACTTATTGTTTGGCTTAAATCTATATCGCATAGTCTAGTCTGATAATTTTCTTCAGGAGTACCATGCGCTTCTGAAGTCCAGAGACCTCGAAAAGAATCCGAACCCCGCATTATTTAAGTCAATTTAAGCGTTCAGAAAACACGTTTGATGATTTTATACAATAAAGGTAAAGATTTAACCTTTTTTGTCTTTAGAAAGGATCAGTAAGAGCCTTCGGGTCAGTTTTTCACAACTTTTTATCACGCTGCAATATTAGTTATGAGTTGTTTACACATGTATTTAAGAATGCACCGTTTTACCTCTATTTCTCACTCCTCGTATTCCTTTGTTATACATATCTAGTATTGTTTCTAATGATTTTCACATGTTTTGGCGCGAGTATATTGTTTTCTTTCAAGGCATTGCCGGAGAAACACTTATTGCATCAGCTGTTATTAGCTTCTCACAGTCCTCCTTTACCTTTTATTGTCTCTCTATCTTGCGCTTGTTCACTGAACATCAACTAACTTGTAATAAATTGTCTTTGTAACTGTTAATGTTATATAGCTGGGAAGGAAAGGGGTATTTTTTCTGCGCCTATCAAAGTAAACAGCGCGGCGTAAACATTTTGACACCTAATCTTAAAAACAAACAACAAAGTTTATTATTCTTATTTTAAAAGAGTACAAATGAAAACTTTAGTAAAGGAAGGCTTGCAACTTGGAACATGAAATGAATGGACACGTGAGTTTGAGGAAGCAAACAAACTTAACAAGAGAGAGGTAATGTTAGAGTGTGTGTTAATAAGTGAAACCCGTGAATGATTAATGTGTTTTAATATACTGAGAATCTTGATTTCACAAGTTTTTACGGCAAATGAAGATAGCTTTTTTGAGTGACTTTGAATCGACTCCTATTTATTTCGATGAAGAACCATATATTCAAATTCAAGTTATATTCAACAAATATGCAGAGCAATGTATTGGTTACCAGACTACTGTGAGGCCGAACGAGGAACAAATATGAATCATTGGAGAAACATATGGGTAAGGCAAACAAGGTGAAGGAAGAAGTAATAGAAAGACAGGAATGATATTAATTGTAATAAGACATAAGTACAGTACCCGAGAGTTGCTCACTGCTGCGGTGAATAGGCTGATCCTAAAATAAAGTATTTATGGAGAAAATTAACATGTTATCTTAGAACTTGGTAATATTAGAACATCATAACGATCGTACAGGTTAAGGTAATCACTAACCAGTGCTATAGTATTGTTGTTCTGTGCTCCTCGCAGGAACGAAACTGGTTTGAGCCTGTTGCATACTGCCAGAAGCCACAAGCCGTGTAGGAGCAAAAGCCTAAATCAATAAGTACATAAGTAGGTCTACCTTACAATTCTTATTTTTAGTAGTAGAAAGGGTTTGACCATAAAGAAACGTCCTCATAAGTAATAATTGAGATTTTTTCCAATTAATCTATTTTCCATGACAACTTACGGGTCCTGCTGGTGTAAGTCGTACTCCTGAATTGCCCACCGTTGCTATTCTGGACGTAGTTGCGAAACTTGGCTGAAAATATTATTTGTTAGGACTACGAACGAAAGAGACCAGTGTTTTGTGTAGTCAGCGATGTATGTATACATAAATAGGTGGTTGGCTGCACTAGCGGTTGGTTCCCATTCGTTTAGGAAACGCCACGATAAATAAATGACTAAAATGATAAGGTAAGGGTAGTTTACCGTACCTTAGTGACTGGAATCAACCGTTTTGCTTGAACTTGGTTCGGCGGTGCAAGTGGACCACCCGGAGCGGCACGCTAAAATATTTAAGGTCATCCTACAGTATTCGCTAAACGTTTAAGGTCATCCTACAGACCTATAGTAGTAGCCGTGGTCGGGAGCCAGATATTATATTTCACCAGGTCAACTAAGATGGTGCGTAATACAGACAAACACACTAATACAAAAAGCTTCAACGTTTTGCCGATGCGTACCTTGAGTGTCCCAACTTGACCGACTGACGGTCGTATTGAAGTCTCCGATGGCAACATAACACGACGTTTGATGTCCGTTTTGATTATTTGCCTAAAATATTAATATACAATAAATAACTGTTGCGCTACGCGGTCTGGAACAAGCTAGATGAAACAAGAATTAAGAAATGCACAGAAGAACAAACATAGTCCTGCTCTGCACGCGTTCACTGATCGTGTCCAACTCGTGGGCGAACTTAGTGAGTGCTTCTCTTAATTGTTCTACGTCGCCCTCACTCCATTTGCTGAATAGGAATATAATAACACAGAGTATGACCTAGGAAGAGACACGACACGCAAATACCTTCGAAAAATACCACACATATTTATCCTACTTCCTTCTGACATCTGTTGCAACTTAATTGCCATGTGTATGTTGAAATTTTCAGTGATGAAATACATTAACTACCCCGATGTTCAAATGTAAAAAAGAAAAACATAGTTTCAAATACTGAGCCAAGCTACCTCTCCTCTCCATCGTCGGCCCCATGTAACTGCAACGTAAGGTCACCAAGGCGTTGAAATGCATGTCCAGCAGTTAAAAACACCTCTGCGACCTAATAACAAGATCACATGGTCAACAAGATCAGGGGGCGTCGTGGCTCACTGGCAAAGTTCTCGTCTCTCACCCATACGACCCGGGTTCGAATCCCGCCCAGTGCTACCATCTTGTAAACATGCCACGGCGTCGGGAATAAAGTTAAGGCGCTCCCCTTGCCTAGCCTTAGGACGGACCTTTCGCTCTGTATTATCTTCTGTGCCGTCTTCTACCGTCTACTTCACTCTATGGGACACATCGGCTAAGAGACACCGCCTTGGATTGGAGCTAAAAATGAGGATCCCCGACTTCGAGAGCAAACGGGACCCTGGATTCTACATGCTTAAGTCTATGTGTGATGATTGTATGTCTGAATAAAGTGGTATTCACACATCTAAAGTGATAAACAACACTGTTTAATCTTCATTTAATTGCTATAGTAAAAAAATGCGGACCAAAGTTTTTACCTTGCTGGCAACATTAGGCGATGCTTCGTTTGTTGAAGTGGACTGCATAACTGGAAAGTGTTAAACTGAGAGACCAACATATGGTATAAAGAAAAAAAGAACAATGCTCGAAGAAAGGTGAGCAAAAACTAACTGGGAAGAGCATATTTTCAACTGGAAATCAGTCAGAATCAAACTATAGCCTTTTCGACGATGAATAGACGTAAAATGATATTAAAAAGGTAGAAATTTACTGTATAATTATTATTTAGGGCGCGTTTAAGATGGCCGAAAGAAAGAAAAAAATGTGTTTTCGGCCGTTCAGGTTGGGCGAAAAGAAAACTTTTGAAAGACAATGCAAAAACAAGAGACGCAGACAAAACCCGAAAAAAATTACTGTATTTTTTTCATTTTCCCTTAGTATTAAAACTTTTCTTTTCGGCCAACCTGAACGGCCGAAAACGCATTTTTTTCTTTCTTTCGGCCATCTTAAACGCGCCCTTTATGGGGTTTCCATGTTTGCGATTCGCACCTGCGAAAATGTCAAACCGCTGTCCATGTTTGAGTCGATGTAAATGACAGGGTCCCGCAGCGATTTTGAATTTAGTATGGATCTATTTCAAAATAGTACGGATCTAGTATGGATCTGATCACTTTCGCTGCAGGACCATGACAAACGTGCGATTCGCATGGGTTACGGTAGGCAGTTGACATGCATGTAAAATGACTTGAACATGGACAGCGGTTTGACATTTTCGCAGGTGCGAATCGCAAACATGGAAACCCCATAACGATTAGGGCGCGTTCGGGATTGATTTTCCGAAAGGAAACTCGGCCAAATCCTCGTTCGGGATGGACTTTTTGGAAACGTTCCAATGCTTGGAGAAAACCAAAAATACAGTATGAATTAGCTTGCGAAAAACGTTTCCCGCGCATATTTTTCAAATTTTCCATGCTAATTCATACTGTATTTTTGGTTTTCTCCAAGCATTGGAACGTTTCCAAAAAGTCCATCCCGAACGAGGATTTGGCCGAGTTTCCTTTCGGAAAATCAATCCCGAACGCGCCCTTACGGAACGGACAGCTTTTTGACCCCGCAGAAAAAAAATCGGCTGGATACACCTTTTAGTTGGCACGCACTTTAGAGGTCCTACAACGAACGCGGCAATTTGAATATTTACTTACGGTAGGCTCTTAGACCTGTAGTAGGCGTGTCAGAAAATTGCTATGCGTTCACAACGCTTTCTACAGAAAGTTTCTACAGAGTCTACACAACACTAGCATATATAATAATGTGTTCTGTGTATGTAGTGTGTTGTAGATATTCAAATATACACAGTGTAGCCATAAACTTAATATTTTGGACCGAGGCCAAGAGCTGGCACTTTTGGTCAACTGATGTTAGTAGCAGCATGTGTTAAACTTACCCAGTCTCTGTTCTCGTTTAAGCACAGGGCCACTCGTTTGTGGAACCTACTTCCTGATAGTATTGTTCTTTCGAGTTCCGTTGATTCGTTTAAAGCCCGCATTGACGAGCTTGATCTAATCGAGCTTTATGAAGTAGCAAATAGAAACATTCACCCTTAGTTATTCACATGTACGCATTCCATTGTTGTACATAGTTTTTGTCGCTTGTTATATGTTACTCTCATTGTTATTTGTTTTGTTGTTGTTGTTATATTATTGTTGTCGTTTTTTTTGTCTTCCACTTTACTTCGGTGTACACTGAATAAAGTATTCATATAAAGCGAAATGCTAGCCCCCTTGGAAAATTAGCATATGATAAGCAAATCTTATGTATCTTATGCTAATTTTGTACGATTGCCGTGGACGATCGTACAAAATTAGCACAGGATACATAGGATTTGCTTATCATATGCAAATTTTCCAAAGGGGCTAGCATTTCGCTTTAAAAAACAACATAAGAGAGAAGTGCAATTTATCTAAGAACAGAGAACGGCTAACTATAAAAATACCGCACACACAACACACACCTAAGTTCAAAGTAATTAATCACTTGCAACTTCTCCTCACATTATGAAATTTTGAGTTCCTAATTAATTTTGCTGTAACATGGTCATTTGTAGCATTGCGTACTCTACATAAATGCCGGCATAAAAAGTGTATTATGTCTCGTCCGTCGGTCCGCCGATCGGTACTTGGTTTAATTCTTGAAGCTGTTAGGGCGCGTTCGGGATTGATTTTCCGAAAGGAAACTCGGCCAAATCCTCGTTCGGGATGGACATTTTGGAAACGTTCCAATGCTTGGAGAAAACAAAAAATACAGTATGAATTAGCATGGAAAATTTGAAAAATATGCGCGGGAAACGTTTTTCGCAAGCTAATTCATACTGTATTTTTTGTTTTCTCCAAGCATTGGAACGTTTCCAAAATGTCCATCCCGAACGAGGATTTCGCCGAGTTTCCTTTCGGGAAATCAATCCCGAACGCGCCCTCCGATTACTTTTTCTGAGCGAAGTAACTCCACCACCTACGATTCTTATGGTCTCGTCAGTTATTGTCTCACCAGGAAACATCTTCTCTTCTCTTGTTTCACTTACGTTACATTCTTCACACTGGTCTTTTTTTAATAACCCTTCTGATTGCAGCATGGGAGTTGGAAGCATGGACGAGGCTCAGTTCGCGGACTGCCGTGAAGTGTTTTGCTATTTTGACACAAAGGGAGACGAGAGAATCAATGTTGGACAGGTATGACACGTCGATACAAATTACATTCCATGTTTTCTTCTTTGTTTCCGTTTTCCTTTGGAGTTACGGTTTTTTCCATTAGTTTTTTTATTCCTTCTGTCATAATATACACTAGGTATTCCTTCTGTCATAATACACACAAAGCGATGCGCAAAAATGAAGTAACCCGAATGTGCTATCCGTGTCCCTGAGTAAAGTGTTATTCATATACAGAGGAAAATTAAAAGTTTATTATGTTTTCTCCAGGTCGGGGACGTCCTCCGTGCTTTGGGACAGAATCCGAGCGAGACTGAGATTGCCCGTGTGTGTGGATCGTGGAGTGATCCGAATACTCGTATCACATTCGAGGATTTTATTCCCGTCTACCAATCCGTGCATAAGATCACCCAGAAGTAAGTTCGAAGATAACATCCGACGATTCTGATTTTTTTTACGCCAAATTATATTATGCTGTATGATCGTAGAGATAAAAGACCTTGCTCATCCGAGTTTTGCGTGAATGTGATTGTTTTTCCTTTGGGGTCTATTGTTGTGGATCAAATATGCAGGCTTTGTGGAACAGAAACATGAAATACTGCCACTTATTAATTTTCAACTTTCACTGTTTCATATTAATATTATGATGAATTAAAATTACAGTTAATAAAATTGTAAATACAGGCATTCTGTGGAGGAGTTCGTCGAGGGTCTTTCCCATTTCGATAAGGAAGGCAATGGAATGATTAACGTTGCTGAACTGAGACATTTGCTCACCACTCTTGGCGAAAGACTATCCGACGAGGAGGTCTGCAACCTTTATGCATTAAGGGCGCATTCGAGATGGACATTTTCCGGAAAAGAAAAGAAAAAAGTGGTTCGAGATGGACACCGAGAAAAAAAAATAATACATGCAAAATAATTGTCGACAATGCAAATGTATCGTAATTGAAACTAAAATCAATCGATCGTTTGCATGTGTATGCGTGGCAATTGCATTTTTTTCTGGTGAAATCCATCTCGAACCAAAAGTTTTCTTTTCCGGAAATGTCCATCTCGAATACGCCCTAATTGTTGTCGCGTATTTCTCATTAAAGTTAAAGAGCTCATTCCTACAAATTCCATCGTTCCACCTAAACGAACTTCATAGAAGCCCGTACGGTGACAACAACAGTAACGACCGAAATCTATTTATTGAGGGACAACGGTAAGACTGGGTTTGAGTGCATGATCCAAGGAGCGTCCAGGGGCACACAGGCTCGCTGCTGGACCTCTTTCGATGCCGGGGGATTCTTTCCTCGCTGCGACACTGGCGAACACCACCACTGACGTCCACTCGAAGTCCAACGACCACTGCGGATCGAAGGGGAACTAGTAGTTTTGGACGGTTCTACTAAACCGTGATCAGACTTTCCGGCTCTGTCAGACCGTAGGCAGTTTATGGGTAACGCTGCCAACCTTAGGGTATTAACCGGTACCGAGCCGTGATGGGCCGCTAGCTAAACCAGAGCTCAGCCCGGAGGCCTTGCTGCAAGTCGTTGCCAGTTGCTGCCACACTCTCTAGCCCTAACCGAGAGTATTTATACTTACACTAGCAGTCTAATAAAGTCGTTACTTCCTGTTATTTGTGTAAACAACGTCATACTAGACACTAGTAATAATGATGCTCTAGAATACGTTTCTTAGATAATTCTAGGTATTATTATAGTTGCAACGCATAGTTGCAACACTCCCAAACGAGAAGATTATAAAACAATAATTTCTGATATCTAAATTTAATACTCCCAAACGAGAGTACTTCTAACTTCTAAACGTTCTTTTATAATGAACTCAAGAATATTGGATACGTACCCAATTCAAATGTTCAGTATATGGACCGTATGCAAATTAAATACTCATCTTCTAAAATTGAAACTGTGCATAGCACATCCTCCCAAACGAGAATTGCTTAAGAAGTTATAGTTTTTTAAACATGCAGTCTCGCCGTTTCATATATCGCTCTTCTACGGGCTCACTACTCATTCGCATTCACACTTTCTTCATGAGATTTTGTAAAAACTTGATTAAAATGCAACCGCCTGTTCGGTCGCGATAGATGAAACCGCCTGTTCGGTCTCGATAGCTGAAACCGCCTGTTCGGTCTCGATAGTTGGCTGAACACCTTTCAGTGTCAACCGGAGGGGAAATAAATAGGGTTCGGGTTTACCGCGGTCGCCATAAACGAACTTCATAGAAGGCCCGTACGGTGACAACAACAGTAACGACCGAAATCTATTTATTGAGGGACAACGGTAAGACTGGGTTTGAGTGCATGATCCAAGGAGCGTCCAGGGGCACACAGGCTCGCTGCTGGACCTCTTTCGATGCCGGGGGATTCTTTCCTCGCTGCGACACTGGCGAACACCACCACTGACGTCCACTCGAAGTCCAACGACCACTGCGGATCGAAGGGGAACTAGTAGTTTTGGACGGTTCTACTAAACCGTGATCAGACTTTCCGGCTCTGTCAGACCGTAGGCAGTTTATGGGTAACGCTGCCAACCTTAGGGTATTAACCGGTACCGAGCCGTGATGGGCCGCTAGCTAAACCAGAGCTCAGCCCGGAGGCCTTGCTGCAAGTCGTTGCCAGTTGCTGCCACACTCTCTAGCCCTAACCGAGAGTATTTATACTTACACTAGCAGTCTAATAAAGTCGTTACTTCCTGTTATTTGTGTAAACAACGTCATACTAGACACTAGTAATAATGATGCTCTAGAATACGTTTCTTAGATAATTCTAGGTATTATTATAGTTGCAACGCATAGTTGCAACACCACCCTTGGGGAATAATTCCATTCTTACTTTTTGTTAGACATAACACAGGTGCATTTTTTATACCGACTGTGGAAGTTGGGTAATGGGCACTCATTCTGTTGTCATCCAGGTTAATTTGTAATCAACTTCGTCTTCGGGGAGTTTTTCCCATTTGCGTGCCCGCGCCATCTTCAGCCTTTGTATAATGATGATTGTTTAGGTCGATCAACTACTGGCTGGTCATAATGACTCGCACGGAAACGTCAATATTGCCGATTTTGTTCGCCAAGTCATGAATGCCTAATTCTTTCTCTCTCTCTCTCATGTTCCTTCTGTATCTTCCAATCTCCCCATCTCTTGGTTTCTAGTACTCTCTGACTGTTGCTCTTTTAAATTCGCTATTCGCTCTCCATCTACGAATGCCAGTTCATTGATTGCTCATTGTTGTCTTGAATCTTATACATTATTTTTTCTTTTATTGGTTTTTTTCCTGTACTCTCTCCGAAAATGATGAGTTTGTAAACGATTGTGATCCCGGTAATTCTCATTCATTCCTATCCCTTTAGTTATACATTTGTAGGACACCTAATGCCTTTTCTTGCACATTATTTCAAGGGCCAAGTTTGTGTAAGTTGTTTTCTTTAATCATTTTCCTCTTTTACATATGTTCTCCAACTGCCTATTTCTTGTCGAAAACGCTCTTCAGACTGCTGCTTGTATACTGTTTATTTATGTTCCTTATGGCGATGCCGTTTTCGATGTGCCCTCTAATGTAATTTTTTAAGTGATTATGTGACCTATTTCAACATGTATTGCTTCTATGGTTTCGTGGCGCAGTTTGCATGTAATTCGAATAATTTATATGATTGTATAAATAAATTGATTTCAGGTTTGACACAATGACCGTGTCGGATGCAGAAAGGAGGAATGGCTTTCCAAGGGATGGAGAGACTGTTTTGAAGAGTTCCATCCCCACACAACCATTCGCACAACAACATGGAGTGCCATTGGAGAGAGGAGTTGGCATGTGAGTCGTTTTACTTTCGGTTGTCGGCTAACCCGGTGCAGCTAGCTTGCTTCGACATAATCTAGAGTTGTGTTAGTGCGGTGCGCTATGAAAAGCTACATAGCTACGTTGCTATGTAACTGATAGCCTAGCTGCTACTAACCGTTTTATCTTCAAACTAATATAGATGGCGCTCACATATTTACGGTCGGCAATAAGAGTATTTGCCATATCACTCATCCATTAGTTCTTTATTTTCAGCTATAACCTAGTAAATTACACCTTTGGAACCAAGGATCCCCTTATGGACAGGGAGCGGACTGCGCAGGCACGATTTCAAAGGATGAAGGAGGATTTTGAGAAGGTGAGGAATTTAATTTATGATGTCATTTGACCAGTTAGATGGAAGGTGAAACCATCTTACATCTTGCGATCTTTACGGTCTTTACCTTAACATCTTTCTACCACCTTACAATGATAGGATCAGTTCTCTCTTAACACGTAGTATAAGAAGATAGTTGAGTTGAGTTAACACCGCTTTATGTTTTCCGTTTATACTTTATCTTATCAACTTCATTTTGATTAATAATGTTTTGTTGTTACTGTTGGCCACAGTCCGCTTTGTCCTCAACTTGTTGCCATAAGTATGTAAAGGACAGGACGTGACCTCCACACTCTTTAGAACCTGATTTTACGTATTTCGGATTAATGCGAAATGCCAGCCTCTTTGGAAAATTTGCATATGATAAGCAAATCCTATGTATCCTATGCTAATTTTGCGCGATTGCGATCGCGCAAAATTAGCATAGGATACATAGGATTTGCTTATCATATGCAAATTTTCCAAAGGGGCTAGCATTTCGCTTTAATATTTCTCTGCACCACTATTTCTGTGTGTTTCAGTAATCTTGTATAGAGTGTTTATGTTGTGAGTTCATACTAGGAATTCGTAGTCGGAAGTGCGAGAAAGTGAAGTGGTGCTCATGGTAGTATTTTTCACGCCTGGTGTACAGTACAGTATGAAATTTACATACACGGGGTGTGTAAAATGAAAATACTGGCACTTACGCATGTTTTCACCTTCAAGACAACAGAAGTACTATATTGTGGAGATGAGATATATCTTACTCCCTTTCCAGTTCGGTATGCGGCGATCGGTGGAAGCGGTCCTTGTTGTACACGAACACTCAATCCCACATATTCTACTCATTCAAATTGGAACCACTTTCTACAAACTGTAAGTTTGTTGCGTTTTGAGATTTGTTTAATAAGTTGGTCGGCGCTGTGAACGTTTATTAAAGGTTTTTGCTGCTAGCTTGTTTATTTGATTGATTGACATAGAAATGATAGAAAGCGTGTTACTTATAAGGTGGTGTATAGTGTGCACGTGTTTGGTTTGGTTATGGCCTTTATGTAGCCTTTTTCGAATTTTGTGCTTATTATCATTCTAACTTCCTATTAGACTATTAACGTCTTGTAAAGTTTATGTAGTTAATAGTTTACGCTGTAGTTTATAGTTTATGCTTGTTCACGTGTATCCAGGTTATTTCACGGTTCACGTGTTGATCACTAATAACATATGTTCACTGATAATGATATAATTTTGTAAAAAGAAAATTCGTTTCAATCCAGTGTTGTAAGTAATCATTTTCAGTCCTGGAGGTGAACTGGAGCAGGGCGAAGATGAGCATGATGGTATGAAGAGATTGCTGAATGACACACTCGGAAGAGGAGACGGAGAGAAGAACGAGTGGACCATCGAGGACGAGGTCGGCAACTGGTGGAGACCCAACTTTGACGCCGCGAGGGTTAGTTGCGCTTCGGCTTATCTTTGTTTTTTCTTAAGACATGTTCATCGACGTAAGACGTAAGTCTCCATTGATTGAATCTTTGTAAACTGTTTGTCTGTACTACTACGCTCTGGTTTAGTGACGCACAGTTTATTCCTTGTGTTATATTACTTGCATGTTTGTATGGTATTATAATCAGTAACATAAAGATGTCATTAGTGTAGTTTATAATATATGTTGCGTTAAGTTGTGGTGATAAAATATAAGGTGTTAGCAACAAAAACCCAAGGCCAGCATAGATGGCTAATAAAAAAGCAGTTAAAGCTAACATGAGTGCCGATTATGTGAGATTCTTATCTTTCTTAGCCCCTCGCACCTCGCACTTTTTTTGGCACTACAAGAAACATCGAAAACTTGGGAATAGTCTCTGTGCGTAACTAGGAATCACTATACCGGCATTAGCGTCAAAGAGTGAAGTAGTGACTTCTTATTCATTTTCAATCTTTTCAGTTTCCGTATATCCCGGCACACGTCACTCAACCCAAGGAGCACACTAAACTGTTTTTGGTCCAACTTCCTGAGAAAGGTAAGGGAATGAAACAGTTGTTTCTGAAAGTAAAAATGTTAAGAAACCGGTGATTGGTCTGATGTTACCGTACTTTTGGCCCTCAGTGTACAGTAATGCCTAGTATTGTTTCAGCATTGTTTAACATTCCTCGTAACTACAAACTGGTGGCTGCTCCTTTGCATGAACTGTATGATAATGCCGAAACGTATGGTCCAATCATTGCCAGTCTCCCGTGCTCACTGTCAAGGTATGTGCTTTGAGAGTTGTCTTTTATTCACTGGAAGTTTCAGTGCATATTGGTGTAAGTTTACCATAGTTTACTACATTACATGATCACAACCGGAACATGATTGTGTTTCTATTTAGAAATGTGTAGTCAAGATAAACGACAAATCAACCAGGCAAGTTGTTTGAGTAGTTTTCAATTTCAGGCTCAACTTTCTGTACTTGTAAACAAAGGCGGTGTATTTCTTCATGTTGGACGAACCGTGATCTCGCGTTGTTAAGTTGTTATGCATATTTATCAAATTACGGTACCTTTTATAAAAAATTTATGACTAAACGTGCGATTTAAACTGTAAATAAACGTATTACAATATGGAGTGGAATGAAAGCTCAATGGAGAACCGTTTGGACGCTTTATTTTCAATAAACAAATGAAACGGAATGAAGGATTAGAGAAAAGCCGGTTGCATATTTGAAATGATATCGTCCGTCTCGGTGAGTTGCATTGGATTCATTCGATCTTCCTCCATGTACATCTGAAAGAAATGTGTTGTAAAGAGGAATGAGACTACCAAAGACCGAGTTGCATACTTGCTCAATACGGATGGAATATTGTTTGAGAATGAAATGCTATGTGAGGATGAAAAATTATAGGAGAATGAAATATTTTGTGAAAATGAAATATTTCGCGAGATTGGAATATTATTTGAGGATGAAATGCTACGTGAGGATGAAAAATTATAGGAGAATGAAACATTTTGTGAGGTTGGAATATTGTTTGAGAATGAAATGCTATGTGAGGATGAAAAATTATAGGAGAATGAAATATTTTGTGAAAATGAAATATTTCGCGAGATTGGAATATTATTTGAGGATGAAATGCTACGTGAGGATGAAAAATTATAGGAGAATGAAACATTTTGTGAGGTTGGAATATTGTTTGAGAATGAAATGCTATGTGAGGATGAAAAATTATAGGAGAATGAAATATTTTGTGAAAATGAAATATTTCGTGAGATTGGAATCTTATTTGAGAATGAAAAATTATGTTAGAATGCGAAATTTATGTCACGGTGAAATGTTGTGTCATAAAGAATTATGTTATTACGGTACGGTGAAACAATAATATAACTGTATTCATAGTCATAGTGTTTCCATTAGCCAGCTAAGAATAGATGTTTACATCACAAGTAGAGTGTTAAACCAACTTTATGCAACAAAAAAGATTTTCCCATTTCCCACTTACCGATTCAAATTCGGAGAGTGCAGCCATGTCGCCAATGCCGTATATTCTGTTCGTGCTGTATTGGCAGGTGCCCGAGGAGTGCCGTCTCTCACTTCTGGCGGATGTAAATGTACGGCCACAACCTTTCGTACAGACGAAACGACGCCTGAAGAAATGTTATTACGGAACTATGCTGATTATAAATGTTAATGAAGTCTTGAACCTTTACGTATAGTTCTGACTCACTTTCGCCTGAGAATTTGTGATTTAACAAGTTGTTATAGAAAATAATATAAAAAAAAATCCCACCTTTCTCCGAAATGGTTTCTGTTTTGATGGTCATTCAGAAGAGCACCACTCACAAAACGTTCAGTACATCCATCGATTAGACACAGATACGGCTTCTAAGTAATTCTACTGGTAAGCATGGGACTCAGACGATTCGAATGACTCGGATGATCGAGATTGCATACCCTCGGGGCATTAAAACGCGGATATGAAACATAAGTGTTTGAGAGGTAAAACACCGAAAGTAGATTTTATAAACCTTGCGTGAAATACGTGAAACACTACAATACAAACTACAATAAGAAGCTGCTTAGATAATCAATACCTAACAGATTCTGTGCTACAACGCTTGCTTAATGTCTTATAGAAACAAAACAGGTTATAGACCAGAAAATAAAGGAATACTACTACTCCTTCATCTCTTTCACGTAATAGTCAGAAAATAGTACCTGGTTCAAGTGCCTTCGCACGTGCATTCGAAGCGGAGTCCTCTGACTAAAGCGCATCCCGCAGATGTCACATTTGAACGGTTTCTCCCCGGTGTGCGTTCGTAGGTGGGCCTGGAAAAGAGTATTACATTGCAATCAAACACAAATGCAAGCTTCAGAGAAACAAAATATTGATGTAGTTTCCAAGATGAGAAGTCTACGAACATGTCATCATCGTTCAGTTCTCATACAATTCCCAGTAGGGGATCTTTACATTCACTTGCCTGGATTTTGCTCGGATACTTCTCAATCTTGCCGCAGAATTCGCATTCGTGCATGACTGGTTTCCGGCGGTTGTGGGGACTAGCGTAATCCACATCTACACCACGGGCCACAGCGTCGATGATCCAGTCGAGATTCCTAAAGGGGGAGTGGTAACCAGAACGATACAAAGTTTACAAAGGTAACAGGAAAGATTCGGACAGCCAAGCCTGCTACATGCTCCTGCTTACCTATTAGAATTTTACACACAGGACAGGCAATAATAGAGTTTGAAAATAAGAATAAGCGAGGGGCTCACTTGGCTGGCCTGGGGTCTCCCCTCTTCGCTCGCCTCGAATAGTTGACTGGTTTCACGTGGGCTGCCATCTCCACCACTGATGCGTCCACTTCAACTTCACGAGTAGTCGACTAAACGAACAGATTTCGAAGAACGGTAGCGAACAAAGGATGTACTTTGGTGGATAACGACACGAGATTTATAGGTGCCTACTAGATTCTCGACGTAGACACCACTTTTTCGCTGAGGTAATAGTAGGCGATTAAATACGCCGCTTTTGAAGCACACAAGATCTGGTATTGCATTATTACAACTTTACAAACGACGATCAGAAACTAGTCTTTGCTGGTTACGTGAGCTTCTAACCTGATGTTGTCTAAGATATCGTTCATATTTGGCCGTTCGTCCCCGCTTCGGAGGCCGTGGGTCGCATAACACTCGGACCCTTCCGGACTCTCCCTCTCCGTCATCATCTACCATCACATACGACGAGGAGGAGGCGTCCACTTGCGAGCTAAATAATCGATTTAAACGAAGTAGTCAAATAGGCACAGAAAACACACTACAGATTGTACTTCCAGATTTACGTGTATCGGCCCAGTTACATAACATACATCATTCCTATGCCATCCGTAATCGGAACCTCCAACAGATGTATGATCATGAACATTTATTGGTTGATATGTAATGATTACAGATTACAGTGATACTTCTTTAAACCAATTCTTTTCTTGGTCATGAGTCCATGGGTGGGACTCGCAAACATTCAATTTGAAAACACTACGGTGAATGACATACTTGTCCGCCACGAGGTGTTGTTGATTAGTGAGTTCTCCTCCAATATATCCATCGTAGACTTCCTCATTCACAACAGACAATAACTGGTCGTCATCACCAGTAGTCACCACCTGAAAGAAATGAGGCTAATGGTGTAAAAGCACCAGGCCACACAATAAAATACATCCAAAATAAAACTTTCCAAGCAAACCATGTGAAGATCAATGTATAATCACACTTGTGAAATCCCGCGATAATTTCACTGGATGGCCATTCACACGTCCAATCTCATTCAAATGCTAATAAGGGCGCTATTGTATCGCTAGCAGAACTGTATCTCTAGTTGACCACCAACGACATAATTTGGGCAAGCATGCAAATCCTTACCTCGACTTCGCTCGTGTGATTAGGTGGTTCATCCACGTGCACTTCCTCTATATAGGGGAAGGAGGATTCTCCGATCTGGTCATCCCCCGTTGTCATCACTGCTTCTCCAGTCAGAACGTCAGCTGCAAAAATAAAGTGAACATGCGGGTAGCAATAGTGTAGTTGTTAACTCAGTTGACTTGTAAAGAAAAGCCACTGGTTCGATCCCTCTGTCCAACAATTGTAAAACACCAACTGCTCAAACACCCTACCTCACCACGAGTAACACTTCTATATAAAGCTAAATACACCGCAACTAATCTCCACATCACTCACTCTGATCCTGGTCCATGCCTACAATATATGGCTGTTGATAGTATACTTGCGTAGTGTCCTCAAATGATGTGCTCGGTGGATGCACTTCATCCTGCTCATGCTCGTCAATCAGAGGACGCTCACTGAAAATAAAAGACTAACTCTTATTTGAAAACTTTGGTTACTATTCTAGCTTTGTTTTAGTGTCATCACTTTTTATGAACACAAGACACTCTGGAAAACACCGTAAACCAAATTTTTCCACTTGAATTTACTTGAATCAGGCCCACAGGAAAGTGGAAACCCCGATATGGCCCCGATTATTTTGGAAAAAACCCCGATATGGCCCCGATTCTTCCAAAAAACCCCGATATAGCCCCGATCACGTCCCGCAAAAAGCCCGATCACGAATAATCGGGGCCATATCGGGAACAGTTCCCAATATAACCCCGATTATTTCAAAAAACCCCGATATGGCCCCGATTATTTGTCGAAAAACCCCGATATGACCCCGATCATTTCCCAAAAACCCCGATATGACCCCGATTATTTTCCAGAAAACCCCGATATGGCCCCGAGCACGGCCCGATTTTTTGAGGGACGTGATCGGGGCCATATCGGGGTTTTTGGGTTTCCATGCCGGAGTACTAAACAACCGCAAATGGGAAAAAACTTCATATAAATATGCTGAAACATGAAGAAAACGAGCGCATTAATAAAATTCCACGTACCGGTGTTCAAACATCGAATCTTCGACCGCTGGCGCGGAAGCTATTTCGATGGGTTCATTCTTCAATAAAGTAATCGAGCTCAGGCGGCTTGACATCTAAAACAAACGCAAAGTGAGAAAACACGACCTCGTGAGTGCTGTCAGAAAAATATCATATAGCTAAAAAGCACCACCACCGTATATAAGGATTCCTACAAAGCGACTCAGCTGATTTTACTTGACTGCTGAAAATAAAGACATGCCTAGAATTAACTGATTTGAATGAACGGTTAGGTTTAAGGTTGTGTAATGAAAAGCCCGTAGGCAGAAATAGTCAAAGTAGGAAAAAACGTTGACAGACGCGCGACTCGAATAGAACATCCAAAATATCAACCCGGATAATTAGAATATCTCTTCTCTAACCTGCTGATCCACCATGGGTACTTGCTCCTCCTCCTCCTCCTCCATAATCATCTCCACCATTCCACCTTCCACACAGTCAACAGTGCCATCGATTCCTGGAGAACGAACAAAAACGTATTAAAAGGATTAAAGAGAATAGTGAGATAGACTGGGAAAGGGAATAGATATGTGTCCTTTCATTCTATTCACACTCACACGACTTAGGAACACGCAACAAGTCTTGTTGTGAAACTTTGTTTTCAGAGAGTGAGGCAGACAAATGATCACCATAGGTGTCGAGTGTCGACCAGCGGCTGAATCGACGTCTTTCATTATTGAAACAGTAGTTTTGAAACATTAATATTTGAACGATTCCGCATTCCGCTTGAACTGTTCTTGATTATTCTCATGCCTACCACCACTGTTATTCGTACTTTAAAGCGAAATAACGGCCATTTTTTGAAACTTATTTTGGACATGTACTTTCATCTACGATGTAGGCTATTTAATAGAATCAGACTAATAATCGTGCAGTAGTCGCGCAGTAATTTGCATACACTACATCGGAATACAGCTCCGCCATACTTTCAAAACTGGCCGTTATATGGCTTTAATGATGAAAGCCCAAGCTAAACAAAACCAGCCGATCAACTCACGTGCGTACTGTTCGTCGTATAAGTGCTCCTCGCTCTCCTGATCGATCCACTCGGCAGTCATATGGGCATGAGCAAGGGCGATGTGGTCTTCCACCTACGAAAAGCATACATTTTTCTCAGCACTCCCATTAGCTTTTCACACTTACGTACAATGTAGGATATAGGTCTGGAAATAAGAAATTCACACCATCAACACACAGAAAATCTTCCATTGGAGCATCGGATGTGAAACACAACATTTTTTTACACCGGCACCCAACCAAACTACGTGGGTGGTCTCCTCACACAACCAAACTACGTGGGTGGTCTCCTCACACAGACAAACTACGTGGGTGGTTTCTTCACCCAACTAAACTACGTGGGTGGTCTCCGCACGCAACCAGACTACGTGATGTGGGTGGTCTCCTGATTCAAGGGAGTTCTATACTAACGACAAACCACAACGTAGGACGTAATTGCTCGACACGAGTTTTCGCTGAGAAAAACTACAGTAATTCGAAATGTTAAACTGATTAACTTTTCCAAACACGTACCTCTTCCCTATTTTCACTATTGAATCCACATTCCACCAAAGGACACAAGTAGACGTGCTCTACCACGTCAGTAACACGGTGCTCGCTTGGGTCGTTTAGCAGATCCGAGTTCTCTTGTATATGGAGCTGAAAATGCGGTTAGCATTGGAATCACAGAACCAAACACCCAAGGGAACGACAAAGGACCAAATCCATTCAATTTTCAAAACAAACGAGTGCTGAAAGACCATGTTTGTATCCGGACTTGGTTGACAGTTTATCTTTAACGTTTTCACAGATTAATTGCGCTGTTTCTCCCAACCGTTTGCTCGGATTTGATTGAGGGGACGCCGTAAATATCTTACTCTTACATGTACGTACTTACCTTCTCATGATTCTTTGTTTGACTAAGCGAGGCGAATGATTTATCACAGAAGCTGCACTTGTATGGTTTCTCACCACTGTGCGAACGCATGTGCGCCTAAAATACAGAACTTACATACAAAAATAGAGCATACGTAATTTCACAGAATAAATATAAAATGTTTGTGTCAAAGAAAACTATAATTTCTATGCCCAAGCTGTGACCAACTTTCATAATGTCCAGAGCTACTCTCTTATCTTTTCACATGCCATCACAACTAACTACCACATGGTTTCAAGAAAAACATGATTCTTTTCATGCCTTGAGTTTCAAACCAAACGCACCCTAAGTGAATGTCCTTGTGAAAACCGACTGCCACACAGATGACATTGATACGGTTTCTCCAACGTGTGTTTCCTCATGTGTTCAGCAATTTTTGACGGATATCGAATAGTTTTATTGCACTTTTCACAAAAGTGGACAGTCGCCTGTGACCGACGTAGCATTCGATACTTCTTCTGAAAAAAAAAACAAATACATATATGACAAGGAGGTAGCATTCTAAAAGCGGTCTGACAGTGGAGTTGAAATGCACTTTCATGGCAACTTAACTTTCTTTCATGTAATATATGCTCGTTTTACGCCGACCACATAATAGAAGCCTTTTAGTACCTCAGGATATTCTCCCTTAGAGTTAGATCTACTACATAGCCTGTCTATTTATAATAAACCTCTTATCCACCGTCTATGGTCTATCACTATCTCTCAGCTCGCTACAGTAACACTTAACCGCAGGAAAACTGCAAAACTTACGATCACAACCAAAACCCAAAAGAACACTAAGACCCACCCTCGCATCATCTTGATCTTGAAAGCCATCCGACTCAGGGTTGTCCAAAATTTCCCGTTTAACCTCATTGTTGTGCACTGGATCGGATGAACGCGAGTATCCATCGATTCCAAATTCTATTTCTATTGCTTCGGCCGCCTCTTCCTGAAGTGTCACGTGATTGTTTTTTTTAAATTAAAGTGGTACGAAAAGTGGTTCTGAAACTAATACACTCCTATGCATTAAATTCAAATTGTGTGCCACACTGTGCCCTCTTTGAATATAAGAAATGGAAATGCAGTTATACAGCATACACTTCACGAGCCGAAGTAAACAAAAAAGTGCCCGCATCAGTAGTATGGAAAGGTTCAAACATGAAAGTGAGATCTAAATCAAAAATATTAATTTAAGCATGACTTACCACGACTGAGCGTGGAAGAGAAGTGACTGCGAACATCTGCGGACCAACTAAATGAAAAGAATTGCTGTACAAAAATCGCATCACAATGGACGAGTATAATATCACAAAAATCAAATCTACGCATATCAGACAGAATTAAAATAAAAACAAAGCTAGTTCGAAAGCGTAGAGAAGATGCAGAGCGAAAAGGAAAATAAATACAACGAGCTCTAAATTATACAAACACCGACAAACAATGCATGCAAAATGCGCATCTACAGTAGTCATACGTGATAATTGAAAGGTATAATATGATCCACACCGCAATTACGGTAGACAGTATCAATAATGTACACATATTAATAATTTAATATTTTATGAAAACAACATGCAGGAAATATACAAAAGAACAACTGCACTCACAAGAGCAATAAGTGATAAAGTCGTAATCCATAAATATTTTAAATTTCAAATTTTTAAAACAAGACTATTTCAGCTTCATCAGAATTCAAAAAAAAAACCAACTTACAAGGAAAATCACCACCGAAACCTAATGGAATTTGTACATACAACAGTTTGTGCATTATTTTACAATTTGTCTCCTATTACTTACTAATGCGACAATGAATCACAAGTCTGGAACCCACATGTAAAGATTAGCATTCGTCAATATGAGCGAAGCCCCAAAGAAAAGCTCAAATGGATAAGAATTTGTGTCTATATCAATCTATATTATCTACAATAATTTACCATTTGCCAGTCACGCAAACGAAACTGCTCAAAGTTTTTTCATGTCTATGTGGTATCTCTTGTATTCAATTTTTTTTACTTGTTCGACGACTTAACTGATACGAAGGGATTACGTGATATTTACAAAGGTACAGTATTCCCAAAGCTCCTAAGATTGGTAAGATCTCACGACAGCCTCAGTTTACGAAGGCACGTTCATTTGTATTCAGAATCTCTCTATTTCTCTGTTGTCTCTCCACTTCATGCACCATCTCCGTCCAGAGTCTCGCCCTACCAACCGCCTGATCGTTAGCACAACGTTGCACGACCTACATTAGTAGGAAATGAAATGAACTATTACAATGTCTGGTACACAGACAGAGAGTAGCTTCAGCTTCAGAGTACTATATTGAGAACACAGTTACAGAGCCTTGCGGAAACTAGCCGGATACAACGTAAGTAATTGTATGCCGCTGTCGCTGATTCTATTCCATAATTAACTATAAATTTGCAAAACACAAAAGAAAAAACTAACCGCTGACTGTGCACATATCACATTGGCGTTATGTCTGGCATAATAATCGATCCAGACCTTCAGACACTGCAACGCACAATTGGGGGATTAGGAATAGGTCTAGGGAGGATAAACTTCATAACTAAGATAAACACTTCATAACTAAACTAAACTCCGCCCACCATAAGCCTTGTGTTCATCTTAATCACTCTCCTCTTGGGCGGCCGATTATAAAGAGGATTGAGGAATTGAGATTTATTCGAGAGCACATACGACCACAGGGAAACCGTCAATCGCCGACAATCCTAAAATTCACATACAATTTACATAACATGGTCTAACGGCTTCTAGCTGATTTCTCAAAAAAATATACAAAGAAATACACAAAAAAACGGTTAGGCTAATAAGCCCTGACTAGGCAAATCAAACTGTCACATCACGGTTAAACAAACTCACATTTTCCACAATCCTTTGCTTCTCGGAGTTGAACAAAAACGTTCCAAAACGGCACGAATACAGCTCGTCGAGTATAAAGATCAAAAGCTGCTGGTTGAATTCGAAACACACAGGGAACTGGAAAAAAAAAGCTAATGAAAAACTCCTAGCTTTGGAAAATAATTAGTAAGGCTAAAAAAGATGTTACATATATATTTACGCAGTGATATTACTGTACTTACAGCGCGCCAGTGCACACTGCGATGCTAAGCACCAATCCAATAAGAGTCATGAACCCTACCTGCTGCATACACTGCCACACACTATCAATAAACTGGAGGAAAATAGGCGATCGTTCTCCATCTGCTGGTTTATCCTCACCATGGCCTGAAAGGATATACAGCGGATTAACTATTACGAGCGGAGCGTAAACTTACGCACGACCATAACTATTATACAGCGGAGCGTAAACTTACGCACGACCATAACTATTATACAGCTATGGATGTGCGACGAGTCAACTATTACGAGCGTAAAGCGCAGCGTACGCTTACGCACGACTATAACTATTATACAACGTTACGCAACGTATCAACTATTACGAGCGTAAAGCGCAGCGTAAACTTACGCATGACCAATCTCCCGAGGCTGTAAGCTAAAGAATTACGCACGGGAATTATGACCCTACTTTGTAGTTCAAATTCAATTTCAAAATGAAAACATACCTATCCGATGAGCAAATTTATGTCCAAACGAGCACCACTCTTTCTCAATTAACACTGCAAAACCCTCCATTGTTCTATAGTACGGGTCAAGCTGGAGCATTGCAAGGGCAGATAACTGAAATAAAAGGTGGACTTTGGTGGTATACCGAAATGTTTCACAGCTATTTGATATAAAACACTGACGTGAAGCGCATTGCATTGCAAATTCGAGAAGACGTTCGGGTTAGGAACGAAACCAAAAGGCTAGGCTTGGCTAAAGTGCTAAATGTAGTAACATTCCATATGGTTGCTCAACGCGGCCTCGGAAGACATCTATATACAAAAGAAAGGAACGCTGTTTGGCACGCGGTTTCTGAAACGTATGCTGGGCCACAGCATTTTCAAAATATGCAAAGTTCTGCGCCTTTATGCGACGCAAATTGCACACGATACGTGGGAGTGCCATAGTTCAGCGCACATTTCGCAAACCACGTTCCACCCCACTTTAAGCAACATAATGTCCTCCGTTTATTACCTGTGCTGTCCTATCCCATCCATCCGAACAGTGAACAAGGACCGACGCTCGATTCTGCTCCACTTCGTGCACGATTTGTGTGGCGCCTTCGCAGATGGACTAAAAGTCGAAACTTTTTATGAATACCACTGTACTCACGGTCTATATCAACTCCGAAACTTCAGCATTTATTGTAAGAGAGTTGACAATAAACATGGATTTTTTTCAGACTCTCCAGCCAGATACGATAGAAAAACATGGAAAACTAAAAATATCCCGTCACTAGTAAAAAGTCAAGCACTCACCTGTATGTGTGACAACCACTTAGACTCATCGACCATTTTCAAGTAGTTCTTTTCGTCAACCTTCGATATAAAAATCGCCGCTTGCAACTTCCGTAAGCTGAAACTCAGAGAGGGGTTTACATAATTTATAATAATAAGTTTCATTACAAATAAATCTGCAACTCCAGAAACAGAAAGCGGTAAATAAAAAGTATGGCATCAAGAGATCCGAAGCGTCTCTCCCTAATTACTGTAATGTTCCTGAACTCCCAACGAGTGAGAGTACACAGGCAACTACATTAGAGCATACGCATACAATTCACAAAACAGTTGATAATTGCACAGAATGACACTTACGATTCTCTAACCACATGAATATTGTGAATGTTGAGGAAGAGTAATTGACAGTGGTCGTATTCCTCTTCAAAACCACCGCCCTTTGCTTTGTTCACCTATAATGATAAACGGTTAGATACTTGAGATATCGAGAAGAGAAGTAAAGGATTACGAAATGGTCGGTGGTGGGTGTGGGATACTTCCAACTTTTTCGCTATCAGGGAATGCAATATAAATACAGTTAGTCTCACAAACACATAGACCATCGTACTTCATACTAGCGTTCACCTTTCTTACGTAGTTACAAGATTTTTCAAAATAAATTATTAGATACCTTTGCATTGACTGCCGGCCGAGCATCAAATAACAACAAAATATGAGCGTTCGGATTGGCGTGCATGACCAACTTCAACATTCTGCAAGAATAGCGGAACATGACAAGATAAAATAGGCGCCACTCCTACATAGTTCCGAAGGAAATGGAACAATAGGGCAAAGACCGTAAAGACAGGTAACCTTAGAGATACGGTAAATACTGGAAACCAGTCTTATAGTGCTGCGTAAATATGCTTGTGGGATCTTAACTGCATCCAATAAAAATATGATCGCCTCATAAAGTATATGTAAACACTCACTCCTCATCCTCAGCACTCCTTTTCCCAGTCACTCCACACAGTGGCTGTGCACATCGAGTGATTGAGGCCTGCGTGTGAGGGTGTAGCCAGCTTAGAGCCTAAAAAATATGAAAATAACTCAATATCGAATGGAGAGTATAATACTTTAAAGGGAATGTCAAGCCAGTTTTGCATGTTGGGCTCAAAAAAAAGTTTGCGTTTTGAAGGTAAGGAAAGTGAAAATAAAAATAAACAAAAACTTTCATGTAAGAAGAAAAACAATTTCAAACCCCTCCAAAAGAGATTCGAGTCGTGTGGAAAAAATCAGAACTATTCTCTGCCGCAGGACCGTTTGCTGTTGGACAGCAAAGAAAAAGAGGAGAGCGCGAGAGAAATTGTGTAAACTACGGTAGCTGTGACAGCGTGTTATAGAATATCTGTGAATCAGGCTTGACATTCGCTTTAACGATTAACTGACAATAATTTGAATAACAAAATCGCAACAATAACTGGAACACCTACCGGAATCCTATGTCTGCTCCGGAATTCACCAACGCGGACGAGGAAATCGCGACCTCTTTCCGCTGCCGCTCGAGGAATTACCAACTAAACGAAAGATTGCAAATTGCAAGATAAAGTGGACCAGCTTAGGCAAAACATGGAGAGCGAGCACAGCTGGAGAATAACAGTATTTTATCACAAAACCTTATAATAAATGCCCTATTTTAGACCTGCGAAAAACAGCTCGGTTCAGTTTACAACATTGGATAAAGTAATCAGTACCTTGCTCGGATAAGTATCAGCAAACTTGTAGTCCGCATTTATATCAGTGAACACCCAGGCACACTGCTCGCGCCCATCACCCTGTTCAGTGACACCTGCAAAGACAACACTTTCAGTCTCAGTCTTGAGAAAACACAGTAAACAAATGACAATAACTAGGCAAAGGAGCTTCAAACTTTCGACACTATACGTATTAAAAGCTCCAAAACTATATTAATTATCTCAAGAAATGTTCGACTTGCATATCCTGCACGTAATAAACACATGACAAAAGAACATTCGAAACATGTTGAATCACTACCTATCCTCGCGTACTCCCTCACTGGATCGTAGACCTTCCAGCCATCGCGGGGGAATTGGAGAGTGGAAGCTGATTTGGCGTACTCGAAGGCGAACACTGACTGAATTTGATAAATAACATGATATAAGTGATAAGAAGCAAAACTCTACAGGAGAGCCTGTATACTGTATAGGAGGAGTACTTGTTGAGATATAAAAAGTCGCTCGACAAAACTCAATTCAAGATATAATCGTCATCACCGGACATAAAGCGGTACATAAAATCACGCACGAACTCAATCAATGAAACAATACACCCACCGATCGATTCGATAGTGGAAACGAATATTTGGAGAGTAGTTCCACGAGTGCCCGTCTTCCATGGTCCTGTTGAGTGAATGCGAATCGGATTGTATGCAGGTCCTAAACGATTGCAATAAGTTTCTGTTTCTGGACGACAGGTCGTTGGTCTTCTCCACCTGTTACTTAAAGCGAAATACCGGCCGGTTTTTGAAACGCATCTCAAATATCAGTATTCTTATGCAGTTATGCTAAAAGGGGTCTATTGGGGTCTATTTTTTATTCAAATTTATGCCCATTTGCATATGAAGCATAGGAAAGCAGGGAGTGGTCGATGCGTTTCAAAAACAGGCCGGTATTTCGCTTTAAGCTTGAAATGCAATGGTCAGTTTCTTTCCTAATAAGATTAGCATGTATAAACTTATAAACTAATTTACTTCGACGTTACTCGCCAGACGAAACACCAGAACCGAATATAAGTGGAATCCATAGAAATCAACCAACCTTGCAATGTAGCAGAATTCCATAAGCATCTTCACCTCTGCTAACTGTTGAATGCCCAACTTTCTCCACTTTCCAGATAAAACCGAGAGGAACTTCGAACATACAACCCTGCAAGAAACATTACAAAAGTATTGTTAACTCGATAACTATATACATATACATATCAACTGTAGGTGGACCGTCCAACACCGACTTTACCAAGTCTAGTACTGTAATTAGTCAAAAATTAGAGACTGGCAAGCGAAGCCGTATGTCTGGCGTTTGGGTACAAGTACAGTAAGTTTGCTTCCAATTCAAGTATATAGTGTAAATAACTATTCGAAACCCCCCAACAACTCACCATGCCTGCATTCTCCAGCCCCTCAAACCGTAATCTGTAGTTTGTGACCAGTACTCGTCCCATCAGTTTTCCCCAACTGGACATGTAGCCGACATTTGGATCTAAATAGAAAAAACCAAATCAATAGTTCTCAACTCTCTATTGCTTGTTCTACATACATATGTTCATATCCAACCCTATCAAGTCAGAGGGAAATCTTGAATCTATCAACATCAACACCCGTTTCCTATCTATTAAAACATTTACCAAACCGGCATTCCAAAAAATTCAGCTATATCGCTTGTTCCTTTACATGAATTCAATCCATAATTTACCTTGTCCTACAACCTGTTCCCCATGTAACATCCCCACAAACTCCTGAGTTCGCGGCTTGGGCGGCAGTGGTGGCGGACCCTTAGCCTGTATTACAGTAATTTAATATTAAATGAACTGCACGGTTTTGTGAAATCCTCCATGGCTACAGTAAGACATCATAGAGAGTACTACAATAAGACATGAAAGGTAATGTAATTAAAAAAAACTTACCACCCAAGTTCCTTCGCTTAAGCTATCCGCATACATTTTCGCGAAAAGCAGGGTTGATGTAAATCAATGTTGATTTTCTAGCGTTTCTTTGCCCTAAATAAAAATAGGAGAAAATAGGTAAGGAGAAAAAAACTACAAATATTACCATCATAAAGACTCGAACATGCGAGTGACATATCAACACCCAAACTTTAGTTTCAAATAATAATACCTTTGTCAAATAACAAATGTTTTGTCACCTTCAGAACAATCTATTAAAAATATTTATTAAAAACCCAAAGGAATAAAAAAAACCTGAAACCATTTCAATAACTATCACTGTGTAAAACACATACAAAGAAAAGAACAACAAGAGTTAAACAAAGGCAAAAAAAATTACCAATCTACTAAATCATAAAAAAATGGTGTAACATACAGGATTCTATTTGAAGGAAAATTTCTACACAGAGTTGTATACAACATGTCCAAGCTAAACGATAAATCTGGCCAAACAATAAAGATTCTATCACAAAATCACCAAAATCACCAAATGGCATACGGTCAACCTAAGGCACTTGATTCACATACATAAATGCATCAATGAAGAGCGCATTCACAAAAACAATCTACAATAAAACTAACTAGCTTATAAAGATATACGTCACTTGGCTTGGTACACAGTGCAATTCTTGGCAAAACTTTGGAACGATAAGGTACTGAGCAACGTTTTATCATGGCAACTGGGAAATACTCATAAAAATCAAAAGCAAAGAAAAAAAATCTAATCATACCAGACCTTCCTTCTAAACTACGAAGCACATACGGAAAATGGTACGAATGTCTCTTACCCTCTTACAATTATCTTTAATAAGAGAAAAAAACCTCGTCCTCAACTACTGAAGTCCAGTCGATTTTGTATCAATTTATAAAGCGTATAGCGTAATAAAAAAACTATACTACTATCCGACCATAACCTCACGACAGAATAGAAGCAGGCATTGGTAACTGCGGTTCTTGTACATCCAATCTGGCGTCAACGGCCTGAATTATTAACACTTATAAGAAAAAAAATAGAAAATACAAAACTTAGGCTTGACCAAAGTTTCTATATTGAAACATACTTCCATATATCACAAATACAGACAATCAACAAGCATACACATGGGTAGCTTCTGCTATCTAAAAGTCTACATTTCATGCTCAAGAGCAAACAAAATGTTCAGCAACAACAAAAAGAAGGAAACGAGGGAATTCATCAAAACGATAATCATGCAAAAACATGCTCAAGGAAACAACTAATATCTAATATCTTGAATGCGAACTGAAGTTTTCTAAATCTAGTAAGAGATTCGATAAGAACCACACAACATTGTACGGTACAATATGCACGTTATACTGTACCTTAGGGCGAATGACAGTACTCCAATGGAGAGTCGTCGCTTTGCTTAATCAAAGAAAGGAAACAGAAACTCGACCACGACAATCGTAAATAACATTACTAGGTTCTTTTATAACGAAAAGTCTTACTCAACTGTAAACATCTGTAAACAGAATTCAGCCAACCTCTTTCGGCTTTTCCCTGTACGTGTTGACAGCGTCAATGTTAAACTTGAACATCTCAACTTCGCAAGAATACGCCTTCGGAGTGAGCTTGATCACAGTGTGTAGAGGCACCTATGTTTACAAATTACAAATCACAACATACACAAATTATAGATAGAAACTTGCAAATTGTAAATAATAAATAGACGTTTCTCTAAAACACTAGCCAAGTAAAGTACCTGGGTTAATTTATAAAAAAAATTATACCTTAAGATAGGGCAAATCATTGCGATTCTTATTCGTGAAGTAGGCCAAGATGCAACGAAGAACAGCCTAAAATTATATTCCCTAACTAGGAACTATAAAAAGAAACCGTAAACTGGAGAATCAAATCAGGAGATAAATACATATCGGGTAGCATAACGGAAGAGTTATGAATGAGTGCGAAACAACCGATTCCAATCTAGTACTTGTTTGTACATGAATTATGAATATTCAATGAAACATAACGAATTAGTAGTGGTTCAAAATCGTGACAGAGAAAAAATGCAAACCTGATGTGATATGACAAGAACGTTTGATTGTCGTTCAAGTTCCATGATTACAGGTTCGAGTCTGGCCACCAGGTCTTCATAGCTCTTGAAAGAACTATTTATGATTTATGATTTGGTTACTACAAGAAACTCATTGTTAGATAGTAGGCAATACACTAGAATACATCAAACTAACTATTAATTATTATGATCTCATACTCAACGAAGACAAAAACCAGATTAGAGCTATGTAAGCTAAGTATCTGGTCCAACGAAGTAGCGCTCTAAAGAAAACTATAAAAACAACAATTATAATTAATCTCCTTCATAGACCTAGAATCACACCAACCTCTCCGGACGGGTATCTGTAGTGATACTTGTCACGGTCCCTTTCACTGAACTGCTTCGGGTACCGCTTTTCAAAGTCTTCGTACGTGAGACCTTCGCAAATACCCTAAAAACACCTATAAATGTTTTAATTTTTAGGACGCTTTAGGATATAAAATAAGAAGGCACTGCGAAGAAAGTTACACTCAAAAAAAAAAAAAAAAAAAAGTAGCAACGCCTCACAAAAGGTATAAAAGGACAAAAACAGACCCTGACTATCATTTAAAAAAGAAAACGAAAGCAAAAAAATGTTTTCTAAACGTTGTGAAGAACAAACCGCATCAATTTCATCGAGAACCTTCCAATATTCCACGTGGGCTGCCAAGTCTCTCAGTTCACACGCTGTCTGTGCAGCTCGGATCTTCTGCGACGACCAGATACGCAGTTCGGGTATTTGTTCTTCCTATAAACATTTTCACTGTAATCAAAGAAAATGAGTTTCGGAGCTAGAGATGCCATTTGCCATAGCTTGACATATATAACAGATCATATCAATCTCATCTGCATCGTAAACAATTCACTAAACCGTGTCACAAAAACAAACATACGTACCGAAAAGTATTCCCATAGTTTCTGTGCGTAGTGCATTCCATTATCACTCAGTGGGCTGTCTCCGCCCAAACGGCCGATACGGTTGTATTCACTTTCACCGTGCTAAATAACATACGTTTAAATGAACTTAAAAAAAACTACACACCGCATCGTAGACCCACCAAACTTAAAAAGAGCAAAATAAGGATATAAATACTTTATGATGAGCACCAGAAATTCCGCGAAAAAAAAATGAAAACCCAACCCTAGTCAAATAAATGCTTCTCGGCAAGAGATGAATATTCATGAGAAAGTAGACCACTCTCGACTGAACGTGTCCATTCACATTGTGAACATAGAAGGATTTACCAGCGTTGATCACCTAGAAATGAGCTAAGGAAAATAATGAGTGTACCGTACAATGTTAAGTACGGGACAGAGTGGAGCTTTTTTATATGTGTTGTGATACACGATTCACAGCACAATAAACTAAATGTTTTCGGCAAAAAAAATAAACACAACGAAGGATAAGATAAATTAACACGTCCTCCAAGTTAGCGCCTGATCGAAAAAAAGAACAATAATAAACACAGTTGCAGGAGACAGCGCTCAGTTAAAAAATATTTAACATATATAGTGAAAAAAAAACTAACCTTGATATAACTGAGCTCCTCGTCCAATTCCTCATCCAGTGGTTGATATTGCAGTCTGTAGTTCTCAATTCTTTTCACGAAATCCTCCTTTGCTTGCTCTTCAGTCATGATTCCCTTGTAGTCGGGAGAGTTGATTTTCACCTCCTATAAAACAGCGCATACAAGAATTCCAACCGACGAAATAGGCGAACAATACTATGCTATGTACATCCATCCTTCTTATATCCATTGTATAAAAGATGCATGCTCTTCAAACGATTAAAAAAATACACACACTAAATGAATCGACATACTGATAAACATTTACCGTAATGTTTGAATTGATGATCTCAGGATCGTCACAAATACTTTCAACGAAGAAAACCCTAAAACCGGATTATTTTAGGAGAGTAAATACCTAGACACGCATGCGTAGTCACGTTAATAATAATAGTAAACTTTCGGGTTTCGGTCTGGAATTTCACGGCGCAGGAAAACAAATCTTCAACCATACATTCACACATTCACACGTCACTGACGTCACAGTCATAGTACTTGAACAATTGAACAATACACCATAAATGCATCGCAAGAGCACATCTCGACGAAACCGGATCAGGAATCAAAACACTCGGTTCCGATTTCTCGAAACGGAAGCTTGTTAATGAATAAAACAAAATGTAAACGCCTACCTGAATGGTGGATTCAACTCGGGTCGCCGACAATAATCGACGAGTAACTTTCGTCGGTCTCGTGTAGTATTAGTGGCATCCAGAATCTAGAGTAATATTTTATTACCCTCTTTTTAGGGAACAGCACGCTCGGCACAATAAGAATATGCAATTACAAGTAAAAACATAAGAAGAGAGGTCATAAAAGCTATATGATATTATGATATATGATATTCCTTTTTTTAAGTTTTTACTTCAACTGGATTACAGTGTTGTAGATGTAAGAAATAGCAAATAACTCACAGCAACCTCGCCATCTTTTGCTTGTAAATAGCGGCACATATCCTCTATAGCGAGACGCGCACACTCACTAAAAGTAAGGTCGCGTATTAAGTACATCAAGGGAAAAACACATAAATAACCTGCAGACATTTACAATATTATTTCGGTAACTATTATGTGTTTATCAAAGAATTACATTAATTGCTTTGTTTCATTCAGAATATATTGTTGGGTACCAATGTATCGCATCATTCGCATCACATTCACATGATTTAGAAGCACATTGCAAAGTACATAACAAGCAACTCACTCTCGTTTCTTCTGTCCTTCATTATTGTATGGACTGAAGAAATCTGCTTCTCCTTCCTTCACAAGATCGCAGGCTTTTCGCCGATATTCTCCAACGTTGAAAGCTAAATCGAGAAAACGTTACCCACAAAAAAAAATATCGCTAGTAAATGAAGGATAGCCCCAGCTTTAACCTTTAATTATTACACGTTCACCAACCTCTTGTCCGAATACCAATCCAGTTTAGATATCGGCATAGTTTATGAGAAATATACGTCTTCCCTCGAGCCGGAAGTCCAACAAGTGCAATAACATTCGGAACACGCACTTGTTCATTTGATGAATCTAAAAAATATGATCATTTCAAAGGTTCCAGAAAGATACTAATTTTTAGCTACTACCGGGGGGAACTCGTTGGAACTAATACAGGCTCGACGCTCGTTTTACCAACGCAACTTCAGGGCAAAGCAGTAAAAAACTTACGTAACATTTTCTTTGAGATCAAATATCTGATAAACGGCAGCAGCTATTATACATATGACACAATCCCCCAACCAATACTAAAAGGAAAATTTATGTGAAACACATGGTAAAGTTTAAGTTTAGCAAACGGTCCCATGCAGAAGCAAAATAAAGTCAAGCAGGTTGTGTTCTAACACGACATTGACACAAGACGTGAAGAAAACTGAAAAAAGTAACACGAAAAAACTAGAACAAAGAATGAATCCAAGAAAGCTAAAGAAAAATTGAAAAAAAGAGAGAAATTTGAGAAAACTTTTAAAAGTGCAGTTTACTGTAGTTTCTGTACCAAAATTAGAAAACTACGGTAGTTCGTACACAAAAAAAAATACTGTTGAGAGGCGAAATAACAAACAAACTTATTTTGTTCTCAAAACCTAGCAATCAAGTAAAAAACGTTTGTAAAATCAATGCTTTACTTCAAATGAATGGTGCCATTGTGGGGTGATTTATCTTCAAATTGATCGAGATGGGCAGATATGTCACCACAACTGCCTGTCTGCGGCAAAGAAAACATAGGATAATCATTAACATTTATCAGTCAGCTTTCCCACAATAAATGTATAAAAAAATAAGAAATCGATGCAAAGAGTTATTATTCTCACTTATTCAGGGAAGATTTATCAGATTTTTTGAATCACTATACTCTAGAAATTATCTATATTTAACTTTGGTTAATCATTTTCAACCTAGCGAACTGTGACTCTACCGGTTTTCTTATCAAATTCTCTCTACTAAAATGTTCTTTGGTTGAGAAACCAATAGTACTAGCGGAGGACTATGTACTTTGAAATTTGAAACCTATTTTTAAAAATGTTGATCTACCCAAAGAAATGAAACAATTGTGAGCACAATAGACTTTGGTTCTCCAGACAGCTAACAGACTTACAGTTAGTTACGCGACTGTAAACACGATATAACGACCAAAATAAAATAGAGATAACAAAATATTTGCTTTTGATGGGGCGCCCAATTATTTACACTACACATACCCAAGTATGAGGTCCCCGATGTTTCTAAAAATGAGTTAGTAGAGGCTAGTCAAACAAAATAAAAAATAAACATAAAACTAACGAGTTGGTCCATTCTGTACATTCCAATATGTCATTTTTCGCTGTGGAACTCCTATCGGGCCCATTGTGGACGAGAATAAAGAATAACTGGATAACCCTGAAATGTAAGGTAAAAAATCACATAGAATGCAAAGTATACTTTCGCTGGGCGTTTCGCCGAACATGAACCTACATGGCAAGGCAACCAAGTGCATGAAAATACGCAAGCTTCAAGTATAGAGTACGGCGTGCGAAACACTATGAATATAGTATAGAAAACTGCGATATTATTAAAGCGAAATACCGGCCGGTCTTCGAAACGCATCGTGATCAACTGCATTGTTATGTATTTATGCAAGTTGGGTCGAATTGGGGTAGATTTTTTATGCTAAATTAAGCTCATTTGCATATGATGCATTAAAATGAAGATACCCACGATGCTTTTCAAAAACCGGCCGGTATTTCGCTTTAAT
Source organism: Pelodera strongyloides (assembly GCA_036852015.1). NCBI lineage: Eukaryota > Metazoa > Nematoda > Chromadorea > Rhabditida > Rhabditidae > Pelodera > Pelodera strongyloides. The sequence goes on from JAANDG010000012.1 coordinate 600,198, forward strand.
TTTTCTAAAATCTTCCGCTTTTTGAAAACTGTCAGTTTGGTTAGACAAGGAAATAAAAAAGCAGGGACATATGTTACACTTTGACGATGGAGCTCCAGGAAATGCACAACTCAATGATACAGCTCAAAGAAACGGAACAAAGAAAAGGTCCTATCTTATTTATTTTAATTCTTTAATACTATTATTGACTTCCTTATGCAATGTATAATACACAAGATAATGGACAAATTCCAAAACTGAAGCTCAAAGTTTTGAGAAAAAAAAACGCGAAAATAAGTAGTTTTCAGGCAGCTGCTGTTTATTTGTACATAGTGCAATAACAAGAGTGCATAAGAGTCCAAAGTTTCGTTCCTTCTTCGAACAAGGCAATAAATTCTTCCGCAAGGAAGTTATAAGTGATGTAATAGTATAAAGGACAGAGTTCTTTCACAGCGAGCACATAAGAAATTAATCGAGCGCAAAATTGCGGGCAAAGAGTTATGTCTCTGAATAACATTTGGAAAGGTACCCAAAATTAAGGCTTTATTATATTCGAAAGAACTGTGAGAAATATTTGATAAGTTTGCGTATCAAATAGACTTAAATTGCATGTGCCTACGGTAGATAGCTGGGGTTTCTCTAGCGGGACAACGCAAAACTTTGATGGTGCGCGGCAAAAAAGGGGATTCCTACACCTCGCAGTGCCCTTCGCCCAGCCTTCGCCAAAGTCTCTTCGTCAGGCACGCGCCCAATATTCGCCTGGTTTTCGCGAAAGGGTGGTGTGGTCAGTGCACTTGACCGACCTGGCGAGAGTCCGGCGAAGACTGGGCGCAGTGCGCGGCGAGATGTAGGCGAACCTCCTTTTTTTCGCAGCGCACCAACCGAATTTCATCAGTGGAATAACGTCTCGCGATGTTACTGAAACTAATGTTCCTGAAATCATTCTCTTTCTGCACAAGCAAAATGTATTTTTTTTAATTCTATAGTTCTGATCACCTAATTAAATTCAGACTTTATCAGTTCCACTGTGGGGCAGTTCGTCGATAATAATACAAATGAATACTTTTAAAGAAAAATTACTCTCCAGTAAGGATCTTGAAAAAATGCACACTTTACAGAACTACCGCATATGCTAACCTAATAAGCTATAAAGTAGTTCTGTAAATGCCGCTTTCCAGTATTAGCCTTTGAAGGGGTAATCGATGTATGCACACTCGCTTCCTTTTATGAGATGGACAAATTGGGAAAAGTTGGACGGGGAAATCTTTGAAATTATGCTCGAAAATAGAAAAAAATGGGAGAGAGAGAGGAAGAGAGAGGAAGAGAGTGGAAGAGAGAGAGAGAGGCAGAAAGAGAATTAGAGGTTCAGAGAGGAAGTGAAAGAGATTTTTAAGAGAAAAAGAGAGAGAGAGAAAGAAGAATATGATGAAACTTTTCAAAAACATCCATCATTATTTCGGGAATCCAATTATTTGTCACAAAACTGACCAGCCAGTAGTCAGCCAAGAAGAGTCAGTGATCACATGGCAAAGCTAACAATAATGCTCCAAGGTAAAGAGAGTGAGTGAACTAGATGAACGCCAAATATGGTAGCGCGGAGCGCTAACTAACCATTCCCGTCTATACCGGTAACTGATATGGACCACCCTTGCAACTGTTCCTCAGACCCACATGCAAAGAAGTGTGTCGGCATCAATTATCACAATCACACACTTGATAGAGTGAATTCTATACGGCAACGCTTCGGTAACAGCAGTGTTTGATACGATCATAAAAAGATAATTGTGAACGTTGGTTTAGAGTTGACAAAAGTTTTCTAACACTTCTGTGGAGAAGCAAATGCGAACACTGATGACCTAACTGTAAGGCCACTACTACGGCAGCTCAGCAGGCGGACCCTCGGAGGGAAAACTAGTGTTGTGTGTACTATGTATAGAAATTCCTTGTTTCGCACTTACATTAGCGGTTCCCTATAACTTTGGTATAGTCGGGAGGTAAGATTCTAACTCACAGGAACGTTTCCTTACTATATACGATATCTAAGAACCAGACAGCACACTGCTTCTTTTTCTATGGTTTCTAATTCACAATACATAAATATTTATATCTGCATTCCTTTCAGGCAACTATGATTTACGACCGGATTAAAAATATCAAAATACTGATAATCTCTTATCAAAGAACTTCCAATGCTAGAAAATAACGAATCAAGAAAAGTTTGTGATCATTGTTGTTTCAATTAAAGGCTAAGGCTCACTTATAAAAGTTATTTCTAATTTTCTCATAGAAAAAATCAGAACAACTTTTTATTTTGTTGTACATCTAATACCTATGTTCTATTGTTCATTAGGGTATAGTTCAACGCTTCAGTTTGCCTTCCAAAAATTTGCATTGCTTTAGCCCTTTAGCAATGGCTTCACTTTTACTATTACTATTATTCACCGGAGTTGCATTATGCGATCCAACATTCGATGTGCAAATCAACGATGTCAATACGAAGGCAACGGTTAGAGGTAGGCGTGAACAAATTACCAACATTTTACAGTTTCTTCTCAAACGCATGCTGAACAACTGAATTTATATGCAATATGGCGTTCTATGCCGAAAATACACTTCATAACCACGTGTAATATCCCTTTAAAATTATATTCGGGAATAAGACGAACATGCAATCTCTAAGGCACTCCATAATACCGTGCTACCAGTTCTCGTTTTAGGTATTGAACATACCTATGGTCGGTCTTTCCGTGGTATTCCCTATGCCCATCCACCCGTTGGAAAACTTCGTTTCATGGTGTGACGTTGCTTTTGTATCTGTAAATGACAATGTTTATTAGACTCTTTGAAACACCCTCGAGGTAAAATCGCATGAAATAACCTGGTTTAAACAAAAAGCTAAAAACATCATACGGCTCTGACACCATTGCCCGCGTAGGTTTTCCAGATACCGAATACCCACCACTAGTTCTCTGAAGGGCAATGAAGGGCACGAGTTATCCAAAAATTCTAGCATCCCAGCATTGGTAACCTACCAATTCAGGAATCTCAACTGCTAACACCAAGTGGGTTGATGGAAGCGACTGGGTATAAATCTGAATGTATGCAACACAATGGAAACTCACATGAAGATTGTCTCTTCATCAATGTCTTCACTCCGGTGGTGAGTACTTAGGAACTTAGGACTCAAAAAAGCGTAATTTGTTATATACAGCTGCCATAATTGATCGCTAGAAATCCGTCAGGAAGAACATTCTACACATAACACGTTTCGTCTACTCGCTTCCAGCTCCGCTATTAGTGATGGCCTCTCTTTATTTTTTCAATAAACACTAGTTACTATACAATCTTGTGTCCCTTCCGCTTACTTTATTCATGTTGTAAAATTTAGGGTGTCAACTCAACGAGCCTTCTACCAGTTCTGTTCTGGATCCATGGCGGAGGGTTCACAGAGGGAAGCGGAAATCTGGGCGCCGGCATGTATGCAAATATGATCAATCGGGGACCCATCGTTGTTGTATCAATCAATTATCGGTTGGGACCGTTTGGTGGGTAAGACTGAGTTTCGAAAAATAGCGATGGAAAACATAGAAAACTAGGAGGAAGTTTGTGTTTGTGGCTGCCTGAATTACCACCACCACCTAAAACTTTGACGGCGCACATTGAAAAAAAAAACTCTGAACGCGCATCTACCTCAGCGCCCTTCGCCACACATTCGCCAGGATGTCGCGGGCCAACTAACTTGCACCCTCACAGCACAACTTTTTGTCTGGTGCTGCATCGATTTTCCGTATCGTACATTATTGACGATACCTTGACGGTTGACGACGATTGACGGCGATTGATTTTCCACATTTTCGTATAATCATAATCTTTCAAAAATTGTGTTTAGGATTCTTAACTACTCGGAGCTACGAAGCACCGGGAAATGCCGCTATTTCTGATATGGTCACAGCTCTGCAGTGGACAAAACGCTATGTGAAATTCTTCGGCGGAGACCCAACAAAGGTAATATTCTTCTTTGATTTTAACATATTCTATTGTGACTACTATGACTGTTATAACATGAAACATGTAACACATTTCCAAAGCAATAATACTAATACCCAACCAAGTTTACCGTTGATTGTTGAGGTGACAATTGGTGGACACAGCAGTGGTTCTGAAGCCGTTTCATTCCTGTCATTGAGTCCCGAGGCATCGGGTTCGTTTTCCTAAATATAAAAGAAGAAGAAGAATATAATACAAGCTTCCAAATGTGCGCCGTCTTACCACCGCAACCTTTTTCCCGCAATAGGAGCGCGGTCCGACTGCGGAGTTTGGCTCCTATGAACATCGATCCTTTTGATTCCCACGTATATCACTTATGCCCGTAATCTACCTCACAACAGGGCAATATTAACTGTGAAGTTAGCTGTTAAAACAGAATAAAAAAACCTGTGACGTAAAAATTACTAGCGTTCAGGTCTATTCCGTGCTACCATCCTGGAGTCGGGCTCGGCTTTCGGTGCCGCAGTAATGTCGTATTCGGACAAAACACGAAATACGACCGAGAATATTGCCATAAATCTAGGATGTGCGACTGTTAACGAGTGGAATAACAGGGATTACACGGTGAATCATGCAGTTATTAAAACAGATAAAACAAGACGGTCTGCAACTGAATGCATCTTCAATGTGCCATATTTATGGACCAGATGGCGCCTTGCCAGAGCGCAGTGCGGCTCGCCGGTTCGACTCCCACCTCGGGAGGACCAATACTCATTAGCCTGTTCGGTTGCGGAGGAAAGGTTGTTCAAGTCTCGGCCCGAAGCCGGGAACTGGGACCCACGGAATTAGTACCATAACCTGATAAACCGATGATTTATCCCCACCTCTCGAATGAAAAGTGCAGCAAGATGGCTATACTTCTCCATAAAACGTTGTTTCATACACGTCGTTAATATTATTATAAAGATAAGCATTTCAGTCAATCATCGATTGTCTTCAATCAAAATCGACCGATTCAATTCTGAAAGCGGACAACAAATTGCCCAATCACAGGATGAAATGGGCTCCGGTTCAGGTGCGCTGCTTACAGCTTACAGTATGCATGATGCATCTAAAATTGCGGCGCAATTTTAAAAAGAAGTCATCCCTGATATATTCGAAAAGACGAAAATTCAAACTAACATATTCATTGGAGAATACAGGTTAAAACATCTTTTAAGAGCAATAATGTACTTCTAGGACAAAAAGTACCTTCCCGACCGCCTTGAAAACCTCGCACTCAATAGACCGAATCTCCCAGTTCTGATGGGAGATGTGCACGATGAATGGATAGGTTGGGGTGAGGCAATTACAATTACTATGGAATGGTGTGCACACATATGTATATACCTTACGCGGTGTACAAGCGGTGTACAAGATGAAATCTTTTGCAGATAAGTACGAGATCACTCACAACCTCAATGGCTCTTTCTTCACTCGCGATGGAGTGCTGAACAATTTGAAGAAATGCTACGAAATGACTTATTGGGATAACTTTGGTGAGTCTGTGTCTCGTGTGACCTACTAGTTTGGTGTTCAATATATAAAAGTGCAAGAAATACTCAGTAGGGCGATAAAGAAAACTTACATTAGTTGGTTACACTAGTATTTAAGTATTTAAGTATTTAAACACTCAATAACCAAATTAGATAAGAGTAAACCTTTGGAACCTTACGTTTAAAATTTTGTATGATAATTTCCCGAATTAGATGCGGTGTTCAATGCGGCTGCAGTCAATTATGTGTACGGAAACAACGCTGCTCCAGATAATCACATACAATGGGCTGTAGACCATGTTATGGTAAGATATGTGATTCTTAATTACATTTTGTATGACATAAGAAGCGCGTGTACATCTCGCCGTGCAGCTGGATCAATGTCTGCCAGACAGACTCTCTCCCAGACAGGTTAGCCAGGATCTCGTGAGTTCTTTGATGAGTATCCTCGAAGGGCTGGCGAAGTAGTTGCGCACCTTTTATGTGGTCCTACATCATTTTTTTTCGCATTTCGTCTAGTTTCTGCCGTAAGCTCTCCCCGCACGACAAAAAACTTATTATAACAAAAGAAACTTATTACTCAAGACTAGTTTAACAACAGTAAACAGATCTGAAAGGGGTAAGTCTCAAGAAGCAAATTAATATTTGTTTGCTGAACGAAGGTTTCCTTTAGATGTTCAGTGAGATGGTATTCATCGGACCTGGTCCTCAGAGATGCCAAGTATTTTGCATACACTGGAAGTCCAGTTTATCTATACTCGTTTGACTACCTCAATCCTAACGGTTTGTGATTTACATACTGTTTGTGATTCTCGTCAGGCTCAAGAGTACTAAATTGAACAAAGAAAGTTGGTTTCCTCTAAATAAATACCCGGAATTTTCGCCCCCATACAGGCTTTGTAAGCAGAGTCTCATTTAAATTTAAATTCAATGTTAATTAGTTTTACTAATTTCAGCTTTTCCCGACGAGAAGATCCCTCAATTACGAGGTGTTCCTCACGGATGGGAGTTACAGTATGTCTTTCAGCATGGACATTCATGGAAAACGACTCCAGACGACACAATAACCACTGAACTTATGGGACAATTGTGGACAAACTTTGTCGTCCATGGGTATAGTTTATTTCAAACAGTTTTTAAGCATTTTATTACACTCAGAGAGAGAGAGAGAGAGAGAGAGAGAGAGATAGAGGGCATCACCACTTGCACATCGATCTTTTTCTGTGCAAAAAATTCTTCGCTAACAATTTTCAGCGCTGACTTTTTAAGAATTGCAGCACTAAATTTTAGGAACCCAACTCCGTCCGGCTCTTCCCTTCCGTTTTCGTGGCCCAAGTTGGGAAAGACTGGACTTCTCAACGAATACGTCTCCTTGGGTCCGCGGCCCACAGTCAGCAATGGTTTCCATCACAAATGCCTCGTTTGGGTGTGCGATGGACCCGCCAAAGACGGATACAAACCACCATATTGTCCGTAAATATATTGTATCAGACGACTACGCCGCCTAAGGCGTCTTTCCATACTTATAAAACGTCTGTAACGTGGATGAAAATCTTGAAACGAATGAAAACATGTTCGTTCTTCTTTTACTCTTTTACATGCGATTATTCTAATTTGAGCAGCGGCACTCTTTTATATCCGAAGCGGAAGAATTTTTTTTCGAATTATACTTCCGTAACCTGAGTGCAAACGCACACTACAGTTACTCTTTTATATAATAAGATTGTAAATACATACGAATAAACATTTTATGCTCCTGCAGAGGCACTATTGATTGTATTGATTGAGTATATAATATTTTCAACGCTAAGCTATTCTACCACATACTGCTACTAACTCACTGTTGCTCTCTTTAACCAATTTTACAAGTTCAGTTGCGGTAGCTTTTATTGTGTCCCCTTGCCATCCCTTTCACGCCTTTGAAGTAAGTTTGGTGAAAAAGCTCGTCTTAATCCAGTGGCGCTAAATATTACTGAACACAGCCATCCTTTCTTAGCTCCGATGCTAACATAGGTTGGGTTTCATTCAAATATTCTTTTCCTTCTCAACGGTGTATATTTTACAACGGGAAGATGTCGTAATTATGGAATTCCCGCAGCTGGGAGGCATTCATCTGTTTAATCAACAAATAATCTTGCGTATTCTAATGGGGGTGCAATCACGCCGTACCATTAGCAAACAGATCGTGTCTAGGCTGGAAATTAGACGGAATTGTACCATTTTGCCTTTTCTGCACCATTTGATGAAACCAAGAGGGCATAGTACCTTTGAATTTGCTCAAAATTATGTTTGACTACAATATTTTAATGAAATATAATCGAGTTCAACATTCTGTATTTTAATATTTGATCAATATTTATTTCGCACTTTTATTCCCCGCTTAACTTACATTCAAGTTTAGGGTGATTTACAGTAACTACCCAATCAAGACTGACAGAAATGACAGCAGGGCAGACGGTTGAATATTTAGCACTGTATTGCGAAAAAAAAAAACTTCTTGTGGTCACATAAATGTGACAAATTCCTCAGTATGTTCCTTGTGTATCGTCTGGTCAATTGAGAATCGGGTTTGGGGAATATACACGCTTGTATTAGATCTTTCTTTAGAGAAACGTCTGGCCCTTTTCAACTGGCCCTCTGATTGTGTTAGCATTGGAATGTTGGTGACAGCTTGTCCCCAGTCACTTGCAATTACAACCATGTATGTAATGTTACACGAGTAGTGAGAAGTATAGTGCGCTCCAGAGATATTACTGGTTATTAATTAACCTTTTGTTGGTGTTTATTGCCAAAGCCTCTACCAGTGATCCTAATTGTAAGAACTTTACAAGCAAAAGAGAACAAGAAAGTAGCAAAACACGGGATGGGGCGCCCAGTAAAAACGGGAGATTTGAGGTTTCTGGCTCTGCTAACACCAACATTCTGTTCTAGCGAGGGTTGTAAAAAGGGTCATTGTTTGTATTCACTATGTAGATAGTAAACTTATTTTGATTATTTATATAGATCCACATCGTCGTTTGCTATTCTTACTCTTCAAGTCTTTTGTCGGCTAGTGACCAATACCCTAATTAGCATGCGCGGTCCGAGAAAAAAGGGTCTCAACCCCGCCCCTGTTCCCCCGACCCCGCCCATCTTTGGCTTCTTCTTCAGAAATAGAAAAGCCGAATAAAGAAATCTACCAATGACAAAGATCTGCAGTTTCTCTTTAGATAGCAGACAAGTTACTTAATGTGTTTTATAACGATGTATGCATTGTGTTTTCACTATTTTAAATATATTATATGGAATCTTTTTACACTTCGCCGAACTCCATCCAACTTATTTCTCTTATGCTCAACTAAAATCTACATGGCTAATTATCCATCATTCATTTCGCTTTGTTATTACCCCGACGAATCTATTTTGCAGTTACCACAAGTCATTTACTTCCAATTTCAGTTTGTGCGCTACGCTATGAGAAGCTAATTTGTCAAAAACTAAACAATGTCACGCATCCTACCAAGTATTCTAATTTTCTTCGCTGTTTCACAATCCACGACGGCTCTTCAATGTCTAGTGATGAGACCAGGTGGGTTCAACGGAGTGTGCCAATTTTGGGGAAGTTTGCCGCAAAATAGTACGTTGGAAAGCACTACCACCTCCCACTTACCCTAACCTAAGTTGCCAGCATGCTGTGGTGCGGCGCAAGTCAGCGTTAGAGCGCGGCAAATAAACGACATCCCTTTGGGCTCTATTTGTTTGTGTAATACAGCCTACAGCAGTACTGTCGCGTGCGCGTTTCTTTACAATGCCATCACAAAAGGTTCACACAAAGTCATTGCACGCCTATGCAAATTCAGGGAACAATTTTACTGTACCACGCCCTTTCTCTGCAAAATAGCCACGCCGTTACCAGGATTACCAAGAATGCTCGTAATGCTAATGTAATCTGCAACTGGCTGTTCGTTTAGCTTCTGTCATAAATTGAGCTTGATAGGCTGATGCGCGCACGCTAAATTTCTCTCTCCCTCTCTTCCTCTTTCTCCCTCTCTCCCTCTTTCTCCCTCTTTCTCTCCCTCTCCCTCTCCCATCTCTGTTACCAAATCACAAGCTTTAGTTCACAAGTCACCATAGAGAGAAGTTAAAGTAATCAAATGCTGTCGCAGAAGTTTTATCGGGTCAGCGAATTAGGCACCCGTCCAGCTTTCAGTTCGCAAATAGTAGTATCACGTACTCCCTTGAAAAGTCTAATTCAGGGTATAACACTGGGACCACCGAGGATGCTAAGCTGCAGTGTAAAATTATTAAAAAAACCATTTATGAAAAAAAAGAATTATCTCCCTCACATTTTCTTTTATTTATCTTTCCCTTCCCTTCTTGTTTGCTTATATTATTTTCCCCGTCTTTATTTTATTGGAAATATGATATATTAACTGAATGCATTATATGTATAAGGAAAAAGGAGCCATTATAGAAGAAGAACTGATGAAATCAGGATGGATTTTGTTTAGATTTGCTATTAATGGAATATTATGAGCGATGTTATGTGTCAAACGGTTGAGGCGTAAAGGAAAATCAGTTAATATTGACTATATTGACTACAGTATATAGTTGAGTTCACTGTGGTTTTCAATCTCTTACCTTACTAATGATTTATAGCCACATTTACAAATAGTTACCACGGTGAAATTAGCAAATTTCTTTCGGTAATTACGGGAAATTTAGTTTCTTGCACCAAGTTAGAAAGATTAATACCATATTACACATGTAACAATTCAGAAATATCATTGTTTAGAATCAGGATCCCTATAAGTATCACTTTTCGTGTTATTTCTCACGGATTTGTTACAAAAAAGAGATAAACAACCTACATTCTCCGTCAAACCCCACAATAAACTCAATTATTTCAACAAAAACAAGGGAGCTATTGCTATTTCTGACACCTTTGCAAGGGAAAATTTGCTCTAGTTTCGCTCGGTTTAGTTCTCGAAAACTTAATTTTCTCCTCTCTTTTGATGTGGTTTCTTTTGTCTTTCGAAATCTGATACTTTTGGGCACTGAATGTGGAAGCAGAGTTGAAAATGGCCCACACAAAGAGGTGTCGGTTCGCGCACGGGGGATAGAAATAAAAAAGGAATAAATCAACAAAAAAATAGTTTCTCAAGCAACCATCGCATTCATTTTCTAGAATGAATATGAACCTTTTCCATTTCATTTTAATTTCTCCTTTCAATCCTCTCTCTCCCTTATATCTTTATATTCCTCCCCCTTTCTCACCCCGGCTCTTTTTGCGCTTATTGTTAGTTTCCCGAAACAAATCTGACGCGTAATGAGTGTTTTCAAGTGGTCGGACGATTAGACAATTGAGGGTCTTCGGGGTCGAGATAATTTCAAATAAAAAGAAAGGAGAAAGAAGCGAAATCATAGCACATCAGTATCAAGGCACAGAAATCAGTGACTCTCTGCTTATATTAAGAAAAAACGCATTACGTTTGTTCGTGAAGGTCCATATAACTGTGTACGCACAGCAATGCGCCGACTCTTCGCCGCATGCGCAAAATAATCGCGCCTCACGCCACAATCACGCCGCTCGCACGCCAACTTCCACGTTGTATACAAGCACTACGCATTCTTTGATGTTGAGATATTCGTGGTGGAAAGGTCGAGGGTTCGAATCCTCTGGGGACCCACAAGTCAGAGCGCAATCATAGTGTACATCAACTTGCAGACAGCCAATATGGAGGGTTTTCTCTGATATGAGAATCGAGCACCTTGGAGAATAAGAGAGGAACTTTGGGGATTTGACTAACATTATTTGTAGTTTTTTTTAAGAATGTAAGAATGCTTAAATACATGTAAAAGCACGCTCATCCTTTATTTGGGCGCCTAGTGTGATTAACTGAAACAGTCAGACATCCACATTGTGAGACTAACAGTACTGACAAAATACGAGTCTCTATAAGACGATACTGCAGTTCGAGCTCGAGTCCTGAGCATGTAGATTAAACCGAAAGGAGATGGAAACATGCTATGGAAATACTAGAATGGAGTGCTTCTAATTCCAGAAGCCAAAGAAAAAACCTGCTCCTAAAGTATTACATATTCAGGATACGGCCTTGTGAATGAAACTTGCCCAGAAAGAGCAGTCGGTTGTCGCATTAAAGTCGACGTTGATTCTATACAATGGTAAGTTCTTTTATTTTATTTAATACAACCAAAGTTTTTTTGGGCTGACATGGTAGAATTTGCACTGCATGCAATCAGCCTTTTCCTTATATTTTTTTTGTGCGAAAAGAATTGTTAGGTAGCGAAATTCACTCATTTATATGTTGGCTTATACGTACATTACGGATAGGCATCCATGTAGCAAGTCACTAGAATTATTTTATACTACACCTTGGATCGAGCTAATTCCCACGCCGTTGAACATATAAAAGTCCCCATTCTACTAAAATAAGCATTACTGAAACGCATAAACAGCTTCTTTCTATAGTTCTTGACCTTTCACTACGCCTTGAGACACGTCTATTTAACATGCATTAGATAAAGGACAACGGACATACTGACGCATCTTTTATAGGGCAAGTATCACTTTCAACTTTCTTTCAACAAGAAGGGCTAGACCCCCCCCCCAGTATAATATTTCGCAGAGAAGTTGCTTGCAATTCAAAGTAACAGTATATTACAGTACTTTCAAAAACCGATCTATTTCCTGCGGAAGCAAGATCTAACTTGAAAAATAGAAATGCCATAGACAGAGGGCCGAATTTTGCTTGTTGCATTAATATCGTTTGGTACTCTGGCTCAGGCCAGGATTACTTTTCTCAGAAAATTGCGTTAGAATGATTTTCGACATACAACGATTGGTAGCTCTATTCGCCTTTTCTATACCGTTACCTTTTCAGGTATGAATATTCAAAGCTCTACGATCGTTCGCAACTTGTCTGTGTGCTCCCAGGGGAATATCAACAGATATCTGGTAATGATTAATCTTACAATTAGAATGGCCTTCTTTTGGCTACTTTCCCTGGATCTAACATTCCTCTGTTACAGAGCTAAACCAAAAGATAACCTACTTTACCGGAAGAAAAGTAGATAGACCTACAATTTTGCGACGGAGTGGAATCTTAACCCTGACCGATCAATAAATTAAATCAATAATCTTCAAGGCTGTGAGAAGAAAGCTTCTGGAAGTGTTCGTTGTTGGTGTGGAAGTAGTGAGTGCAATGATCCGGAGAGGAGTCGAAATCTTTACAAAGCATTCGAAAGAGGAGGGAATAGAGCCGTTGGGGTAGGTCTTCTGCTTCTATACTGTAGGAAGTCGAGGAGGGCGAGGGAAACTATCAAATTAAATCGTATCGTCGTCTATAGTATCATACGGTGTACATAAATTACTTTGATGCAGTCATGTAGCTCCACAGTAGTAGCTCCCCATTAAAAGGACTAAAGCTAGGAATGTTATATTTATTTATGTATGCTGAGAGTCATAAGAAAGAAACCTATAGTAATAAGAATATATTCAGGAATGGCAAGCCACATACTCTTATGAAACCCCAGGAGGAAAGACGATTACTGAAGAAAGCAATGAAATTGAAAGTGAGTAGTTAAGTTAAATTAGTTATGTGTACAACATAGCACTTTGACAGTTGACCGAGGGTATCCGGTTTGCCTAGACAGGAATAATAATGATCTATCGCTTCCTGCAGCCTTGACATTTTGTCGACCTCGCTTACTTTACTAGACTAAACGGAAACGATTGGCCGCATCTTGGGCATTGCAAAAAAATTCTCCTCACTACAGTACTAAAACAATAATTTTGATTAAGTACAATGAGCACTTAAGTTAGTCACGTCTTTTGAACATTCTAGTTGTTGAAGTACAAACTACAACGACGAAGAGACCTCCGGTGACTAAGAAAACATCGGCCACCACCACCACTACAACTACCACAAAGACGACGACAACAACAGTGAAGGCAACCACTCGCCGTCCTGTCAAACCACATATAACTCCAAGGAAGAAGATGATCACAAAGTTAGTTTTCGTGTAATCTGTAGGATAGGACTTCTGCACAGGTATTGTTTACCTTGTCATTTAGTCTATAGGACTGCCTAATGATCTATGACCTAAGCTTTGGGTGTGCATTGATGCCAGCTACGGTGTCAAGGTTGCGTTGGATGTGCCATCGACAATCTTACCATTAGCTCGGCTTCTCCATATGAGCTATTCCCGTAAACGACGCGTGTTAACTGCGGTCAAACACAACAACTTTCACAAACAAAATCTCAGCGACAGATACTAATAGAAGAAAGCTTATAGAATGACAACTACTGTGCCAATGACCACAACTACCATCCCTGCAGTGCCCACTACGCTTCATCGTTCCAAATATGAAGTTTGTTTATTTACATAGTTTATCTTTGAATTATGAATATCACCCGCTGTGACTTTGCTCTCACGCATCATAAGACTACGATCTCGCTCGAATTGCCTACGATATCTCAGTTGCCCTTCCAGGAAACTCGTCAGCTCCTTTCCGAGGAGATGAAGGAGGAAGATGACCGAATGCAGATGATTTTGGATGACGAGGAAAGGGAAATGTTATTGGTGAGGAAAATATTGTGTAGATCTAGTTACCGTAACGTCCGTAACAGTACGCTGAGTATCTGAAGATCAAATATACATTAGCGTGTCCTCAGTACGCATGTCAAGATCGACGAACGCTAAATTGTAAAAAAAATGTCAAGATCGACGAACGCTAAATTGTGAAACTAAGCGGAATAGTATTTTGGGTTTGAAACAATGAATAATAAAGTAACTTAATCTGTTATTTAGGAGGCCGACGAAGACGAGCAGAAGGCACTTAAAGAAGCAGAGATGGCTAGAGAGCGTGCCGAAGCACTGAAACGAGAGCAAGAGCGCAGAGATGAAGAGGAAATGATCAGACTATATGGGTATGGGTTTAGGAGGTATGCAGGCTTGCCTATACTTTTGTTTGGCTATGCAAGGCATGAATCGGCCACCCGAGTTCCCGTGGGGAGGTAGCTGGCCACGCTGTCAAGACCCCCATCGTTTCTGCGTTTTTGGTTGATGTACAGGAATGCACTTTACTTCTTTTCTTGCAGCAAGTCTTTACGAAGCCACCTTTTTGTTGACGCATGGCTTGTAAATGGTGTTATTTGTGTTTGACCTTGAGTTCACATTTCTGCGTAAACAGTACACGCTTACCATCTAAATCTGTATAAATGAGCACGTGCTATAATTCGAATACGCCTTCGCTTTTCTACAGTTACAGTATGTATGAGAAGTCAAAATATGTATAAAAATCACCTTTATTTTAGAAAAGGTTCCAAGCAACGTCGGAGAGAGGAAGAGAAACGTAGAGTGGAAGAAGAAGAAAGAATGGAGAAGGAGGCCAGAGACCAGGTGGGCGAGAAATCCTTCGGCCAGTTTCCTAATCATTTTCATGCATTTTACGAAACTAGAACAGCTAATAACATTGACTTTTCCTCATTATTACTAGAAAACAAAGTCTTTCCACGTCTATTTAGTGTCCTTTTTCAGGCAGAAAAGGCAAAGAAACGTTCATCAGAAAGTGTGGACTCCTTATATGATGACGTGCCAGAGACTGATGGATCTCCAAATACAGTAATCTCACTAACTATATCTACTATTTTCGTTTACATTATCTTCCTCTTTTAATACGTTCTTTTCAAATATCAATTAATTTTTGATTAATTAGTTGCACTTTTTAGTAAGCCAATGCATTGAATATTAGTAGTAAACAAATAACAAAAACATAAACATAAACTAATGAATAGTATAGAAGAGATGGAGGAGAGAGTTACTTCCGCCAAACTCAAGGAGGACAGAAAAATGTATGTATATGATTGTAACCAACCAAGGCTTAGATGATATTTCATTCCTTTATATTATCCGCCTCGTTTAATAATAATAAGCAATCTCACAAACCACCTACTACGGGTATTTTTTACTTATAATTTCGTTTGTAACCTATGATACTAACTGTCAAATCGTAGGTATTACGGTAACTTCTACTATTTTGAAAGTAAGTGGTAATCTTTATATTACTCTAGTAAGTTGTAAATAAACTGCAAAATTTTATTTTTCTATCCAGATTTTCCCTATTCTTTTTTTCTTTGAGATTTCTCGTGAACAATTCCAATAATAAACATGTATTTTCTCTAATTTGTTTGCCTGGACTATGTACCTGTTTAACGGCACACAAAGCTGCGTCGCTTTTTTGTTAGTTCTACGTTTGTGAAACAAACTAACTACTCAAATCTTGTGAATAATGCAGTTTGATGAAGATTCGATGAGGTTCTACACAAATTTAACCATATGATACTGCCTGTTAGATACAGCTAATGTTATATATAGTGGTGCACTTACACTGGTGACTGAAATACTCAAAGAGACAGACTTTAGCTTTTGAATTCATCTAACTCATCGTGAATGTTGAAAAAAGCTCAAATGCCCACCTTTTTGCCAATCAACTATCCTCTTGCCATGTCGTTCCGCGGATGGTTGTATCCAATATACCGTAGTTTCGTATAGAGTTAGATGTGAACTATAATTATGATTGAAGACCGAGCAAATATAATATTTACATGTTGTTATATAACATACAAAATCAAATTTGTTATATAACATACAAAATCAAATCGAGTCAAATAGTAAGGGCCGTTTGTTTGTGTTCTATACATTGGTCGTTTCCCTTTCATCGTCGGATTCCAACCTTCTTGGTGCATAGTGCATATTAAAAACTAGTTGTGCGCATTAATTATTCCCACTTTTCACTGCTCATCATTCTACTCCATCCTCTGACCATGTTATGCCTGTGCTGTGGTCTTTTCGTGCTAATTACGTGCTAAACTAAGGCACCGTCCGGTCCAATAATGTCCCGATCGCGTGCGTAATTCGTCTTTTGTTGTGTCGGCGAGTGGTGACTCACATCTCTTTTTAGTTTCCACGATTTCACATTTGGTATTTTATCTTCTAAACATGGACACATAACAAAGGGAAAGAATATTTTTTCAAGGATTCTAGGAACGACATAATTCCAGGTAGAGAAATTCCTCGTGCAAAACGAAAGAACTATAGCAACAATGTAAACACATTATCAACACTTTATTCGTAAAACCGTGCAAGTTAAAATCAAAATCGCAAGTGATCAATCAACAAAGTGTCACTTAAATAAGATTATCAACAAGGTATCATTATTAATTTACTGATAATGATTTAAAATAACAAAAAAGGTCCAGCCAAACTTAAACAAGTTTAAGCTTCCGGAAAGAGGTTCAAAAAAAAACGCTTTTCATTATATTCTCTAATTGTCCTGTAAACTATGAACTGCAACTGAAACGTAGAACTAGAACCCGAATATTTTATCTAGGATTTCCATTCGAATATTATATAAAATACGTTTCACACACGGCATATATGTAGGTAGACAATGATCTGCACACTAATTCCTCCAGCGCAGCAACATTATTCATTTACCAGCACGCATCGCGCGCGCTGCACCCGGCACATGACTGGCGTGCAATTCTACGGGACAATTTCACTCTACTTACTGCCCAACTTACAAGTTGAGTCAAACGACACACATACTCATAATTATACAAATTTCTTAGAAACTGATGACCTCTTTGTTTCGAATCATTTCTCTGATCTTCCACTTTTGGATGCGACATCCGACACGGGGGAAATCGTCGACGAAACCGAAGAGATCCGGGATGAACACATGAAATAATATTGATGTAAAGTGCATGTGAGCATGCGTACTTGTCACACAAATATGAACAACTGTGTCCACAGCTCAAAATTCGCTTTGAACCTCTAATGCTTAAAGCCTCCCGAAAGAGGAGGTACATTTCATTAACTCACAACGTAAAAAAATACCTTATTGCGATTGCAGATCTTGATTAATTCACTCTTGACGAACGCCAAATGGGAGGACTGATTCTTACAAACGCAGACGGCAACGATGGGATCTCCCGGTCTGTCACAGACAAGCTGACGATTGAAATTGTATATTAGATTATTCAAAAAAGTGAACTCGCGAAAGTCAACCATTGCCTACTTTTCGCGTAGACGTGATGCTGCCTCCGACCTCCCCCAGAATTGGCGGGAACTTAGGCCCGATGCCCCGTGCTGGAGGTCGCAATGTTTCGAGTGATGTTACCTGACATCCTTTGAGCAACTCGCTGTGGTTGAATAATTTCTCGACCTCCCAATGTGGCACCACCTTGCCCTTGATATCGTATATGAGATCTGCCTTCTGACAGACAATCTCAACGTTGCCAGCGAAGTCACGGCGACACACATCTCTGCAACGAACAACTATTTATAAGATGAAGATTATATACGTGATTTACTCCGTCCTATTAGTGTCTGTGCCTATTAAATACCTAGTGGCGTAACGAATAACACGAACATTGTTACTAGATCCTTTTTGACCATAGGGCTGCTACTCACAAATCGAAAATCTACCCTGTGCTAATCCACTTCAGCGATGTCTTCGTCTTGGGCTTAGGGACGTAGCCGAGAAATTTACTGCCCTGAAACACACAAGAAATCAAAAAGTTCGTCTATACTTACGTTACGCTCGTTTGTGTGCCGTCACGTTACGCACTCACCTAATAGTTGTAAAAGATGCAACTAATTGTTAAAGCACCTGAAATGGCGAAACTCGAAGTTCAGAAAGGCCGCAATGGAACAGGGAGGCGTCGTCGACGGGGACAAGATCCACCTGCATTATATAGTTACATATTGAGATAACTTTGAAGTTGTAGACATGGATTGCTCTAGAAAGTAAACTCATATACAACAGACGAAGTACAAAAAGAGACAGCACACACATACCGCATATCCAGCAATTGGTTTTCCGACATTCTTTCGGAAATCACAGTTCTCATCAGCCATCAGAGGAATTGAACCCGTTTCGGATAGGAGATAGCCAACCTAAATCTTAACATGATAAGTCGATGCCAGAGTTTACGTATCCATCCTAAACGTGCTAATAAGCAAGCAAACATTTGATCTCAACACCTAGCAGGATTACCCAACAATCGAAACGTCTTCTTACTTGTAAAAAAAGAAAAGAAAAAAGACTTACAGCCACTATTCGGCAGTTCACACAGTGTTTCTTTATCGTGCACAACAATTCTTGAGGAACCTACAAAGAAGAAAATATAAACTACGGTATATTGGATACAGTCATGGTTGATTGTTGTGTTGCTCTTTATGATTGCGAGCATCAGGGAGCCTCAGTTTCTCTACCGTTGACATATCTTGTCGATATGTCTTGTCAACTTGATGCCTTATTTTGAGGCGTACATCCCCGATGTGAGACCCTTTTAGCTTACCTGTACCTAAATCATACCATCTAAAAACTTGGCATATACTTTTGTGCGTCGACACGCTCACCCTATATGATATAAATTACCCGTTCTCCAATGAGCATGATATTCTGTACAGATGAAAGACGAGATTTGTTTACGATTGACATTTTGAGGAGAAGGCGGAGGGCGGCCCCGTTCGACACAAGGGTGGAGCATCTGAAATATGTAGATACGGCACTGGCGTGGCAAGGTTCGGTTCCAGGGAGCGCCTACTGCCTACTGAGAACTAGTATAGGTGGTCCACTAGTAATTGACTACGACATCATGAGGTGCATAGGCGCGCGTAGGCGCACATATTGCGCAACGCGACCCTCGCGCGCCCCTGGCGCAACTATAGCGCGTTTCCCCAACAAAGTTTCTTTATGGAAGTACACAGAAATATCTTCTTACAATTAGTTTGCCAGAATATTGCATAGGTCCATGAAAGCATATAAAAATCAAAACTGACTGGTATTTTTGTATACTCTGGAAGAGATTCCTTGGTAATGGAGATGGTTCGGGGAAGACAGTTCTGCATTCTGTTAAGAAGGGAGAAAGGGCACAGAGACCGAACAGGGGCATGCGGAAGATGGGCAGACAACAGGAGAGGATGTGCTGAATAGAAGCAGAAATCAAATGCCCATTTCGGCAATGACTTATTGGTAAGATACTTAAAGTAAACGTCTATGGCATGTGGTTTTGAAACATGTGCTAGAAAACTGCATTCCTATGTATACTATGGAAATGGTTGTCGCTCACAGTTTGCGCCATTTCACAACAGAATAACACATAATTTTCATATAAAACGGTGAATACAGTTGTCTAAAACATGAGACGCACCTCTTTAACAGCGGTAAACACTAGAATAAAGTCAAAAGTTTGTTGAGTGTATTAGTTGCTGAAAGAATATCTACCTCCTTCTTTATCTTGAATGCATGGACCGCGGCACGCGCGCCATTTAGAAGCTGATAGTGTGAGAGTTTACATAACTTCCACTCGCCTGATCCTCCCTGAATATCGTTTTATTATTAATAGTTTTAATATGTAAAGTTTTAAACTACGGCTTAAAAGTACTCAATATTCCACGCACAGTCCTATCTACAACCTTCTTACAAAATTGATTCGTTTCTTGCTCTAGCTCTCTCGCGCACTTTCCCTCTCAATAAAATTGTGAAACGTTAATTCCAATGCTAACCTGACTGCACTGTAGGCAAGCGACTGCGTTCTCATCAAAATTATTCGGAGAAGGCAACCGTTTTATTCCCTCAGCACTCGATTTCGTGTACACTTCGGATAGGGTGAAGCAACCACTAAACATAATTCAGTTGTTAGAAATATATGTTAGAACTAAGGACTTGGATTAACAGAACCTAGTAACAAACTAACTAACAAAAAAGATAGTAAGAGTTGCCGACAATTTATGAAGAAACGAAAACACTTGCGAAGTTCACAGCTGAATAAAATAAGCGAGAGCTACATACTCTAATTAACACTCTAGTCTTTATTAGCTAACAATTCTGCCACATCACTACTGTAATCACTGACAATTCAATTAAGGGCTGCATTATTTTAAAAATCACAGTTGCAGTTTGTAGCCTCAAAGGTACTGTAGATGACAAATATGACTCACGCGTGCACATAGAGCTCCTCTGCCAGAATAACGTGAGTCAAAAAGGGTAGTGCATCTGATTTGAGGTTTCCCTTTTCGCTTTGCTTCAATCCGGGGAAAATGTCGAGTAGTAGGTCTAAAATGCACAATTATAATGAGAGGGTATGTGAATCACTAGAAACAAAATTAATCAGCTCCACAAAAAACCTAAGGAACCTAGAATATTCATTCGACACGTGGTTGGCGCCCTTCAGTTCTACAAAATTTTCTTAGACGACTTGAATAATCACAATACATAACTACGTTAGCCAAAAATTACTTCACAAAAAGACTTACTGTAGTGATATTCTGTTACTTTGGGCACTGGGAACAAAATGAGCGCATTGAATTTTCCCTGAACATTCATTTTAAACATTATTTTTCTTTTTAGCACATTCCGGCATTGCATACGGTATTATTCATAACGCGCAGTCGCCCTGCAAAAAGTCTGATGTAATGCGGAGAGGATGCGCGCAAGGGTGCATTGCGGTGCTTTCTCGAATAGGGGCTGGCCCCACTTTTGCGCCAAGTCTTCGCATTATCCTGCGTGCGCGGCGCAAAAGAATAGATCCATATGTGTTTAATACTTTGTATTCAAACATTATAAACGCACCTTATTAAGTACCTCCTGGAATGTGTCTCCATTGGAGAACATTGGATTTAATAATGAGAAGATGAGACCAGCTCGTGAAGCGGCGATTGCGCTAATGAATACCTGAATTATTATGTAAAGTTTAGGTGACAGTTGTATGCTCAGGTTAGTTCTTGCCACATAACGGGCACTTTCCTGTGCAGCCAAATTCATGAGCAAGCGCACTCTTTGGAAAGAACACCGAATAGTTGGTGTAATAGGATAACGAAGTCGGGTGCTTTCGTGTTTTGGGAATAATCACAACATTTATGCATAGTACCTGAGAGTAATTAGCTCCAGCAATTGCAATTCGGTCGCCGGGATTCAGTCCAATTGCCAATAGTCCGGCAGCGAGGCTTTCCATCTGCAATTTATTAAATTTCCGAAAGTATATTGAAATTTTTTTTATTAAAACAGGCTGTTACTTATAATCCAAAAAATACCCCACCTCAGTTCGACATTTTTGGAAAGTGAGGGCAACCTGCTCGGCGTCGAAGGCTAGCGCAACTCTGTGAAGGAAGTAAAGATAATTAATTAATTAATAACTAACTGATAGTTGATAAGTGACACACGTAACCACCTTCCCTTGACCGAATCGAATCGAATGACTTTTACAAAAAAGCTATAATTTCTGATTCAATTTTGAATATATTTACCTGTCGGACAACCTGCTCTTCAGGTAGATGAGATCACATATTGTTTGCGAAGTTTTGTCAAGAGTTTTGTTTCCTTTGCCCTGAAAATTATACTAATTAATATAAATACAAATTTAAATGTAAAAAAATACCAGACAATAAACGCTTTACTCTTACAATGTATGCATGACCTCCACATACAAAAATCAAGTGAATAACATACCAGTATAGTATGCCACGGAGTTTAGCAATACTATAACAAAACTTACAATTAATCGTGTAAAGTCAATGCAAAAAGGAGAGTCATCGTCCTCTATTGTTGGTTGGCGAGGTAGAGGAGGTTGGGTTAGCACCTAGAATCATAATACATAAACTAACTTAAAGCGAAATGCTAGCCCCTTTGGAAAATTTGCATATGATAAGTAAATCCTATGTATCCTATGCTAATGTTGTACGATCGTCCACGACAATCGTACAAAATTAGCATAGGATACATAGGATTTGCTTACCATATGCAAATTTTCCAAAGGGGCTAGCATTTCGCTTTAAGGTTTCACGACTTTTGCCTGGACGGCTTCCAATATGTGGAACAATATGTGCTCCTAATTTATTCACTCCAAAGGATCGTTATTGTAAAGTTTATCATGTCCACTAAATGGTCTTTAAAATTAAAATTGTTTACCTGAGCTGTAGCCATCCGGTCCGCTCCAGTATTATCGAGTGCAATGGCTGTTTTCATTTAGCAAATGTTTGTTGGCTTGTTTTTTCCTTGGGACCCAGGCCAGAGTCGCAGGGACATAAGGTCCCAGGCGCCCGCTTTAAACTATAGATATCAATTCGCGTACACAAAACGTTTAGTATCAATAATATTTCGGAGAGAGTTAGAGATAGAGAAGAGAGAAGAGAGAGAGAGAGTGACAGAGAGACAATCCTGTGTGAGATGTATGAGAACAATGTTCATGAACATTCAAAATCAAGAACGATCTGACTTTTAAGTTACACACACACCATAACGCCTAATTACAGTAGAATATTTGGGAAATTTATCCATACCATCTACAGTAAACTTTTGTTGCGCATATTGAGGGAAAAAATTGATAAAAAATACGAGGATGAATACTGTGCGGCACATTTATGTTTTTTTTTTGCTGATAAAAGTTGTTATGTCATGGAATCGACAACTCCAAATAAATGGATAGAGGATAGAGCTTTATTCACAATAATTACTTTATAATAGAAAATACAATCTATTTCTGATTTTTTTTTGTTGATAAAAGTTGTTATGTCATGTAATCCAAAACTACAATCTGATATTTCTGATTTTTTTTGTTGATAAAGTTGCTAATCGAAATCTCGCAAATATATATGGATACCGCTTTATTCACAACTATCACTTTATAATATAAATATACAATCTGAAGGTGTCTCACCATGTACCATCTGCAACTCCGAGGAAATAAAAGAAGAAAGAGGAACAAAAAGAGGATTACAAGTTACAAGATTCCTTAAAATATAAACAAAGCCACTATACTAATTCCCGTAATTAGACTGAAGACAGCGAAGAAGGTGCAGTATTTGAAGAAACCATTTTGAGGAGTTTCTGAAACAAAAATTAACCTTTGAACGGTAAATAAATTTATTAATTTTCTCGCATTTCCCTCGCTCTCGGCACGATAGAGTCGATCGGCAGTGCGCCACGAGTGCGCCATTGGTGCGCGAATTAAACGTTGTATGTGTCCATGCATGTCGGCCTACTTGAAAAAATAGGTACACCTACTCATAATTACTGCAACGCACGCCACATGTGCGCCAGGGGCTCGCGATAACGCAAATATATAATCGTACGGAACTTTCTGTGCCGCAAGTGAACAGAATGGCGCGCACTTTGTATATTACATAAGAACGTGTTTTCCAATATATGATTCAAAATCACGTGTCATATCGCTTTAAAATAAGATAGAGAGGTTCAAAGTTCTTCTGACCGGTCAGTTCAGTTCCCTTCTGATGCATTGGTTTCCGTCGGTTCTGAAGGACGAACGCGCGTCCGAGGCCAATCACTGCGAGCAGAAGTTGAATTGCAGAGAATATCACTAGAAATGGAATGGGAGTACAATTCCAAAAACATCCATGGACTTATTTTCTTACAATTAGTCTTAAAGGATGAGGCTCACGAGTTTTAAAGAGAATGTCAAGCCGGTTTTGCAAGTTGGGCTCAAAAAAAAAGCTTGTGTTTTGAAGGTAAGGAAAGTGAAAATAAAAATAAACAAAAACTTTCAAACCCCTCCAATTTCAAGAAGAAAAACAATTTCAAACCCCTCCAAAAAACTCCTTCAGTATGGGATTCGAGTCATGTGGACAGAGCTAAGCCAAATCGCTGTCCACGGGACGGTTTGAATTACCGGCTAGCCGCAACGCACCCGTATGCGTGCGTTGCGGCGGGTTTTGTTCACGTTTATGACAAAATCTCAGATATTTTATTATGGCGTCATTTTTATGGGTTTACTGTATTGGGCGCCTTTCGAGATATAGTTAGTCTGCGCCAGGAGATGCCTTTCTGCGCAGAATCCCCCTTGACATGCCCTTTAAGTGTTCGATTCCTTTGCTTTTTTCGAAAAAACATGGTAAATAATCATCAATAACATGCATAACTAAATACGGAAATACACTTTAAAGAAATTATTTAATTGAAAGAAAGTAATTTAATTTAAAAAAAACGACCGTATTTTTTAAAACCACCAGTAAAAGGCAAATATGCACGATTTACTGATTTACAAACTACTCTATTCAAATACTCACTTAGTGTTGGTATGGACGAGTTAGAATGCGGCATTTCCTGTACAATATCTCTGAGAAGTAGAGAGAGTAGAAGAAGTGAAGAGAGATAGAGAATCACAGCGTGTGAAGCATAGAGTAACAGTAGTGCGAAGCAGTTGAGAACACCTAAAGCAATGTTGGCCTTGATTAATTGAGTGCATATTCTTACCATTCAGTTAAAATGACAAACTGACGCGGAGAAAAGCAGCCCATTTTAGGAGGCTCAGTATGTGCAAGCCTCAGAGCCGAAAAATCGCAGCTGTGCTGCAATACTAAATGATTGATTATTGTAAAATTTAAAACCAACCGATAATAATGGCTGGAATAAAAAGCGTGAAGATGTACTGCGGAGCATAGCGCGAAAACGATACAACGTGTAGAGCGACGGCACTAAATCAAAAATACACAATCATTCACGAAATTGGCGAGCGCAAAACGCTAGGGACCTCCTCTCCTCGAAGGGAACTGGGAAACCCTATATACAAACGTCGGGAGCCATCCTTACCATAAGTGCCAGTAGCAACCATTAGCGAATAAACCTGACTAATTACTCTATAAAACGAGTGTAGGGCTCGGTGCAATTCGAGGTGAGCCTATCCATTTAATAAACTAAACAGCTGGTATCAAATGAGACACGTAAATCGTATCACTCACTAATCGTAGTCCGACTGTTTTATCTCGCTAACTCCCACACTTCCGGTAGACAAATAGACTACGGTACTATTGATTGCCGTCAGCTTCCAGTCGCTAACCACGGGTTTCGTATCATTTCGCGAGGTTGCGTGCTCTGGAAAAGAGGGTGGACTACTTTGCATAAAAGTAAATCTGGAATTAAGAAAAAGACATAAGAAAATTGAATTTTCTTGTATATTTTCTGGGAACTTTAAAAACTGCAACCAACTTAGTTCGGTTACAGTGACCTTCGACGTCATCCATGGCTTCAGCTCGACCACCCTGAAATATTACTCTGGATTTGGAAGAACTACAATGAAATTTAACAACTAGCCAACTGAACAGTTCACGACGAAAAAAATAACAATCTTCAAATCAATGACAGCTATTCGCATAGCTTTTTTTATACATCGCGCGAGAAGTTGACCGTTTTTCTCTTTCAGATACTTCACGCTCGGTAGTACTATACTATGTCCAGAAGGGTGAGGTCCACCTCAGAAAACAAAAAAGTTATTAGTTTTATTAGATTTCCCGTGTCTGTATCTACCAGAATAACTAAAACAAATTTGGCAGAAAATTATTTCCAACGAAATATGGAGCAAAAAATAGCCCTCCAGTACCATTATTACGATAGGCGTCGATGGGGTGTGGTGCATGATAAACCGCGCTCTCGCTACCGTTGTTTGGGGACAATGAAAGGGCGGGATTATGGCTGTGCGTTTGTTGCTTTTTTTAAACCATGCGTTTTATTTTTTTGCCAAGCTAAACAAAGCACAATTTAATCCCGTCTTCGTCATTTGTATTGCGTTGGTAGTTATTTTAGAACATATTTTTTGTTTGTAATTTTTTTTCGAAAATTTTTCAAATTTTTTTTTCTTCTCAACCAACATAAAAAGGATGCCAGGCTACCGTAATCCGAGGTACTCAAGCTGGACCATTTTTTGCTCATATTTCGTTGGAAATAATTTTCTGTCAAATTTGTTTTAGTTATTCTGGTAGATACAGACACGGGGAATCTAATAAAAATAATAACTTTTTTGTTTTCTGAGGTGGACCTCACCCTTTAAAATTGTTTATATGTTGCACAAGAAACATAGTCAGTTTCACTCTCTCAAACACGTTACCTTGAATTAGTCTGAACATACACTAGGATCATCTTTGCATCGATATAAGAGCTCTTGACTGATTCTACTCACCCATAGTTGATATAATCGGTAAAGACGAATGGACACTCATGTTTATCGAACGGAAAACGGCCAAAATCCATAAAACAACCAACGGATATACGGAAGCGAGGGCAGGAAATAGCATAGGAAGCCTAAATTTTGACGTAATTAAAAAAAAATTGCCCTAGATGGGAGAAAACATTTGGGTACTGAGAGAAACGGACTCCTCTAGGATTACTGTAACTGTAACAACACAAACATTTGTTTCCCAGACATCAATACCTATGTGCCTGTGTCTATAAACTGGGACAGAAGGCAAAATACTGAAGTTTTTTTTGGTAGGTTCGTATTACGGAAGCTTTTGCTCCGATAGGTACGGATTGTGGGAAATATACTGGTCAACCGCACAATCTCTTATTATGTGAAAATAATGTTCCACTATGTTACTTCCGACAAATCACTTGTTTGAAGTTAAGTTTGAAAACCACTTGCCATGCTGCTCTAAACATGATACAAAAAGCTCACATTAGTCAGGTGTGGGGGCATAAAGATCCGCACGTCATCCTGTACAATGTCCCAAGCAGAGTTTGCTCCATTCGCGCTGCAAATAACTTGAGGTCAAAATGAATACACCATTATGCTTAGAAAGTGTTACGTTAATAAGAATAACACGTTTCCATGAAGGCTGGAGGAAAATGCTAAGGTGCGCGGCGGGTTCGCTATATCTTCGTCAAGCTCTCCGGAAATAATGAAGAGACTCCGGCGAAGGCTGGGCGAGATGCGCGGCGACAGGCAGGCACACCTGATTTATTCGCCGCGCACCATCAAAGTTCCCAGTTGAATGGCTAATCGATTACAAATTGAATATAAAACCAATGTAATCCGGACTCACGCGTTCACAACTCCCATGGTGGGAGTCCATATCGACCACCTTCCCACTCTGACCACCTTGATTCCATTGTATTTGGCAGGATCCCAGTAGATCGTCTTATCTTGCCAAAGCTAAAGAAAGATAAAGGTGATACATACTCAGCTCATTATCAGCATGTTACTATGTTTTATCAGTCATAGCTCATAGCTGGTTGCTGATCTTGCCTAGTTGAAAGTGTGATGTTTCACTCTCCCGCCATAAATGTCGTGAACTTATGCAACTTGTTGTTCGCGCTAACACGTCCCTTGTAATCTGGTAGTTTGCACTGTGTAATAAACAAACAAACAAAAACTTAAAATTGTAAGTTAACAACGAGAAAGACGAAGAACATAAAGAGGAGATAAGAAAAGTACACAAGTACTACGTAAACCCCAGGTAATTATTACACTGCCTCTTCTATACATGTCTGTACATGTCTTCTATGCAAAACATAAATCTAATCGCCTATCCATGCTGTTCATCAGCAGGTATTATCTGAGGAGAAAACACAAAAAAACCATAATGAATAAATAATACAAATCTCCTACCATGCAAAATCTACCAGAAACATTCATCGAAGATTGCACTTGATCAATGGAAAGATGACTGACACTATGTAGAATGTAGTAAACCTAAACAAATTAAAAACTAGGGCTACTGCACTTCAAACATGTTTTGCCAGTGTCCGGGTGCAGAGCCGTTGCCTCAGCCAGCTTTCACTAATTATAAGTAGCAGTCTTTGAGAACGTCAATATTGCTCAAGACATAAGAGCTGGCGAAGAGCTGGCTTATGTATTAAGTGTAACCTTGTACCTTGAGTTTATCTCCGCGAGCAATTGGCACCGTCTTATAATTGCCCTTAGAGATCACTTCTTTTTCCAGTCGCGTTGCTTCCAGATGATACGTTTTCGACTCCTCTTCTGAAAAGCAAAATGTAAATAACGCGTGCGTAATAATCTGAAGGTATTCAGCATGCAAGATACACTGCAAATTAGGTAGGTCATACAATGAATGCAAATACTTTCTAATATCCTCACCCGCAACAACATGAGATTAGTAGACTTTCCTTCGCATAATCAAATAAAACCCCTACTCTTAGTACTTACAATAGAAGGACTTTAATGCGGTATGATACGGTTAACTTATGCCCTCCATCCTATCGATAATGGACGTAGTTTGGATATATACATGATGGGAATGAAGTGGTTTGAACAAACATGTGTGCCATACCGCTTTAAATAACGTGTATCAAATACCTTTAATTCTGTCGAGCGCTTCGGGCGGCAGAATCCCATTATCCTCGTCTTCTGGGAATACTCCTATTCCCTCCTCTGGGCCTGACACTTCACAATATCCACAGTAATAGAACGCACACAATAAAGTGAAAACGCTGAAATACGAACTACAGTAATGCGTATTATTAGGTTATCGTAGATAGGACAATTGGATGATGAAACGTGCGAGCTATGAACTACAGTAAACCTTATATTATTTCGTCACGTTTTTTGCAAGTAAGAATTCCGAGAAATATTACATTGAATCGGATTTTTCACTACAGCTACATTACAAATGATTTGCGTTTATAAAATATCCAAAACATAATACACTTATAAAATATTAAAAACCAACCTAAGTGCATCCCGCTGCATCATCGCGCCGCACAAATCATTGGTGGTAGAGTTCGTATTGGTAACTCGATATAACACACAACAATAGTTTGCATCACGCGTTCTGCCAGAAATGTATACAGACATTAGTGTTAGTGTCTATGGGAGCTCGGGGTCTGTATATAAACATGGCCACGGACCCAGCAGGGATAATACTATTAACACTATTTATTTGCTAATATAACTAATTTCTAACAGAGCTAAACACCCCTCTAAAGGAGATCCCAACTGCAACTCTACTACCTCTTTGTCTTGAATACGACAATGGAACGAAAATGTACCACCTTTGGATTTGGCAAGCGTGCGTTCGGATACCGTAATCCACTTGCGATGGCTAATGGTTGAAGCGTCATAAACCACAGGTTTTTGAAACGTTTAATGAACGACTGCATTCCTGTGTATTTATGCTAACAATAAGTGATCTCGATTTTTTATTCTAATCGCAGTCATATGCGTATGATGCAGGAGAATGCAGCTTTTTTCCAAAATCCGGCTGTTATACTGCTTTAACACCACTGTTTTACCTAATGCACGCATCACTGCATTATGGTCCACTTTTAAAACTGGCAAAAAGGGAGTCATAGTCGTTACAGGCTAACGCAAGAAATAACAATTCCGCGCACTCCATAATAAATATCGAACCAGAAGCTTACAAGTTAGTATCGGTGCCTTTATTCGTGTTGTTCTGTATTTCAACAGTTATGAGTTATTGATTGATTTTCTCTGTCATGCAATGTGTGGTTTCCTATAGGTTGTTTACTCACTGTGTTATTGTAATGTGCGCTGTTTTAGAAATATATTACTCTAAAATAAATAGTTATTTTTAGAACGATAAGAACAGTAGAATAAAAATGACAATAAGATCAGTAACGTGTTTGCAGTAGACTATTCATAATAAAAACGGCAAGAAGCACAATACAGGGTTACGGTGAAAGGTAGAATATATAAATTACTTCTATACTTACGTTGATAGGGGTAAATCAAGTTACAAAACGAAACACACTATCTCGAGATATATATGAGCCTAAACCGAAGCAAATATGTGCTTGACAAACGTAATCAAAAACTTTCAAAATGAAAACAAAACAAGTTAGAATTCTGTAACCATTTGGATAATATAAGTTACACAGAAATCATGAATTATACTGGTTTCTTCAATAATCAGAATTCACACTAGTAAGGTCATTTCATTTAGAAGCCATTATGAAGCTCGTTTCAAAAGAAAGAAACCGCGCTCCCCAATAACCCTAATCTAAATCATCCCTATCTATAAAAAAACGTGTAAAAAAAATTCATGTGGATATACATAGCCTAATACTTGTCAACTCTGAGAATATCATTTGTATATCGTTTAGGATGGAATGTGGGTGAGTTCAACGGTCATTTTCACAACAGATCGGCAATAATTATCAATTATCATGAATCAGGGAATATAGTAGACAAGGCTAATAGTACTACCGTGCGTATAAACTTAATAACACACTACTGTATGTAACGGAGCATCGCAATACAGTACCCTCCGTAGCAGAACATACTTCCAGCTACATTCTTATAAATTACTATATCATCAACGTTATAAAGTTAAATTAACATATAAAATATAA
Source organism: Pelodera strongyloides (assembly GCA_036852015.1). Classification (NCBI taxonomy): domain Eukaryota; kingdom Metazoa; phylum Nematoda; class Chromadorea; order Rhabditida; family Rhabditidae; genus Pelodera; species Pelodera strongyloides. Next base: position 630,831 of record JAANDG010000012.1, read on the forward strand.
TTAAAGCAAAGTGCACAATGCTAAGGTTCTCTTTTTAAAATTGGGCACAGTAGTTAGTTAACTGAGCTACAGAAACGAGAAACGGAAACGGCACGGTAAATGGTGACACAGTGGCACAACAAGCAAGCATTGGTTCAACAATAAATATCAAAGTAAGCGGAAAAATAGAAATCCAGAGCTGGCACTTCACAAGCAGAAATCAACTTCATGAGGGAAACTATGTGGAATACAAAGGAAGGAAGAAGGAACACTTGTGGCCTATGCTAACGACTCCAGCCAAAAACTTATTCTCCCAAAGTGGGAGGCTCCCGCTGTTCGTGCAAACGGTCACGGGGAACCATAAAACTCACACAAGGATTCCCACAAGTCTTCCCCGGGGAATACTTACTTATTGTCCAGTCCCAATCTCTGAATCTCACTCAGAACCTCCTCGGGGAGTGTGTGCGTCTTTGTCGGTGTCTGCAGTGTTTCTCTTTGGTGAGTGAACAGGTTGAGTTGCTCCTTAAAGAATAAAATAACTGTTAGGGAGGCAGGAATAGTATAGTGTGCACTAATACTCTTCCCCAATCACTCTACAATAAGAACAAGAAAAACAATAGGGAACTAGTCTCAGCGAAAAGAATACGCATATTATTCAGCACTCCACTCAATCCACAAAGATAATGAATTCAGCTATTCACCCATAAACTCAACATGTTTTCAAGTGAAAACCGCATATGCTCTATCCCTCCCCCCACCTTATAATGATGCAATATATCCTGATCTGCCGGACAACTTTCGATGAAAGCGGCCGTTCTGTAGGCAGTCAACACGTAGTTCCATAAGTAGGTGAGACGATGCGGAATATCGAAACCGAGAAGTCTAAACGAACAATAAAACATCATTATTTTATAAAGAGCACGATACTCACCGCTCTGCGGCTAACACAGAGGAGGTATTCATACCGTAAATATATAAGTAAACTTGTAAACAGAATGTGCTCGTCATCCACTTACCTCTGTCCCACAATTCTCATGTGATGAAGTCGGGGCATCAGTTCACAGTCGTACTCCGTCATGCTGTCTCCCAACAGATAACGACTTTGACGTTCCATCAGAAGCTGAACGAAACAAATAGGAATAAGCACAAAATCCTCAAAACGGAAATCAACCAACATCGTAGTATGCCTCAACTGATTAATAATGACACATGAAAGAGACCTTTGACCAGACCTTGAAACATATCGCACCCATGATGCACAGCAATAGAAAACCACTATCGGGCATTAGGTTAGGTAATGAAATTACTAAATGTAAAAGTCAAGGTCACGATTCGACTTATATTCACAACAGAACTAAACCCTATGTGGGTCCCGTGCCTGTTGCCTCAGCCTCTTTATGGCGTAGTATGAATCAGAATTAACCATGAGGTAGTAAAATTACACACCCTAACGTCCAATTTATTCTGTAGACGTAGTACCCACAACATTCTAAGCGTTTCGTTTTGCAAAGTTTGCACACACACAGCGAAACAACATGATTGACGATTAGCATTTGACTGCTTCCTTTCCTTTCCTTACCTCATCAATTCCATTCAACTGTTCGACCACCCGATTGTAGTGTGTCCTTATGGGAGCGGGCATCGCTTCCAATGGTGACGGCTCCTTCTTTCCCTTGTCTAATTCAGCCTTTGCACGCAGGAACAACTTGAAATTCTGAAATATGATATGGACAATTAATTACCAGTAATAGAAAACGAAACATTAAAATCTTCATGCAATCAAGCCATCAATCATCAACCTAAATCACTACCAAATATTGCAACAAGGTTATTTCAGAAAAACGCAAAAGAAATACAATTGAGAACAACTCAACTCATTAGTGTAACAGACATCTCATTGTCAGAATTTTCAGAAAATTGCCCTAAAGTCAATAAACATGCAGATGGCGGAATGAACAGCTAAACTAATAGGTATGCAACCGTAAGCATATCACGATCAAGTACCAATTCACCTACCCTGTACAAGCTCTCGATCCTCTTCTCCACAACTGCGTCCTTTTCAAAGAGTGGAACTCGGAACTCCTTGGCCAAATGGAAGATGCGACCCTCGATCTCACGATTGTCTGTATACTGTGCTTGTCTGAAACACAGGTTACAGTAAGGCTGCAAACAAAATGGCAACTTATTCGACGGCTGAACTGACTGCATTGTTTTTAGTTACCGTACGGTAATTGGAGAGTGGCTGTAAAACATACATTACTCAAGAATACGGCACAAAATCTCTCGTTAATAAGAAAGTATACATTATTCAATTATTCATTACGGCACAAATTCATAAGAAAAAACATGGAAATTAATAAAACTTAAATCTCACTTCTCCTCCTCAATCATAATCGGTGGCTGGGCACCCAGAAAGTTCTTTTTGAATGCTTCCGAGTTTACGTTGACCGTCTTCACCTGCACATTTGCAAATATGTTAAAGAGTTATGACACGTGGTTTTTAAACGCGGAGAAAATAAATACATTCTTATACACAGTCCATTTCAAACTTCGAAACGTAACAGGTAACTCAAACTCGCGCCATTGGAATTTGTGTACAATAGGGTTCAAAATAAAAATAAGGCACTACTGAACTTCTTCGCTCAGAGATTTGCCTGTACTCAATAACTAACAGGCACAAATAGATACTCATACTCATTTTCATTAAAAAATAGGGAAATATCAAAAGTTCGAACCTCGACTCTCGCGACTCCGATCTCATAAAGAGCATACAATTCCATCCAAAATTCCTGACAGAACAGACAGGCGCCAATGCGACGCGAGTCGATTCCAGAAGCCTAAATAAAGGAAATTAATTTAATAATAAACTACACAAACAGCCATATCTATAAACGTTATGCTGGGAATAAAGAGATGTGTAGAATCACGTACGGACAATCTCCGAACGGATTGGCTTAGAAAACCTCCCGGGAGGGATTTCCAAATTATGTTTCGATGATACACCTTACAGTGAAAATTGAGCACATTATTCTAGTTGTTTCATGAGCATGACTGAATATCCATACCTTGACATACAGCTCCAGAAGTGGTTTCTTCACCAACTCTCCGTGTCCGTTCGACTGCACTTGGTAGTCGTCGGCCATTATTACTTCTGAGAGGCAGCCAATTAAGTAATTAGCTGAATCCTGCATGTAAGACCAAATTTGTAAAAAGATAAGATCATCGTACGTATTGCACACGAGGTAACAAAAACGAGTAACTCTGAACACTAGTGATGTTGTAATGATGTACAAACGAGTAAATATGTACTGCAAAGCAAAGAGCAAAGGTAATGAAATAAGTATGCATCAGTTGATATAACCCGGTACTCTTTATCTTTATCAGTCAACACGAAACATCCGCATAGATTAGTTCAAAACTGTATGAGAAAATAAGAACAATAGCGCTACAGTAGTTCCGATACTAACAACTTCGTCCCAACAAAATGAATGATGAAAAACAAGTCAGAAGCATATTACTGAATGCAATAGAACGAAGAAATGTGGAATTGCGACGTACAATTACATTAATAATCTCTCATTCTTCAGCAGGGGAAAATCGGGAAATGAGAAAGACATTTTCAAATTTTCAGTTTCGTTTCGCGCGCAAAATAAAAACCACAAAACCACAGTATTCTCGCGCAGGCACGGTCAAGAATACGGGAAATATTTGTTTACATAAAAACTTAGCATCACCAATGCAGAGCACTAGTACTGAAATCTATAAATCCACTCAGTAAGAAAGAAAGAAAACGGTGATCTGCTTACAAGGACGCTGCTAAAATAGACTACCTGTATTTCCTTTGTTTTCGCATATTTTTCGGAAAATGATTGATAAACAAAGAGAGGTTGTGGGTAAAGAAAGGCAAGCATGCGACTGACTGACTAGATCAAATTGAATCAATAGTGGCCTTCACCTGCATACTCTACCCGAGATGCGCAGGAACGGGGAGGGACAGTTAGGGAAAGAGTTAGGAAGGGGAGAGATACCGTACTAATAGAGAGGCGGAGAGAGGAGCGCGCGCAGGAAACGGCGCGCACAACGGTCAGCAAAGTGGCTCGCAGCCAAACGGCTGGTCAGTCTGCACCGGAGCAATCACTAGAAAGTGACAAGTGGCATTAGCGGCAACTAGCCGAGCTGGTCGAGTTAAACAGTTGAGTGCGTGGACTTACGTATAATGATATGATGCAAACAACATGAAATCCGCTTCTCGTAAGTACATAGTAAAGTTGGCAACTTATCTAAAATAAAACCAAACACAGTCGACATTTTACCTAGGTTACCGCACCTGCATTACTATATCATCGTATTTTAATTTTGGATTGCTGTATCGACTCTAACCCTTTCTGTGCTGAGCTCACGATCACTCCTACAGTAAACGGATACGGCGGATTTATAAGTAAAAAGAAATAAGAAGGAATATTCCAATATTCTAATGGAGATTGACAGATTTATTGCGCAACTAGGCAAAACCCAGGTGTATGGATACACACTGAAAACAGCAGGACAAAGGGAATCGTCAATCAGTTTAAGTTGAAGGTTGAAGGTAAACTCACACACTCACACTAACAATAAACGGGCCCCTCACAGAGACGACTGCAAGAAAGATTGGTGACTTATCGGTTATTGCACATTGCACCGAGCATGTAGAATAGTTAATGGCAAGCATAAAAACCTAGGGTGGGCGAGGGATCAGTGTGCGTAATAAAATTAGAAACTCGTAAATATTTACTAAAGGAACGCATTAGGAGAGTCAGAGGGACTATGAAATCAAATTCAGAAAGAGAGTAGAGAGTACACATACTTCTAAAAGTCAGCTTTGCCGGTTTGTGCTATTTCTTCGCTCGAGTATGTACGCGTCACCGAATGCGTCGTGCATGCACCGGTCGACTTTCGCCCTCTAATACGCTCTAAGAGCTGATGGCCAAACATTCAAGGAGAGTGGGTACCCGGGCAGGAGGAGTGGTCTCCCTACTTTTATGTCTTTTTATAAATTTTGATGATGAGAGTCCCAGAGCGTCAATTACACCTAGACTAGGACTAGAAGACACCACATTTACAATCATGTCATGAAAAAACAGACGGCAGAGCAGAGGCTAACCATTAAAAATCAATAGGTACCCATCATAGTTTAGGTAATCGCTTGCAGTGAATGCTTGGATTTTATTGGGGTGAACGTAAGAACTAAGAACGTACACAAGGCGTAAGTCGTGTGTGTAAGTTAAGGTTACTTAGAGATCGATCTATACCATGGCCGAAAGACATATTTATATTTGACAACCACAATTCAAAAAGTTACATTTCGTGGGTACAACAATACCGTTTTTGAACAGCTCTCTCTGTCTCTCCGTTTGGAATTTGGAAGCGAATTTGCTAATCCATCTGTCGGTGTCTAGTATCACACAACAACAAAAATGCAAATCAATTCACAAAACATTGGTGATATATTATCGGGGAAACATCGATTTACCGATTTTCTATCAGAATGCAAAAGCAACAGTACAGTATTATGCATTAGTAGAATGTAGAATATTATGCATTAGTAGAATGTACAGTGTACACAGCACAATAAACGCAAAAAAAGACAGGATGGGATGGGTACAGTGGTGGTACAGTAAGATTGATAGAGATAAACTACCGTCCCAGCCATATGGCTGACAGAGTAAAACCGCAAAACGGGCAATTTTTCCGTAAAAAAATGTATAGCTGTTTTCTCAATAAGCATGCCTCTAATAATAAATACAGCATTGGCTGTATTGTACGTACAACAAAACACTGGATGCAGGATGGTGGGAAAAGCAAATATTTTGAAGGAAAAAGAGGATTTTGAGCTTGTGGGTGGTGTGCGGGTAAACAAACTTTTTACTTTACTCTTCTACATAGTACATACATAGGTAACCGAGTCTAACTGGGCGAAAAGGGCAAGCGTGAATTATATTTCAATGCAGAAAATCATCCATATTAGGACACAATATGTATTACATCATTATTACCCTGCCAACCCTTCATAACACCTTTATTACTAACGCTCTACGCCCTTTCCCGATTTGATTAAAAAATATATTAAATTGTTGATGACTAAGTGACGCGGCGCCCTACGCGCATACCATTCATTCCGCTTATTAGAGACAGGACGGGTTTTCTAAACCATAACTTGTAGTGTACATCTCTCTCTCTATCTCCCTCGAAGGACTTATTCATCAAAAAAGATAAAGCATAAAGTTTTCACAACATTCACTCACTGACATACTGCAAAAGCTAGTGCAAATGCAAGGAAGTAAGCTTCAATGAAAAACATACAACACAATAATCAATAACAATGAATGAGTAAAAGCTCTAATCACTACAAACAAAAGTCTAAACATTGTCTGTGACGCGGGCACTTTTTAGTAGAAAAGTGTTTACACAGTCGGCCTTTTTTGTGTCGCCGATATTCCCCTTATTTTGGTCAATAAATACATTGTGTGATAGGGCAAGAGGCAATAAACCCCCAACCAATGGCTGAATCATGAAGCAAACAAATATATATACAGACAGTCTACGCCCACAATAGGATTCGTCGAGTGTGGAGGTTAAAGCTTTGCGAAACATCACCACCACATTACGTGACGACGTGCTTTTCCATTTCGAGGCAATAGGCAATATGGATAAAAATCTAGATTTCCAGAGCTACAGTATGATTGACTTAAAAGACATCAAGGGAAATGGACCTGTCAAAGAGCACGATTATATAAATAGTTGAAAAGAAACTCTTACAAACGCCTATGCTAGATTTATTGCGTTTTATTGGTTTTATCCATTTCATCTAATAATAATAAGCTCCCACAATGTTTACACACCTGTGTTAATTGCCCCTTGGGATTGGGTTACAATTATTTTGTGCACTGTTGACAAGACTGGGTATCAACTTACAAATGAGTGCTGAAAGCTCTTATAACAGTATATTATCTGAAGAATGTTCAGTTAAAGGACGGAAATGAAAAACTAAAATTTGTATCTCAGAGCGGCTATCTATGCGTGTGTTGTTAGGTTGTACGGTTGTAGATTTGCTATGTGATGGCTAAGCGGGTCAGATAAGAATCTGTCTAAATGGGCGGCATATCTGCACGTTTCACCCTATATACAGGATGAGGAAAAAAGGAAAGGAAAAGTGTCACAAGGAAACAGAATAAGAATTATCACCAGCCAGACAAAACAAAAAGAAACGCTTACAACTGTCTATCCAGAAACTTTCTATGTGATTAACAGGATAACCATCGCGAGCAGATTGTATTTAAACACCAATGAGTGCATCCAAGAATGAAAAAAGAAACCGATCTACTGATGTTTCGGCAGATAAAGGTATTAAAATCACGAAAGGCGTCAAGGCATAACACATAACATACAATCAACATAGTGTGTGAACGTAGGTAATGACAAAAAAAAAGAGCAAAGAAAGAATAATCACAAGTCTCACCTTACGATATGGCACGAAGTTAGAAAGTGAGGCGAAGTTCGATGAACCGGTCGAGACTGCACCAATACAGTAACTTTCCCGGATGGCGATGCTGAAAAACACAATCAGAATCAGTCTTCTGACACCATGGCATAAACTCGTTGGCGCTCTGACCGACGACACCACCATCCGAATTAGCATATTGCATAAATTTAGACGGTGGTCTTGAGCTCGTAGCCATACCACCGTCGGGATTAGAATATTAGGTATGGTGAAAATCAGAAACGTATCATAAAGCGATACAAGTTTCGGTAACGCTTCATATATTCGGATGGTGGTTTTGAGCTTTTCCCGACGAGTTTTATGCCCTGTCTGACACAACATAGTTGCGAAATAGGCTCGAGAAACAAGGCATATATTTAATACAACCACTTACCCGTATGGCGATGTTGAAAAATATAATCAATTACATGCACTTCAATAAGTCATCATACAAGCAAAATTTTGCAATAAGTCTAATAATCAGTAATCTTCTGACACAACAGAATGGTTCAAGTTCAAAAACATGCTCATAGAACATACCTTTATTAAAAACAAAAACTCACAAACAAATTAGTAAATAGCAGCAACAAGTTCACTAAACATGTAAAACACCACGATGTGGCATATATATGACTTGTAACTAGGATTAAACGAGCTCAGAAATACCAAATCCAACGCCATAACATGATCTCTACTTCTACTTAAACCGCCAGTTTGCACCTTTAAATTCCACAAGCTGATTACAGCCTGAAGCTTTTACCGTACATTTGGACTTCAAATCACTTTCGAAAAGATTAGATTTAGTCGATTTCGTTCGGCTGTTCGGCATCCCAAACAAAATACACAGCAAAACAAACCCCTACATTTCACCAAAATTCTACAACTGAGGTCAAATATTAAATATAACAAGAATCCTCATATAAACAGTATGTAGCTCATAGCTCTTACAATTAAACTATAATTGATTGACATCAGAAAAAGTAGAAGAATACCCGAATGTGAGCACAACACAACACACACGCAAAAATTAACTAACTAATTATATTATAGGTTAGGGACGCCTTAGGATACGGCAAAAATTAGTAATAAATAACAAGAACCCATTATTACATGCAAAATCACAAACAAAAAACATCACAAACAAAGAAGCAAAATAAATAAAAAAAACTCTTCTATATGAACAATGAACATCTATACGATATCTACATACTATCGTGGCCCAAGGCCAAACTAATAAAAAATCTGAGACGGAGGGACGATCTCAAACAAGGTAATTTATACGACATTAGAGATGCACAAACTCTTTCACAATTCGCACATATTGTTTTCACCGAACTCACGAAGAAACAGTTTCCAAATCAGTGTGAAATGGAAAATGGATTGACTGCACAACACACGCATGCACTAATATCTTGCGTGCACTTGAGAAACAAATGAATAAGGTAATCAACTCATCTACTATCGGAAAGTTCTTTCGCTCGGCAGTCAATCACATCCAAAACGGTGGCAGTAGCACAGTTAGACGGAAATTGTGCACGTACTTTTGATTTCATGGGAAGGAATGACCAGGAACCGGATAACACCTAAACATGCTCATAATAGTCATAAGGAATTAACGATTCCGAATTGGGACTCTTGACAGCCCCTCGTGATAACGTTTAAGAGAACTACAATTCTATTTTAGGCACAGTACATCTGTATTTAAATTAATTCACAATGACTCCAACCGGTCAGTCTCGCAATCAACTCACTAGCTCTTGCTCTTACAATGCTATTATAGGACAGGTTCTACGGTATCTCCTCGATTACTCAAGTAAGAGAAGCATACATGAAAACCCACCTTTACACGATCGAGAATCTCATTTAGCTTTGTTTTATAAGTTCCTTCCTCCACTACCGACAAAAATTTTAAACTTTCAGTTGCGAGTAACTTGTTTTCGTGATCTGCTGCACTCTAAATACGTATTTCGAAAAACAACATCTTACAATATATAAATAGTAAAACAGTAGTAACACATTGCCGAGAGCAGTTGCATTATTCCTAAACAGCAGACAAGGATCGGCGCTAAATCACACATAGCGATAGCGATTTTCAATCAATGCAGAACATATACGTAATGAAAACTTACAAAAACTCCTTGAGGGATCCTCAGCTCGATAAACCTCTTCCGATCGTTCTGCTGAAAAAATGCAGGCATTTAACATACACTTCGACTTCGATAAATACTAAGGTGAAACAGAGTCGTCATTACATTTACATAGGAGGAAACACTTCTAAGCAAAGTCAGCAACTTTTTATTGTAAAATGGTTCAAAAACATAAATATATAACTCACTCACACGAAAAAGGACAGGGATGTTCACACGAAACGTGAGCCCCATTGGATTCAGCACATTCTCTCCTGGAATGATTCGTTTGAAAAGAAACCATACTTACTGTACTGCACAAAGCGAAACGTTTACGATCCCATCGGAAACATACAAGAAAGGATTTTTTTCTGCATTGTACCGATGATACTGGCAAAACCCATACGTAGTCTAGTAGTCTTGTCTAACGGCGCAATTAGTGGCTACGGGTAACGGGGAACAACGTCAAACTTACTCAGGAAGCATGCGGGACAGAACTTTGGAGGGCAGTTTCGTTCCACGTTCTCCTGTAACACAAAATCTCCAATTCCAATACACGAGAAATTCAGAGCACGGCAAACAAATATACTTGTTACAGTATCACAAAAAAAGAAAGTCCTGAGTGGTGGTGGTTGTCTGAATTTAGGTATAACACAAAAAAAACCTACAATGTGAGAACACTTGGAGCATTCGAGGCACCATACTGATGCATAATCCTTCCACGGGTTGTCCATGCGATCCGGATAGGCAACGACAAAACTTAATATGTTTAATATGTAAATTGAGGACAATGTCACGAATTTCGTAATTTCATGTACAATGGAAATATCTTATTCTTAGTGGTGTTGCAAAGATGTGGCATAAACAACCCTTTTCATTCCTCATTTTTCGGTCTATATACAATAGTAAATATTCTCTACAAAACTGCAAGTTTTCTCTCAACAACAAAGCCTCACTTTGACAGACAACACACTTCCCCGACATTCATCTCGGAAACAACACATGCTTCCTGATCCCATGAAACAGACGGGTTTTCAGCCACCTTCTTGTGCAATTTGAGGATGAAGTGCTGACATTTGCTCCTCAGAAGGAAGGTTTGAAGCTGTAATAGACTACGAAACATTATTTATTAATTTGACCGCAAGGTCGGAATCCCATTGTCCTGAATGGAAATGTACACATGTTTACGCCAATAGAGGGAGTAGACGTAGAGTATGTACAACAACCACAGATCTGAACATTCTAATTGATTCCGCTATCGATTTTACTACGCACTTCTTTCTGGGAATAAAATGAATCCAAGTGCGAGTCACCTCTTCAAGCAATGCTCCGCCCTTTTCCAAGAATAGGTTCGTTGCCTTTCCGACTTCTCCTCCCTCTTCATGTCCCTGGAAGGTGATTGCCACCGAGGTTGATGGCTGAGGAGGCACTTCGACTTGAGCCGTCGCAGTCGACACACTAAGCTGTATTCGTATTAGGATACGGTTAAGGTTTCGTTTACTGCTAAGGCCTGTAGTCAACAATCTCGCCTTAAATCGACCGAACTTTTTACCAGACGGGCCCAAATTTTTTACCTTACCTTACACGGAAATGCAGTTATATACAGAATGCGTTCAAATACAAACGTCGTACCGCACTAAACCGCGAATTCAGTTAAATAGTTAGCAAAGAATTTCCACACATTAGCTCTAGTTCTAAAACATATCAAAATAAAAAGGAATCGCGAACCGAATTTTGCGCCTCAGTGTCTGGAACGATAGAGTCGTCCCCAAACAAAGTCGACCTAGACTTCTTTGACGGGCGCCCCTCAGCCGATTCCTCAGACAGCCTCTTAGATAATGCACGCCCTGAAGACTCTGACGCTCCTTCGCATGGCGAATCCGCCATCGGATACGCCAGACGTATTGGGCACCGCGCTAGGGTACTTGTAGACTCCTTATTGTCCTCGGGAAGCGCCTGTACAGCAGATGCATATGAGCCAACAGGGTCAGCATTTTCCTGGATCTGCAATAATTAACAATTAGGCAACCTGACGAAAAACGGTTTGTCGGGATCACTTACAGTTACAGAAATTCTACTACCGTTACTTACTAACTCGTCAACCCTAATTTCCTTTCCATTATTCCAAGTTGATAAAAAGGTCGTCAGTATGGAAATGGAGATCGGACCAGAAACCTCAACGGCTGGCATAGACTTGTTCCGGTTGTGGCAGTAAACGTGTTGTTATGTAGCACCATATTAGGTAGGGAGCGCAAACACAAATCCCATAGTAGCAGAAGCGAGTGAAAATGCACTAGACTACAAACGGCTCTAAGTGCAAATTTCATACGCGCCTACCTCATCGATTTTCGCATGATCAATTCCGTGTTCATCACAGTACTGTTCGACTGTCGCTCGACACACTCTAAAATGCAAGAAGGCAGTAATAATACATGTTTTTTGGTACGACAGATGTTTTTTGGTACGACAGATAAGGCCGGTAGATGTGAACTGACAACGATATTTGTGGCCACCAAATTTGTAATGAAATGTATTTGTTAGACTTCCACGGGTCACGCTTAGGCTTAGGATCTGACTCGGGTGCTTCGCGTGCACATAGTCCGTAGAAGCCCTTTCGTTAAAAAGGAACCAAACACCAAACCAGGTTACAACCCATGACAAAGGATGCACATGACACGCATGCATGTACAACTCAGTACACGGATGCATACGCATGAACGGTACACGCATGAACAGCCAAAAAAAACATACTGTTTAACTGCCAACCCTTTGTCGCAACCGACTAGTCGGACCAACTTCTTTCCGGGATAATAGTTATCGTTCATAACGAGATAGGCGTAGCGCGGAGAATGTACGGACATGGCGTAGTTGATATTACCAAGTAACACGATATCGCCGGCCTGTTGATGGTATTTTATAAATACGAACTACAAGAATAAGAAATATAAGTAAGAAAAGAAGCAGAAAACTCATTATGATTCAAATTCAAGTTACAGACCTTATAGACGACGAGAAAGGCGTCGAAATTGGAACGGAAAATAACCGCATCGCATGCCTAAGGATATTATCCATTCACAATACCTTCAATATTATAGTTTACTTGCGACTCAAAAAATAACCCAAACAAACTTACGCGGCACTTATTGAGCGAAACCTTATGTGGTCCGTAAACCAAGACGTCAACACGTCTTCCTTCCGAAGCATTGTACACCGGATCGGTTGCACGCGACTAAACATAAACATATCCGCACAATACCACAAACAAATACTCTTGAGAGATGAACTAGCTTTAACAAATACGATTGAAACTAAGAGACTCGTGGCCCCACTTGGAATTGTGAAAATAAAATACTTTCTTAAAAAGTTTACGGAAGGAAGTTCGCGATTATGGTGCAGTATGCCGGTTAGCCCATATACACGTTTATATAACAGATTAGAAAGGCTCACTATCCATTGTTTTATATCTCGATCCGGCACGAGCTTAAGGGTCTCATTTTTTCCACCTGCTTGAATTCTCACCATTTTTTCACTGAAAAAAAAACAACTAGAGAGAAGTAGCAGCAATCTGAATCAATTTAACCGTTGAGAATCCCCCAACCAGCAATAATCTAGCAAAGTATAATTACGTGATTACAGACATTCCCCCGAGCATATCACTTTGAAGTAATTCAATGAAACCTATGACTTACAGATTTAAAAAAAATATCAAATGCCGAATTAAGAATTAGAAGTTAATGGCGTCAATATCTTAGACGTTGCAAAAAGAACAAAACTTACCATAATTTCCCGCCATCCCAACATCTCAACCTTGTAGAATTTTGTACAGTATGAAAAATACCGAGGACCTTAAAAAATTATCCTCATACTCATACATATACATCGCAAGGGGAAACGCCTACACCTACAAGGAGAAATGTAAGTCATAATTTTACACTTTTCGTCAACTGCATGAAAATTTGTTCTGCGTAAGGAAGTTTCTTTAAATAAACATCAGGTTTCTTACAACGAACACTAAAAGCACCTCAACAACCAGGTCCGAATATCGCCTTGGCCCAAAATCCTTCAGAGGGATGCATTCTTGAAGTTGGGACTCCGAAGCGACGTTCTACAAGCAAGCATGATGTCGTAAACAATGCAAAATAAGAAACAAACCAAAAACGTAGTGCAGAAAGAAGTACATATTTGTTAACCAGCCCACGGGAAAGGTCTACGGGCATGTGCCACCTTTCTTATTTACTTGAGTACTTACGTAACTAGAAATGTTAAATATCCGAAAGGCTTACCCCTTGATCTACTGAAGCTGATGACGCTGTGCTCTCGAGTGAAGCAGTCCTGCTCTGGTCCTGAACACCAGAGCCACTTCGTCGTTGGGACTGTTGAGCAATTTCGCCATGTCTCGGCTGTGAAGTGCTTGGGCCAGCTGTCTGAACGTCAGAAGGAGCGGCAACTAATTGCCGAGCCCGAAAGACCAGCTTGGCGAACTGAAAAAAAGCCAGTGTAATATTGGGAAACAAGGCAATCTCGGTGTCAATATCGGACTATGTTCAATACGATTCCAACGCATCAAATAGCATAACTTGCATAACGCAAGTCCGCGAGTGAATAGCATAAAGTGGCCAGAGTGGAGTTGCATCACTCTCAGGGCGCATTCGAGATGGACATTTTCCTACCCTTTCCGGAAAAGAAAAAGACAACTTTTGGTTCAAGATGGACCACCAGAAAAGATTCCTATTGCCACGCATACACATGCAAATGATAGATTGATCGTGTTATGTATCAAGATATGACTTCTGTGATACAAACAGATCTGAGCGCCAAGAGTACGACCAGTAGAATAATAGATTTATTACGAAGTAGAAGAGTCGATATAATGAGCAATGAGTGTTAGGCCGTAGCCTTTATATACGGATGGCTACGTGCTGACCAAACACCAATAATGTAAACACTAATAACTTGCGGGTAGTCGCAATTAGATAATTTGCCAACGGCAAGACATAGTGTGTTTCACTGATCACTAACAATAAGGACGAAAAGATCAGTGAGCAAATGTGAGTGATTAACTAAACACATTATAGTAACAAACTACACATATAAATAATTCTCAGGTATATACAGTAATACCTAACACCTCCAACCTTAGTATTTAAGTTATACTTAAAACAAGAAAACGACAATTATACTAATGGCTTAGTAACGCTTATTTGACGGGTTGATATCCATCTTCGTCGTTGTCTTCCTTGCCCGGCTGGATCGACGTAGTGGCGGGGTAGTTGTCACAGCTGGTTGCGGCGTAGAGGCAGCATCTTGGAATACCTCTTCATCATCCGGAACAACGTCTGGTACCGTCGGTGCGGTAGTACATTCAACTGTTTCAGCAGTGGTATCAGTTGACGGTTGAGTCCTTAGCAGAGGCTTAGACTCTTTCAGGTTCGACTGGGGCAGTGGGTTGATGTCGAATGCATCAAGCAAGATGTCATAGGCTCGACTTCGGGTGGTGACAGTCCTTGGCCTCATCTGGTTAGCAGGTCGGCGGATAAGGTTCTTCCGTCCTTCAATCCTCACATCGTACATCACAGTACCGTTCTTCTTCACTACCGTAGCTTCCATCCAAGTAGGCTTACTCGGAACTTTGTAGTCATAGATATAGACTAAGTCTCCGGGATTGAAGACTGTAGCCTTCGAACCATGTTTCTTGTTGAACTGCTTTTCCATACGTTCGTCCTTGACGAGCTTCCTCTCAGGCCTGGGTTTCAACAAATCCCATGACGTGCGCAGCTTTCGATTTAGAAATGCTTCAGCTGGCGACTTTTCTTCAGGAACTGTAGATGACGGCGTCATCCTGTATGATAGCAGAAACGTCTGAAGATTCTCTGCCGGGCTTCCCTCCCCCTTCAATTTCAGCAGCGCCCGCTTGAAAGTGTCGACGAACCTCTCCGCTTGTCCGTTCGATTGCGGGTGGAATGGTCTCATATGTCTGATTCCATTCTTTGCACAGAACAACGCGAATTCAGCACTGGTGAATTGTGTTCCGTTGTCTGTTACCAGCGTATCTGGCATACCGAATTGCGAGAAAATCTTCTTCAGGTTGGAGATCGTAGCAGACGTCGTGATGCGATCCATGGCAACGATTTCTGGCCACTTACTATAAGCGTCAACGACAAGCAAATAGTACTTTCCTTCAAGTGGACCAGCAAAATCAGCGTGTACTCGTTCCATTGGTGCACTAGCCTTGCTCCACGATTCCAAATTGGTCTTTGTCGGTGCTTTCTGAGCACGATTGCAGTTTGCACAGGACTTCACCATGTTCTCAATATCCTCGTCAATGAATGGCCAATAAACTAGCGATCTTGCGAGCGTCTTGGTTCGAACAATTCCTTGATGTCCCTGATGCAACTGACGAAGAATCCGTCCCTTGAGTGCGGCAGGAATGACTATCCTTTCACCAAACCAGAGGATTCCGTTAGATTCTGACAGCGATGTTTGTCTGTTGGCGAACTGACTGATGTCTCTCGAGAATTTTGTTGGCCAATTACCAGTTCTGTGAGCTTTCAGGACCGCTTGAAGCGTCTTGTCCGTCTCAGTAGCCTCACTCAGAACGTTCGCGGTAACTGGTAGGGCGGCAATAGTACGGTAGTGTTCGTCTCTGAACAACACCGTTTCGACTCTTGCAATCACTTTGTCCTCGTCGGTTTCTTTCTGATCCGCGATCAACCTTGAAAGAACGTCGGCGCATCCCATTTCAGCGGTCGGCTTGAATACGATCTTAAAATCAAAGCCTTTGATGAACACAGCTCAACGTTGAAGTCGGTTGGCGCTTGTTACGGGGATACCCTTCTTCGATCCGAAAATCGACACGAGAGGTTTGTGATCGGTCACGAGAGTGAATTTGCGTCCCATCAGGTATTTGTAGAACTTCTTCATGGCCCAGAAGATCGCGAGACCTTCCTTCTCAATCTGACCATAGTTCTTTTCAGCTGTTAGTAGAGTTCGTGTGGCATGCTCCACTGCTATATGTGTGCCATCCTTCATTCGATGCAACAGCACCGCGCCTAGACCATACTGATATGCATCCGTGACGAGGACCAACTCCTTCTTAGGATCGTAGTGGGCGAGCAGCATTGGCGAGGCGACGATCTTCTTGACCTCGTCAAAGGCATTCTGACACTCTTTGTTCCAGTTCCATTTGACATCTTTCTTCAACAGTTCGTCGAATGGTGCACGCAACTTGTGCAATTCCTTTATGAACCTGCCGTAGTAGTTGATCTTGCCGATGAAAGAGCGTAGCTGACTGACGTCTTTCGGTTCGGGCATCCTCAAGATTGGCTCTATCTTGGATGGATCAGACTTGCGACCTTCTGCCGAGATAATCATCCCAAGGTACCTTATCTCTCTTGCAGCAAAGGTGCACTTCTCGAAGTTGACGTGGAAACCATACTCCGAGATCCTTTTCATACAGGCATCTAGGTTCCGATTGTGTTCCTGTAGCGTTCTACCAGAAACTATCACATCGTCAAGGTACGCGCAACAACCTTCGATACCGGCAATCATAGCGTCCATGATCTTTTGGAAGATCCCAGGAGCTGTCTTGACTCCAAAACACAGTCTGTTGTAACGGTACAATCCTCGATGAGTATTGATGACGAGCAAGTCCTTGGAGTCGCCCTCTAGCTCAACTTGTAGGTAGGCATCCTTAAAATCGAGCGTACTGAAGACGGTTCCACCGTTCAGTGTTGTCATTATATCTTCTGCTGTTGGAATCGGGTGTGCAAAGTCTTCCAGTGCATCGTTCAGTCCTGTACTGAAATCGGCGCAGACTCTCACACTGCCATTCGGTTTCTTAACACAGAGAATCGGAGCGGCCCACGGAGAATATGTGACGCGCTCAATGACTCCAAGTTGCTCTAGCCGGTCCAGCTCCTTTTCCACGTTTTCCTTGTAGTGAATTGGTACCATTCTCTTTGGGCTAAAAACTGCGTTTGCCCCTTTCTTGAGCTGGAGGCTCGCTTTGGTCTTCTTGCAGAGACCAAGCTCGGTGGAGAATACATCAGAGAACTGCGTCTTGAGCGTAGCAACGTACGTCGCAGCAGATTCCCTCGATGATGATGTAGTGATGGAAGGCTTTCCGGAGACCCGATTACAAACAGCATCCAACATAGATCTGAATGACGGTAGACGCTCCAACCAGTCCAGGCCTAGGAGATTCATCCTAGCGGTGACGTGCACGACCTCGACGATCACCTCATCCTGGTAAGACGCGTTGCACTCGAAAGAACCAAACAATTCGAGCTGCTCTCCATTTGCTGCGGTCGCGACTATACTTGGGGATTTCAAGTTTGGTCGACCCAGCATCTTCCATGTGGCCTCAGAAATCAGCGTTAAATCTGAGCCGGTGTCCAGTTGAAGTCGCACCTTCTTTCCGTTCATCAAAACGTTAACGAATCTGCGGCCGACAGATCGTGAAGACACTTCATGGACCTTTCTGTTGCTTTGTTTGTCCTTCTGTTGACAAACCACGGCGTAATGCCCTCTTCTTCCACACTTGTTACAAGTTACTTCCTTTGCGGGGCAAGACCGATGTCCGCTATCTCTCCCGCAGTACTTGCACTTTCCTTGTGTGGGCCTTCTGTCGTCTCTCTTGTGCTCTCGGTGGTTGGGTTTATTGACGCGGTTCACTGCAATAGGGTTCACGGGTAGATCAATGTCGTCCTTGTGCTCGTGGTACTTGTCGACGGCCTCAGCGACATCGTCGAGTGTCATCTCTGGAGTCCGATCCAGTGTCCTGATGAACCATGCACGCATCTCCATATCCTCCGGATTGCGCAGGCTATTCAAGTAGTTGAGCACCCGAAACTGTGAATCAGAAAGTTCTTTGAATGCAAAATCATCGCAGGCCTTGTTGACGACGCCGATGTGGGTCTTGTAGTCAACACCGTGCTGCTTGATTACATGTAAGCATTCAATTCGTTTCCGGAATAACGACTTCTTGGTGACGAAGATAATCTTCATCTTCTCGATGACCTCATCCAGTCTCATATCCATTGGCTTCTTCGGTAGACAGCGCAATTTCAGTTGTTTCTCCTGGAGGGGCCCGAGACGAGACAACCCGAATCGTATTCTGTTTCTCTCCGGAACACATTCAGCTTGAACTTCCAATAGATCTTGATGATCCTCATACCAGTCCGAAAAACTAGTTCCATCTTCAACATTGAACTCAAACATAGGGATGTTCTTATACAACACATCCAACATTCCCCTTGCTTCCGCAGTCAAAGGTTCACTTTCACGCGTCCTTTCGAAAGTGACATTTTCTTGAGATTCATCTTCCTTCCTCTCTTCCAAACGTTGCAGTCGCTCTGCTGTCAAAGATTGACTTTCTTGAAGTTGCTTCAGAGAAGCCAGGATAGCCTTAAGCGTGTCCTCGTTGTCCTGCGCACTCATGTTGCCGATGTCAATTAAAAAAATTGGCGATAACTCCGTTCAGTCCGGGACTGTACAATGTCACCGTTTGAATATACTGTAACACTGGGTGTTGGTTTCAAGAATGAAAACCTCACCAGTGGGTTACAGATACCCAAAGGTAACCGCTGTTGATGGACCTGTGTGCCTATAGCACCTTTATCCAAACAACAACACCTCAAAAGTTCACAAATGATCAACCGGGTTTATGGGCGCTCGTCCCTCACCGGTGGGTAGATGACCAAAGTGATACAGTTGAGTGGAGATGATTATTCGGATTTATGGGCGCTCGTCCCTTCACCGATATAATCAGCAGCAACAACGAAGTGTAGAATTACTCCGGGTTTATGGGCGCTCGTCCCGTCACCGTAAGTAATCAGCAGCAGCAAACGACGTGAAGAATTACTCCGGGTTTATGGGAACTCGTCCCGTCACCGTAAGTAATCAGAAGCGAAGATTCGAGATCCTGAACGCCAGTTGTTATGTATCAAGATATGACTTCTGTGATACAAACAGATCTGAGCGCCAAGAGTACGACCAGTAGAATAATAGATTTATTACGAAGTAGAAGAGTCGATATAATGAGCAATGAGTGTTAGGCCGTAGCCTTTATATACGGATGGCTACGTGCTGACCAAACACCAATAATGTAAACACTAATAACTTGCGGGTAGTCGCAATTAGATAATTTGCCAACGGCAAGACATAGTGTGTTTCACTGATCACTAACAATAAGGACGAAAAGATCAGTGAGCAAATGTGAGTGATTAACTAAACACATTATAGTAACAAACTACACATATAAATAATTCTCAGGTATATACAGTAATACCTAACAGATCGATTGATTTTAGTTTCAATTACGGTACATTTGCATACTCGACAATTATTTTTGCATGTATTTTTTTTTTTATCGGTGCCCATCTCGAACCACGTTTTTCTTTTCTTTTCCGGAAAATGTCCATCTCGAATGCGCCCTCACTCGAAGAGAGTACAACAGCGGAACAGCGTTATCAACTTCAGTAAAACTTACAAGTTCCACGAACGGCGACCTCAATGACACACTGTCAAAATTGCAGTGTTTGAGCGCCGTCGATGCCTGAAACCGTTTTCCCTAGAAACAGTGCATACATACAAATGTGCACAAAAATTCAACATTGATAATTAACGGACTTACATAGCTAAACGCTACGGTAGAGGTAGATACGTGGTAGATAGCCAACTATAGCAAACTTACTTCTTCTTGAGGCGCGAAAACAGCGACTGAACAGTTGGCGTAGTTCTTACGGGCCACCACTGTCTTTTTTCGGTGCTCCAAGGTTACCTAAAGAAGCAAACACGGTTTACATGTTTAGATGCATTAGAAACAACAAGAGGAAGATAGAAAGGTTGGTGTACTTTCTCATGGGGTTGCAAGTATGCCAAAAACCGCGAGTTTTCCTTGCAAGTATCAATTCGCAAAATCGTGTGCTTTTTACACACTTTTACCGTAATTTTGACACATCCGCACTATAGAAAATCCGCCATCAAAGACATTTTTTGTTGAACAATTGGTCCCGTCGCGATCGGTCGTAAAAACTGCCTGTAGATATGCTCGTGTAGTGCCAAGATACGGTAAATTTTTCGATACTTGCAAGGAAAATCGGGCATACTTGCAAGCCCCATTAGAAAGCAGGCTAAAACTGATCAAAACTAGGACTACCATTGGAAACAAATGTTGAGAAAGTGAAAAGTGCTACCCACGTATGCCCTGTGGATTCGGACTATGTCACCGATAGCAACCTTCCAGAGGCCAATTCCTGGACTCATTAAGGTTGCATCCACATGGCCCGAGGAATCGCGCAGCTCAAGGAACAACTCATCCTCATCTGGAATAATCATACATTATGCAGTACAATACCATTCACTAACGTACCCACGAATAACTGAACTATGCAACTCTATTGGTAAGCCCCTATCCTGCGAAGAGTGCATCAGGGTGTGCATGAAGAACAGACCTAGGGAATAAATAATGGCAGATACAACTGCAACGATATTTTTCTTCTCCTCAATTCGACCAGGATTCAAGCTGCACAATGCGGTGTACGTGTAAGAGGTTGCCATACCTGCAACAACAACAAAAAGATTAGACAAAGCGAATAAATGATAGTGTACGAGTACGAATTACCGCGTCATCGCGAACAAAACACAGAGGGGGGGGGGGGGGTGTAAGTAAGTGTCACGGAACGCAGATCCAAGCAGCACACATATCGTAGCACAATTGCATAAGGCAAATATATTGCGTATGACAATATAGACATGGTGAACCATTTGATACGGTCCTCGGTCTTCATGGGACAAATCATATGGCAGCAACGAGGAGATCAATTTGTATCGAGAAAACGCGGTCGCCAAAACACATTGCAACGACAAAATCACAAAAATGTCACTAGGCGTAGAGCGCTCCGCTCAACATGGTGTGATATATTAGCAGTATCAAGTATTCGCAGTGCGCCGGTTCCGAATTATTTCCATGAAGATACTCTTCCATGTGCCACATTTATCGGTTTCTAGGCTGATCGGTTTAAACAGATTGATTGTCTATGAATGAAAAACCAGACAACAAACCCGAGCCTAGGCTAGGATCCACAAAAACGGCGCCTTCGGGTTGCTCTTTCCGAAAGGAAAACATGCAAATTTATCGTTCGGGTTGGATCTTTCCGAAACCGAACGATACATTTGCATGCTTTCTTTTCGGAAAGAGCAACCTGAACGCGCCCTTATCGTTCGGGTTGGACCTTTCCGAAAGGATTTAATGCTTGGTGAAAGCAAAAAATACCGTAGGAATCTGCATGTTAAACATTCTAATTCATAAATTTGCATGTTCAACATGCAAATTCATACTGTATTTTTGCTTTCTCAAAGCATTAAATCCTTCCGGAAAGGTACACAACCCGAACGATAAATTTGCATGTTTTTCTTTCAGAAGGAAGGAACAACCCACTAAAAATGACGTAAAAAAGTTTCAAAATTGTACCTAATTACTGTAGTTTGGTGCACAACTGCCACCCTTGTACGGTAGTTTCCCCGCATTTTATAGCAAACTGACACTTTTTTTGTTTTAGATATATTCGCATATTCACCAAACAAATAGTTTTATTTCCATCAAAATTAAATAGTTTAAAATTGAGCAGGGAAACCGTAAACGCAGAGAATGTGTACATTTAGCACGACAATGGTGCAAATTTAAATTTTCGCTTTTCCAATACTTGGTCGTTATCTTTAATAATCATTCCTTTTCATCTTCCTTTTTGTCCTTTTCATCCTTAATATTTTGATTTATTTAATGGTAACGTAGAGCATAATGCACAATTTTCTTGTTATTTACAACAGCAATGTGACTCCACGATTGTAGGGAGCTATACTAAACAACAACTTCCATCTGGGGGAACCTTACTACTAAAACAATAATTAAAGGGACGCCGCCACCGTTTTGGACCTTGTGTTTTTATTATCTGCACAAAATATAAAACATATTGTTGGAAAAAACCAGACAAAAACGCTGATTTCAGCGAGTAATTCATCGATTAAAAAAGTTGCGCCCAGACCAAGCACCACAGTTAGTCATAAAAAAAAACCAAATGTTAGTCGATCAGCATGGCCAGATGGGTCAATTAGGCTAGGGTTACGGTGCGTATTGGACTTGGAACACTATTTTTCTTCACCATTTTACTCGCTGATACCGTATTTCATGCAAAACATTTTCCCAACACTAGGCTTTATATATTACGCAGAATATAAAAACACAAAATGTAAACGAGGGACAAAACGGCGACCGCGTCCCTGAATGTAACTGGATGAAAATTTCATACTGAATCATCCTTTTTGGGCGGTTCTTGCTGTACAGATTCTTCCTTCTTCTGCTAGATTTTATTATATATTCGTTGTTGTAAATTGTGGTGCAGAGCGTCGAGCGTCTTATTTTATTTATTATGAGTAAGTTAACGCATCGAGAGTACATTATCGGTGCAAAAAAAGTTGCGAGCAAATACTATGAGAAAGTTATGGCACGCTTTCGTTTATAAATTGTGCTAGTTCTACGTCTTCAATCAAGAAAAAGAAACATCTTAGATGCAAACCTTCGGCCTGGATTCCCTGTTCAATCCCTGAAAGCACCGTATTTACATTTTTACATTTGCATCAGTTGCACTTACGCTCAAGACCGAAAATCCAGTGTCAATAATCCCCCACTTAAT
The DNA here is from genome assembly GCA_036852015.1 of Pelodera strongyloides. NCBI lineage: Eukaryota > Metazoa > Nematoda > Chromadorea > Rhabditida > Rhabditidae > Pelodera > Pelodera strongyloides. Next base: position 654,143 of record JAANDG010000012.1, read on the forward strand.
CGAAAACAAATCCAGTCCAGAATCCAGTTAGTATCTCATCACTTGTTTAGTGACGGAGTCAACAGTTTTATAAAAAGGACCTCCTCTTTCTTCGGCATATCAAGCACCGACATCATAGTTGTTTCCTCCTTTTCCTTTTTCTAAAATATCTCAGCTAACTATAAGGTCAAAAAGTTTCCAGAAGGAAGGCGATGCTCACATAATGTTTCGAAACGAAGCCACGCTAACTAAGTTTAATAAATTTGGCACAGTGTGCTCATACAAACCTTTGGTCTTGCTTCTCTGTTCAGTCCCTGAAATACAAAGTATATAATATGCATAATTTCATATAGCATAATCAAGAACAAGGTAACCAGCGACAAACAAAAGTAAGCAAAACAATCCGAAACATGCAATTTCACGTATGACACGGAAGAAGGCCATTGAGTTCAACTTTACAAGCTCAAACGTAGGCAACAAAAAGAAAACCGATCACTGCGACTCGCGGAACTCACACTGGTAGCCTTCTTGCGTTTTCCCTCACGGGCGAAATCCTAAACGAATCAAGGAATCACCGAATGTAAAGCTTTCAGGTTCACCGTATTACAGTACCCTAGGCTACTCCTCGTTTTTACCTATTACTCCTACGTGCGTACTACGGCATTCCTCACGGCTGTACCATCAACGATACAGTACTAACAGTACTCCTTACACTACCGTACCCTTTAATCAGGAACATGAACAAAAAAAAGTGGTCCCCAGTAGGTTGACACACTCCCTCCCCGAATTCCATAGCTCCACTCCACTTTTCAACTAACCATTCTGCTCCTCTCCTTCTTATTGTTATTCTCCGGCTGGACCTCCTCCTCCTCTCTGCTTCCCTGGTTCTCCTTATCTCCCTTATCTTTCTTTCCCTTCTTGTCCTGACTCTCATCGTCATCCCTCTCCTTTTCCTTGGTTTTCTTCTAAACAAGTTAACAATAAATTCATGTGGCGTTCTTATCCTCATTCCACTTTAAAGATTCTTTAGAAATGATATAATGTGGGTCAAACGCTCCTCGCTAAGATTTCATGTGGTCGGCCAGGCATACGGAGTCAAATTTTAAGTCATTCTTTACACCTTTTTGTAGTGGAAACATGATCGTAGTCGGTACACATTACTAATAAACTCGTATTATTGTCGAGCTAATTTCCCTGATTCGATAAGAGGAAAGTCCCATAAGATCCAAAAGATAGGTACAGTCACCTGTTTCTTGTTTTTCTTCTTATCAGCGTCCATATCCTAGAATCAAACATTGTTTTCCTCTTCAGTAAATGAATGAAACGAAAAAACTACGGCCAAAGGTTAAAATTCCTCTGGGCTCTGGGCAAGTGTGAATAGAGCATAAACTAGAGAACTTATAAAGAATGAATACAGTAACGCTTTAAAATTACCGTGGCCGCCTCTTCACCTCCTCCATCGGGCGTCCGTCGGTTCTGAAACATCAAACACGGTTTCATTTCAATGTATCAAAAATCTACAGTAATAATTAAAACAATAAGAGAATCGAGCAGACTACAGTCTACAGTGGTTGCGAAACAGTGAAACCATCGTCTAAACAGTAATAAATTAAAGAATTGAAAATTGAAGAATAAAACCCCTTTAGGCCAACAGAACATAAACACGAATGGTAATTATCAATCTCCTACTTCGTTAGTCGCCGCTTCACTCTGAGCGCCGTTGGTTTCCTAAATCAATGAAAGCTACAGACTTCAAAGATTTTATATGAAACTCCAAAACTAATACTGGGATTTCTAATCCATTGAAACAAAAATGCAACAAGCGACATAAATTAGGAATGGGAAAGGAAACAAGGTTACGGGCAAGCAGCCACTTTCAACGGCCAACCCAAATCTGGTATCTTTTTGCTTCTTCATCGGGAACCATGTACGGAATCAAGATTGCTATCGCCAACGTCAACGCATGACAATAGCCCTACATTATTGTGATACTGTACAGTGTCACGTTCAGTTTCTTATCACAACGTGTGCGGAATACAGTTCACAAAAATATTCCACCCACCATTTCTTTGTCCCTCTCATTAACACGTTCTCTCTCCTTCGCTCGCTTCCTTTTCAGCTTATCCGATTCGGCACCGGGACCCAGTGTTTTATAAACTTCTGAAGCTGGAGGAGGGCCCAACGATTTATAGACATCTGTATCTGGTCCAATCGACTTGTAAATAGAACTGTCCTTCTTTTTCGGTTCACCGCCCTCCTAAAAAAAAGACAGATTACAATATAATGCCAATTGACAAGGTGCAACGATACACTTCAGTACCGATAGATAGTGTAACCGCACAGAGAGCTAGTTAGATAGCCCTTATCGCACATTGGCCGCGCAGCTTATCTACCGAACATCCTAATGTGCCTACCTACCGTGTACCGTACCCTAATTTCCCTAAATCGCACATACCGGTGGTGGTCCCAGTGTCTTATACACTGAATTGCCTCTCTTCTTTGTTTGCTCTTCTTCTTCATCATCTGATCCACCCGCACGATCCTTATCCTTATTCTTTTTCCTTTTAGCCCTTTCTTCCTAAAATCATTTATTGGTCAAGACAACAGAGAAACAAATAATTAAATAATCATTGTTGAACACCCTTTATTCGAGGATGGTTCATGCAGTGTGTCAAAGTCTATGGCGGCATATACAGTCCGCACCGGCCGAAAACAGAATAGAACAGAGTAGTTCCATGAAAATTTGTTCAACGTCTACTTTTCCTTTACATACACATAATGGGGCGAGGATTCATCTACGGAAACTATTAGAAAACGAAAAACTGACATCCTTTCGTTTCTTCCCACTTCCGTCTGGATCTTGATCCTGAAAAGGACAATGTTTTCGAGCAGCAAACTGTAGAATCTTTCATACAATACAATTGTAGACCAAACAAGAATCCGGTAAATCGGTTAATAGCTACCTTATCCTTCTTCTTATCGTCGTCCCTTTCCTCGTCTTCCTTATCCTTGTCCTTTTGCTTCTTATTCTTCTTCTGACTTTTACGTTTGTTCTTCGAGTCCTGGAATTTGTTGGATATGCATAACAAAGTTAATGCAAACAATACAAGGGACTTTATGCCAGCCGTGAGCCAAATTAAATAACAAAGGTAGCACTGACATCACAGCTTCAAAGGAATACCGATTCCGAGGAGCAGTAGATATATCAAATCACACACAGATTGCACAGATTGTAAAATATCACCACTCACATCAGCAGGCGACGGCGTAGCGAATTCCGGCATTACCGTATCTTGGTGTTCCTGGCGCACTTTCTTTCCGATTCTAAATGGCAGACGTCTGCATTGTAGTGCGTCGAGCAGTACGTTAACTCAGGGTATACAGCAGAACTTTCAAACTCTGTATTGGAACGAATACGTACAGTAAAGGAAAACTTACATTATATTAGACGACTATGAACTCTTGAAAAATGCAAAGAAAACAAAAATAGACAAGGTCTTACGAGTAAACCAGTTGCATACTATCCTTGTAGAACTTGCTCGTTTCGTCCTGCATTTTATTGACCTCCGACACGGCGCACTCTGGGAAAGAATCGTTTCACTAACTCCGAGATATTAACTACTGACGAGGAGCGTGATAATATTTGCCCTCCATTATCAACAGCCGGTATACAACAGCGCATCACGACATGCATCAATGGATATTTCTGCTTTACTTAGTAGTCAAAAAGAGCCATGCAATGGTATGAGCTATTGCCTTGCATAAACACACAAGACTTACTGGTTTCTCCGCCCGCATTCTTCTTAATATGATCAATAGGACGACGGACTCCAAATTTGCATATCAAATTCTCATTAATAATCAGTACAGCTCCAGAATTGTCGAATGCTCCACAGTAGTTGGCAGCCGAGAAAACAGTCAAAAGTCTGTAAACAGACCACCTAACCACCACGTCATTTTAACAAATCACGAAACTAAAGGACGCAGGAAAACATCAGCACCACAAATATTGGGGCGTCCTAAAGAAAACCAACCGTCTATTAGCGAAGAACTCGTATCCATCAGCAACTACTTGATGGGCTCGGACAATTAAATCGATTTCAAACTTTTCACAAAAAGTTCGCACTGTGTCCTCTCCAAAAAGGAACGAGACACCGCGAGGAGAGTGCTTGAATCCACGCACCTGAAGAGAAGAGTTAATATAGAGCACAAGAAAATGAAGTTTTGGAATTATAAGCAATGCTGCATGAGCGGGGGCTGAGAGAAGGTTTACATCCTCGGGCAAGACGATCATGATTGACTGCCACCACCATAGGATCCACCCATTTGCCCAATACTGTCTAAACGCCGCTATTGTAATCTGAAGTATATGAAGGAAAACTTGTCAATAACTGTATACCCCACCTCCGGATGCGGATCCGCCCACAAAAGATCGCAGAGAAGGCCAAAATCAGGAATCGAGCACGGTCTGTGTATAAGATTGTACTGCTCCCAAGAGAACTGATCCTAAATACTCCAAATGTTAAACAGAGCTAAATGGGATTATTATAACCATCTTTTAACTACCGACGTTACCAGACCATGCAAATAACCAACATCAAAATGTATGCGCAAGCTAGCTCCGAAAGCATCCTAACCTATATGGTGTATATCAAGAGATAGGCCAATAAGAACTCCTTACCTGAGAAATACCTCCATGCATACAAAAGATCTTCTTGGATATGCGCGCCGCTACGGGAAGGCAATTGAAGACTGTCTGCAAGGAATTGTATTTAGTTAATGCCGTGCTAATTAGTATATGATCCACCATTCATGATTAAAAACATGGCTCGTGTGCCGGCACGTGAACATAAGTTTGTGAGCAACCACAGTGCGAAATCATACACGTTACCACGCGGTGCCTTCAGATTTGTACGGAACGGTATACGGTAGCCGGGCAGATCTCTATGGACACACTTACATTAAACCACTCCCACACTTCATGACCACCTGGTCCGAATATCATATTGACTGCCTGCAGGAATCCATACGATCTGCAAATACAAATACAGTCAAACAATATATAAAACAATAAAACACCACACAATGATACACTTTTGAGTTAGTAACGGACTCTTGCTAAAACTATGTATGTGTATGCATCCTAAACCCTAGTTTTTGAAGCGCTTTCGCTTTATTACTCTGTTTTTAGTTAACAATAACTATCCACAGAACATTTTAAGGTATATAGTGTTCCGGCACGCAAAGGTATGACTCCGCTCGGTTACAAAAACAGTATTGGCAAACAGACACACTGGTTTGTCACTCGACTCTCGTGATTTCCCCTCAGAAGATATATTTGCTTCGGATAAAGGAGCTTGTACAGTGTGAGATATGTGATGCATTCCACGGAATGGTTACCACGATCCACGTAATCACCCAAGAATAGATAAACACTGAAAATATAAATATAATTACACTCAAGATTCATCCTGTTCACGGCCGGTTTTGGAAACGCATCGTACATCGTGGATAGCTGAATTCTTATGTATTTATGAAAAGTTGCTCGATTTTTTACTCAAGCTGCATAAGAATGATGGTGTACTCTCTGTGTTTCAAAAACCGGCCGGTATTTCGTTTCAAACACGGTAGATCGTAAACATATGTATAGTATGCGTCTAGGTGTCACTGTGTTACACCAAATGTAACTTGGGGGTATAAGCTTGAAGCCATCCCACAATTTGACCAAACTTTTCCAAAGAACATGCTTATAATTACGTGTCCGATACAGTAATCCATAGTACTTACGTTCCCTTATCGGGAGATCCCTGCTGTTGAAATATCATTTGTAAATCCCTGAACTGTCCGTGAATATCACCCACAACCACTATAGGAGGCTCCAACTCGAGCATCGCTTGTTCATTCAGAAACTGCAATTAAAGATAATATTTAATGAAGAAAAACATTTTCGATACGAACTAAACCCACCGTAAACACAAAACACACGCAGAGTGGTGGCTCACAAGCTTGTGAGCCATAACGAAGCCGCGCAAGCTCCACGCTAAGATGGATCGGTGTTATTGTTCGCACTGCAAACCATAGCCCATGGGATCGAACGCAGTAAATATGGCAACTTTCAGAAACTCACCGCATGTCTTGCTCTGAAGCATAGTTCCCTTATGAGATCCTTGGAGAAGAGTCCTCTGTCCGCCTTTTCTTCCACTAACTGAAGATCGCGCAACAACTTCTCGAATCGACGTTTAGGGTCTAAACCATAATTGTATTACAGTACTCTATTCTAATACCTGTAAATAGAGTTCTAAGGAACATTCTCACTATAATAAACAAAAAGCAAGTGATAAGCCCCAACTTACTTGCCATAAAACTATGTGATCGGAGCTTGGTAAAGAGAATAACATTAGACACTTTCCCCTTCTCCTCATCATATAAAGGTCTTCATTAGCATGGAATAGCTAGCTCTTTCGCAAGCTCCTACCTTATACGTTACAGACGCTAATCGGGTTTCCATGTATGCGATTCGCACTTGCGAAAATGACAAACCGATGTCCATGTTCGTCATTTTACATGCATGCCAACTGCCTACCGTAAACCATGCGAATCGCACGTTTGACATGGTCCTGCAGCGAAAGTGTATGAGATCCATACTATATGAAATAGATCCATACTAGATCCAAAATCGCTGCGGGACCGTGTCATTTACATCGACTTGAACATGGACAACGGTTTGTCATTTTCGCAAATGCGAATCGCAAACATGGAAACCCCATAACATACCATTTTTTTAACATTCCTCGTTTCGTCTTTTCGCGTGCGCCCGGCGTAGAAATCTAAATTGTACCCTCAACAAAAACGATGGTTGTTTTCCAACATACCATACAAACCACATGAGTTCAAAAAGAATGAGGTCGCAAAACATGTGAACGTGCTCACACCGATACAGGATAAATCCTTCAAAACAAAAGCACTAAATCAAGCCCCCTCCCACAAATACCCATAAAGGATAAGAAAACCACGGGCAAAAAAAACTTTCTTAAACAAGAAAATATTTATTAAAAAGAAGAAATCAAGCTCGGTCCAATAGCATTACTGAAGGAAAAACCGTCTGCAATTCTAGTTTCGAAAAGGGTTTTCACAGAGAATACATTAGTAGAGCGAATAACCAATAACCAAAGTAAGTTCCAAGTTCAGTCAAGTATATCCACCAACTACCGTATCATACAGACTTGATATACATAAAGGAAGCGAACAGATCACGAACACCGTAACAGAGACAACACAATAAATGCTGCTATAGCCCGGATTCACGGTAGCTACCTACAGGTAACCAGGAGCTGCGGTAAGATGACTAATGATAGGAATAACACTGTCCTACAATAAAGGGTCCCGCAGTATACACAACTTCCAAAAGCAAAATAGTAAACAAATTCCAATGCGAAGTGCAAGTAAATCCGGGCCAATAGCTCTCCAGAAGCCAAATAACATGCGCAAAATATTGCCTTGTAAAAAATACACTACGGAACAATAAAACAAAATTCGCATAATTTCATCTACAAATAAATTAATACTCGTCTGAATAATAATAATAATAATTATTTCTAAAACGTAAATATTATACACCTACGCCTTCGTGCGGTATTAAGAGGGAGAAAAGCGTGTGTATTTCCAGTAGACAAAAAAAGAAGCAGAACATATATATGAAAACGTGCAACATTTTTACTCGGACATCGGCCATACCAGCTAATATATTCTTGGTTTCTTCATATGGATTGTGAGATCTCAAAAGCACGGGGCGACAGAATTGTCGGTTGTAAAAAAATAAGGAAATGTAGGCAAATCACAAGATGATGACTCAGTCAGCTACAGTACACCTTAATGACTACAGACTACAGTAATTAGGGTGGTGGCTGGCTAGGATCAAAAAATCCCGGTGTTGATCGGTACATCTGCTTCAGTATCGGCTGACAGACGGGCACGCCGCGAACCTGCAGAAAATTGGTAATACGAATGTGCAATCATTATATTCTTTAGAAAGTACTAAAAGTACGGAATCACAAACGGATCCATGAAATAATACAATCGGCGGGTGAACTGAGCACAAATTTCTCCAATAAACCTCCGTGTTTTGCACAAAATACAGTACAGCGGCGTTAGCCACCTAACAATGATTCAGGATGACTAACTCAGAGAAAAACATACTAGAATTACCTATAAAGACTACAAATAGAAATCACTTACCATAGCGACGACAGTTCTGAACACCGAAATGGCCTTGGAGAGGAGCCACTGTGGCTGTTGATTGTCCTTGACTGCCTCGGAGGACAGAGCAGAGAAGTAGGAGGTGAATTCGTTGATGCCACCCCGCATCTCGAGGGGGATCTTGGGCAACAACTCCTCGAGACTGCGTTTGAGGAACGTAATCTGCAATGTTAGATATTATATAGACTTCACGAGACACGTGGCCGTTGTGGTTATTCAATCAAGTTTACTTAACACAACAGGGACATGCGCAAAAAGGAAGACTAGGATTAGACGACAAACTAGAATACATCAATATTAATTAAACAGCTCTATCCAAAATATACCTTAATGGCAGTGTCCTGGTTCATGTTCTTCACTGTGAAACAACCAATGTAGATAGGGTCGGCATGTATGGTGGCCATAGCCTGAAGAAGAAACCATCAATTACACAATAATAAAATAAAGGTTTAGTGATTACATAACTAGCACATAATCAAAAGGCAACCCCAATACGGAAGTGCGTACAAAAAGGAGTCAGGTTTTCAGAAACGAATGTTTGGAGAGACAAATCGTAAAGAGATGCGAGAAATTATTCTAGAAAGACTACAAAAATATTGAGAATATTGCTCGAGAAATAAAACACATACCTGTGCCCGCTGTGCTTGTTCTCGTTGCTGTCCCGTCAAAATATCTCGTTGTTGGTTCAGAAGCATTGCATTGTTCATGTTCAAGCCACCCATGTTGAAGCCATTGAAGTTCACTGAAAGAAGAAGATCATTAGAACGATTAAGGGAAAAGCGCAGCACATATGCACACCTACAGCTTTAGCGTTTCGGTACCTCGTCAGCTGTTGGTATCTCGTGACAAGTTAACATGTATGTGTACATAAATGGCCTATTGGAAACATACACAAATACGAGGAACAAGTTCTAATCAGAAAGTTGCCAACAATTAATACTCACTTGCTCCATACTGTCTCGGTCTCGTCTTTTCCTCCTCATAATCTTCCCACGCCTCACGGCACTAAAATGAATGCTTTAGAAAGCACGCTTTCACTTCAGTCCAAACGCAGATATGCGAATTTGACTATTGCACCAAGAAAAAGCCAAGACAATGGGTATTCACAGTAAACCACTTCTCTTAATCTATATAAAGAAAGGACGCTTTTAAATTAAAAACAAATGACTTTAGCTAGACGAATATCAGAAGCGTACTTTTGCAAATTAAGGGAAAACCCCCACCACCCTATATCCCATTCCCATATGACCCATCAGCACGCACCTCCTCCTCCGTAAGCTTCTCTTCATCAACTTGTGCAAAGAGGGTGTCATGTTGGAAGTAGTCTGTGATAGAATCCGAGTTCTTGTGCAGAACATCGGCCAGTAGTCGATCCTTCGGCGGCGCGAAAGATGGTCTATCTCCAGTCTCCAGCGGCTTCGGGTCAAATCTGCAATGAAGAATAGGTATCGTAGGACATAAGATGGACCGTTTAGATTTAGTGGATGTCTGCCAAAACATAGGTTCACTTAGGTAAAGGTATTTGCCACATCGCTTTACTCCCATATGGCCATGTGTAAATGGGGCAAACTTTCTAACCCCTTGTTACGTTCGCGATTCGTTGGGAAGCTCGAAGATACTATAATTATCACAATCATGATAAACACAAAAGACGTCAAGCACCTACTTGTACAACTCGATCAAATCGTGTCCCTCGTAGTGACGCTGAATCTGTGCCTCGTCGACCACACGCATCGATGTGGACTCCTTGGTAACCTGGCGCTTGTAGATACGCTCCTCCATGGTGCCCTTGAAATTTAGTATATTATACGGTATAATCACTACAAATTCAAAATTACTCTACTCCTTAAAACACAATGTTGCCAAGGTTGAATAATTATAATTAGCATCGGGATGATGAGTACTGCTCTTCCTTGACCCTGATTATCACATTCCAAATGGGAAATTAATTAACTAAACCTAAATTGCAGTAGCCTTATAGTGAACAATAAAAATCGTAATAATCCACTCACTAACCTGAGCAATAAATCGATAGATGTAGACGGGTTTGGTCTGTCCGAAACGATAAACACGGAAGAGACTCTGAGTGTCATGGGATGGATTCCAACAAGCATCAAAGATGACAACACGATTGGCTGCCACCATATTCGTGCCAAGTGAACCGGCTCTTGTGGAAATGAGCATCAGACTGAAGTTCAACGATACAACTAGTACGTAATGAAATCAGGACAAAAAAAAACATTTAACAGAGCCATTTAGGAAGAAACGGAACAGAAAAAAGTAGCACTACACTTACAAGAAGAAGTGTGTGTCGATATAGGCGGGGAACACAAAATTTTTAAAACACACCGTGCTCTCAGGTTAGCTGGATTGTTGAACGCCGTCTGTACCGCATCACGCTTCCCTGATTGCACGGAACCGTCGATGGTCATGTAGTCGCGGCCTTCCTGCAAGGAAAATTCTTATCCAACAAACAGATTTATTTATCAAACAAAGAGAGAAGATCAGTTCCACGTCGCAAAACTTTCACGATGTTCAAATATAGAAAAAGAACATAACCATTCTATGATTACCATACACGGAGCACGTAACAGTCGGTCAAATGTTAAGTACTTCTTGGTCCTACATTGGGACCAAGAGTCCTACAGTAAACTACTGATTCATCCCTGGTGGAGGTGGCATATACTCTGATTTCCATAATAAACTTGCAGTCTAAAGTCTAAACTGCTAAACAAATAATTAATACCACAATAACACACCACCCATCCCCAATGGTCTGTGCCATTGAGGGCCTCGTGTCCGTCAGTGAACCATTGATTTGTTCCGTGATAGTACTCCAACATCCGCTTGATCAGATTCAGCGATTCCAATGATTGTGAGAAGACCAACCTGAGGAAGGGGGATCAATGTTACAAGCGAATGACTTCAAATAGACACATACACCTAATCTAATAACATGGCAGTATGGAATAAGCGCCACACATTTTGCCATAGCCACTAAGAGGAAGACAAATCGCTGATTCTTTCACCTCGCGCCTCATCGCATACTAGTTGACAGCATTACCTAACCACTCAATTAACCAACTCATACAACTGGTAATCATGTGGATGCGTAAAGAATAAAAGATGAGCAATGTCCACACACTATTTAATAAAAAATGTTTAAGAAACCCACAATTTGTCTCCAATTTCCTCACACTTTTTGATGATATTCGCGAGAAGAATGAGCTTGTTGCTCAGAGAAAAGTTGTACATGTCATCTTCACTCACGAGACCCATATTAGCAAACCAGCTGAAAGGAGGCCAAGGGATTACAACAGATTCAATTCACGTCTATCAGCAAGGAAAATTTTCCAAACTAATAAGGATGACTTTAACTTGCATTAGGACTACCGTACCACCGGACACACTTCCAAACTACCATAAAAACACATAAAATCAAGGTTACTTCGGAACTAGACTTATACTTAGGACTACAATCGGGCACAGTCCGAAACAAAGCAAAGCAATCAAAAGTAAAAACTAACCCAGAATACTCAGGTGGTGTGGAATCTCTCAATTCTCGCGTTGTCGAATCAATCTCCTCGCCCGCGAGTCGTCGGCTCTTTCTGCAAGAAGAAATGTAGATGCAGAATATAAACACAACCACACCGACTAATTCTTGACGAATGAGAATAGAGAAAGAGCACAAGACACACACGAAGAGAAGTGTACAATGAAGAAAAATGGAGACGAAATATTTACCTTGCATTCCCTGCCGACCTCGATGGACCTGGTCTACTGTCGTCGTCGTCGCAAATCACATCATCGTCACTGTTGTCCATCCTAAACAGAAACACATTGAGACTAATTGTTGGAGCTAAGTTCGTCAAAGTTTAGAGCTAAGTCCCGAGCCAACAGTGGTCCACATAGCCAGACATAAACTGCCACAATTCAACATGCAGGTACTGTATGATAAACTTCGCAAACAATTTCGCATAAATTTGCATAGATGATTGACGTGCCCTAACAGGCAACCTCAGAGGCCCAGGCTCAAAAACTCACGCGGGTGGAACTTCCTCGTCAGAGCTCGCTCCACTCCCTTCCACCGATCCGTCGTCAAGGAAATCATCGTCGGATTCACCCTTCAGAATACGCTAAAATGGAAAAACATAAATTCATAAAGAAAAATCCACGTAACAACTCCAAACTCCAACTGTGATCAATATTGTACAACAAATGAAAATTACGCATACAACATTTTCAAAATCAAAGAATTAATTATTCAAATGGCAAATAAATTTTATTAAATATTTTAAACAAATACCCGAAGGAGAATAAACCAAACCACCAACCCTTCTCTCCATTTCCTGCTCATGAAGAATCAGCTGATGTGGGTGAGTCCAAATACGCGACAAGATGTGATAATCAGGCAGAAGACGTTTTGACAGACCAGTTCCATCCTAAAACATTCTCTTCAACTCTACTTAGTGTCTGATACTTTGATAGGCAACACCTGCGAAACAATAAAACTTACAAATTCTATAAATCCATATGAAAATAATGAACAAAGAACAAAGTTTTAATAGCAATAAAACGGATCTCCGCCAAGTTTACGTTTAGCTAGATTCACATCCAAGAAACAACATTTACAACACCTTGAGAAAAATGACAAAACAAACTATTGTATGAAAGGGATGACTATACAGAAACGTATTCAAAAGAATCCACGTATCAAACGGTTAAAAACGAAACGGTCTTGTTCTCTTCACAACTGTCACAATTACTCTACTGTTAACAAATAAAGGTTACGTTCAACTTCCAACAACCCACCGATGAGATCCTCTCCAGGAAAGCAGTGTACAGTTTGCACTGTCTTTCTGTCAACCTCACATTCATAACGTATTCTTGTTTGGGTGGAATGGCCTCTTTCAGGACAGTGTAGTCCTTGCGCTACAAGTTCGAATACAATAATACAATCCGAATATACAAATGTATAAAGATGAAATATCCCCTATAAACAATGTACATGTTGCATATGAAAATCGATGCAACTGTAAAAAGATCACTATCAACAAATAATATAAATAAAAAATGTGAATTTAAACTATAGTTCCCACCAATTTTCACTCACCTGATTTGTATAAACTCGACAAACATGTAGAACTGGGTCACACGGCATTATGAAAAACTACATTCAAATAAATAATCAAAACCACTCACATCAACACACTTCTTCAGATGTTCGTAGAGAACATGACACCTTCTCTTCATGAACTTCACTTCGGTTGGAGTGGCATCCTTTGTTCGACCACTGAATTGAATAAATAAATAACACACTACACACAAAACTGTCGGTCTGACATAAATAAACAGAAAACGAAAAGAGTGTTTGTGCCTGTTCCAGAACTTATGAACAAAAATAACGTACAAGATGTCAAGAATGACCAAATAATAACTCACCGAGTAATTGGATTTGCAAATCGGTTCGCAAATTCGGCCTTTGTACCGAGAAGTCCCGGCTTTACAAAGTTGACCATGCAGTGATCTGAATTGAGAATACGATTCGTTTCAGAAGAGTGCGCTGGCTTTTTGAACAACAACCAGTCTCAGTAACTCATCGAATTTCAAATCTTATACTAAACCCATAGGATCCCATAAAAAGACAAGTCCAGGAATTACTGTAACCTTTAAAACCCTCAAGACCCAAACGACAACCAAAAACTCACATTCCATCAAGTTATTCTGAAGAGGTGTTCCGGTAAGGCACAGCCTCCTTCTAGTCCGAATTCGGACCATCGTCTTAGACAATGCCGATTCATCGTTCTTCAACTTATGCGCCTCGTCGCAAACCACAATATCCGGTCCTGAACTCGAGCAATAGACAAATAGACTAGAACCAGACTAAAGCCACAAACAAACTAAATATTCAAGAAGTCGCAAAATCAACCGAACATTACTGCTATTCAAATAAAAAATAAACAAATGCTTAAGTTAAAATCAAACAAAATGAGACAATATAGAAAAATGTAAACCTTTGAACACCGAGCATTTCTTAAACTAAACAAAGGAAAAAAGCAAACCTGGGTCCTGCAAATATTTCCGGAAATCTTCTTGCAACTTGACAAACTTCTTGTTCTTCTTCTTAGGATTCTTGCGAGCAGCTTTACCCTAAAAATGTAACTATTAGTGCAGAACTAGAGCACCCTGAATTCTGAATCATAAAAAACACCAAGGTCGCAATCGGATGTAAAAACAAAACGACATAATCAAAAATGTTTCAATGTTTGTAACCTGCACTTCATCTAAACTGTACCCTCGATAATGATTCTTGATTCTTACTAAATAATAGAGGTTTCCTGACAAAGTGATTTAAATGAAAACTACAATAGTTACGGTCTCTTTTCCAGACCAAATTCATACAGGAATAGTCATTAAAATATGAGAATAGGTTACCTTATCCTCGTCGCAAGCAGTCAGAATTCTGAACATATCATATCCTATGATCATCACAGATGGCTCATCACTCTCATACCAATTTCGGAGAGCTGCGCGACGGTCCAAGTTGTTTTTGAAAGAATCCAGTTCCATTATCTCAAATTATACATGGGTAAATACAGGTACACAATTTTCAACACTCCGAATCCAAAATACGCCAATGTCTAAACTTCCAAACACAAGAGTTTGAAATAAAAAATATTCCAATACCCACGATTCCCTATAGATTTAAAGACGGAAAGCAGCCTAAAAGTTCTACAATTGGTTTTTATCCATCATCGAAGTGTTAAGGTGAAAAGGAACCAGACATGATGGATACTGAGATATTCAGTCCTGCAACTTCAAAATGAAGACTCACATTGAACACGTCCAATTCTGGGTCATTATCGGTCAACCACTTCTGAAACTCCTTGAACCAATTGATCACCACGTTCTTAGGAACGACAACCAAAGCGTGCTTCACCTGAAAATGATTTCAATATAGCAACGATTGAATTCTTGAGGCGAAAAAGTATCAGTACATGAAGAAATAAGAAATGCAAGCATACATCATAGACGAGAAG
Organism: Pelodera strongyloides; assembly: GCA_036852015.1. Lineage (NCBI taxonomy): Eukaryota > Metazoa > Nematoda > Chromadorea > Rhabditida > Rhabditidae > Pelodera > Pelodera strongyloides. Next base: position 669,418 of record JAANDG010000012.1, read on the forward strand.
CAAAACGCAACAAAAGAACCAACCTTTTTGCTAATCTTCGGATGAGTCATTGTAGTGTGCAGGCATGTGATCACCTAACAAAATAAAGTTCGTGAGGCAAAGTGCACAAAATTACGGTGAAATCAGATCAGTCCCCCCCCCCATAACTTTATAAAAACTACCCAGCTCACAATTTTTTTAATGAAATTACCAGCTCACAATTTTTTAATGAAGTACATATCTACCAACAGGCCAGCCTCGACGAACAATAATCAATCATAACTACGCGATCGTGCAGCGTGAATAAAATCACGGATCGCACGGCACATAACACAACTGTAGGTCAAAAACTGAATCTCCGATAACATAGTCACAAACAAACCTGCAGTGTCTTTCCGAGACCCATGCAATGCGCCAGAATTCCTCCTCCTCCATCCTCATCCAATCTGTCCAGACTTTCGAATGCTGAGTCGTACATGAACGAAACACCTTCGGCCTGGTGTTTCTTGAGAATGCGGACCTAGAGTACGGCATTATAAAATTCGATGTTTTTCAATACTTTTTTTAACATTACACAGAGAAAGGTACTACGTTAATTGATAAAAATGTGTTTTGACGAGCATGGACACTGCACCGCCAAACGCTCCAAAATATGAACTTTTTGGAGGTAAAGCATATTTCACAAAACTAAGAAAACACAAGAGACTCACAAGTGAAGGATGGACTTGTACAGGAACTGGGGGGTCTCCTTTTGCATCGGGATCCAACACAACCGACTTAAGCCTGATCGACTGAAAGACTTGCTTGTGTAATCTCAAGCCCCAAAACAGATACTCCTCCATGTTCCTTACACCTCGCCGCAAAGGCAACGATGAAACAAAAAACACTTCAAAATACATAAGGAATTTCATACACCAAATCCATCATGATCAACCAATAAAGATCCTCACAAACCGTATCAACTACCATAGCCTGAGACGAAAACAAACGGATGAATCAAATCACATACCTTCTGAGAACCTTTAAGAGCTGCAGCGAGGTCTTCTTCCTCGGCGAGTTCAATTCCATTGAATTCCTTTTGCTTTTGCTCAAGGCGCTTACGACGATCCTAAAAGATGAATTAATCGAACTGCATTCGGATTCGAAGAACAGTACAAGAGCTCATACTGATTGATTACACATCTCAAAAAACTCCCGTAGTTCTTGCAAGTAAATCCAGTGAGTGGTTGTGGAACAGTTATCGGTATGTGCACATATTACTATCCGAGCACTTTGAAAAATTAAACAACCCTCCCTAGCTCCCTTTAAGCTTACCTTTTCCGCCTTTTCCGCATCCACGGTCTCCTTAGTCAACTTGTCCTTGGTGAGGATTCCCTTCACAGCTTTAGTTCCCTTTCCATTCTTCTTCGGACTTTCACTTTCTTCTTCCTCCTCCTCAGAGTCAAAACGAGCCTGAATTACAAGAAAACTAATACTTGAACTGGAACTTGAGCTGAGCACGTCTTGAGTAGGTTTAGTTTATGAGACTTCCATTTCTTTGTTACTCAGAAAGAGTTATTGTAGCAAGTCGACCGTTCTTTACTCTACCCTTCACAACTCCCATGAGGAATTCGTATTGTAGTGTAAACTCATAGTCAAACAAACACAGATTCTGCATAGAGAACATATATTGGCACGGCGCAGTAAAACAATTCCAACCTTTTTCTTAGTAAGAGGTTTCGTCTTTTTCGATGTCTTCTCACTGTCGGAAACATCGCTTCCACTTCCGCTAAGTTCGATCTGGAGAATAATATTGTCAACATTAATCAAATACACATCAAAATAGACATACGATAAAGGGGGGGGGGGTGGCTTGATTTTTTGGGTGTATTATTAAACAAGCTAAACAATGGTCACTGCACATATAAAATATTAATGTGTGCAAAATTGCGATTCTAATTGTAAGACTTTCACAAACTACGATAAAAACAAAAACCTTCCTAATTTAAACGTTAGGAAACTTACCAAATCATCACTTTGACCTCCCTCAGAGATGATAGCATCGGAGTCAGACTCGAGAACGCGCTTTCTGAACAATGAAGCAAGTTGAATGGAAACACGAAGTAACCAAAACTAGCTAGGAGCTTACACCAACAACCGCAAACATTATATTTCAAGCTATCAATACCAGTCTTTCGCGACCTCAACTTCAATAATTTCAACTGGAATAAAATTCTGTGCGAAACTAACAATTCTACATTACACGTCAACCAGGGACCCAGGCTGAACCTGAACTGTGCGAAATAGCGACGTAGTATACTCTACACAAGTAAAAAGTAAAAGGTAAGGAGAAAAATATAATCCACTATCTATACCTCTTTCCGGGTCCCTTCTTTTCTCCAGGTTTTCGCGTCCGGACGCTTTTCTCCTTTTCCTCGTCTGAATCAGAGGATTCGGCAAGATTTCGAGCAGAAGAAATGAGGCGTCGACTAGCCCTCTGAAAACAAGCAAGTACTCAAAGTGTATTTGTTTGCATACCTAAGAATATTCGCCTGCGAACCTTCTTTATTACACAAGAGCTTTACGACAGTAACATACTAAATACTGCATGTTTTGTGAGCTTGTTATCATACAGTAACCCATCGGAGAATGAAAAATACAAGAGAGTGCAGCAGCGACGCTGCTAAGAAGCACACAAAGACCGAGAGTATATTCTCTGTAGCTTCAAAGAAACCAACAACACAGGACAAAACGAAAAGAACAAAATATAGGAAAAGACAATGAACCCCCACCAGTTCCTTTTCTTCCTTTTCATTCAGTCCTTCTTCCTCTTCCTCTTCTTCCTTTTCTTCGTCTGAACTTCCCAATTCGATCACTTCTCCGTCTCCACCATTCTTACTTCCACTACCGTTCTCGCCTTCGACTTTCACCTTTTTGGAACTAAAGGAAACGAAATACAAAACTATTTATCAATAATCAATCATGTTGAGATGTCGACATTTCAGCAGAAGAAATTTTACTTAGTCGATAGTCTACAACAAAGTTTAAACTCTTTATAATTAGTTAAAAAACAGCTGGATAGCAAAACTGATGAATCGGGGAAAATTAGTAAACAACGCTGTAAAATAAAATCTACCTCTCCTTTTCCTTTCTAGACTTTGACGTCTCCTTCACCTTCTTCTTGCGTTCACTGTCGTTACTCGTTTCCTAAAAAGGTTACTCAAATACACCTACCTCGAAAACCCCTTTACAATAAAAACACATCATATGGTGCGAAGATAAACATGTTAGACAATGACCAAAAACAAATCTAACTCAATGATAAACGTCAACTATCCTTCCTCTTCCATTTTATCACATTACTTATCGTTGTATTAAGTCTACGTAAACTGATTCTATGTGAATGAATGGTTGAAGTTCTTCGTTATTCCACTGAACCGTTCTAGCCTCTAGCAACTATATAGGAGAGTCTAGCAACTATATAGGAGAGGGACGAAATGGAAAGAGATACAAAGTTCAAAGTTGAGATAATAAGACATTCACTCACCCCCTCGCAATTTGTGTCCGACGTCTCCTCCACCTCCTCTTCTTCCTCCATATCCTCATCATCATCGTGATCAATCAACTTGTTCGTCTTCTTCAACAATCCATCCAAACTATCCGAGTCCGAGTCCGAGGCTGCCGACTTTTTTTCCTTTTGCTTTTTCTCCTTTTTTGACTTGCTCTTGCTTTTCTCGTCCTGAAAAGGAGAAAATTTATTATTACGAATACATAATTAAGTGTATAATAACCAAATGCTGGGTGATTTTTTCAATGGATATTCTCTCAAGAATCAACTAAAATCAAACATAAGGAGGGATGTCACGATAATATAAATCGGTTCAAATACGTAAGCAATCGATACACACATCTACATCGACAATATACGGTGTGAATATATTACTGCCATATAAGAAAACTGTAAGATGGTTCAGAGTAAATCCAACTGATCGCACATCAAAATCAGAAACTACAACAAAAATACCAACCTTTCCCTTCTTCGACTTTCTGAGTGCGGCCTTCTCCTTCTTGATTTGTTCCATCAACTCCAGGTCCTCATCATCTATCACTGAGCCGATGGACGAAGAACGCCCAGATTCTGAGCCGTCGTCGTCCTACAACCCACACATTTAAGAATCCACATCCAGGTTCACCAAACAAGAAGATTAAAAAGTTAACGCTGACAGACTAGTGGCTATGTTCGAAACTCGAAATAGACAGAATAGTATCGTGTTTACCAGATAAATGAACGATAAGGTAAGTGAATGTTTCAATAAACCTTTATGTACAAAAAGAGGTTGCCCACTGAAAACGCTAAGTGGGTGTAAATATACATCCAACTCCACTCACTTCACACAAGAAAGCTCAATTTACAAACATACTCACCGACATATTTTCTTCGTCGAAACGTGAAGGCGGTCGGAGGGAACGAGGATCAAACTAAAACATCACTTCGTAACTCGTTACCGGGACAAAAAATGTGCCAATTCCGTTGCTTCAGCCTTCAACCAAACACTAAACCATGACACTCTAGATACAGTATTCATTGCACCAGGCACTTAAACCAACTGCTACAACTCGAATTGCAATTGCAGTAAGATACTGTGAACAGGTAAGCATGACTGCATGACCCGCGGTTAAGTATAAAAATCTCACGTTAATATGCCTTGCTCCAAGCAATCGTCGTAGCTCTTCCCTAGTATATTCTTTATCCTCGTCTCCGGTGTCCTCTTCTTCTATCTCCAAATCTGATGGGATATCCTCCAACACAGCACTATTCTGTGCGGAACTTCCCTGAAATAAATACAAAATAGACAAAGAAAAATTACAACTCAAATCACGAATCTATATCAAAGAAAGATAGCAACGAGAAAATTCAGAAAAACGACCACATACCACACAGACAACAACAAATCAGAAAAAGAACAAATCCTGAATTGGCCTGAATAGTATGGATGTGGAAAGTGTCACGAGCAATGCGCGATCAACCACCAATTATGGATGAGAGGCAAAACCAAAACACCCAATTCAAGGAAAAGTCTGATTTGCGAACGATCAGAAAGGATTGGAACTATGAGAAAGGAAAAAAAAACGTAATGAGAGTGAGTATAGCTATATGGGATTGGGATGTATGTATCAAATTAAACAAATAAGAATAAATACACGACGTTCGTCAATTAACATACGACAACATCTGGAGACGCACAACCGTGACAAAGTCAAGGCACCTATGTCCCTATGACGACGCAAATATGAATATGAAAATAGAGTCGTCTTGTTATGATCCCTGAAGTATAAAAAAAACCATAGTGACATGACAAAACCTGGCATAAGCTCTGAGAGACAGGATAGACTAACCATCCAAAACAGTATATCTACTTTATCAATCTTCAAGCGTAGCTAGCCCCAATTGCTTATAAAATTACAACGAAAAGTCTACAACAATGAAAAGCCTTCTCATCTCATTTATCAACTCTCAAAGCCTAGGATACAGTCCCAATTGCTTATAAAAAGTACTCGTCAAATAATTAAAGTTATTTAATATGAAAATGCCGGGGATTATTCCAAGTAGCAAAAGTTGAAGAAAGCACATAATCACCATCACCAAAAGCATAAAGGTCAGTAAGTTAAAAGATGTTTGGGTATAGTGACCACCGTCCGCACAACACTGCGGGGCACATACTCTAAAGCGGTCTGGTCTGTGGAAATCAATACAAGGGTAAGAATGCAAGAGACCCGTCGGCACACTGTGGGATCGAAGAGGTAATAGACGAGTAAGTGGACGAGAGAGTGTTGGTTTCGTAGAGGAACTAGATGGAGAGAGGTGAATTTGTAAAAACTACTGGCGAGGAGGTGAGAGGCTCGTATCCAGCCTACAAGAGTATTAGAGTATGATGGGTCATAGAGGTTGGGGCCGTTGGGGGATCTAATCGAGAATGGCTAAGTGTTAAGAGTCCAACTAACAAATGTTAGTAGAAATGGGAAAAAAGTATACAACGAACTAACATGCTCCCTTAATTTGCACTCCTTATGCGGAAAATGAACAGAAAACAACTGTAAATATGTAACAGAGAAAAAAAAGGGGGGGGGGTCCAGTCCATGCAAATTATAGACAGCTGATAAATAAAGATTAACATAATGGAATGTTCTTGCACCTTAGAAGAGAATCACTATTCATGGGAACTTGACAACGAACGAATAACTTTATATCTCTTATTTCAACAACTAGAGAGAGATGAGAGTTGCGAACTAGCTGGCACTAACAATAAAAAAATGCGGGTTGTTGACGGTTGACCTGAGGCCACATCGCCACATTCATGCACTGTATGCGCTGTACAGTACTATCAAATCGCAAAATAGTCGGAACAACCATCCCATATACCAAATTCTACGTGGTTAACCAACACAAAGTCATACTTTTAATATTATAAATAGCTAAAAGCACTCAATTTTGTTTTAGTTTCCTAACGTGATATCCTGAAACATATGCATAAGCGTACAATGAAAAAGTGTCAAGATAGTCAAGCAAGTGCAATCAAGTCTATAATAGAACAGAGAACAAAAATAAAATAAAAATGAAGAAACTTCACAACACAATTCACATGACCACCACCGGCAAGGAACCCACAGGCACCGAAGGAGGAGCATGAACACGGATTCCCTAAAAAGACAAAACAATATATATTCAAGATGAGAACTCACATTT